>SNVD02012817.1:0-711944 GCA_013180625.2 Boswellia sacra
TCAAGTGTGTGCAATATTTCTTGTGCCGTAGAACAAGTAGATATTCTATTAAACTCATTTCTATCTAGAGCACAATACAACACATTCATAGCTTTAGCATTCAAACTCAATTTCTTTTTATCATCTTCACTAAACTCTTTAGGTTCTTTAAGCATGCATTCCCCATTTTCATTTTTGGTAGGAACAAAAGGTCCTTCCAAAACAATAGACCACAAATCATAATCAAAAGATTTCAAGAAAATACTCATTCTAGTTTTCCAATAAGAGTAATCACTTCCATTGAAAAATGGAGGTCTAGAGATAGAAAGCCCCTCAACATATGAAGTTGAATTAAAAGTTGCCATAGCTCAAAATCGGTTAAGATTTAAAAAAAAAATGAGCAACCTTGCTCTGATACCACTTGTTGACCCAGGTATGACAACCCAAGAGGGGGGGTGAATTGGGTTTTATTTATCAAAACGAATTTATAAAACTTTTTTTGAAAGATAAAAATTATTCACTTTTTCTTTTGAGAATAGAAGTGAAGAAGATGAAAATAGAAGTTATCTAAGATGCAATCAAGAGAATAGCAATAATAACTAATCTCAAGTGCAAGTAAATGTAAAGAGTATAGGGATAGAGAGAGTGCAAACTCAATTTACGTGGTTCGGCAAACCTTGCCTACGTCCACGGGCTCCTAGCTCCTCCACAAGCTAGGCTTTCCACTAAGTTGTAGACTACTTTACAACTTGCTTGATGAACAACTTCACCAAGACTTTTTTCCTTCAACTCTTGATAACACCACACCAAGAGTTCTTCTTGATGAACAACCTCACCAAGGAAAGAGTTCTCTCAAGGATATCTTTTATTCTTTACAAGAAGATCTCACTCTCACACAATATAAGAACAAAGAAAAGTTTTTACAACAAAAGTAAAACTCTCTTCAAAGAGTATATAAAGAATATAAAAGCTCTATAAACTTGATATTTCTCTTGGCTTTTTTGCTTGATAAAATGCTTCTCTTGCCTTGTGAATGCATGGGAGAATGGCTCCTTTTATAGGCAAATGAGATGAACTTAATCAAGTGAAGACACCATCTCCAAATTTTCTGCCCACCATAAAAACCGTAATCTTGTCTGCCATTTTTGTCAATGTTCCGTTTGAAATTTGAAAATCTGTAAAACATAAAAGATCTGCAAATTTGAATAAGCTTTCCAACGCATCAAGAAATCAGTCATTTGGATATCTGTATCTCAAGATATGGCCAACACCATTCGGTGCTCATTGACTTGATTTTTCCTCCATGTGTCAGTCCACCGACTTGAATGATAATTCTGTCAGCCTTCCGTTTGAAATTTGAATTTCTTCAAAACATAAAAGATCTTCATATTTGAATAAGCTTTCCAAAACATTAAGATTCAAAGAATTTGGATATCTCTATCTTAAGATATGGCCAAAACACCATTCGGTGCTCATGTGAGTTGATTTTTCTTCTCTGTGTCAGTCCACCGAATTGCATGTCAATTATGTCAGCCTTCCATTTGAAATTTGAATTTCTTCAAAACATATGAAATGTTCCCCATTAAGTCATATTTCTAATGCCACAAGAATCAAGTCATTTTGATTTTTCTAGCTCAAGATATGTCCAAAAGAGTATTCGGTGCTCATGTCAGCTGCTTCCATTTGTCTTTCAACTTGCATGATGATTTGGACAATCTTACACTTGAAATTTGAATTTCTTTAAAACATATGAAATGTTATAAATTGAGTAAGCTTTCCAAAGGCTCAAGAATCATGTAATTTGGGCATTTGTAGAGAAATATATGACCAATTGATTAAACATTGCTCATGTGTCACATTCCTTGAATCAAACCTTGTACTTAAACTTTGGTGCCTTTAACATGTAGTCTTCTCCTTAGCTTCAACACTTCATTTTAATAAGCCCCTTCTTGATTTTATAATTATTTCAATAATCTTATTCTTGCACATAAATAAATATATTAGTAAATCTCAATGAATCAATGTGTATTGTTATCATCAAAATTATCATATAGCCTTAGGGCTAACAGGGTCATCCCAGTAAAAATTTTTCACCTCGGTTAAAAATTTTCTTTTGTCTTGAGCATTCCAATGAGGTGGCATTTTCCCTCTCGCAAGAAAATTTACAATGTTACCAAACCAAGGTACAGTACCAACAGAAAATAAAAATTCATCAGGAAAAGAATCATTGATAGGTGAAGTTTCAATTAATGTCTCTGTCATTAGTCTTGAAAGATGATCAGCAACGAAATTTTTGACTCTTTTCTTATCTTTTATTGTGATGTTGAATTCTTGGAGCAATAAGATCCACCGTATCAATCTAGGTTTTGCATCTTGTTTAGTCATTAAATATCTCACAGTTGCATGGTCAGTGTAAACAATTATTGAAGAGCCAATTAAATAAGATCGAAATTTGTCCAATGCAAATACTACTGCAAGTAGTTCTTTTTCAGTTGTTGTGTAATTCATTTGTGCATCATTTAAAGTCCTACTTGCATAGTATATCACATAAGGCTTACCTTCTTTTCTTTGTCCTAAGATAGCACCAACTGCATAGTCGCTTGCATCATACATCAATTCAAAAGGCAAGGACCAATTAGGAGATTGCATAATTGGTGCAGTTGTTAAAAGCCCAATTAATGTATCAAAGGCATTTTGACATTCTTGAGTCCATTCAAAGGAAGTATCTTTTATTAAGAGGTTACAAAGAGGTTTAGATATAGCACTAAAATTTCTTATGAACCTCCTATAAAATCCAGCATGCCTTAAAAATGAACGAACCTCTTTAACTGTTTTTGGTGGAGACAGATGGGAAATTAATTCCACTTTTGCTTTGTCCACTTCAATTCCCTTAGAAGACACCACATGACCTAAGACAATTCCCGAAGTGACCATATAATGACATTTTTCCCAATTCAAAATAAGACCTTTTTCTATACACCTTTTTAGGACTTTTTCTAAGTTTTCAAGACAATTATCAAAAGAGTTTCCAAAGACAGTTAAATCATCCATGAAAACTTCTAAACAATGCTCGACCATGTCACTAAAAATGCTTAGCATGCATCTCTGACAAGTAGCTGGAGCATTACAAAGTCCAAAAGGCATTCTCCTAAATGCAAAAGTGCCAAAGGGGCACGTGAATGTGGTCTTTTCTTGGTCTTCAAGTGCAATGGGAATTTGATAGTAGCCTGAGTATCCATCAAGAAAGCAGTAGTAGGGGTTTCCTGCTACTCTTTCAAGAATTTGGTCAAGAAAGGGTAAGGGAAAATGGTCTTTTCTAGTGACAGCATTTAATTTTCTATAATCAATGCACATCCTCCAACTAGACGAGACACGAGTTGGCAATAATTCCCCTTTTCATTTTTAACAACTGTAATGCCAGATTTTTTAGGTACTACTTGTGTAGGGCTTACCCATTTACTATCAGAAATAGGATAGATAATTCCCACATCAAGTAGTTTGAGAACTTCAGCCCTAATGACCTCTTTCATGTGTGGATTTAATCTCCTTTGAGGTTGTTGAGATGTTTTGGCATTTTCCTCTAAATGTATTCTATGTGTGCAAATTAAAGGGTTAATGCCTTTTATATCTTTTAAAGTCCACCCCATTGCATTTTTATGCTTTTTGAGCACTTCTATCAACTTACCTTGTTGCTCACATGTGAGGGATGACGAAATTACCATCTGATATGTCTGATTCTCCCCAAGATATGCATATTTCAGTCCTTCAGGTAAGGGCTTCAATTCTAACTTGGGAGCTTCCTCTTCCTTGCTTTCATTCATTTGCCCCAATTCTTCAAATCTTGATTTTGAGCCTTTTTCCAACACCTGTGCACAATCCAGTAAAGAACACATATCAGAAAGATCATGTTCTAGTTTCGTACTTGATTCTAACGAATTCACTAAACAAGTTTCCAAAGGGTCAGAAGAACTCCCTTTTTGGATGTGATCTTCCACAATAGATTCAATTACATTGGCCTCATCAATTTCATCTTCTTCTTCATTTGGTTGTTTGCACATATTGAAAACATTAAGTTCCAATGTCATGTTCCCAAATGATAGCTTCATGACTCCATTCCTGCAATTAATCAAAGCATTAGAAGTAGCTAGAAATGGACGCCCTAAAATAACAGGAATTGAATTGCTTACTTCCACTGGTTGTGTGTCCAAGATGATAAAATCCACTGGGTAAATGAATTTATCGACTTGAACTAATACATCTTCTACTACTCCTCTTGGTACTTTAATTGATCTATCAGCAAGCAAAAGAGTCACAGAAGTCGGTTTTAACTCACCTAGATTGAGTTTTTGAAAAACCGAGTATGGAAGCAAATTCACACTAGCACCAAGATCAAGTAAAGCTTGTTCAATTTTATGGTCTCCAATAACACATGAAATTGTAGGATAACCTGGATCTTTATATTTGACTGTATTATTATTTTGAAGAATAGCACTTACTTGCTCGGCTAGAAAGGCCCTCTTTTTCACATTTAGTTTTCTTTTCATAGTGCACAAGTCTTTCAAAATTTTTGCATAAGAAGGTACCTTTTTGATCACATCAAGCAAGGGAATGTTGACCTTTACCTGTTTGAAAATTTCAAAGATTTCAGAACTATGAGTTGGCTTCTTTTGTATAGCTAATGCTTGAGGAAATGGAGGCACAGATGAGGATTTGGTTTCTTCTTCGCTAGGTGTTGGGTTGGCAACCTCTTCCTGTCCTTTAGAGATCGATTCTTCTTCTTTCTCACAAGGATTAGGAATGTGTTTTTCAACAACCTTACCATTGCGAAGGGTCATGACTGACTTGGCTTGGTCAAAATAATGGTTATTTGAATTCCCTACATTTGAGTTAGATTGATCTTTGGGGTTTTGCAATGTTTGAGAAGGAAATTTTCCTTTCTCTTAGATGCTACATGTAGATGCAAATTTTTCAAGAGTTTCTGACAAATTTGCTAGTGTTTGAGTAGTTTGACTATTGAAAGTCTCTTGCTTTGTAATGAATGAATGCAATGTTTCTTCAAAGTCATTCCTAGGAGGAGGAGCATATGCATGATCATGAGAATTTTGAAAATTTTGTCGTGTTTGAAAAGGGACTTGTGAAGATTGTGCATGATTATCATTTTTCCAGCTAAAATTTGGATGATTTCTCCAACCAGGATTGTAGGTTTGTGAATATGGATTGTGATTTGGCCTTTTGAAAGTGTTCAAGGCATTGGCTTCTTCATGGAGACATTCCCTAAAGGTAGGCAAAGTTGGACAATTATCAGTAGAATGGTCATTGTCATGACAAATGTTATAGACATTTTCTTGAATAGAATTCAATTGACCACTCTTTTTCATTTCTAAAGCCTCGACTTTTCTAGCTAGGGATGCATATTTGGCTTGAAGGTCATGGTCTTCCCTAAGGTTGTAAATACCTCTATTGGATGCGAGGTTTGGGCCTTGCTTGGTACCTCATAGGTGCCAACAGTGTCCCAATTTTGTGCCTTTTCTGTTAAGGAATCTAGAAAGTTAAGTGCTTCCTCAGGGTCTTTTTCTTTAAATTCTCCTTTACACATTAATTCTACCAGTTGCCTATCTTGAGGTGTTAACCCTTATTAGAAGTGTGCAACTATTCTCCAAGTTTCGAAACCATGGTGAGGACAGGTATTAAGTAGTTCCTTATACCTATCCCAACATTGGTAAAGGGTTTCCCCTTGTTTCTGAGAGAAATTTGTTTCTGAGAGAGATCAGAAATTTGTCTTTTAAGAGAATTTGTTCTATGGGTAGGAAAAATTTTTTTCAAAAATTGTTGTTTCATCTCATCCCATGAACTGATGGAATTCTACCTCAAATTTTGTAGCCATGTTCTAGCTTTATCTTTTAAAGAAAAAGGAAAAAGCTTTAATCTAATGGTGTTTATGCTACAATTTGGGTCAGTGTAGGAGCTACATACCTCTTCAAAGAGTTTCAAGTGTGAATATGGGTTCTCCATGTCAAGGCCATGAAAAGTGGGTAGAAGTAGAACAAAACTTGGTTTGAAATTGAAATGGATTGAATCTGTAGGAGAAACTACACAAGATGGTGCACTAGTCCTTATCGGATTCATGTAGTTTCCGAGGGTTCTTCGTTGGTTTTGATCATTTTGTTGCGAACGGTTGTCCCCTTCATCCGTGAATATTTCCTCATGATTGTTGGCCATGTTTTCTAAGAAAGATGATGTTTTTCTAACAAGTCTAACACTAGATGTTCGTGACCAAATTTTCATGCAAGAAAGAGAGAAGAAAAGAGAGGAAAAGATGAACACACAAAGAGAAAAAATTAAGATCTAAAATGAGAAAAGAGAATACTTACAATTTTGCACGCCAATTTTTACCTTCCCCGGCAACGGCGCCAAAAACTTGACACATCCGAAAAAGGATTGTCTCCCAAGTATAGGAGTGTCAAAGTAATAAACCCGGTGAGTCCGGGGTCGATCCACGAGGAAGGAGATTTAAGCGCTACAAACTATAAAGTAAGCAATATGATGTGGATGATTTAAAGAGATGACAGGATAATATTAACAAATATAAATAAGGAACAAGTTCGTAAACAATAAATTAGAATCACACAAGAAAAATCAACACAATAATACTGAAGGCTAAGGTTAGGGGATCCGCCCTTGATATTTTGAAAAAGGATAATTAGCCCATTTTAGTTATATGAATTATATTTGTTTCATTACCAACATTTATACCACTTATTGTAAATGGGTTCAAGCATCCAATGTGCTAATCATCATATGTCTACAACAAATCAAGGTTCCTAATTAGATTCGTGTCAGTAAGGAAGAACCATACATCATCTAGAAAGGATCCAAGCATTTGATGTGCCCAGGATTGTCGACAATGGATCAAGACCTCCACTTTACGAGTGGTGTCAAGATTGATTAAGAAATTAAATATAAATCATATTGAATAAACATTATAAGATTAAGATTATTAAGCACATATTAAGGGTTAGAGAATCCTTATTCTCATATTAAGGGTTTCACCCTTTCACCTTAGCAAAAGAGAAATTAGAAGAACATTATAATAGAAAGAAAATAAAATGCAAGAAAAAGGAAATTCATTAATAACATAAACACACAAAACACAATACAAGATCCTAGCCAAAGCCAAAATGTTCCAGCCAAGGCCAAGATGCCCTAATGGGTCACAAGGCACCTCTATTTATAGATACATCCAGGGGCAAACTTGTCAAATTACAAGGGCATAATTGTCAAATATTAGTTGTAGTCAGTGCCTAATGATCCCAATTGTCAAATATTAGTTGTAAATATCTTTGACAATTGGGATCATTAGGCACCGACTTTGACCATCAATTTTGACATTGAAATGTTGAGAATTTTAATCACATGTCTTCATGAAAGTTGTAGATATTTCTCTCAGCTTTCTAGAACATATTGATTTATACAATTTGGATACATATTTTGAGAGATACAGTCCAAATACTGAGGCCTGGTCAGACTGGGCTGAGACTATAGATGGGTTCACTTCAAGCCCAATTTTGATCCACTAAGAGCCCGAATTTGATGATGCTTGTGAAATACAATCTTGTAGACAATTGAATAAGCTTTCAAAATATTAAGAATTGCACCATTCTGATCTATAAATAGAGAGTTATGCCCATTTTACCGAACCTGTAACAAAACCAAAATTAAGAAGAAGTTAATTCCAAAGATGCAAAGACTACAAATATGCTTAAGTTGAGGAATTTAATGACACTATTAATGCAATATGATGAACTAAGCTCTTATTAAACATACATATTTAAGTGTTCATCAGTAGTGAAGTTAGGAAAGGAAAGCGAGTTAAGAGCCTTAAGTAGAGAGAGAGCTTAAGAGGTAAGGGTCATGGAAATTTAGGATGATATTCCTAAAATCAAGACCCTTCCAAACTTTTAGGTTGACTTTACCAGCAATGAAGAGGAAGAAGTGAGAGTTCAGGGAGAAACACACAAGGGAGAAATGCTTAAGGGTAATAGTGAGAATGTACAAGGAGTAACAAAGAATAGAAGATTTTACCATGAGCAGGAGAAGGAGAAACTGACTGAGCAGACTGCCAAAGAAGGCAAAGAAGTTGTCATAGAGGAAACTAAAAAGAAGAAGACTAAGTGATCAAGCAGTGAAAGAAAACTCAAGCGAATGCTAGCATTTAGGATTTGTTGATATCATCCCAAAAGCATAGAGAAGCCATGGCAAAGGCTCTAGTAGAGGTAGAAATATCAATGGTTGCTACTTCTAATGAAATGTTGACTACTTTGACTGGAGGAGAATCCACGGGGGTAAATGAGAAGGGAATGATCACCTTCACTAATGAAGATCTACCGTTTGAATGAAGGAATGATAATAGGCCAATATTTATCACCGTAGAAATTAGTGGGAAGACATCTCCTTGCATCATGGTGGATGATGGGTCTACCTTAACATTATGCTTATGAAGATATTGCACAAGTATGGGGTCAGCGAAGATGAGCTTGAGCCTTGTAAGAAGGAGATCAGGGCTTATGATGACTCGAAGAGGAGTGCTATAGGGATATTCAAGGCGTTAGTGAAGACTGGGCCAATTGAAGTAATTACAGAATTTATAGTTCTTGACATTCTAGTCACCTTTGTTGCTTTGTTGGGAGAAGCATGGTTCCATCCACTTGGTGGAGTTCCTTCCACCTTACATTAGAAGATTTGATTCAACATGGATGGCGAGATTGTGACCATTCATACAGACTCAATGATTGTGCCAACTACTTTAAGTGTGAAGGTTGGAGAAATACCCTACATGAGAGGCTCTCACGTAGACATGATTAACTAAGTTAGCCTAATTGTAGCTAGGATAATGAAGAAACAAGGGCACTTGCGAGGAACTAGCCTTCAGAGAAATAGACGTGGTTTACCATCTTTTTCAGATTTTAAAGGACAAACTTTTAGAAGAGGTTTGGGCTATGAATCAGTAGGGAAAGAGGAAGACTTTGAGCCCAAGAAAAGGAAATTCATCAAAATTTTCAAGACCCAAGATACGAAGATGTGGGAGCTGTTGAACCATGGGTTTTCAAGGGAATGATGAAGGTCAGATTCGAAATGTTCAAGGATATCCTTCAGGTAGGAGTCTCTAAGGAGAATGACTTGGTTGAGAAAATAGAGAAGATGACCATCCAAGAGGAGAAGCCTTAATATCAAGCATCGCTAATGGACCCATCCATCGACCTTGCTACCTTTATCGAAGAAGGAAATAGAGATGTATTTAATGAGGATATATTTGTACCCAACCTCTTTAAAGAAGAGGACATTGTTTATGTTTCTAAATCTGAAGTAATAAAGAATCGGTTTGCTTACTTGTGTGATGGTTTTCCTAATGGCATTGTGCATCATAACTTGCATTTCACTAGCATATTTGACATCCATACCATTCAAACTCATGACATTAATTTTGATACAATCGAAAAACCTAGGAACATATGTATTGCAATTGACATAACTCCTGAAAAGAGAGAGAAATATGAAAATTTGTTAAAGAAACATGAAGAAGTCTTCACCTCGTCCTATGATGACATGCTTGGAATTGAGATAAGCATCGCTGAGTATTCAGTTCTAACCTATCCACATATGAGTCTGGTCAAGTAAAAGCTAAGGAGGTTGAGAACATAATGGGCTCAGAAAATCGAAGAGGAAATATCCAAGCAAATTGAAGACAAGTTTTTAGACGTGGTGAATTATCCAGCATGGTTAACCAATATCGTCCAAGTGCCAAAGAAGGATGGAAGGGTCTGAATGTGTGTGGATTATCGAGACTTTAACAAGGCATCACCAAAGGATGATTTTCCTTTGCCTCATATCGATGTGTTAGTGGAGTTTTCCTTCATAGATAGGTTTTCTGGTTACAACCAGATAATGATGGGCAACGAAGATAAAATGAAAATGGTCTTTATTACGTAATAGGGAACTTATTGTTATAAGTTGATGCTTTTTGGATTGAAGAATGCAAGGGGTAAGTTACCAATGAATGGCAACAACACTGTTTTATGACATGATGCATAAGAGATAGAAGTCTATGTGGATGACATGATGGTGAAGTTCGTGACTCGAGAAGGCCACTTTGAAGCTTTAGACAGATTCCCAGAAAGGGTGAAGAAATACAAGCTACAGCTAAATCCAAAGAAGTGTATCTTTGGAGTTATCTCAGGGAAGTTACTGGGTTTGTAATCAGTGAGAAGGGGACAAAAGTAGACCTAGACAAGGTTAAAGTAATTACAGAGATGCTATCACCCAAGATTGAAAAAGAAGTTTGAGGGTTTCTTAGGAAGATCTAGTATATCAGTCGATTTATTACTAAATTGACAATTGTTTGTGTAATGATCTTTAGGCTTTTAAAGAAGGATCAGTCAGTGGAATAGAATGATTAGGCTAAGAGGCATTTGAGAAGATTAAGAAATACTTGTAGAATTTACCAGTTTTGAGACCACCAAAACCTAGTAAGAATTTGATTCTTTTTAGGTCTTCAGGAGGAGGCCATCGATGCTATACTAGCATAAGAAGACGAGAACGGTGTAGAACATGCCATCTATTATCATAGTAGGAAGTTGCTATTGTACGAGACGAAGTATAGCCATGCGGAGAAAGCATGCTTAGCCATGTTTTGGCTCTCAAAGAAGTTGAGACATTATTTTCAATCTTATAAGATTTAGGCTGTCTCAAAGGAGGATCTAATGAAGTATCTCTATGAAGCACCATGATAGGTGTCTATTTATGTATTACTTTTATATCAATTCGTCCATGTTTCTTTGCTATATTCCTTGGTATTTTTATATTTTTGTGTGGTTTTGATGTTTGTAGGAGTTTTGGAGCAACTTGCACAAAAATGGAGTAAAACCCTTCATTTTCACCTCTGCTAGTCAGTGATCTTCTCGGATTTAATTGTATTGATATACAATGAACCCGATGACATATTATATACCGTTGGAAAGCTCTCGAAGTCTATTTTCTGGAGAAATTTACGGTTTATAAATCCATTCAGTGTACCAAAAGTTGTAATCAAAACAGTGTGAGATGTATAGAAATATAATTCCACAAGTCACTGTAGCATGTATAATACGGGGCACTGTAGCAAGTCACTGTAGCAGAGTATTTAAACACATTTTAGGGTTTTATTTTCATAACTTGAAGAGGGGAAAACGTGGGAGGAGGCTGCATTTCTGGATTTCTCTCATCCCTTGGAGTTCTTGAAGGAGAAAGAAGATTTTGAAAGAGGAGGAACTACAATTCCAAGAAGATTCATCTACAAAGAAGATTTTCAAAGAATTTGCTAAGTTCTTTCTTTCCTTTTCAATTCTGGAATTTCTCTGTATTGTATTTGTTATTCTGATTGAATATGTGTAACTAAATCTGAATTGGTTGAGGGTGATTTCAAAGCCCTTGATATGGATTTTGTGAGTTGATTGTGCAAGGAATTGTTATCCAATTCTCTAATTGAAGTTGCTTGTATTTTCCCATGTTTAATGCTTATGATTGCTTGCTGGATTGTATTTGGGTGGCCAACTGAATATAATCTGGATATTGTCTATTGCTAGACTAGAAATCTTGATCCGTAATTGTCTTGAATTTCTAATCATTAGTAGCAAAATTGTGATCAGAGATTGCAATTGGAGAATATAACCTAAGTTAAATAATCCGAGCTTGTGTGTTTATTGCTTAGATCAACCTATCTTTCTTATCATAATGCATCCATTGAATTAAATTTAGAGAGCTTGTTCTAGGTTGTTTAATGGATAGAGATTAAATAAAGAGCTTGTTTTATTTAACAACAAAGTAAGGAAAGATTGGGATAACAGAGCTTGTTGTTATCTACGGTTGATAACTTCAATGCTGTAATTGGATGACAATTCTACGATTAATTCGCAAATCCATATCTTGTGGTAGAGAATGATCCCTTAACCAGCTTTCTCTCATTGATTTTTCATTCGAATTAACTTTCTGTTTTGTTATTCTTCGTTTGCATTATTATTTCACTTAGTTAATCAATCAACAAAACCCACCATTTACTCTGTTTTTGCTTTCGAATAACAAATTTAATTAGAATCAATCCTCGTGGGAACGATATCTTACTCATCACTTTATTACTTGTGCGACTAGTATACTTGCTAGTTTCGAACGCATCAAGTTTTTGGCGCCGTTGCCGGGGATTGATTTTCTAATCAATTTGTTATTCTGTTTTTACTACTGATTCTTGATTGTTATTTCCTGATTGTTTGTGTTTAGGCTTTTATGTCCGAGGGAGAAGCGGATCAACGACTTAAGAGAATTAAGGAGTTTCTCCAATCCTCGAATTTAAGACTAAATCGTTCAATTTCAACTCCACCTCCAGAATTTGACCTTGCACGACATACTTCCCTCCCATCTTCTTGCAGTTCAATCAAATCTGAATCGGAAGCAATGGCGATGGAAAACGATCAGACTCTTAAGGAGTTAGCGGCTCCAATTATTGATCAACAACCGCTATGCATAAGCACCAATTCTGAGATAGATTTTGAACTTAAATCTGGACTGATTCATCTCTTGCCTACATTTCATGGTTTTGCAGGAGAGGATCCGAACAAACACCTCAAAGAATTTCATGTGGTATGCTCAAGTATGAAGCCAACCGGTGTTTCTGAAGAGCAAATTAAATTGAGAGCTTTCCCATTCTCATTAGCAGATTCGGCAAAAGATTGGCTATACTATCTACCACCAGGTACCATTACCACTTGGAATGAGATGAGTAAACTCTTTTTGGAGAAATACTTTCCAGCCTCGAAAGTTACAAATATTAGAAAAGATATTAGTGGCATTCGACAACACAATGGAGAATCACTTCATGAATATTGGGAGAGATTTAAAGGTTATGTGCTAGCTGTCCAAACCACCAAATTAGTGATGGACTCCTAATTCAATATTTCTATGAGGGTCTCCTACCCATGGAAAGGAGTATCATTGATGCTGCTAGTGGTGGAGCACTAGTTAATAAAACACCGAACGTGGCAAGACGTTTGATTAGTGACATGGCAGCGAACTCCCAACAATTCAGCAGTCAATTTGAGCCACAACTACCAAAAAGAGTAAATGAGGTAAGTACTTCAAACATTGAACAACAACTTTGTGAACTTACCTCTCTTGTAAAAAAAATGGCTGTAGGACATATGCAGCAATCTTATGCATGTGGAGTATGTTCTGCCATGGACCATCCAACCAACATGTGTCCAACTTTGCAAGAAGGAGATACAGAACAAGCCAATGCCATGGGTGGATTTCCAGGACAACCAAGGCAAAGGTATGACCCTTTCTCCAATACTTACAATGCTGGATGGAGAGATCACCCTAATTTAAGATATGGGAATCATCAACCAATTGCCCCAAATGCCATACCAAATCGACCACCAGGTTTCAATCAACCAAGGGTGCAGCAACCATTTCAAGCACAACCACAACCAGCACCACAACCAGCTCCACAAAATTCAGGTATGTCTCTCCAGGATATTGTTAAAGCACTTTGCCACTAACACAATGCAATTTCAGCAGGAAACTAGGGCAAGTATCCAAAACCTGGAAAGTCAAATAGGACAATTGGCCACTAACATGAGCAAATTTGAGAGTCAAAGCTCAGGAAAATTACCATCTCAGCCAGTGATCAATCCAAGAGAGAATGCTAGTGCTGTAACTTTGAGAAGTGGAAAGCAATTAGAGATTCCACCAAAGAAATCACAAATTGATGAAGGGGATGATACCACTTCTACCATGAACAAAACATCCACTTCTAAGGTAAATCCTAAAACTTCCATTCATTCATATGTTACCCCTCCACCATTTCCCAGCAGATTTGCAAAATCAAGGAAGGAGGAACAAGAACAAGAAATCCTGGAAACTTTTCGCAAGATCGAGGTAAACATACCACTTCTGGATGCTATCAAGCAAGTGCCTCGTTATGCAAAATTTCTCAAAGAGTTATGCACCAACAAGAGGAAGTTGAAAGGAAATGAGAAGGTAAGTGTGGGGGAAAATGTTTCAGCTGTATTGCAAAGAAAAATTCCTCCGAAATGCAAAGATCCAGGTACGTTCACCATTCCATGCACCATTGGTAATACCAAGTTTGAAAGAGCTATGTTAGATTTAGGAGCATCTATTAATGTCATGCCATATTCTATTTATGCTTCTTTGAATCTTGGACCTTTTGCGAAAACTGGTATTACCATTCAGTTTGCTGATCGTTCTAATGCATATCCCAAGGAGTTGTGGAAGATGTGCTTGTGCAGGTGAAATCAATTGGTATTTCCAGCAGACTTTTATGTTCTTGAAATGGAGAATGAGACATCTCCCAATCCAACACCGATTCTTTTGGGGAGACCATTCTTGAAAACTGCCCGAACCAAGAGTGATGTTCATGATGGCACTCTCACCATGGAATTTGACATGTGGGATCGATGTGAGTCGTTTCAATTTTTTTGATGGCAATGTAGGTAAACCGACTAGTGACTTGCATTCTTTTTTTTGCAGTGGATGTTATCGATTCTTTGGCACAAAAATTTTTTGAGTTAACTCGCAAAGATGAATTGGAAGTAGCCATTAGTGAACACATAAGGACAGAAAGTTTCAAAGAACCAGGAAAGTTGATACATTTGTCTAAAGAAGTGGAGGAAGCTGTGGCAAGCTTGGATGAGACTATAGCTATCAACACAAATAGGTATGATGTTTCGTACATTGAATTGCCTTTATCTAATGAGAAAATTCTTCCTTCTGTGATGAAAGCCCCTACCTTGGATCTTAAGCCTCTTCCAGAACATTTGAAGTATGTATTCTTGGGTGAGAAGGATACTTTGCCAGTCATAATAGCCAAGGGCCTTACACCATTACAAGAAGAGAAACTCATTCGAGTGCTCGAGATCACAAAACAGCCATTGGGTGGGCAATTGCTGACATCAAAGGTATTAGCCCAGCCATATGCATGCACTGTATCTTATTAGAAGAAGGATCCAAGCCCACTCGAGAAGCACAGCGGAGGTTAAATCCTCCAATGATGGAAGTTGTCAAGAAAGAAATCCTGAAATGTTAGATGTGGGTGTGATTTATCCAATTTCGGACAGCAAGTGGGTGAGTCCAGTCCAAGTTGTTCCGAAGAAATCTGGTGTTACGGTGGTTAAGAATGACAATAATGAGCTAGTTCCCACGCGTATCCAAACCGGGTGGCGAGTTTGTATTGATTTATCGGAAGCTAAATACAAGTAACCTCGCAACAGGATCACTTTCACTTGGCCATTCAATTGATCACAATGCTGGATAGATAGCAGGATCATTACGGTCATCATGTATGTTTTCTTGATGGCTATTCAAGGATATAAGCAGATTGTCATTGCCCCTGAGGATCAAGAGAAAACTACATTCACATGCCCATTCGGTACATTTGCCTATCGACGCATGCCATTCGGTCTTTGCAATGCCCCTGCCACTTTCCAAAAGTGTATGGTAAGTATTTTCTCTGATTATGTTGAGAACATTATTGAGGTATTTATGGATGACTTTAGTGTTTTTGGTGATTCTTTTGATAAATGCCTTGACAACCTTACCCTTATACTTCAAAGATGTATAGAAACTAAACTTGTTCTTAATTGGGAGAAATGTCATTTTATGGTAGATCAGGGTATAGTTTTGGGACATGTTATTTCTGCTAAGGGTATAGAGGTTGATAAATCCAAGATAGATCGTATATGTTCCTTACCACCTCCCACAAGTGTGCGGGATATTCGTTCGTTTCTTGGTCATGCAGGTTTTTATCGTAGATTCATCAAAGATTTCTTGAAGATAGCATTGCCCCTATGTAGATTATTACAGAATGATGTGGCCTTTGAATTTGATGAGAAATACAAAGAGGCATTTGAGAAACTGAAGGAACTCTTGACTTCGACTCCAGTAATCCAATCTCCGAATTGGAATCATCCATTCGAGATCATGTGCGATGCAAGTGACTATGCTGTGGGTGCCGTTTTGGGTCAACGAATTGGCAAAATTCCACATGCCATTTACTACGCATCTCGGACTTTAAATGATGCTCAACTTAATTATTCTACCACTGAAAAAGAGCTGCTAGCGGTTATATTTGCTTTAGAAAAGTTTCGATCTTATTTGATTGGTACTAAAGTAACCGTTTATTCTGATCATGCAGCTTTGAGGTACTTGCTCATAAAGAAAGATGCAAAACCAAGGCTTATCAGGTGGATACTCCTTTTACAAGAATTTGACTTGGAGATCAAAGATAAGAAGGGAAGTGAAAACTTAGTTGCAGACCATCTCAGTCGCATTGTCCATGACAAGGATGTATTGCCATTACAAGAAATTTTTTCGGATGAACAATTGCTGTCTCTACATGTAGCAGCCCCTTGGTATGCAGATATTGTTAATTACTTAGTTACAAAGAAGCTACCACATGACTTGACTCGAGCTCAAAGAGACAAGATCAAAAACATTGCCAAATATTACATATGGGATGATCCATACTTATGGAAGCATTGTTCTGATCAAGTGATAAGAAGTGTGTTTCTGAATCTGAATTTAATTCAATTTTGACCTTCTGTCATTCTTATGCATGTGGCGGTCACTTCGGACCAAAAAGAACAGCCCTGAAAGTTCTTGATTGTGGATCTACTGGCCCCATCAATTGTTCAAAGATAACTATCTATTTGCAAAGCTTGTTAGACCGTTGTCAACGACAGTTTTAGTGCAATCTAACATTTTTGCGAATTTGGAACACCCAAGAGCCATGCTTAGCGCTTAGAGGGACACACTTCTGCAAGCCGATCATTTGAAGCCTTGCTCAAGAAATACCACATCACTCACAGTTGATCTACTGCTTCATCCACAACTATTTCGAAGTTGAAGTTTCAAATCGAGAAGTCAAGTCCATTCTCGAGAAGACAGTGAATCCGAACAGAAAAGATTGGAGCCTACGACTTAATGATGCACTTTGGGTATACCGGACTGCTTACAAGACACCTATTGGTATGTCTCCGTACAGGTTAGTCTATGGGAAGCCATGTCACCTTCTGGTAGAGCTCGAACACAAAGCATGGTAGGCAGTAAAGCTTTGTAACATGGAGATGGATGCTGCTGGAGAACAAAGGAAGCTTCAACTGCAAGAATTGGAAGAACTTAGAAATGATGCCTATGAGAATTCCAGAATTTACAAGGAGAGAACTAAGGCATTTCATGATAAAATGATCTCCAGGAAGAATTTTGAAGTGGGACAGAAAGTTCTTTTATTTCATTCTCGCCTCAAGTTATTTCCAGGTAAATTACGATCTCGATGGGTTGGACCTTTTGTTATTACTAATGTTTTTCCCCATGGTGCAGTGGAAATCAAGAGCTTAAAAACGGATAAAGTATTCAAGGTGAATGGGCACAGGTTGAAGCCTTACTATGAGAATTCAGTGATGCAGGATATCGATGAGGTACCTCTCTACGAGCCAACTTATCTTGATGGGTGAGGACAGATAACGTCAGGCTGAGGACGTTAAACCAAGCGCTTATTGGGAGGCAACCCAATGTTTTTGAAACATAAATAAAAAAAGACAAAGAAAAGAATGTAGTAATGATCAATTTTTGTGTTTCGAGGAGATTCCTCTCATGGGCTATTATAATTGATCAGGTTTTATCTCTCTTTGCCATTTGTCCCATTTGCTTTGTTGTTTGTTTTTGACTTTCATTTGCTCTTGTGTTTTTATTTCTTTTATGTGTCTCTATTTTCTTTTCTTTTCTTTTCTTTTCTTGTGTTTAATTTGATTTTTTCGTGCTTCGAGTTCAATTGTGCAACAGCTTGAGGAAACATTCAAACGGAGTTTAAGTCCATTTTACGAGGGGAGGTTTGAAACGTGCATAATCTGGGATGAGAGGAACCAAACTCACTCGCATAATCAGTAATATCTCGTCCTTTTCTCTCTTCAATGGGCCGATATCTTTCTGTCGAACCTTCGTAAATAATTTCCTTCACTTCCTCAAAATGCTGTGTTTAAAATTTATAAAGTACAGATGACTAGACTTTGGGCTTTGATGCTCCTAAATGTGCCTGCTGATATCCGATGGCTTATCGAAGCCAAGGTGAGATTGTCCGGTGAGCCGGACATTAATCTCGCAAAATACTTGCCTGGTCTAGGAAAGAGCTACTACGCCAAGAGGCGAAGAGCGAAAAGGTTACAAGTATGTTATAAATGTGCTAGATGGAATTGTAACCAGACTTGTCGTTCATTAGGTTTTGCGTCCAGGAATAGAGAATATAAACTTTCATTTTTTAAGAATGGTTTGAGTAATGAGTCGCTGGATAATGTTTTGTTAACTCTCGAGTCAAATTCTTGTGGACTTGTTCAGCGTGAATTGCTTAATCTATTGACACAATTTCGTGATGAATTGCAGTGTCATAGTCTAGGGAATCTGACTAAAAACGACCATGTTTGCCGTTACTGGACGTAAAACCAGAGGAAGATGTGAGCCACAATCACAACTACTTGTATATTTGAATGTGTGTTGTTGTTGTCGAATTTTTTTTTTCTTGTTTCGTTTGATCTGATTATCAATGTTGTTTTTGTGTTGTTGTTATTTGTTGATTTTGTTTGTTTTAATTTCAAGTTTTCTTTTTGACAAACCATATGACTACCCTATGGCATAAGTACACGTGGGAGACAAGTGTGGAGGTTTTGTCAACCTCCACCGAAAGTGTATCTCCATTTTTAATGCTCCACGTGGGAGACAAGTGTGGGGGTTTTGTCAACCCCCGCCGAAAGTGTATCTCCATTTTCCATACTTCACGTGGGAGGCAAGTGTGTAGGTTTTGTCAAACCTCGCCGAAAGCATATCTCATTTTTTTCAAATTTGGGGCGATAAATCTGCATCGAGCAACCCCCACCGAAAAAAAAAAAAATTATATAAAAAAAATATCTGTCCCCCTGTTGTCAAATTTGAATTTTACGTGTGTATATATCCATTTTGCATATTCTCAATGTCATTCCATAACCTGTCGTGCAATTGAAAAGCATAATATCTAACGTGTCTTACACAAGATTAGAGCACTTGTAGAAATGGAGAAAACACCAATTCGGCGATTCCGCAATATATGCGTATTTTGCGGATCGCAATTTGGTAAAGTGGAGAGTTTACCACAGCAGCTCTTGATCTTGGTAGGACATTAGCTGCGAGGGGTATTAATTTGATTTATGGAGGGGGTAGTCTTGGGTTAATGGTGTGTGTGTCGACAGCTGCATCCTTAGGAGGAAGCAAAGTTCTCGGCATTATCCCTAAACCATTAGCTGTACGAGATATCGTAGGCAACACCATGTGGGAAGAGTTACAGGTTTCTAGTATGCATGAGCGTATTGCACATATGGTCATTAAATCTGATGCATTTATAGCTTTTTGCCCGGTGGTTATGGTACATTAGAGGAGATATTTCAAATCACCTCTTGGGCACAGCTAAACATCCATCGGAAACCCATTGGTTTGTTAAATGTTAATAATTTTTTTGATGGTTTGTTGTCCTTTCTTGATCAAGCTGTAGAAAAAATTTCATCTCACCGTCAGCAAGGCAAATGCTGGTTACAGCTTCAACTGCAGGAGAGTTAATTGACAAACTACAAGAATTCGTCTATTCACCTGAGCCAACAATGGCTCGGATAAATTGGTTTGGAGAAGGCAACAAAAGGCGTCAACTGGAATTAACCCTCCATCTGTAATCTCTATTTGCTGGTTTGCTTCGTTTTTGTTTGCTTTCTTTTTAGTGTGTTTATTTGAGATTTTTCCTGTCATTTCTTTTGAGTTTTTTCAGGTTATTTCTTTCGTCCCAGGTAATATTTTCTAATCTCGGTTTTTAGAGTGGTGGCTTAAAAAGTTCAAGTTCTCTTGAAACGCATTATGGATCTCTTCAATCCATAATGGCTGAATAAGGAGACTAACTTCTAAACTTTTTAGACCCATTCTAACTGACTTGTTTTTGTTTGCTGGCTTGTTGGACTTTGTTATTTTATGAGTAAGTTTAGTTTTGTGTAATTTGGAGTTGTTATGTGTTTTTGTCTTTATCAGTTTCGATTCAAAAAAAAAATTGTGGAAAAACCTGAGGATGGCAGAATATGGGGTTTCTTTAACCCTTGAAACGCATTCTCTCTAAATAAATCTGTAGGTTGTTTATTTCATGTTATTTGAAATGTCTTGTTTCTTAATTTGTTCTTTCATAATAAAGGTATATAGGCTGGAAACCTTAAGTCTACGGGCTACTGGTCAGGAGGATTGTGAAATATACCAATCTTGGACTTCAGGTGCACAATGCCAACGTACCTCTTTCTGCATTTTATGGTTCAATGATAAGAACTTTGAATTAATGAATTAGAATCCTCTTTGAAAATGATATGATTGCATGTGATCTGTGTGCTTGAAATGTTTATTGGTTTTTCTGCTTTGCCTTTGAGTTCTCTTGCACAACAGTTGAACAGCACTGAGCTATACTCACTAGGTTCTTTTTTCACTTGGGAGAAGTGTTATGTATTGTGAATGTTTCTTCAGATTTTCATAAATTCTAGAACTTGTTTGATGGTCACTCGAGGCGAAATCCTAGACTGTGCAACATTGGGCAAATGATTTAAGGCATCTTTGGACCGTTTGAGCCTTAATAGTCAGCCTTGACTGAAATTGATCCCTAGTTACCCCTTTGAGCCTCTGTATAGCCTTTTACTTGTTAACTTCACTAAAGATTTGTTCCTCTAACCTTCAAATGATTTTTGTTTCCCAATCAGTTTTATCTTCCCTTACTATGAGCCATGTAGACATTCACAATAATTTTGAGTTAATTTTATAATATATTTTTTTTATAAAAAATATATATTAACTATGTTCGGGTTTTGGGAAGTTAGAGGAGGTTGGGATGTGTCATGAGCAATGCAAGTGAGTTCTATTGTGTTTGTAAAAAAAAAAGAGAAAAAAAAACCAATCTGTACTTATCATCCACGTACTTACACATTGAGGACAATGTGTTGTTTAAGTGTGGGGGAGGGGAAGTGTAATAAAAAAAAGAAAAAAAGAACAAAAGAAGAAGAATAAGAGATATATACCCTTAAGTGGTCTTAAAAAGAATGAAACAATAAAGTGTGGGGGTATAGTTTTCTTTTGTTTTCTGCAAAAAAAAAAAAAAAGAGATTGAGTGTTCTAAATAAGTTTGCGGGAGTAACCTGGTGAATTGAAATGAAGTTGTGTTATAGGGTTGAGCTCTACATAGTCCTGAATGATTTATGTGTTTTTGGGTGATTTGAGCCAAATTATTATCCTTTATCATACCTTCACCCAAGCCAAACGTTACAAGCTTAATAAAGTCATACTTGATCCTTGGTGTTGTGCATGTCTACATTAGTGGAGAGTGACTTGAAAAGCAAGCCTATGGAGTTCATTTATTCACACATCTTCAATATTAAATATGATTCATTTTTATGCATAAACTCATCCGGGTTACAAGTGATTAGGTGAGAATGGCTCTACACACACACACTTGAGGAATTGAAGTGAAGCGAAACTAATCTTTGAGATAAAATTCTTGATCAAGTGCATTATTTTGAAGTTTTCCTTGGGTTATAATTAAGTACAATCTTTGAGGCCTATTTGCAAGATGAAGCATTTGTGTGTTTTAATTTTTTGTTGATTCTGTTTCGTTTAGTTTTATTTCAAATTGTCGTAGTTGCTCGAGGACTAGCAAAGTCTAAGTGTGGGGGAATTTGATAAGTGTCTATTTATATATCATTTTCATATCAATTCGTCCATGTTTCTTTGCTATATTCCTTGGTATTTTTATTTTTTGTGTGGTTTTGATGTTTGTAGGAGTTTTGGAGCAACTTGCACAAAAATGGAGTAAAACCCTTCATTTTCCACTCTGCTAGTCAACCATCTTCTCGGATTTAATTGTATTGATATACAATGAACCCGAGGACATATTATATACTGTTGGAAAGCTCTCGAAGTCTATTTTCTGGAGAAATTTACGGTTTATAAATCCATTCAGTGTACAAAAAGTTGTAATCAAAACAGTGTGAGAAGTATAGAAATGTAATTCCACAAATCACTGTAGCATGTATAATACGGGACACTGTAGCAGGTTACTGTAGCAGAGTATTTAAACACATTTTAGGGTTTTAGTTTCATAACTTGAAGAGGGGAAAACGTGGGAGGAGGCTGCATTTCTGGATTTCTCTAATCCCTTGGATTTCTTGAAGGAGAAAGAAGATTTTGAAAGAGGAGGAACTACAATTCCAAGAAGATTCATCTACAAAGAAGATTTTCAAAGAATTTGCTAAGTTCTTTCTTTCCTTTTCATTCTGGAATTTCTCTGTATTGTATTTGTTATTCTGATTGAATATGTGTAACTAAATCTGAATTGGTTGAGGGTGATTTCAAAGCCTTTGATATGGTTTTGTGAGTTGATTGTGCAAGGAATTGTTATCCAATTCTCTAATTGAAGTTGCTTGTATTTTCCCATATCTAATGCTTATGATTTCTTACTTATTGTATTTGGAATGGCCAACTGAATATAATCTGTTGTTGTCTATTGCTAGATTAGAAATCTTGATCCGTAATTGTCATGAATTTCCAATCATTAGTAGCAAATTTGTGATCAGAGATTGCAATTGGAAAATACAACCTAGGTTAAATAATCTGAACTTGTGTGATTATTGCTTAGATCAACCTATCTTTCTCATCGTAATGCTTCCATTGACTTAAACTTAGAGAGCTTGTTCTAGGTTGTTTAATGGATAGAGATTAAATAAAGAGCTTGTGTTATTTAACAACAAAGTACGGAAAGATTGGGATAACAGAGCTTGTTGTTATCTACGGTTGATAACTTCAATGTTGTAATTGGATTACATTTCTATGTTAATTCACAAATTCATATCTTGTGCCAGAGAATGAACTCTTAACCAAGTGTCTCTCATTGATTTTTCACTCCATTTAACTTTGCTTTGTGTTATTCTTCATTTGCTTTCGTATTAAGTTTAGTTAATCAATCAACAAAACCCCCCCTGTTTAGTTTACTATTGCTGGAAAATAACAAATTCAATTAGAATCAATCCTCGTGGGAACGATATCTACTTATCACTTTATTACTTGTGCGACTAGTATACTTGCTAGTTTCGAACGCATCACCCCTTGAGATGACATCCATCTATACCTATAAATGGTCTACAACCTCCATTAAAACCAATCCTTTGAACTGGAAAACTAATGAAAAAGCCCCGAAATTTTGGAGATGCAGAAATTGACTCACAATCTGCCTTTACAAAGACAGTCAAACCAGGATTTGTTAGTCTTACTACATTGGCATACTTAGGCAGTAGGTTAAGGGCTTTTTGGTGATCTTCTCCTATCACTTGAAGAGCTTTCATCTTTGCACTGTATAATTTCTGTTTTGAAAGTTCCAACCCAAACCTTCTCTTAATATCCTTCTCTAACCACTCAATTTCTACATTTGGATTATCCTTGATGATGTCTTCATATTGTTTGGCTATCCATATTTATGTGCATTCTGGAGTATTAGGCTGTTTTTCACACCTATGATCAGGACAAAAGCTCTTAATTTTGAAAGTTACTAAGTCTTGGGTTAAGGAGGCATGAATCCTCCATGGACAGCCAGCAGCTGTACACTTACATGTAACTCTCTGTCCCTTATTTTTCACTCTTTTTAGTACTATTCCACTCCTCACAGAATACTCTCTTAAGGCTTCTCTAAAATGTGAATATTCTCAAAAGTCTGCCCTACCCTAAATACTACATTCCATCTGCAGTTGGCCTAAATAAATGTTGCCTTTGAACTCTAGCCATTCTAGCACTTCCAACCTCTTCATCTGAACTGCTCATAATTTTATGGAAATGCTCACCATCACTCTAATAATGAGAGCTATCATGTGATGACACCTCTTCACCACTTCCACTATCACTGCTCTCCCTCTCATTACTATGACAGTTGACAAATTCTGCATCAGATTCAGGCCTGTAGTCTGCATCTGAGTCATACTCACTGTGGCTGACAGAATGACCACCAGAATGACCAATAGACTCTACCTCATCTTCTTCTCTATGTGACAACTCAGGTTCAACTCCTACATTTTCAACATCTTGGGACAACTCAGGTTGAGGTCCACTAGTGTTAGTAGGATCATTTTCACCTTCATCACTCTCCCCAACATCATTTTCCCACTCATAATCTTTTTTAGGCATCTCACATGCTAAAGGTTCAGTGTCTAATGGTGTAACCTCAACTAACACAGTTACTTCGAAAAGCTTATTTTTTTGGTACTCTCTCAATACTTCTAGAAATTTGGCATCAGTGTCAATGTCTATCCTATCCCCATTCCAAGGTAAGTCAATACTAAATTTAACATCTCTATGATCATATACCCCTAGATGGCAAACCGTATTAGCTGCATAAAACAATCCTATCCTACTGACTCTGTCATAGTCAATAAGCCCAATAGGATACTCAGACTCTAAATGTCTTAATGTTAAATAAATAGGATCCATCCTATCCTACTGCCATATGCATTCATAGATACGCAAGTGTATAAGAAGAAAGTTGAAACAAATAGAGAGAGAGAGAGAGAGAGAGAGAGAGAGAGAGAATCCATTAGAAGTTAAGTATTAAAAACAAAATATGTATGTATGCATGCAAGATATACAATATAACAGCATGCATGCAAGATATACAATATAATAGCATGCATGCAAGATATAAAATATAACAACATGCATGCAAGATATACAATATAGCAGCATGCATGCAAGATAAACATTAACCACAGTTTATTCCAACACGTTATGTAATCTTTCATCAATTTCTTCCATTAATTTCAAAAACCCCTAACACTTGAAAATTGAATGACCAGTTCATAGGCTACAAACTGACCTTAACAACTGACAAATCAAAACACATTCAACGCATGCATGTCATTATCACATATTATGATATGAATTACCGACTTCTATTACCAAACACAAAAAACCCTAAATTTGTCACCCTTTTAGGGTTTCAACAGAATGATTTTGACACAAACACTGGAATAATAGTAACATCTAACAATAGCACACTAAAAAACGCTTGAAATATGTAGAATGACAAAAAAAAACCATCAGCTATAGAGTTCAGAAGTTTCGTATGTTTGCAACGTTTCACAACCAATACAAACAAACAGACACTTCTGAAACTTACAAGAACACTTACTGAATCACTAATCCAAGTGCTGCACGAACTTCCTCCAGTTGAAAATGGTTATGGGTCGGCTTTCGGTCGAGCAGAAGGCAGCGACAATATTGTCAACGATCGAAGTGGGGACGAAGTGGGGACAGGGACAATCGAAGAAAGCTAAAAAAATAACAAGGTGGGGTTGTTTTAATATTTTAATCGATACTTTATATAGTGTTGACCAAATCTATTAAAATGACTCTTTTAGCCCTATTCATTCCATTTATTTACATATACTTAACGGCAAAACTGACAGAAGGGGTGTCCATGACGAATTTTAAAAAAGGCAGGGGTACCGTATGATGAAAAGTGACAAACAATGTTTTTGGACGAAATTAAGCCAAAACCTAGGGGGGGTCTGTGTGATTAGCCCTTTTAATTATGTCCAAACCTTAATTGGGCTTTAGGGTTTTATAGTTCTTGGTCCAACCCATGTGTTAACCGTGATCTTTTATAAATGTTTAATTAATGAGTTGTTTTACTCAACCTCCACTTTTTAGTTCATTAGCCCCCACTTTTAAATTCATCCCATAATAAATTTTAAACTACAATAATTTTCTCATTGAATCCCACTTGA
This sequence comes from Boswellia sacra, assembly GCA_013180625.2. Classification (NCBI taxonomy): domain Eukaryota; kingdom Viridiplantae; phylum Streptophyta; class Magnoliopsida; order Sapindales; family Burseraceae; genus Boswellia; species Boswellia sacra. The sequence goes on from SNVD02012817.1 coordinate 25,884, forward strand.
TTTCCAATTTACCCTTTTATCATATAAAATTGGTTTTTTAATTATACTCATACTTGCTTTTCCATATATATTTGACTTCTGACAATCATGAGATATCACAATTTTCTCATCTAAATAAAAAGATTGAAATTCTTTTATTTGATTTCTTTGGTTATTATTTGAAGATCCAGGTATGGATTCTAGACAAAATTAAAAGAGTGAAGAACAACCAAGCAACAGAAAAGATTTAAACTTTCATTTATTTGTTGAGACTAAAATCAAGTTATTTGGGATTTGGGATGAAGGAAAATTAATGCAGATTGTAGACTTATGAAATCCTCTATTTTTTTTTTCATTGAGTTCATTGCCTTGAGACAAATTCAGTTGTTTGGTTTGCAATTTCTACTCAAGATCAAGTACCAAAATACCAAATAATAATCGAGTTTATTAGAGATTCAAGTAAAAAGAAAAGAACCACCTCCAAATAGACCATCATTACATCAACAATATTAAAAATAAAGAAAAATTAAGCAATTAATTAAATCTTAGTTATAATTATATATCAAAAAAATTTTGGTGTTCAAGATTTTAAAATAGTGTTTACAAATTAAGATTTTAAAAGACAAGAATTAGAGTTTATAAAATATTAAACAAATAAAATTGAGATATCTATAGAATTTTGATGTCTTATTCAGTAATTTTATTTTAGGATAAAATTGTCATAAGATATAAGAATAAAAATGGAGGTTAATGAGTTAGAATGTAGGGTTGAATAAAACTACTCTAATTAATCCATATTAATTAAACACATGGCCCATTATATGTCGAGCCCACTAATTATAATTTAATATCTAGATTTTATTCACTAATAAACCCAATTAAATTAAACATTAATTTTCTCAAATCAATCTCAGTCTAGATAATTATATCAGCTATCTACGGGACCTATAATGAAAATATTTAATTACAAACTTCAATGGAGTAAACCCAATATCCTTTTGTCTCAAAAATGTAATGGGCTTAATCCATTAACTCTAGCCCACCACCATATGCCCAAAATTGCACTCTTAAATTAAATACTTTTTTTTATCAGAAAGCTTAATACTTTGAATCAAATTAAATTAATCTATAAGCTCATCCATTAAGCAACAGGTTTACATAAATTCCCTTAATGAAATACTAATAATTGGAGTAAGGTATAAATTATCGTTTTACTCCTCCAACTATATATTAGTCCTTGATAACGATCTTACACCATTTGAATAATTTAAGATTTAATCTTAATTTGATGAACTTTCTTCTTTTAACACATGGCCAAGATTCATCATCCAAAACCTTGTAAAACCCTTATGATGGTATTCTTTAAGCCTTGGAGAGTCATGAATTCTATATCTATGGTATAATATTTTCTAGAATACAATTCTTACAATCCCAACTAGCCAATGTATTGATCTTTTATTTTATAGTTCACTTTTTACTCTAGTCAATTATTATAGTACGTACAATAGAGGCACATTACCCACTCAAGATTAAGGTAAATATGCCTTTAGTGCTCTAGTGGGGGATTTATATTTAGTTACGGTATTTCCACCAAATGATTAATTCCACACAGTCCACGTTCACTGCATTAATAATGTACAAGTATCTTTATCCTAAAATCTCCATTTTAATGGTTTGAGACTTACCATTCCTCATTGAGACAAACAACACAATAACCTTATCTAAACAAAGTACTCAGCTTTTGTTTATAATTTGTGAACTAAATTTGACCTATGATAAAATTCTGTGTCTCTCATATGTGACCACCTAATATAAACAGAAACTTTATCAGTAGACAAGTTCTGGACCTTCAGTCATTTATACAATCTCATTCAAACAAATATTAAATAAAAAACTCTTTCTTCATTCATATAAATATTGACAAAATTACAAAAAATATTCATACTTTTAGGACAGATTTTTGACAACTTTGAAAATATTAAATTACAAAAAAAAATTAAGTGGAATCTACTTAAAAAAATGCCCTACGGCAGCGTGCATTACACGTTGCTAAAGGCTATATTGCATGCTGTAGAACACCTTTTAGCAATGTGCAATGCACGTTGCAATATCTTAAAAGGCAACATGCAATGCACATTGCCGAAAATCGTAACCCATTTACTAATTTTTTTAGAAATATTTATATTTATATTTTTTAATTTATAGTACCTATAGCATTTATAATTTTACCGGTTACTATATAAATACATTCACAAAATTCAATATTAAATATAACATCAAAATACGCATTCATATTAACAAAAATATTATTACAGAATTTAAAAAATACATGTACTTGTTTACGAAGAATAATTCTAAATAACTTAAAATAACTAAATAAAAAGCACTATATAATTAAATTCTGGGGTATCACATATTTTGGAGCCAATACACTTGAAACAACTCTTACATAATCTTCCAATCATTTCATCTTCTACTCTTATCTTCTTGAAGCGATTTCATAGATATTTTCTCAAGCAAACACCAACAAATCCTGCATAAAGTACATTATAATATTACAAGTCAAACCGATGCGAACATTGATGTTATGCATACTGAGAAAGTACAGCATAATATCAAGTAACATACCATAACTAGATCATGAACATAGCACCCAAAGTAAATTGGGTTTTACTTCTTCTGTGTCCTTATCTTGAACTATGGAATTTCTTTCACCATTTTCAGTAATTAGTTTCTGAACTGCATTCAAGGCTACATGTAACAACTTATTTGCTTGATTGACTTCATCACACAATGCTGAAAAATATAAAAGAAAAATCTGAGGAAGTAAAAGAAGGAAAAAAAATGTGATATCAACTATCACAAAATTTTCACCAAAGAAGTAGGGGGAGTTAAATTCTTGTATCACGCATCTACAATGTTCACATTACACAACCAAATTATAGAAATCATATCATTAATAGTTTACTTCTTTTGTCTAGAGCTCATTTTATAAGCAAAGCCACAAAATAATAAGTTAATAATAATATTAAATCACTAAGCTAAGTATTTCTATGCAGTTAGAAACAGGCATTATATTTGGAGATTTCTAGAATTTTAGCACATGAATGATAGTTTGTTAGTATGATGCACGATTTCCAAAATATTACATCATAGTTAATAGACTTCATAGTAGAAAAGAGAAGAATAACATAAAAATTAGAAACTTATCTACTTCTATTAAAAAATTATGCAATAATCTAGAAGATTTTCCACATGCTACAAAATTCTAAAAAATCTTCTACAAATTCTAGAGATCTCTCACGTAACGGAGAAAAAAACTAGCCACTAAGTATATTCTTATATGGGGCCAGCCATGAAATGAAACCATAATTGGAGTTGGTAATGAATAAATAATTCAGCCACCCCAGTTTGTCTCCATGAATTGCCAAACAAAGCAAGGTGGATGCATGCACTCGTGTCTGCCACTTACAATCAATTGATATTTTAATCAATTTGTAAACCGATTTGCATGCATTTTCATAGTTAGAAATTAATCATAAATTATCTAAATAACTTTACAAAAAGTTCAGCAAGTCCAAACAAAGTCCACCACAACCACCTCACTTTATTAAAGTTCTGTTATTTTATGAATTCAAATCTTGTTTTCTGTGCTGCACATTTTTCAATGCAATTTATATTCAATCTCAACTACATAATCTTTTTAAAATCAACCACATATTTCTAAATTCAATTGAAAACAAAAATATTGGACGCCATATCACACGTTTCAACAAGAAAGCAAATCTCAATTCTTTACCTCTTAAATCCTCAAAATCTCAACAAAGATTCAGTCTAATCTTAAAAGCAGGCCAATGAATATGAAAGCAAATTGATCATGAGAAACAATATTATTAACCAAATTATAACCTTATCTTCATCATTTCTTAAATTAAACTAAGTAATTCAAATTGTCATTTTATTTTTGTAAGAAGTCATTATTTTTCTTTTTTTTTTTTTAACTGACTCTCTGAATAAGTTCTATGGCAAAATGCCTATTGATACATTATTTATTGATCCATAGCATATAATAAGTAAGTTACTAAAAGATTAAAATCCTTGAAATGTTACCAATGAGTTTGAAAGATTAATAAGTAAGCTTTATGGCAACGCCTACTGAAAGTTCTACCGGTGGACATTAGATTAGGTAGGTTATAATTGAGGTAATTAAGATTTTAATGTTTTGAAACTGGAAAACAGGCCAAATAAGAATGAATCAATTTAACATTGATATGAAGTGTGGGGCAACAAGAGATAGTGCCAGTTCACACGGGTTTAGGGATGGCAAAATCCGGGTGCGGGGTGCGGGTTTTGCGTTTCTGCACCCGCACCCGGATTTTGCATCTTGTCCCCGGTCCCCGGAAAAACCCGGAATCCCCGGAAAAATCCGGATTTTTCCGGGTTTTTCCGGGTGCAGGTATTTGCGGGTTTTGAAATTATGTATACCGCACCCGCACCGCACCCGGAGATTTCCCCGGATTTTTTTCTACTTTTATCTTTACCCGAAAAAACCCGGATTTCCCCGGATTTTTGCTTACTTTTTTCTTAATTTTTTAAAGAGATATGCGGGTGCGGTGCGGGTGGGGGGTTTATTAGTAATACCGCATCCGCACCACACCCGGACTTTTTTTTTTAAAAAGTCCCCGCACCCGGGTAAAAAACGCAGATAATCCGGGTTTTTTTCACCTGGATTTTCTGGGGAAAATCCGGGTATCCGGATTACCCGGGTTTTTTTTGCCATCCCTACACGGGTTGGGTCGGCTCAGGTTTTGCCCAACCCGACACGACCTGATGCATGGTCAGGTTTGGATTTTTTGACCCATGTTCGGGTTTTTCAAATATAGAACCCGAGATGTAACCCGAATCATCGAATTGGGTTGGTCGGGTCGGGTCGGGTCGGGTCGGATATGGCATGCAAAAAACAACCCGATTCCAAACTCAATTGCATGAAACCCGATTTAAAAAACCCGATTTCGGGTTACTATAATAAAAAAACCGACTCCAACCCGATCAAACCCGATCGGATCGGGTCGGATATTTTTGCACACCCCTAGTGCCAAGGAAGGGTCAACAGAATTGTAGACAGCGAGCTTCGGAAACACATTGTGCACTAATTACTTCTGAGAACTTCTATATTCACAAGAATGGTAGTAAACATTTAGAGAAGTCACAAAGTAAAATAGTTAAATTGAGAAGTAAAACAAAAATTTAAAAATATTGAACCTGATCTGAAGTAGCAGCTAGTTCATTACATCCTCCTCGTGAGTTATGCATACAAAACTGGCTGCAATTGAATTCAAATCCATTCACATATAAACTAGAGAACGAGAAAGAAAGCATAAGAGGGATGAGATGAGGAAACCTTCTTCCGCTTTTGCTTCTACAGCATGATGTTGCCATGGACGGGATTCAAGTCGGCCTTGGCAGCAGAAAAGGTGTCGTTCTGGATCTACATAAGCGTAGCTCTCTTCGACTTCTTCTCTCCCAATGTAGTCTTCATCGGAATCCCTTTGCCATGGGTGTCGAGGTAGGAGCGGCAGCCGTGGTGGAGGAGGTGGGGCAGCCATATCTAAAGCCGGGGCAGCCATGGCAAACGTTGAAGAAAGGTAGAGAAGGATGAATGCAGAGTGATGAGTGATAGGAGGGAAAAGCATCGATCAATGAAAACTAACAAGAGTGAAAGAAGAAAAGAAAGTGGCTAGGGAAAAATTAGAAGAGGAAAGCTAAAAAAGACAGAGGGAAACAGGGAATATATATACAGTGACATTTATGTAAATAAAATGAATGTCAATAGTGTCAAATAAATAAAAAAGCGAGTTGATTTTTTATTACATCATCATGTTTGTCTCTTTTTTTTAAAACTCTCAAATATATTAAAGCTAATGTGTCAAATATTAGAAAATTTATTGTAGTGCGTGTGTTTGATTAATTTTACATTTAAACATAAAATTATATTATTTAATTAACATTCTTATATTTTTAATTTCTTTGTTTTATTTAAATTCAAAATATGAAATTAGTGTAATTTTTCATAACATTTAAAATTCAAACTAATTTTAATTATTTTTAATAATTTAATATGATTTTTTAAATTAAATAATGTAAAATTGTATTTTCTTTATTTTGATACTTAATATTTTCTTTTTAATTATAAAAATAAATTCATAAGAAAAAATAATTTCGCAACATGCAATTTGTGCATGTTGCTAAATGCTTAATTTTTTGCAACGTGCAGGAAATGCACGTTGCGATAGAGACTTTTAACAACGTGCTTATGTTGCACGTTGCTAAAAATCAATTTTCGCAACATGCATTCATTACATTTTGCGAAAAAAGAGCTTTGGCAACGTGCCCTAGGTGCACGTTGCAAAAGCTCCGTTGCTATATCCTGTTTTTCTACTAGTTGTAATTATATATAGATGTGTGATTTCATCAGTAGAGGTTTAATACTAGAGTTAAGTCTATGACTATAAGCTTTATAAAAATTACAAATTTAACATAGTATATCCTCTATGTTATTTAAAAAATTAATTAAAATATGTTGTTTGATCAAATTGTAAGACTTATTGAGACATGTAAGGTCCAATTCATATTGCAGTTTACTACACATGCTAGATGCACTGTAGAGTGAATAAATATGTGATATTTAAGTGGATTTTATGTTTTTAAATACTTAGGTTATAAATCCTGTGTTTTTGTTTCAAAAAAATTTGTATCAAAATAAATATAAAAGATTTGTCTACACATTTTTCAAGAAAATAAATGATAGAAAGTGTATTTGGTTATATTTTGCAAGGAGAATGCATTTTATGAGAAGGTTTAAAAAAATAGTAAAATTGATAGATTATAAAGTAGATGGATATATATAAAATTTTAAGATATTTTTTAATTTAATGACATTGTTTTTTAACTAATTAAATAATTAAAAATTTAATAAAATTTTAATAAAATATTTTATTTTCAGTAAAAATAATAATATTGTATAATTCTTAAAAATAGTTTAATCAACTGAAGAACAAGAATCACTCTTCTCGTCTCATTTCTACCTCGTGTTTTTTGCAAACCTTAATTTATAATTATGAAACAATTATTAATGGAAATGGAGGATATGTACACATTTCAGTCATAGAAGAGAGAGAGAGACACGGGAAAAAAAAAAGGATTAAAGTTGTTTAGTATGGATACTAGACACTAACAAAAGAGACCAAAGAGAGCTTTGAAGAGAGAGGGACGGCAACAAATTGGTTTTAAGTCAGAACAGCTTCAAAGCTGTTTTTCTTTTTGCAGAACTTTGCAATGCAGAGAGGCTGTACTTCACTCACTTGAAAACGTTGTTAATTTGTTCTTTTTTCTTTTTTTTTTTGGTTTAAAACGTAACCAAGCGTCCATGTCATCACATTGTCTAGGACTCTTATCGCAGAATGAAAACCAAAAATACAAACAAAAAAAAATGTTAAGCAATGTAATTATAATTTTTTCGAAAAAAATTAGAATGCAGCATTTGTATGGGTACAGTTGCTATTTTTAAGGAAGGGACGTGAACAAAATTGAAAACACAATTATTAAACCGACTTAAAAATTATAAAAGTGGTTCACATGTCAATACATTGATTGTACTGCAGTAAGACCCAACTTTTTCCTAGTAATGCCGAGGTGTTGACGATTAATTAATTCTAGATGAATTGACAGGCCAGCTGCACAACTGTTAAAAATTCGGAAAAGCTCGATGCAGCCGCTGCTTTTAAGTGGGGTGGAAAAGTTGGAAACACAACTTTTGATACTCTTAAAAATTACTTAAAATTTCAACCGTCTGTGTGGCTTTGAGAAGGCGGCGATCCCCATTTAGCTATCTAAAAATGGCAACCAACAGTTCATTTTCGAAGCCAGACGTAGATTTACTTGATGAACTTCCCCAAGAATCATTTTGGGACTCCACTGTGGTCTGCCAATATGAAGGGTTTTGGTACCCAGGCAAAATTTTAAAAGGTATGTTAGGTGTTCAATCAAACTACGAAGCACGCCGTGACGATGTTATCTTGGCTTCCTCCATGAAAACAGGAACTACATGGCTTAAAGCCCTTGCTTTTTACATCATCGGTTGCAGAGATTGTGGGGAGAATTATGAGGATGAGCTTCTGGGAAAAAATCCTCATCAACAGGTAAGGACCTTAGAATATGTTTATGGATTTAATTTACCTTTTGATCCATCTTCTAGAGTATTTCACACCCATTTGCCTTATAGTGCTTTGTCAGAGACAATAAAGAATTCTGAATGCAAAATTGTGTACATAGCCAGAAACCCAAAGGATACTCTAGTGTCAATGTGGCACTACTTTAACAAAGATCTGAGACCGAACCAAGAGCCATATCCTTTGGAAAAAGCTTATGAAGCTTTTGCTAAGGGTGTTCATCCCTTTGGTCCATATCATGATCACGTCTTAGGGTATTGGTTAGAGAGCTTGAAGATGCCTCAGAAGATACTCTTCTTGAAGTATGAAGATTTGAAAAGAGATCCCAGAGGGCAGGTTGATAGGCTAGCTCAATTTGTTGGACGACCATTTGCTAGTGAAGAGGAGTTGGATATGGTAGTATGGAAATCAAGCTTGGAGAGACTTAAGAACTTGGATGTTAACAAAAATGGTAAGATTTCGTTATCAAAAGGTCAAACCAGGATTTTCAGTTCATTTTTCAGGCGTGGTGAAGTTGGGGATTGGAAGAATCACCTAACAGTGGAGATGGAGCAGGCTCGAGATCAAATCACACGCACCAAACTAGAGAATTCTGGCCTTGATTTTGAGACATAAAAAGAGTTAATTATTGTCTTTCATTTTTAATATATAGTTTGGCCCTAAATTAAATATGAGAAAAACTATGTAGCCAGGCATGGTGCACCACCTGTGCACCAGCCACTCATGTTCTACTATACATATATGTGTATCAAAATATATATCGTTACTTTTTTCAGTTTTCAGGTGGACTTGATTTTATTTCCCCTGTTTTTTAAGTCATATCTTTTATCATATTTTTATTTTAACTACCAATTTATGATAATACATCTTTATTTAGTTTAGTTGGATATGATTATCAAATCAACAAAATGACGTGTTTATATAAACTTTGCTGGTGGGTGTATGCATGTGTGTACTGTAGTGCCGGAACAAATTATGTTTTTGTGTAGTTTGTTGGAAAATTTCTGAACTGTTGTGGAATGCCTCTCTTGCCTTTATAAGTAGTTGATCGTAAGTAACATTGGTATTATAGTATTATAGCATATTCCTTACGGAAATAATGCTTAATTTTCTTATATTAGATACCACATAATGGTCAATATTTGGATATAGAGTTTTATTTTCTTCAATTTGTTAATATTTAACCCACTCCACCACACTAGGCCTTGACTTGTTTTGTTTAGCGGCTACTCTAATGCCTTAGATACAAGGTAAGAAATAATATGATGAGTATCGGTAGATAGAGGACTTGAGAGAAGGGTCTGCCACCCTGTGTATTTACTCCTTGAATAATATGCCCGCGTGTGGTGTGGGTTTCCCTTAAACTCCCTAAGAACGCCTTGATGTGCCTCCCATGTATCACTCCCATGAGCATGCCTTTCTCCCTTACTGTTAATGGGCTAGACAAGGCAATGTATGAACTGAAATAACACTAAAGAGAAAACAAGGAAGAAGAAAAGACGGAGAGGCTAACAAGGCTCTCTTGGAACTTGTAAGAGAGTTAGTTTCAAACTCTTTTTCCCCCTCAGTGCTCTCCTATTGAGACCCAGGTGGCCTTTTTAGTTCCTTACAAAAATACTTGATTTCATGAACAAGGCCAGGTGGCCCACCTTCGTCCAGAAATAGTAAAAACCCTATCAAAACTCGGGAATAACAATCAAGCCTTAAACCCACTTTCCTTGCTGCTCTTCATGACTTCATCTATCACTTGATTAACTCAAGACCATTTCACGCCAGCTTGGTCGGTGTTGAGTCAATTCTCACGGGAAGCATTGTCATCCTCCTAATTTGTTGAATCATGTTTTAACCAAATTGTTCTTTTGATACTTGGCACGATAACGCGCGAACAATATATCATGTCCCACGAAGGTCAAATGCGTGTTAGTGGGAGCTTTTTGGAAAGGAATCGGTGGAGTTCATAATGGCTTTTGGATGGCAAAGTTCAAGGAGTGGGTTGCCGATTTCTTTTGTTATGTGGCTGCCTGTGTTCAAGTCTTCAAGATGGTATTCTTTTGTTAGAAAATCCAAATCCTTCCTCCAAGCCTCCATTGCCAATTGTCCTTTATGCCTACTGCAAATTGTGTGAAAATAGTTCCTCTTCAAGTGCTCTCCTTCTCCACTTCTATTGGAGAAGGTAAGATTCCAAATACATATTGGCATAACATAAAACACCTCGCTAACGATAAACAATGTTACAGTATAAATGATTCTACATCTTTTTCTCAAATTGCATCAGAGTCACAGACTTGATGATGGATGAAGTAACTACCAACTACGAACTAGGTAGACAAGACACACAAAGTGTCAATACAAGAATTTCATTTTCCTTTATAGAGTAAACAAGACAAAGAAACTGATTAACAATCCTTTTACATGCCTCGTACAAAACGGTGAACAAATAACAAAATGACAAAAAAGAACTAGGACTGCCAAAGAACCTGTATCATCAATAAGGTTAAGAATAACAATCTCTATGGCTTGAGATTCAAAACTGAATCCACTAACTCTGGAATTTTCAGATAACCCAGATTTTACTGAAACAATTTCTGATTTCTTGTCTGCAAAATAAACCAACCACTTCCTTTGAGTTGCTAACCGATTAATCAATCTTAACGGATGAGTAGATAAGCCTTGTGAACCAGAAGCACGCATAGAAACCAATTGTACCAGTAAGCACAAAGAAGGCATAGGAGACAATCAGCATATAGCCAAAGTACAAGATCCCAGACACTGGCTTCGTGATCTCAAGCTTTGTGAAGAAGTAGAAAGCAGCATAGAGGAAGAGATAGAGTGCTGAGGAACCTGAAGTCAAGTATGATCTCCACCACCAGAGGTAATCTTCACTACAAAGCTGGAAGTAGCAGAGCACGATTGTGATCTCGGCACATGTAACAACAAGAATGACAAAGACAATGAAGAGGAAGCCAAATATGTAATAGAACTGATGCAACCATATTGAGGTGAGTATGAAAAAGAGTTCAATGAAGATGGCTCCAAATGGGAGTATGCCTCCAATTAGGATAGAGAAGATAGGGTTCATGTACCAAGGCTGCTCCGGAATCTGCCTTGGGATCTTGTTGGTTTTCACGGGATCCTCAATTGCTGGCTTCTTGAAACCAACATAACTACCCACAAAGACAAGTGGGACTGAGATGCCAAACCATAAAAATACCAGGGCAAACATTGTTCCAAATGGCACTGCACCAGAGGATTGCTCACCCCATATCAAAGCATTCAGGACAAAGAAAATGGCAAAGCAAACTGCAGGGAACATGAATGCTGTTTTGAGAGTGATTTTCTTCCATTCTGTTCCCTTGAACATCTTATAGAGACGAGCAGAAGAGTAGCCAGCAAACAAGCCCATAAAGATCCAAAGTAGGAGCATGGCTGTCATCAACCCACCTCGGTTTGAAGGTGAGAGGAATCCAAGGACGGCAAATATCATGGTAACAAGAAACATCCCAAAAAACTGAACACCAGTCCCAACATAGACACAGAGAAAATCAGAATTTGCTGGAGGCCTAAAAACATCACCATGAACCAGTTTCCACCCTGTCTCTTCCTGTGCTTCTTCCTGAGTTTCTAACTGGTTGTACTTGGAAATGTCCCGATATAGTGTGCGTAACATTATCATAGCAACCATCCCCGAGAGGAAGATAACAATCATCAAAGAATTAACAATTGAAAACCAGTGAATCTGATCATCAGCCATCAGAAGATATGTATCCCACCGAGATGCCCACTTCACATCGCTTTCCTGCAAGGCAAAACAATGGACAAGTATTACAAAGGAGCAAAATTGTAATTACCAGTCACACAGACAACTAGCCCAGTTAGTTTCTTTACAAAGTAGTAAAAGGTCTAACCTGGAACTCGACATCATATGTAAATATAATTTCCTTCTTATCGTCAACCTCTTGGGGAGATTCAGAGTTGGTAACCGCTCTTTTTGCATGGGGATCACAGGTTGTTAACCGAGTCTTATCATTCCACTCACCTTCATACTCATGTTTAACACTGAATTCATCAAAATATGTCGGTATTCAGTATTAATTCAAAGGCATAAACTATTATTGAAGAGAAAAGGCTAGCATAGACTAATACACAATAAGGTACGAGATATTCATAAAATACAACCTGAATGGTTTGACCTCAAATCCCACAATCCTTGCTGTGTCCGCCTGAACATCTCTGTGAAACTTGACAGTAAATGTCAAGTGATTATGAATAAAATGTTTTTCTTCCTTGCTCTGAAATAAAATAAAGGCAACCACTAATCAACATTGCTTAGCAAAGCTTCTAATTACTATTCAAAATGGATAGCGATAGGTCTGACACTCACCCCAGCATACAGTCCTCTGAGACCTACATGAAAACCTTGTTGATACACTATGGTATTTTCCTGATCAGGTCTTCGAATAGGAACCACCAGAGGAAGGTTATCCAAGATCCTGTCACAAATACATCACATATCTAAGAATTGTACCATAAAAGTCATAGTAGTTCACTGTTTACAGTGGACTACAAATGCAAAATTTAAAGTTGTTGAACAAATGTCTCACATGTTCACCCGGTACTCATCATTTATTTTTTCCTTAAATTCCTTTGCAGTTTTTTTATTAAGGGTAATACGACAGACAACATTGCACATTTGTGGTTCTCTCATTCTAAACTGCAAAAAAGAATTTGTCAACCAATCAGTAAGAGAGTTAAAGCTAAGGCAAACAAAGGACCTATTAATCATTTAAAAAATCTAACTTACCACATAAGGAGAGTTTTCAATGCGATCACCACGAAGAACTTCCCCAAGATTCTCTGCACTGTCAACTATATGATCTGGTCGACAGTAAGGGAGGGAATAGTATGAATAAGGAAGCTGTGTTTTTGTAGAGGTGAGTTTGTTCACTTTCACTTTCAACTCATCCCCCTGCACCAATTCACAACAACATAAAAATACAATTCAATAACTTTGTATCTCTGCGCAATCAATATAAAGTTAGACTATGCACTATTATCTAACAATACTTTGGGCAGGAGTGCAAAAGGGTTCCACAATATCAGACATTACCCAATAAAATTTAAAAATTAAAAAAATAAATAAATAAAAAGAGGCACAATAGTGGGCTTTAAACACTGTGCAATATAGAGCAACTGTACATAACTAGAACTGCATCTAACTGAAAATTATTAATCTATCCATAGGTTTGTTTATGACGGTAAGCAAATTTACCTGTGTTCAAATCCCGCTCCTAAAAGAACTATAACTATGAAGCAACCATTCACTTCAGAAAATATAGAATGGCTATCAAAAACAGTGAAAATCCAACACTCCCTTCTCCAAAAGATCGAACTCACAGTTTGAGTGGATCTGCTACAGATTTGCTATTAAGAAATGTAGAAATGCAAACAATCCTGACTTGAACAGAATGAACCCACAGAATCTGGATTGATCTAATACTGATCCCACTTAATCCACAGAATTATGGCAATCTATCGCTTGATGGGACAATTCTGTACTCAGATTACTCATGATTGCAATATCTCTAAACAGATCTAAATTGAAATATAGCTAACTCTACAGATCCAATACACTGTTAATCGAATTTCTTTCAGAAACTCAACAGCAATTTCAAATTTCAAATAACTTCAACTGGAAGGCATTCCAGTCAAAATATAATATAATTTCATACCAATAAACTTATAAAAGTTGAACTCAGACACAAAGCAGCATAAATCCTGAACCCAGACACGCTCCAAAGAAACTCAAGTCAAATACAAGCACATAACAGTCAGATTATACTGAAAAGGTGAACCCTCATTTCTTAATTACTTGGAACTTTAAGCTTAAAAAAATGAGTAAACTTCACATCTTTAATGACCATGCTCTCTAATTGAAAACGCTAACAACTACAGAAAGAATTGAAAGCTGGAAAGAGTAACTAATTCATGAAATCAAGCTCAAGCCGACAACAATAACTTCCAAAGAGTAGGTAGATCTCAAAAAACCCACATAACTAAACATCAAAATAAGCACAAAAACTGCAAGAAAATCGAAGACACCAAAGACAGATCTAACCAAAACCCCTCACCGACATTTACGCAAACACAAAACCGACAATAGTTGAAGCAGGCAAGATAGGCATCAAGATCACTCCTTCAACTTCAACATGCAGAAAATCCATGCATGCATGTATGTATGTGAACTGACCTTGGTGAAATCACGAGGAGCTACACCAGGAAGGTAGAAGCAATAAGAATGATGAACGAAGAGAAGAGCGAAGAAAGAGATCCAAACGACCGGTCGTTTAAGACCCGCCATGGCTTCCACGGATCTAGATCCGAATACCCACTTTCCCTTCTATCTCTCGCTCTAAGTGGCCCTGGTGGTAATGCGTTGTGGTGGTGCTTTGGGTTTTGTTTTCTTTTCTTTAATACCAAAGCGAGAGGGTAACGCGATGAAATTGCCTGCTACCTACATCCATCACATCGTACTATCAATTCTTAAGAGCCTACGGTAACATTACCCCCAACTTTTGCGTACCCATACCGTTACTACTTAAGCATCAAACTTGCCAGGAAAATGCTTGCGTACCGGCACTGTGCGTGATTCCCCAAGTCTCTTTTTTTTTTTTTTTAAGGCGGTGTAAATTTAATAAATCATCAAAGTCACGTTTAAAAATAGATGACAAGCTGAAAATTTAAACGTTATAACTACTTTTGATAAATTAATAAATAATATGCTAGTTTTGAGTATTAAAAATTGATAAACATCCAGAGTTGAGAACAACGCACGAACAAATATCAAGATATTGAAGTTAATTTTTAACAAAAATAAATAAATGTCATCCATCAAACATAATCATCTTATTTAAATTTTCAATGTCTAACTTATTCTTCAAATAGGTAATTTATTTTAGGTTATTTATGCAACTAACCCTAAACATAACTCTATTAGAATTCGTGTAACGTTACCCAACCCACTACTATAATAATGTTAATTTGGAAAATCTTTCACTTTCCTCGTTCTGATGACATCGTACCCATAAATATGCTTTCCTCGTTCTGATGACATCGTACCCATAAATATTTTTTTGATCAAAATAATAATAATCACGATCTCCCGTTTATTTGAAAAATCTATCGCTTTCCTCGTTCTGATGACATCGTAACCGCCTTTTCCACTTGAACCAACCCATTATGAGTTAACTCATGAATATGCATTACTATAAAAAAAAATGAAAAAGAAGATGAATAAAAGAGTGTTGTAATCCTTCTTTAATATTACATGAATACAACTAATAAAAATATAAAGTTTTTGCTTTTTATTAAAAAAATTTGTTTTATGGATTGCTCTAGAGCGTCATGTCGGTGATTTAAAAGTTCAATATTTTCTTTGAATTTTTTTTCCAGAAAAATTTATAACTAAATATTTATAAATTTATTTTAGCTATAGTGATGATATTTTTTCTTGGTGGTATTATATTTCAGTTACAATTTACTAATCATATTATAATAAATTTTGTATATAATCATTAACTTTATTAATATTATATTTCAATTTCCATGTTACAAAACTTACAATTCATGGGTGGCTATTGTAATTTTTATACTGTTTCGATAAGTTAAACATCGAAAGTCTACTTGATTTGTGGAA
Organism: Boswellia sacra; assembly: GCA_013180625.2. Lineage (NCBI taxonomy): Eukaryota > Viridiplantae > Streptophyta > Magnoliopsida > Sapindales > Burseraceae > Boswellia > Boswellia sacra. The sequence goes on from SNVD02012817.1 coordinate 41,784, forward strand.
TTTATGATAATGTGAGTTATGATTTGAAGTTTGGCATCAATATCAACCCATAAGGGTACGTAAATGATTGTTAAATTGTTATTGCTTAAATAGCTTCCACTAAATTAGAATTACAATTGATTTGATATGCAATTAATTTCCTAGAGGATTATGTAAATGCTAAGTCAATGTTCTGTTCATAAAATTTGTTTAAGTTTAAATGATTAGCTTGAAAGAGAAGAACTATTAGCATCCATTACATGGGTTGTTAATGATATTCTAAAAATTATAAAATAAGTAGACTTACATGTTGGTTTTTGATTTGGAGAAAAAGCAACCATTAAATGATTGGGGAATTGTACTTTGAAGAAGTAATTATAAAATTATGAGCACAAACAGAACTTCTTGAGGCTGATTTTGGTAATTGGTTAGAATCTCAAATTAGTCTAATTAAGAGAATAAGGCAAGCATGTTTGGTTGTTATGTATCCCTCTTTAAGAAAGAAATTATTATATCCCATTCCCACTCACTAACTAAAGGCAAAAGCACTTTTGGAATTATCTTTGTGCAACTAATTGATCAATTAAAAAGAATAAAAAAAGCTTTCACCTTGATTAGAGATTTTCAATAGTTCTTTTCCCCCTCAAGTTAGAACTAATTTGAAAGGATATCTACTTTAATTTTATGGAGAGTAATTAAAGGTACAATGAAAAGTTCTATTAGCATTTTAAAAAGATGTTATCAAATAGTCAAATACAATACTTATTTAATTTACATTGTCCAAAACTTTTTTGTTACCAATAAATATAAATGGTTTTGGAATTTCGTTTAATTTGGTTTTCTCATCTTCAATTTTATGTTTTTAATATTTTCTTCTCTAATTTTCAGGTCACTTTTAGGGAATGATTAAATACCACATTTATTTTTCTTATCAAATAATAACAAAAGGTTTATACATATAAGCTCTGTCCATCACTTACCTAGAAAGTGAATTTTAGAAACCTCTAAAACATGTTGGCATGCAATTGTTGACATGGTTCATAATATAAAAAAAGTGGATACAACCTCTAGTTCTTGCATATCTGTAATTTTTATATTTAATATTCAATTTTACAAATATACTCAAAGAAAAACCATATTTTTAAATTCTAATACCAGACTAATATTATAGTCCTACCCTATAGCTACTTGCATCATTCTACCAAAGATTGATTGAAGAACACTCACTAAAAGGTAGGAGGCAATATCGGAATGTGAAGGACAGAGACTTGCCAACAAAGGCTGCAAGTTAATAAGGTAGACCCATCTCCGCTGAATCCATTTCACCCACCAATTAGAGATCACAAATTGTACCTCTCTAATTAATTAAATGGATCTTATGTTTATGCTACAATATTGTGTCCAATAATTGCGCATGAAGCATCGAAAAGCTTCTCTAATTAATTACTGCATTGAATGACAATGAAAGTGAATGCAATATTCAATCCTTCTAGTGTTGAATATTGGTGGCTTTGAGACGGGCTTGTAGTTTCCTGAAGCCGTACGCAATGAGATCTTAACTTTGTTAGATACAATAATAGTATTATTCTGTTATTACCACCTTACAACTTGACCACCCACAATTGAATACCTCTATGGTGTCAACCTTTGCAAGGAAGGTTACGTCCTCTTGGGTCGATCATGGTAACAGCATATTTTGATGCCAAGGACCTCTCAGTTAAAAGCAAGATCCACAAAGCAGTCACAACTTATCAAGCACTGTCAGTACTGTCTGAGATAAGCAACCAAAGCAGTCCCTTGTTGGACAAACACCACTTCCGAGCTTCATGCTTGTCATTCTTGTGGCTGAAAAAGCGTATGCATTATGCACATGCTCAGCTAGTGCTTAGAAATGCAAGTTTTCTATGATACAAGTACTTTCCTTCTTTTACTCATGGCTACAGTTTTGGAAGCATGGGGCATGACTTATTGCACAAGATCTGACAAATGCAGGAACTGAGTTTAGTCAACAATGCACCTTACCATGACTAACAAAGCTTAAAATTCACTATACAGGAGATTATAGGATTGAATAATACAAAGCTGTTTTCATATATCTAAAAATTTATAACTTTTATGTTACTGATTGTCATGACAATCAAAAAATAAAAATAAAAATTGGAGCAGTTCAAAAACAATTCTCAAAACACTACTAAGAAAATTTTCACATTAAAGAAATAATCGCCCTATTTCGCATAACTATTTCGGGGGAATAGCCAGTGTGCCATAGATACAAAAAAGTTGAAATAGCTTCATAATCAATTTTAAAGCCATATGATCCCCCGTTCCTCTCACATCATGGAAACCGGAAAGAGAACAACTCCTTAAGAGGCGAAGATCCATTACAACCACACAAAACTTAGTGTGAAGAATGAAAATTTAGCTTAATGTTCAATGATGAAAAAAATGGGGGAGGGCATAACATCAAACCAAGCAGAATTTTAGCTCTCCTCTTGAGTGCTACTGGGAGGTTCAATCATTCTTACCGTACGAGGAAGCATAAACTCAGCGAATATGGGATAGTGAGACGATGGATAAAATCCATCAATGTTATCATTCACCACTTCACACAGAACAGGAATCAGAGATCTACCTCTGAAAAGAATCCAATCAATGTGTAGATCCTGGGTTTGGCGGTCCCAGCAGAGGCAGAGCGCTCTGAAAACCAACTTGAGAAATTCAAGAGCTCCTTGCTTGTCACCTAACACCACCCAAAAAGTAAGCTAAGGACACAATTGGTTGAATCATGCTCAATGGTTTAACCAAGAATTTATTTTCGGCTGGGCTAGAAACAAGTCTTAAAATAATTCTTAGTCTTGTATCATGTTTATAGTGAAGTATATCAATTTCTCTTCAATTAAAAGTAGAAAGTGAGAAATAGCAACAATCACCTAAACTGTAGAATGACAAGGGAAATAAATAACATTCTTTAGAAATTGGGGTATGAGAAAAAAATTTAAAGAGATGAAGAAAAATCGAAACCAATTTAATATATAAGAGAGATTTGCATTAGAAAAATAATTACACAATTAATGTAAAGATCTATAGTATCGAAAATAGAGATTGTGTATTAATATTACTACAAAAATAATTCAGTATAATGAGTTAAAAAAAAAAGTTTCATCTCATAAATGGCTTCAAAGGAGTAATGTATGAGAAGAAGATTTATATATAAATAAACTACTGATAACTCAAGAATATACACTTTTTAATGCCTCTTTTCTTAGATAATTAATTTATTTCCGAGTTAAATCTTCTCTTTTTCTGTTTATTTTGTTTTGTTTTCAGTTTATTTGGTTATATAAAGCAAATGAAAGCAATTAGAGTAAATTAGAAACAAAAACGTTCAAATTTCGCCTCTGTCAAATAGCCAACTTCTCGGAATTAACTTTATTGATCTACAAAGAACTAGATCATGTGCCATATACCATTTGAAAGCTCTGAATGTCTAGTTTCTATAGAATTTTACAATTCGTAAATCCGAGTTGTATACTAAAAGTTATAGTCAAAAGAGTGAAGTTAGCGCAGAGCATAAATTCTGAAGAGCTGAAGCAGATCACATAAGGCAGAAAGGTTGCGCCCCTACACGATTTTCTTTGCGCCGCTGCGCAACGACGACTTGAAATCACAACTTTTTCCAATTTTGGAGTCCTCAAACCCTACACCTATAAATTAGACTTCGTTGAATGTGTTTATGAGTTCCAAGGGGCCAAAGAGGCCTAGAAGGACGGCTGGGAGCAAGATTTCTCCGTCAACTTCTAGTTCTTCTTTCTTTTCTCCTTGTTTTTATGTCAACTATGACTTGTATTCTGTTTACATTCATTATGAACTAGTTTTCTTTTCTAGGGTTAGGATGTAGTCAAGTTTGATACTCTAATTATTTTTACTTCAAAATATTGATGTTTATTCAACCCTTGTTGAGTGAATCAATCATATGCTTAATGCTTGTGATTATCTGGCCAACTATTGCATGAACTGAGATATAAATTAGACTAAGAAGTTGATTTATATTAGTCCTTTATTAATTTGCCATAAATTGATATTTAATAGAGATATGATCATGATTTGTGCAACTGTGTGTAATTTCTTGTGCTTAATAGGTGTTTATAGGTTGTTAAAATTGACAGAAAAGTAATTCTTCCTATAAATATACATTGTTGTTACTTGAGAAAGAATAACAAATACATTAGTTTAATTGGTGGCAACAGGTAAATAAACATTGATTTTGTTGAGTTGAAATATTAGAGTGGATAACTTAGGTAAAATCTAATACCCTAGATCTTTGTTTATTGGATTTTTACAACTTTAATTTAGTATTATTCATTCTTATTAATTTGAATCGTAACAACTACACTATATATAAGTGTGTTATCTTCTCGTAACTTTAACTGAATAATTATGAGAGAGAAATTTCATAAAATTTTTACTAGGAAATTGATGATAAAAACTTTTACATTTTTCTTTAGTATCGTCTTATTTTTTAAAATTGAGCTGGGCTAGATTACGCCTTTTCTCATGGTAATTCTTGTTAGTTTAAATATCTTTCTTAAATTGAACCTACTAGTGATGTTAGACGCACACGTAAAGGCTTAAGTTTTTAGGAAAAATGATTTTTTAACATGGTACAAGAGCCTAAATGCGCTAGCAGTCTTGTGTTTCAATTAAATTGGTTATACTTGACTTACTTGCTAGACCCACATATAGCTACAAGCCTAAACTTTTAGGTGAATTGATATCTTAACATAACCTACATAATTTTTTTTTTTTTTTGGGTCAAAAACTTTGACTGGGCTGTAGCCTCGCCCAGCCAGCCTCTGCCCTTCACCATGCTAATACAAGCTCCAGAAAAGTTTCAAGAGCATTACCTTTGAATCCATGGAAGGTGCGTATCAGGGAAACATTCTTTCGCACCCTCGCACTAGGCCATGCATCCCTCATGTCTCCCACTACACCATGTTCTCTGCCAGCATACATAGAGAGAATCCAGCAGCAATCCAGTCAGCGCCTATGACCAACATATGTGTATATATTTCCCTCAAAATAAAATGAAGAAACTATATTTGAATGTAGTACTACATTTAAGCAGATATGGAAACGAAAAAGTTGCTATCTCCAGACCTCCATAGCTGGTACCAGAGAAAAGTACATAATGCTAGAAGCATAAGTAATTTATTTTTCACAAGAAGCCAAATAAATTCCTTCACTCTATTGGACATTTTTTTCCACATACAGAATTTGCAAGGCATCCATCAGTGATCAGAAACAATAACACAGAACAAACTGATAAATATTTCACCCAACACCATCTAAGTATAGCATTTATTTATTTCATTTTCCCCCCAAAAAAGCAAACCAATAATGTCATTCTACTTTCCCAGAAAATTAAACCGAATGAGGCATCTTTAAACAATTGTAAATTGAAAGCATACAGAATATGAGAAATAAAAATGAGTTGTCACTCTATTGTCTTGACACCCCATTTCTGGTTATCAAATTCAAAACGATATCATGGATGGAATTACTCCAAAAGAAGTAAAATAATAAAAAAAATAACGGAAAAAGAAAGGAACAAAATTGCAGCAAAAATGAAAAATCAAGATTAGCTCCAAATTTCTTTTCTGAATAAAGATCCCACAGCAAAGTACAATTCAAGTAACCTTATCTTGCTTCACTGAAGCTTGATATAAAAATATTTTCTAATAATCAAGAATTAGGTATATTATTAAGTATGAATGAATACCTTGATCTCCCAAGAAGAAAACGTCCCGTAGTTGATTCTTTTTGTGCGTTGAATCCTCCGCAGTAAACAACAGGCAAGCTAGGAGGTAGGGAGGCAATGTGCTGCCATGTGAGCAAAGCACTTCGTCTACGGGCACGGGCACTAACCTCATCCATGTTTGTATTCACAATTTGAAATGAAAACCCCGGTGGTTCAAGTCCTTTGAATTGGAATGTGTGGGCATCACGTCAAAGAAACAAATTATGCAACGCTCTTCTATAGTGTATAGCAGAAACATTTCAAAGGATAAAAGAAATTAAGTAACACAGACAATTTGACTTTATTAAGTAAAATAAGCAGGATATCGCCCAAGTTGCTATACATGGAACTTCACAACCCCACGATTTGCTTCCAGGTACAGAAGGTGACTCAGAGAGCCAAAAAGTTCCACCTTCAAGAAGCTCTACCTTCATGTTGATAAGAAAACTGCATTAAGACAGCACCAATATTTTGACACAAAGATATTATAAAGCTCAGCCAGATGGGCTCAACAAAGAGATCTCATACCTTCTCCTTGTCATAGAAGATGGAACAATGTTCATCTGAAATGTCTTCAGGTCCTTTTCTCGATATTCCAAATTGATCATAAGCTGGAAGATACAACAGAAATAGTAGATAAATAAAATTTCCAGGTTTATGATGAAAAGTGCAAGGAACATTTGGACACTAAACAAAAGATTGCTGCTTTCTGTTTCATCAAAGCTTTAACAAAAAAACCATTATTTATTATTATAATACTGCTAATTTAGAAATCATTTCATCACAAAAGCAAAGAAGAACATAAGATTCAATAAGTAGTAAATGTTACTCAGAATCAATGTAACATTACAACCAAGGATTTTGTATTCAGCATATTCTACAAAACCTACCGATGTACTTTGGGGGCAGTTTTGTGTATCATAATTTTACTCATTCAAAAGCATGAAGTTATTTACTCAATTACCATTTTTTTCTTTCTCGAGCCTTGTTGTCCCAAATATTTTGTAAGCAACTTTGCTAATAGATAAAACTTTTATATTAGAAATAAAGCTAAAAATTATCATTTAGAAAGAAACAAAAAGATTATACTTTATTTGAACAAAAGAATAGGACTAATGAGGAAAGGGCAGTTTCTACTTTGTCTTCTCTCTAATATATTATACACTCACGCATACACCAGAGTAAAATAACCAAGCCTTGGTGAATCCCACAAAATCATAAATCTACCATGGAACTGGCTTTCAAGTAATATATCGCCATCATAAAGAATATAGATATAATTCTACCATGTCGGGTGCAACTTGTTTACACACAAACCACAATAAAGGAATAGATGTATAACATTAAAGTCTCCAACATTTTCGCAAAGATTGTTGACAGGCAAGTAAGTTCATCTATCCTAAGCTGACACCTTGTAGTTGTAGGTGGGCTTTTGGCTACACATTATGACAATCAACTTACTTGAATCATTAAGTATCTGCACACTAAATTAGCATCCAATTGCTCCGTCCGTGGTATGGGTTCATCATAATAAAAGAACTAGAAACAAGCACCAATGCGTCACTTAAGCTTAACCAATGAAATGAATGCACCATTATATCCAGAGAAATTGAACTGTATAAAATTGAGTAGCTAATAAAATCTTCTTCTAGTTTAAGTTTGGCCACTTAAAAAATATTAACAGCTGAACTCTCCAACTAGTAGTACAAGGTGAAGAAATTTATAAGTAATTCCTCCAGAAAGTTACCTGGCAAACATTGCTGAAGGTAATCCAACTGCGATTTAACACCTGAAAGCAAGCAGAAAGGAATGAATGAAGCACAAGAGAGTGAAGAACAACTTCAACTGCCATTTCCACTACTCAAAATATCAGCTGGAACATACTCAACCAAACTTAAGCTTTACTCAACCACTCTTCAATCCTAACAAAACTGAACAGACCCTCCATTCACTGGCCAAACCTCCCAACAGTACTCAACTAAAAAAAAAGAAACCCATCTTCAAAACAAAAATCAAACACAACCCAGATCACTGATTCAACCAAAAATACTCCCAGAAGCAAGATCCATGAGCAGGAACACAACAAAACTACATAAAAGGCAAAAAGAGGGAACAAGGCAACACCTTGCTGAGTACAAATGATCAGAGGAGAGTAATTAGTGATGACACTAACACACAAATCCCTTCTCTTCACCCATGAGTTAGGACTATCCTCAGGTTGATCTTCTTGAAGGTTAAAAGTCATAACAGTCAAAGAAACACTCATTTTTCTCTCTCAAGTAAATCTCTTTACCACTCAGCCACAAAAACATGATCATTCACTGATCAAATAGTCATGTCTTTTGAACTCCAGAACAAGAAAGCTAAAAGGATTTAGTATATTCCATGCTTGGGTTGGGAGGTGAGTGAACAAACTTTGAAATGGGCGTGGTGAGAGTGTGGAATGATTGATGGAGTGGAAGTTAAAGGTTAAATTTTTGAGAGATGTAAGAGAAACGTATGCATAAACAGTTAAAGAGGAAGCAGAGGTGGCGTTGCGTTGCGTGTTAGCAGAAAAATTGAAAATTCATAAAGAAATAATAAGATCGTTTTAACGTGTCAGAGTGGGGTGGGACAACAGCGCATCAAATATTAATCATTTATAGAGAAACATACATTTGTTTGGTGAAATAGAACCGATGGGCAGGCCCATATCGAGGCCCAGGCCCGTAGATTTATATTATCAAAGTTTATAATTTCTTTTTAACAAAAAGTTTCCGAAAAGGCGAAATTTGTATTTTACAATTTTAATATTTTATTTTAAATGATATCTTACATGATTTTATAAATTAAAATTATTAAATTCTGCGTTATATTGTCACATTTTTTTAGTTAACAATAATAACTAAATGAAATCATCATTTAAAATGTAATTTGCAATTAAAATTGAAAATAAAATGTATTAGAAAAATTCGAAGTGCGGCCGGCACGTGTGAGTTGAGGTCAAACAATTCGACCGATTCCTCGAAGCACGAACAAGAAGGGGCGTATTTTTTGACTTGTGTGTTTTCGGACCGTTTTGTCCAATAATGTTTAAAATTCTAAACGTTGATTCCAGTTATTGAATTGAGTGCTGTAGATTAGGCTTTTTTTTTTTTTAAGGTGTTATTGACCACCCCGTCCTAAACTTAAGTGTTAATATCAAATAGAGACCAAACTGAAAGTTTGCATATCAATACCATGACACTAGCTGTTGGGGGTGACAATTTTTTATAGGATTCTTGAGCACACGAATTTAGTGTATCAAGATTGACCTTAATCGTGTTTATATCATATTTATATTAAAAAATTCAATCTATTCAATAATCATATAGTGTTTGTGTTAAAGGTCTTCAACCTGTATATAACATGAATCCATTCATGGCATAAACACGACTATAACGCGAATCCATTTATAAGTCAAATACGTTTATAACATGATTAAAATTTTCAATACAACTAGACCCAATTGATTTTGAAATTTGAATTGTTGATTATGAGTATTTTTGTAAGTTTGTAATATACAAATACAATGTGTAAACAAGTTAAATGTGTAATTTATATTAGGCATATAATTGTATTAAACAAGATTGTATTTGTGTTTAACACAAAAATAAATAATTTATTATTTGTGTTGACGTGTTGTCACGTTATTGTGTAATAGTCGAAACACTTTGTGTTCGAGTATAACGAATTCTTATTGTATTTTACCTTGACAGAACAAGAACATAACATATGAATACGAATTGTCACCTATACATGAAACTCAATATATTTGACGAAATAACCGACATTTAATGCATAGTAAAAGATGTCTACGTCAAGTAGGGTTATAGAAGATTATAAGATACTAATTTTTAGGAAATAAGCCATTTATGAAAAAGACCATTTAATTTTTAGATCATTCTTCATTTTTCTAATTATCAATTATAAATTTATATCCTAATCAAAATAAATCATCTTCATTTTATTGTTCCTAACAAAGTATCGAAAAATATAAACACAGATTTGAAAATAAAAAATTGAGTTGACGATAAAAGCCCAATCTTCTTGATTGCGGGAATTGAAATTCAATTACAATTGAAAAAACTATGGCCACCCAAAGCATATGAAAAAGAAAACTGTATCATGAAGAGCAATAAAGATTTAAAACTTCCAGCACAAAATCAAGTTCTAATCTATAACTGCAACGAGCTTAGATTAAAGCATACATGCATGCCTAGGCCTATCACTTCCCCACATTTCTCAACATATTTTATTCATAACACTAACATGTAAAAGCTAGACAAACCCCGAAAGATTTATATTTCCCTTTGCCTTCTTCTCCTCCCATTTTCTTCAGAGACTTCCTTTAAGTGTGTAATGAGTCATTGGAGAGTAACATTAGCCTGTGTCTAAGATGAGATCTTCTTAACCCACTCCACCAGAGTTGCAACACCAAATCCTGTAGCAGAGCGTTTCTTATCACTAAAGACAGTGCCAGCTATGTCCATGTGCATCCACTGTACCTTCTCATTTACAAACTGCGAAAGCATGGTTGAGAATATCAGAAATGCATTGTATAATTCTCTTTTTTATGATAACCACACCACAAGGGCAGAGAGTAGATTGCTCAATTTAATTACCTGTTTCAAGAACAGAGCTGCAGTGATAGCACCAGCTGTTCGGCTAGTGCTAGTGTTGACCATGTCAGCCACTCCTGATTTCATTGTCTCCCAATAACTTTCCTCCAATGGCATCCTCCAAAGTTTCTCCCCACTGACCTTTGCAGCAGCAAATACCTCCTCCGCTAATTCATCACTGGGTGTAAAAACACCTGCAAGGAGAATTACGCCCGTTATTAGCAATAGGCAAATCAAGGATTCTAATTAGTCAGAGTCTAGCTATTTCAGTTAGTCATGGTTAACAACATCTTGTAAACTGCTATCTAATGGCCGTCAGCTATAGTGAACACCTCAGATTGGAAAAACGAAACAACAAATCGCCCACAGATACACACACCTAGTTGCTGCAAGAATTCAATTCATGCTTAGCAGAAAGTCTTGTTTAACATCTCAGTTTGGAAAAACCCATCTCCAACCCCCAAAGACCCACCCCTTCATCGGGCACAACTCCTGAAGGTAAACCTTGGTATTTGAAACCACACATAAGTAATACGTATGAGGCACACTTGGGTGTCTTTGTTCACTGTAAATCCAAACCAGCTAGGTTTCCAACTTGCCACACATTCTCCACTTACCAGCCACCCGTTTGGGTTTTCATTTTTACTAATCATAAAGTCTATGGGGACTTATCAAAATTTATTCATGGAAGTTCTCAAAACTTGCATCTCACTTTTATGCTTAGCAACCTCACCCACCCACTACAAATCCAAAAAACAAATTTATACTATGAACCAAAAACAAAAAAAAAAAGTCCATACTTGATAGTATCGATTGAGAAATCACTTGCCCAGAAACTTTAGATACGAGGTTAAAGCCAACAATTAACACATTCCAGCTATTAAAGTCTATTGACCCCCTCACTTGGATCTGATTTTAACACTGAACATTAATATTGAAGTCTATCAGTATCAAAGAGAACAAGTTTATACCTGCAACTGCAGGCCCAAGAGCAACCACGCAGGCTCCTGTTAATGTTGCCAGGTCAATAATCTGCATAATGATCAAGTATGGTATTAGAAATTCAATTTAGAAAGGTCCAACATTTTGGTAACAATGAATGAAGTGGAATTGCTATTTAATTATTTTTAAAAAAAATAATAATAAAGAATTTTGGAAGAGAATGCAGATTCGACAGATGGTGAACTTCAATAGCATAACGTAAATAGGACACAACTACTGTTTCAGGATGCTAATTTAAGCACAATGTAATAAAACTAACTTGAATTGAGTAATTGTACTTAATAGCAATCAACTTTTTATAACTTATTAAGAAATTAATCTCTTTTGCTCTCAAAAATTTGATGAGTTAAGCAACAACCCTCAAATAGACCAAACAGAAAACACAATCATATTCAACTATTTTACCATATACCAACACCTACAACAACAAACACATCTTAGGACATACTCGAATTTCTATAGAGATCTTGATGCACTGTAGAAATCATATCAAGCTGCATCACAAAGATATTAATCTGTTATCACTAGCATTAAAAACAAGTTTATATATATATATATATATATATATATATATATAATTTTTTCTAATTTAAGAGGCTTGTGTCATAAAAAATTAAGCATTCACAAATCAAAAGGAAAAGGTGCAAGGTATCTTGCATCCCTCAAAGAAAGAATTTATCACCACAATAATGATATAGTTTTACCTTCTCTACACCCTGATTACAAGCATAAACCAAAGCATCTGCAAGGGTAAGTCTTCCCTCAGCATCAGTATTATTGACCTGCAACGAGATTTGATGAACAAAACTTATTTAGTTTATCATCAAGGCGGCTTAAGTCAATCTCCACGTATCTAATTGCAAGCTGCAGTAATGAATGATGTGGATGCACTGACTTAAACAAAAACCAGATTCAAAATGCTTCACAGTACAGATATGCAACTCTTCAAGCTCAACTCAACTTTTCCAGATATATATAAAATAATTCATGCCACATCTCAGGATCTACAAGATATATCTTGCATACACGAAAAATAAAGCATGTTTTATTGAGCTGAAGACACCTATAATAACTAGTATAAGGGATTTATAATTTTTTCCAAAAATCACAGAGATGTACCTCAATTGTCTTTCCATTTGAAGCCGTGATAATGTCCCCAGGCCTCATACCTGTCCCGCTTACCATATTCTCACAGGCTGCAATGATAAAATGAATCTGCTAGTACAAAGACTCTTCAATTAGTCACAGGAGGATATGCTTTTAGATGATAAGTGCTTGAAGAATAAAAAAATAACAGCGAAGAAAAAACAACAAAAACAAGATGGATAAAGATATTGTTTCTTGCCATGATAAAAAGAACAAAAATCATTTATGTTCACCTCTACTCCTGGAGGTTTAATTTGACCTAAGGCTTTTGCTGCACCGAGAACTGCTGCTGCACCCCCCATGTCACATTTCATGTTCTCAATTGAAGAGCCAGGCCCAACCTTGAGGTTGTAACCGCCACTATAACAGAGAAGACAAATATTCAAAACCTTGATAGAGAGACAGGTTATAAAACTAAAAGGCAAAAAACAACTACAATACTTAAAGCTATCGCCAACCAACCAGATAAGGAACTACGCAATTGCTGTGAGGAAAACATTCATTGCAACAGCAAGCACACAGAGAGAGAGGAAATGTAACAAGAACACAAAACGAAGAAATATGTTACTACACAAAACTGATCTCACTAGGCGACCCTTGTTATCATTGCAGTATCACACGTAAAAATTTAATAAATACATCATTTAATGTTCCATGAACCAGTATAGTTAAATTACTAACACCTTTACTACATTTGTAATAATCACCTGTCAAAAGTCAAACCCTTTCCAACCAAGGCCAACTTGACTTTGGCAGATCCACCTGGAGGCTTGTAGCACAAATGGATGAAGCGAGGTGGATTTGCCGAAGCTACAGCAACACCCAAATAGGATCCCATTTTCAAATCTTTGATTTGCTCTTCATCCAAAATGGTTGCAGAGATAACATCACTATAAGTACAAGCAAGCTTTGAAGCCTCTTCTGCTAGTGCAACTGCAGTATAGAAGACAGCAAAAATGAATTAATGCCAAAAATTATCTCCTCCTATTGTAAGCAGAACATCAACGAGCCAAGATTATTATTCCAGTTGTTCCATTACAAGCACCAAAAAAAAAAAACCCTCAGCACATAAGAAAATTTAACTGAGAAACGCCAAAAGGGATTGTCAAGATTAAGCAAGGATAGAGCTCATACGAACCAGGAGTAAGTACGTTGGCTGGGGAATTCACAAGTTCTCTTCCAAACATAACACCAGAACAAACATCTTCAGCATACTTGAGCTTCTTTTCCACTTCAGGTCCAGTTCCAAGACCAATAATGTCAACAGACTTGAGTACTGATTTCTTTGACTCTGACCTATACCGATTATCTTCATGTGTCCCAAGAACAGTTCCTATCGTGATTTAAACAAAATTCCACCAAAAGTCAATTCCACCCGAATTTTCCTGAGAAATACACATCATATATCAATCATAACATGAAAAAAAAAATTACCAGATGCTACTGCCCAAGCAGCAGTGAGCTTTGATTCATTTGAGAGACCCTCTGAAGAAGCAAGCACAACAGCAACATTGCTAGCTTGAGAGGCCTTTGCAGCAGCTGCAACAGACTCACCAAGACTGCGAAAATCCGCTGTAGTTGAAGCTGAATGGCCAAGCCCAATCAAGCCTACCCTTTTGGAGCCGAGGCCTGGAAGTCTAAGAACGGTTGACTGGCCAGGCTTTCCAGTGAAATCCTCCTCAGAAGAAGCTTCAGATAAAAGACCATTCAGTTGGGCATCTAGCTTTTTCAAAATTGGGTTCTGGAACCTGGAATTCTCATCCTTGGCCAAGTCTTTCTCTGTGACACCCACAGCAAGTATGTCCCCTTTCCATTCTTCCACATCAATCTCCTTTGCAGCAAAAGAGATCTGTATCAACCAAAAATTTCCACATCCACAAAAACACGATCAAAATTCCAGCTTTGCAAATTATATGATCACAACAATTCAACCATCAATCAAATCACAAACCAAAACCAAAACATCTTCAAACACAATAAATAAAACAACAAACCCAGAAGAAAAAAAAAAACAAATTTTTAACAGATCAAAATTAGAGAGCACCTTGGGGGGTTCTATTTGAGCAGGATGAGTGAGACCAAGAGTGGCACGAGCCATAGTGAGCTTTCCTCTACGAGAAGAGCAACGAAAGGGTGCAACAACAAAAGGGAGTCTAAGAAGACTATGACGATGATGATGATGGTGGTGGTTTAGTGATCGTAAGCTGGTGAAAAAGATTGAAGAAGAGGAGGCAGTAGAAACAAAGGAAGCACGAACAGCGCAACAAGAAGTGGCCAAAGAAACAACAATGGCGGCCATTTTGCAGTGTGGGAGTGGAAAGGTATATATAGTGGATGTGGGAAGTGTCCCAGTTAAGTTAGAGAATGACTGACTGGGTAAAGATGTGTTTTGGGGTTCACCTTACGTCACGGCACCTGTGCTACCTACCCTACCCAATTATGTAGAGTTTGGCTCGTGGCTTTGTTTCACTTTTGTACCTTATCTAACTATGTTATCTTCTGATCCTTCTCTCTCTGCCCTGTCACTACCACCTCATCACTCTTTATTACATTTTCTTATATTTAAATTGAAATACAATATCATTGACATCATCGTCACAAATATCTTGTTAACGTTTTACTGCCACGAGGATTATCCTCTTGTACGTGTGATTCTAATTATCTTATGATATTCAAGCAAATATGCGATGAGAGAGCATTTGTCGGCTTATTAATATTAATATGCATTTAATTAATGGTTATCAAATCGTGTCATATTCAATAGTCATGCATGTTTAATCTCATATTGAAATTTTTTTTATTTAGTAAAAGAAAGACGGTGATGATAACATATCATTGAGGTTAGGTCTAACGTCAAACGGAAAGCGATTATGAAATTGCAACTCTTAAAACTTTAGAAAATGCAATTACTGAGAATGTAATATAATCTCACCTAACAAATCATTTAACACTAACAATTGGGGACCCTATTTTGCTGGTTATAGAGTTGTTGTTGCTTATTTCGATGGTATTGGTCGGTTGGCTTAAGGGTTGTTGATGGTGGTGATGGTGGATGTGTTGATCAGGAGTGTGGTACGTCCACTTGCTTAGAGAAGAAGGCCCTTGGAGCTATTCATGAAAGAGAACCACCTTGTTTGCCCGCGAATGAAGAACAAGACCCAGAAAGATTAATCGAGAAAATTAATCTTAACACCTACAATAATTAAAGTTTCTTATATGTTATAAGAAAGTAGCTATTAGCACCGAAATAGCATCTGTTGATAACTTTGTGATTATATTCTCTTATTATTATTATTATTATTATTTTAACTTTCATTCACGCAGTCGAATGAAATCACCCAATATTCAACCAACAACATCATAAACTCTTACTTCGACTCTCTTATTTACGTCCGCTAGTGAAAATCACATTTATCTTTATCTTTATTGACTTGAGTCACCGACCCTCTAATTTCTGCCCTCGGTTAGGTCGATTGAAACTTACAAAACCGAGTACCTGAACAAATTAAAGCTTTGTATTCTCCTAATCTCAAATCTTTTCCTTTCTATGATTCTTTTAAATTTATTTTCACACCATCCATCAAAATCTTGGAAGAATTAACTTTGGAACAATGATCATGAATTAATACTTTTATTGTGTTCTCTTCTCTTCTACATCCACCAATAAAAATAATACACAGTACATGGTGAGAGCCTTAGTCGTTATTATGCCTGTTTGTTATCAATCTAGATGGAATCAATTTAAGGTAATCTTGCATGCATTTCACTAAAATTCGATATTATTTGTCTCCCATTGGAATAATACTATATAGATACAAACATATACATAATAATAAATACAAATTCCACCAATCCTTTTGCATAATTAACACTTTTTCTTCTTCTTCTGATTTTTTTTTTTTTTAGCAATTATTTGTGTAAACTTTATTATGATATTCTTCTTTATATGGTAAAAGCAAAAGAGAGATGGGATGGAATGGAAAAAATCATATACTGCCAAATCGACATTGCTGATAAGTAAATGTGTAACTTTTGTTACTGTAAACATTTTGAAAAGTGAGCCATATATGGGCCATATATGTACTCTAAGCACTTCTTCCTAGGAGTTGTTCTGATAAGATTTTATCATTAAAAAATAAAAATATCATAAATAAATAATATAAAAATATATATATATATCAGATGTATCATGAATTGGGAAAATAGAAATTTATAAATGCATTGAGTTGGCTTAGGTTTGGTGAGAATGCACGAAAGCCGCAGCTTGAGTCATAAAAGAATCTTTACAAGGCCAATCATCAACAATAGTTAGATAACAATACCAACAACTATAGCAAATAAATAAACAAAATGTTTATAATTCATATAAATTCAAATTCTTATGTAACACAATGCAGCACAAATTTTTCATAATTTCGTTAACTGGTCCAGCCCATCTCATGTTGTTGCTCAAGATGACCATGTGCCATGCCAAGTATTAAACAACTTTGGGGTCAAAGAAAACACCTAATAGTATACACATGCCCCTTGTTAATTAAAACTCAAAAATCTTTTTTCGTTAACCAAATGGAATCAGAAGCTTTTATTTATATTTTTGGGTCAACAACACTATTTAATCATAAATAATAAGCTAGCAACAAAGTCTTCAAAGAAGGACAAAGGCTATAAAATAACTTAATAAAGAAAAGGCACACTATAATTAAAGCTTATATAGAAAAATACGGAAGTAGTATATGGGTACCCCTCTCTAATTAAAGGTTAAAGCTGACTCGCGGTAAAATATAAATAGAAGGGTTTGCAATGAGTCAAAAGGAGTCTTTATTCTCCTCCTTATCACTATCACCCTCGTCATTAATTAGGATTTCTATTAAATCCACGCGAAAGATCAATGTCATCATTTGTTATACCACCCTAATGAACAATTGAAATACGTAAAGAAATTAGTTTAATTTAGAGCTGAACACGAGTAATCAAGAATAAGTAAATATATAATTAATTAAATTCTTGTATACCGATTCAAGTTGCCATCCATCACCCAATATATAATTCTCTGGTGTGGCTCCTCCGATGAAAAATTGCATCATTCGAGTCGAAGTGAAACTCTGTTTAATCTTTGATGATGTATGAGATATTATTAGAGGGCTTAAAATATTAATGTTAAGTTCATATATACAAGCTTAAGTTTTTAAAAAAATGACAAACTTAACATGGTATCAGAGCCATAATGATCTAACAGTCGCAGGTTCGAATCCCCCCTGTATTATTTAAAAATAATTAAAAAGTGCTGTCGCTGAGGCATGTTAAGCCCTTGCACATGAGGAGGTGTGTTAGAGGGTTCAAAATATTTATGTTGAACATCTTATCTATAGGAATGAATGAAAATGTATTAAGAGATGATATAAACTAACAGTGAAATTAAGAAAGAAAAATAATTAAAACTGCATGCAAAAACAAATAAGAATGAAGTTTGAAAAGTAGTTCAAGTCTTAAACGAACGAACAGTAAACTGATAGTGATGGTCAGGATGAATAAACCCCTATTCCATCCGCACATTGGTACAGTTAACCAACCGTGCCCTGAGTCTGAGATCGAAAATGTAACCCATTTTCCCCCTTTTTATATCAGTATTGTCTTAAATTTAAATTGATTGTAATGTACATACGTGTTTAAACTTATATATAATAAATAAAATCATGGAACTAATAATATTTGCATGTTGCATGAAACTTTATTATATATGCGTATAATAATTGTGCGAATTAACAGATTCGCACAAAATTTAATTATGCCAACATGCATGAAGTTTGAGAGAGAAATTAATTAAGATGAAAGAATCTCATGAGTACTTGTAGTTGATTAGAAATAAATTTTTCTCAACTATTTGCTACGTTACATGAATTGTTAATTGCCAATTTTTTCATACTCACTCCATGACAAGTTCATTGAAACAATTTAAATGAAAGAACCGTACGTGTCAATTGCACAAAAATTAAGTTGACAACTTACCCAAAGATAGTTTCTTAATCAAATGATTAATGGTATATATCCCACCAATCTTTTCTTGTTTTGCAGCAAATTGTAACTAGTCTTCTTCTAAAACTATCAACCCCAGTGCCATTGGGTTTTCTTAAGGAAAAACAAAACCAATGTATTTTTACTAAATGTCTACGATGCATATAAATTCAAGTATTATATAACACAATACAATATTAATTGTTCATAATTTAGTTGTTAACTGGTCCAACCCATCTCATGTTGTTGATTATTTGATTATTTCTTTTTATTACAATCTCCTAATTGTTGTGCTAAAAAGGATGTGGTTTCAATTATTTATTTAAATTAGTTTATTATATTTATTATTTTATCATTCTCATATAAGTCAAAATGATTAAAAAATTGGGGCTCAACATGTTACTATTAGAAAAGTTGGGGGTTCAGCTAATTTGACCAAAACCTAAGGTTCCCTATAATATTACCCCAACGAATGCACTCATAATAATATACGCCATCGTTAATTAAACTCAAGTGAGTTGTTATTTCGATAACCAAATGGAAGAAAGCTTTTATTTATATTTTCGGTTCCACAACACTGTTTAATCATAGCATATAAGGCTATAAGCTTGTAACAAAGTATTCAAAGAAGAACAAAAGCTATAAAATAACATGACAAAGCAGAGACACACTTTAATTAAGCCATAGAACGATATGGAAGTAGCTAATATATATGCTTATCCCTCTTTAATTATCTATAGCGGTGTGCGGTGTGGGGTAAAATACGTAGAAGCATTCGCAATGAGCCAAAAGGGGCCTTTATTCTCCTCATCATCACTGTCACCCTCATCATAATTAGGATTTCTAGCAAATCCACGCGAGAGATCAATGCCATCATATGTTTTACCACCCTAATGATCAATTGAATTACGCGAAAAAAAATGAGTTTTAAAAGTAAACACAAGTAATTAAGAATTAAGTAAATTTAATTTAATTTATCAAATTGTTACCGACGACTGAAGTTGCCATCCATCACCCAATATATGATTCTCTGGCGTGGCTCCTTTGATGAAAAATTGCATCATTCGACTCGAAGTGAAACTACTTAATCTTTGGTGGTGTATGGGATCTCGCTCGCCAACAATTGGCCAAGACAACGGCTGACCGCCGGCACCCATGTCACTCTTAGGCAGCATGCGAACCCACATTACATTGTCACACTCGTCACACTGCAAGAAATTTAAAAAAAAAATTGTAATAAAGTAGGAGTTTCATTATAAACTTTAACAAGAAAAATTATTTTACCCCATGAACGAAGTGAACTGGTTCCTCGAATTCACGAACCCTGTCCAAGATCAACGCCTCTGCATATTCCACTTCAGTCTCAGGTAGATCTAGTTCTTTATTATCATTCTCAGCTGGAGATTCTTTCCAAGAATCATAATTTACTAAAATTTCCTTCGGAGTATGACACCTGATGCATCTTATCTAGAAGAACGAATGAATGGAAATGTAATAAGATTAGTGATATAAACTAACAGTGGAATAAAGAAAAATAATTAATAAGAATAAATTGTAAAAAGTTTAAGTAGTAAATGAACGAACAGTAAAGTGATATTCATGGTCGGGATGATCAAATCCCCTTTCCATCTGCACATTGGTACAGTTAACCAACTGTGCCCTGAGTCTCAGATCGAATGTGTAACCCATTTTTCCTTTTTCCTCTTTTTTTTTTTAATCAATATTGTCTTCAAATTTAAATTGATTGTAATGTACATATGTGTTTAAACTCATATGTATATAATGAATACAATCATGGAACTAATTAATAATATTTGCATGAAACTTTATTATATATGTGTATAATTACTGTGTGAAATAAACAGATTCACACAAATTTTAATTATGCTAACTGAAGTTCAAAGAGAAATTCACTAAGATGAAAGAATCTCATGACATGCAGTTAAGTAAAAATATCATTTTTCTCAACTATTTGCTACATTACATGAAGTGTTAATTGCCAATTTTTTCATACTCACTCCATGACAAGTTAATTGAAACAATTTAGATGAAAGAACCGTGTCGAATCACATAAGTTTAACAACCTATCCAAAGGCATAAAGTTTCTTAATCAAATGATATCAATGATGTCCACCAATTTTTTTGTGTTTTTCAGCAAATTATAACTTATAATCTTCTCCTAATTAAAACTATTAACCCAAGTCCAATTGGGTTTTCCCAAATAAGAAAAAACAAACCAATTTATTTGACTGTCGGCAGCTTTGATTCCTAACTATATGATATATTGACATATAACAAAAGTTTTCTAAACATGCAATTAGAAGTTAGCATTATTTGATTAACATTCAATTTGTACTGTTTAAACTACTATCAAATGTTTTGTATGGGAAATCTACAACCAAGTGGATTGGGATTCCATGATTGGTATGAGACCAAAAGAGTCTAAGCACACCACTTAATAAGTAACTAACTAGGGAAACATTAATTAGGAGTGGAAATACGGGTTCACGGGTCGTGTTCGTGTCGTGTCGTGTCGAGATATGACACGATAAAAATTGACTCAACTCGAGCACGACCCATTTATTATTCGTGTCAAAAATACTCAATCCGAACACGACACGATTATTAAACGGGTGACACGACTCGACACGCTAACACGAATAATAAACAAGTCATTTTCGAGTTTGACACGAATACAACCCGTTTAACATGATTATGACACGTTTAAATATTTTAACACAATTATGACACGTTTAAATGTTTTAACACGATTATGACACGTTTATATGATTAACACGATTATGATATGAATACACATTACAATTTTTAACCTTTTTTTTTTAAATAACAATAATCAAATATTCAAAATTCATCCACAACATAATAAAGAGTCCATTACATACCAAGTCGTGTACAAACTTCAATTCACAATGCAATAAAGAGTCCATTAAATATCAAGTCTTATACAAATTTCAATCTACAACATAATAAATAGTCTACTAAATTCCAACTCTCAAACAAACTTCAATTCACAAAACACAATATAAATACACAACATACCAAGTCCTATACAAACTTTAATCCACAACACAATAAATAGTCTACTAAATACCAAGTCTCAAAAACTTCATTCCACAACACGATAAATAGTCTACCAAACACTAAGTTCCATACAAACTTTAAATATATGTAAAAAAAATCCATTTCATCTCCTTCACCCCTAAGCAACCTGTAAAAAAAAATATATGTAAAAGATTATAGTTATTGCAAGATAATATCAAAATTAAAATCATAATAACTCACACAATTAATTTTACACTTACACAATTACGACCTTCATCACATTATAGAACTACCAGCCGATTCTCCTGCTTGTTGGTTGATAGTCAAGTTTATTATATTCTCAGTCAACTCATCTATCTTTAGACTTTTATCTTCTATAAAATCCAATTATTTATAAATGATCAACTTAAACATTTATACGGCTGGCTTTGGTACTCAATATGAAATTTGATTTAGGTTTTCGTTCTCTACTTTTTTCTACCTTTCTTTAGTTAAAATTCCAATTACTTTTTTACTTGTGTTTGTAATTTTATCGATTCAAAATTTAATCGTATCAAATTGTCAATTCGTGTCTTTATGATATTATGTTTTATTCAGGTTGTAAGGGTCACTAAATGGGTTCGTGTCATTGTACAGGTTTGTGCCACTAAACGGATTCGTGTCATTCTACGGGTGCGTGTCACTAAACGGGTTTGTGTCATTATACGGGTTCGTGTCACCCGTGGGTTTAGACACTCAACCCGAATACTATCCGATCATTAAACAGGTTAAAAATTTGAATCCAAACACGACTTAAACACGAGTAAGACAAACCTAAACCCGCTAATTTGCTTGTCGTGTCGTGTCGGGTTCGCGGGTAGTGTCAAAATTTCTCACCCCTAACATTAATAATAATATTAATAATAAGTTTATGATTTCTTGATTCATGATATTAACTGTTTCATTAGAGCTATTTGCACCCAAAATTTTATTTATAAACCTATTTGCACCCAAATCTTTAAGAGGGTGTTACTTGAGCAATGGGAGAAAATAAAAAGCAATGACTACTAGACTGGCAAAAGTAACCTGCTAGACATAAAGAGATCCAAACCTATGTGACCTAGGCGTCGATTTGGGAATGATGCCCTCAAAGTACTAAAACATTCATCCATGTAAAAGTTGTGAATAAAATCAGAAAGAAGTTATTCTGAATTATAAATAATGAGAGTAATAAATATAGAAGTTTAGGTTCCGCCTTAGATGCAAGTTGTGCTTCAAGCAACTGAAGCCAAGCGCTCTCAATCTTATTGGTCAACATGCACCGATAATAATTAAGAAATATCATATACCCATTATTACGTATTATTTTAAAAAACAGGGAAAATTGAGACGGGTCACGAGTGACTTAGCCTGCCCTTTGAAATCCCCCACCTAGATGGTTGGGGACGAGGAAGGCTTTTTCTGTCTGGGTATGGAAGCAGAAATACAAATCCCACATTCGCACCTAGATCTAGCCGTCCTTAGATGAGGAAGAAGCACTTTCAAGTTTTCTTTATAAGCTGAGGGTGTCATAACATAATATGTGAACTTATCAGTAGTGGGAATTTCTGTGACCTCATCAATGAGATACATAATAAATGTTTTTTAAGCTTTCTTGAGTATTTGCTAGTGATGGATTGCTATATGATATTTGAAAGGAAAATTTGTAAAAATACTCTTATTTTAAGTATAGATTGTAAAAATGATTTTGTCCCTAAAAATTTGTATACTATGACCCTTTATTGAGTATCATACACTGTTTATCGAATGTCGGACATTATCGAACATCGTCAGATACTGTCGGATACTCTCTGATGTATTCGTCATAACACTTTTTGAAAAATGATCATTTTTTAAAGACTCCCCTTAAAATAAGGGTATTTTTATAAATTTTTCTATCTGAAATTCATTATTTATAAATGAATTTTGGACCTGCACAACTTCCAGCTAGGTGATCCACTTCTTTTGTTGCTCTTGAGACTTAACAACCTATTTCCACATTAGAGACCTCTTTATTTATTTATTTTTTTTTTTGCGACTTTGACTTTTTATCTTTTTTGTTCTTCATGGTAAACTTTCTAAATTTTATAGAGTTCTATAAAAAAAAAATCCTACGACTTTTCTTAACAAAACTATAGTTAATTTGTCCTACGATGCTTTAACGGGACTTTTTTTCATAGAAGAACAATTCTAAACAAACCTCAAGAATTTGTGAAAGTGAAAATTGAAAATTGTAGAAAAAGAATAGAGTACAGATTTTTGTGTTTGCAATAGTTAAGAAGATTAATTTTTTTCTTTTTAAGAACAAATGTATATAGGGATGTATAAGGTGGTCTCATATAATAATAATTAATATTTTAAAGTTAAAAGAACGGGTTTGTCAAATTAGTGGATGTGCTCATAAAAACCTAAAATAAATAAGCAAATACGGGGAACTGTGGCGTAAAAGCTTAAACTATGAGCTCGACAGCTCGTCAGCCTGTAAGAGCGTTTACCTAAGGATCCTCAGGCCCTCGGCTCGTAAGAGCCCCTTTCAGGTTAACAGTTTATAGACTGTCGATGCATAGGGGCTCCTATCAGCCAACAGACTATGGGCCATCAAACTGACAATCTGTCAGAAAACAAAAATTGAAAAATTGTGGTTTAACTATTTTAAAACATCCCCCAATTTTTATTAACCTTCACTTAGCCCAAAAAGAAAAGTTAGATGCACAAAACCCCGACCATATGTAAATTGTATAAACTTATATGGTAAAAAAATTATCAAATCAACTAAATATTAAGTTTATTTATTTATTTCATTAAATGTGGTCAATAATTACATACAATTATTAGGAATTTAATTAATTCAATTATAATCTATTCCAAGGAATCATGTCCAGGCCTAATGCCGAGAAAAAAAAAAAAAAAAAATCCTCCATGGCTTCAGGGAAATTCCCCAGAATTCCGGGTAATTCACCGTTATGGCTGTGCTGGGACCACATTTAAGCTTCGTCATCTTGCCCTTGGGCAGGCATTTGATGTTCAATGATCCAGGGGAAGATCAAGTTTGATCAGTACTTTCAGCAGCTTTAAGCCTTCTCTTCTTCGACCTATTAGGAAGAAAGCAAGCAAGCGTCATGTCATCTCCTCCTGGTGCTTCTAAAACGTGCTCAGAATAACATCTGCTTGTATGATCTGCTTTTTTCTTTCCTGAATGTGGCCTCACTGTTTTTGTCTTCAGAATGATACCGCATTGGTTAGAGTTCTCCATTTCATCACCATCAGTTATCGCCAAAGCTTCCTCGATGTGAACCTCAGTCTTTTTTCTAGGCCTCCGGGATTTAATTGTTTTCTCACCATTGCTGCATTATATTAAAGAAGTAAAAGTCACAAACATAAAATTATCTAATAACAACCCAGGGCAGAGAAATTCTCATATTCTAGACTGATAAAAAAGGGAGGTAGGAACAAACTTAAAGACAACTAACCAAGGTGCAGCACCCTTTTTCTTTCCAGATTCTTGTTTTCCTCTGCACGTAAATGTTATCAAATAAGAACCTGAAAATACCAAAAAATTACAAGAAATAAATGTTTGAAATTTATACCTTGATTGTCCTTGTTTCTGAGATGAATTCACATTTTTAGGTTCAGATGCTGAGTTCATCAGAGGTAATGGCATAAAATCATTTGGGCCAAGTGCAGGGCGCTCTCGCTCCCGATCCACAAAGTTGCATATAAGAGCAGCCTTTTGCATCTTCCTAGCTGCTTGAAACAAAGGCACTTCATGTGGATGCAGCACCTTCCATCTCCTGGTTATAAAGAAAGGGCCATGCAGTTCAAATGAAATGATTGACAGAAAAAAATAATAAATAAATAAATAAAGACATAAGCAGAGCTTTCTGTTCCCCCCATGCATCCTTTTTTTGGAACTCCAAAACTTCATACCTCCAACATTGATTATCTGTACGTGAAGGCAATGCAGCAGCAACCTTGGACCAGCTAAATCCATGTTTTGCAATGGCTTCTTCCAACATCAAATCCTCTTCTTCAGTCCATTCACCTCTATTGACACAAGGATCTAAAGAATTGACCCATCTGCCATCCAAATAAGAAGTTGAATTTGTTAACTCAAAAAATAAATTTAAATCTGAGACTATACCGTGATACCTTTCTCTACACTGCACTTGAGTTCGACCGGGCACAAATCGAGCTATTTTTTTCCAGTTCTTAGGTCCAAAAAGCACTGTAGCTACTGTCAGGTGTTTGTCTTCATCTGGTGTCCACCTCCCAACCCTCTGCCTCATTGGGTGTAGTGTTTTTTTCCACCTGTTATCAAAAAACCATCACTGAACTTTTTTGATTGGCTAATTTTATGCAGCTATAAATAAATAGAACTGTGTTTGCTTTCAGTTAAAAAAAGAAACCAATGAAGACATCAGAAGTCATAACTAGATTGGGATTCAGACAATTGAAGGGGAAAATCCAGATAATATAGATCAAATCAAGGAGGATCTACACGAAGGACATGTCAGACAGGACTGCTCATAGCCACACAAAAGGCTATTGAATGAAAAACTGCATACAAAGACAAATATTCATACAAAAATGTTACCACATTAATAAATCTAGAGACCAGCCGATATATTTCAAAACTAATTATTTTCCCTACCTAAGTTGTCTCATCCAACAATATGCAAAAGGTATCAAGTAACCTCTATTAAATTAGTTATATGTTAATGACAGATAAATCAAAGAAAGGACTTAAATCTGTCAGTTTCTTTATTGCCCAGTACAGAGATTACAAAACAATTTACTTAGATCAATATTTCATTAAAATCATTTTAATTTCCTTAGAAACAGATTGACTTTTAATTCTTCGACAATAAGAGTAAAATATAATTTGTTTTGTTCATGCACTTATTAGCAAGGCCTCTCCCAAATAAAATATGAACACATTGAACAGCTAACTGACCTATTAGAGCATTGCGGACCAGTCCATCCTTTTAAAGCAGAAGCTACAGACTGCCAATCACCCTCACCAAAAGTTTCTACAGCTAAACGAAGTTGTTCATCCTCATCTTCTGTCCATTTCCTTTTAAGTATGCTAGCATTCAAACTCCTCTGATAACGGGCCAAGCATTGAAACGGGGTCCTGTTAGTCCCCAATGAAACTGCAATATTGAACCAGTTTGTGATCCCCTTTTCTTGAATGAAAAGCAAAAGACTCTTATCCTCTTCAACAGTCCATGGATTGTGGTTGATTAGGGGATCTTCAAAGTTTAACCATCTGCAGGAGTTAACAATTAAACATGAGAAAAAAATATCTTAAGAAACATCTTAAATTGTTTCTGGTTTCAAAGGCATAAGAAAATGAATGTCAAAGAGATCTGTGATGACAATCATTGGTTACATTCACCACCACAGCACAACAGCTCCTACCCCTACAACCAGTATTAACCTTTCATTTCTATTCAAATCCAAAAACTAAAGATGTTTGTGATGATGTCTTCATAGGCATATGTCAGGCCATCATTAGTGAAGGACTACTATTAAGAGAGTATAGATATAAACAAAACCAGCATTAACCTGAGTGGGAAATCAGAAATCCTAGAAATAATAATAGGGGCACCTAATATTTCAAATCAAGAAATAGGTTTGATTATCCATCTTTTAATATAATATTTATATATATGGGGCATCCACCAGCAATTGATGAGCCATAAATTCATACCATTGATTATGTAAGTAGCAAACCACTATGAAATGACTACTAGCTTCTTTCTAATTCATTATCTTTAACTTTACGCTAAGGCCTTCAAGGACATGTGTAACTTAGGCAAATGCAAAGCATCCAGTGGGAATGGGATGCAGATTCCGTCCATATGCATTATTCTCATTTAAAATGTCTGCCTAAATTTTGATTCACTGTTGGTAGGGCATATAACTAGTACATGACATTGTGGAAGTTAGGGTATACTACTATTCTTATGGCCCTGTATTGCATACTCAAACACCCCAAGGCACACTGCTTATCACTGCTCCAGTGCTAACAGAATCACCTTGAAGCCCTAGACATGACAAAGTACACGACATCATATATTTTGTCAATGCGGTGTGGCCTTGACACTGGCTGCAGCTCACCAATTATTGCAATGACATCATGACAAGTACCTAAGCACATCCTTAGATATACCACATAAATTCCTAATCCTCAAATAATTTAGATTTCCCTATCAAAGATTTGTATAAGATCTATATTGCAAAATAAAACAAAGAATTTTTCTAAGAATATGGTAAAAGAACAAATAAATAAATATTATGCATGAAAGCTTTAAAAGTCAATATGTAAAATATTAATGCTAAGCTAACACTTACCGTGCTTCACATTCTCCACCAGAACGACCCTGAACATACATTGAAGCTAATTTATTCCAATTAACTTTGGGAAGAAATTCCCTAATCATTTTTGGGGTGACTTCGAGATCTCTAATCGATGCAAAAATGTCATCCAAACCAGTTGCATTTGTAGAAGATCCCTCTGTACCACTGCCAATTTAAAGAAGACCCAATAAATACACCTAAGAAATGACGCAATCAAAACATAAATACAAAAAAATCTAGGAATTGAGATGTTTAAAGTAATAACGGATTCTAACTTTAAGATGCAGCCTCAGAAGGTAAGATCACGTGGCATATGGCTTTTGCCTAAAGACTCTCCTTAAGGGTTGAAGCACAAGCAAAACACACAACTACACAGAACCTTGACCTCTCCTACGTGTTCACCAATTTCTAAATCCAAATCCTATAATTTTGGTAGCTAGGGAAGTTATGGGATATCCTATAATTTGGTGGCTCAGAGAGGATTTGAATTTTGAACCCTTGACATCTTGGCTGAAACCAAGAACTTTTATCGCACAGTCCTACCCTTAGGGTTTTATGCTAGAAAATTTACATCTTAAGTTTACACAACAATTTTTACAAATTGCTGTGCCATTTATATGAAGAATTACAATCTATGAGGTTTAAATACAGGAATGCTAATTTGGTTAAGCGTGATTGTCGAAGTTAAGGGAAAAAATCTCTAACTTTCCTTTTCCACCGAGAGTCCATCTCTACTGCCTTTTAAAATTATAACTCCTGACATCTGATCTATTAAAGGGGCAAAAAATGAATAAATAAATAAAAAAAGATGATGGTTTGTTGACTTTAGTATTATGTTGTTTAACTTTTGAAAATTCCACACTTTATAAGGAAACATCCACAAAGGATTTGTATGTTCAACTTTTTTTCTTCTTAAAAGAGAATTGTATTTGTATATGAGGATTATACTCGGGTTGAAGTCAGCTTAAGCATATTTCTTCACAAACTCCTACACCTTTGAATCCCTTCAGAAGTCCATTTTCATCAGCCAAGTTCCTCTTCAATTAGCAACAATTACAATTGATTACACTTGGCAAAATATGATGGGTTTGTTAAATTATGCTTCTGTTTGAAGTACATTTAAAAGTACATGTCTTTTTCTGTAAATGAATTATTCTCCTAAAGTTTTCCTTGATGTATTTTTACTGTACAACTTTAAACTAAAGAACAGTCCCCAAAACAGAATCTTCCACCAGCCGTAAGCGGCTAAAATTTTAATGTGACCTACATTTTACTGTCTTAAACTTTAAGGGATGAGGTTAAAGAGATAAAAAAATATTTGATGAAAACCCCAGCTAAATACTGGTATTTGAGTTCCATATATAAGTTGTAAGGTGAGCGTGCCTTGTCACTGCTATGCTTATTTACATGAGTTTGAAGGATATCTAGAGCTGACAACAAATATCTGGGCATACCTTAGTCGATCCACTGACACTTCAAGAACTATTTCTTGAAATTGTTGTCGTATTCCCTTTTCAAGATTTTTGCTTTCTGTCTTTGACCATTCTTTCCGATGCAATGAAAGTGGATATTTTCTCAAGGCCATTCTATGATTAGCAACATGAGAATTTTCCACTGGGCCATAGTGCATAGCAGAGAACTTTTTATCAGTAACCTACAGCAGTATCATCAGTTAAAACCATGCCCCTGCAATTCAAAACAATAAAGACAAGTCTAGCAAGAGACCTAATGTGTACACCTCTGTCAACCTTAAGCGGCCTTGTAATATGTGAGTAGTTGGTAAGCATATAAATATAAAAAATTAAATAAGAGGAAGAGAAGAGAGACCTAATGCAATCTAAACAGGAGATAAATCAAAAAGTTTTAAAGAGAACATAATGTATTCAATATCACTATCACATCATAACCATAGCCAAGGAAAAGAAAGAAGAAAATCACATCGCTCACACCTCTGAAAATTAGAAGAAGGTTGAAATCTTAGATGTTAAGAAGAAGGTTGAGATTTTGCTCATGCAGTAATGTAACAAAACCTATATCTAGATTTAGTACTTTAATCATTTGATGTAGGGAATATGCTCTCCTTTGTCAACTGCTACTTGTTTTCGTTCTTTTTACAATTTATTTTTGATTAATTTTCCCCCATCTTCAATATCAAATCAGTCCTCACCAACCACTTGCATGCAATCACTTGTTGCCATCTTCATCTTGGTTGAATAAGTATTACTGATCCGACTGACTGTCCTTTTGTTTTTATTTGATGTCTACAGACCCCTAATCTTTTTTCATTCATCAATTTCTAAACTTGAGGCTACTTCCAAACTCTACAACCTTGGTAGCCAAAAAATTTGAGACATATATTACCTCAATAAGTGGCTTAAAGGGGATTGGATACATGACCCAATGGTTGAAACCAAGGGCTTTTTGTTCATTCAGGATGCTGAGCACCGCCTTCATGGGACAGTACACTACACTAAAACAGCAATTACACCAATCACATTAATATCATGTGCAACGAAATCCTTTACTCTATACTAATCTAGACACCAAAATTTTGAAGCCTCGCTAGTGTACAACCCCATGAATCAGTGTTTAGCTTAACCATCCACGAATTAGTGTTTGGCTTACTATCCAACTCACAGCACAACAGATGACATTTATAATAGTTAAATCATAAACAAGCTGTATCTACCAAAAGTAATTGCTAACCAAGACGAGGTAGTAGGCTGAAAAAAATAAAAATATAAATAAAAAAGACACTTAGATTGTTGATTTTAAAAACAAACTAGAACCTTAGAATTCCTTGACTTCTGCATTGAAATTAATTGGGCACGAGGATCCTTCTTCTGGGATAATGCTCGACCCGTTATTTTTCTGCAACAAACCTGAAAGTTTTTAAGAAAATTTACACGGTCTTTCAATTCCTTGTTCTCCTCTATTCTTGATTCAATTTGAATCAACTTACTGTGGATAAACTTCTGATACGACCTGTTCTTCTTAATGGCTTCAATGAACACCTGTGCGGAGTTAGGGAAGTTAGAATGCTTTTGCGGCAACATAAACAATCTACATTGAGAAGGCTGCCTCTCCACATTGTCACACGATAATAAATGGCGATTATTAAAAGCTCCTTCAGAATCTGGTAACCCTTCACAAGCATCAGTTCTATTTACAAACAAATTATTGCAAGTCTCATCCTCGGATGCTACACTAGCTGAAAGAACCTGATTTCGATTCTCTGAATAGTCCTTCGTGCTACTCTTCGTACAATCTACATTAAAATTTAACAAAACTAACGTAAGGATAAAGCAATCCTTTAGAAGCAGCAAACCATACTAGTTCCTAAAACTAGGATAGGCAGAAAAGCGCATTAAAATAAATAAATAAATAAAATTAAGGATTAATCTTAAGGTGTACCACATGTTAATACCTTAAAAAAATATTGTGTAATTTTATTATAAAAATTATTTTTTAAACAAATTATTTCTTTCTTTATCAATGTATTTTTAATCATTGAATACAATTTGGCCTTCGAGCACACGTTAATACTACCTTTAAGAATATTGAGGGCTTACCAGTTAAATTATAGGCAAAACATCGCCGCTGAATAACTCGAAGAGTCTCGAAATCATCCTCTTCATCGTCGGAAGCAACCGGCGGAAGTGAACACAAAGCCTTCAAAGACAAAGGCTGGCAGAAATCATCCAACCGGTTCTGTATGCTTTGGACCAACTTAAGATCTTCGTCACTGTCAGAGTTCCATGGACCCGCGCCCGCGCCGGCGACAGAAGCGTCATTGCCGCCAGGGGAAGCAGGTTCAGCAGTCGGAGGAAGGTGGTCAGTCTTAAAAAGGTTGTTAGGGTCGAAGCCTGTGATCGTACAGGCTCTTCTTAAGGCTTCGATGTCCTCGTCAAAACCGTCGTCGTTTTCGCTACCGGAGAATTCCTCTACGTCGTCGTATTCATTGCAAGGAGACATTCTGTACTGTTACTCTTTTGGGAGGGAATTTCTTGTTCTTATTTTATTCTTTTTTAAGAAGAGGAGTCACGAGGGTTTATATGGTAGGGGAAAAAAATAAAAAATTATCGTTCAAAAGGGAAATTTTTAATTTTTTGTACATACAACTGACTCAACTGAGTAAACCTAATACGCCATTGTTTGACACGTGGAAACCGACCCGCTTTACCGAAGAATCCTGATCAAAATCCGAAAACCGTTTCTTCCCTTCCAAGCCATTTAATTTTAAAAATTAATCCGCTAAATAAAACCGAGCAGAAGAAGCGGAAAACCCTCACAGCAAAAGCAAACGAAGCTCAGCTCAGAAGAAAAAAAAAATGGTGGGAACAAATTTGAAGGCTGAGACAATGAGTTTAATGGAGAAACGGACAGGCGTTGAAGCTGAGATGAACGCCATCATCGAGCGTCTCTGCCAGCCCGACGGCCCTGGTCTCTCCGGCAACCTAGTTGACGCCGACGTATTTATTCAATTTTCTTCCACGCTTATTAATATTGTTATTATTATTATTATTATTATTATTATTATTATTATTATTATTATTGAATAAACAAAGTAAAGATGTGTGTTGTTGAGCTAATTTTGTTGGTGGTGAATTAATGTTGGTTAGGGTTTTCCTAGAGCTGATATTGATATACCTCATGTTCGAGCGGAAAGACGTCGTCTTGGTGGTACGTTTTATTTCTATTTATTGTTAATTTGTTTGGTTATCTTTATGTTATAGGTTATATACCTCATGATTTACTAAGACTTAAGTGTTTTTGAATGACATAAGCATTCAAAAGCACTTTTTGGAGAAGCAGCAGGTGAAGTGCTTTTTGAAGCACTTAGATTGATCTCCTATCAGTTTAGTGTTTTTCTTTCTTTTAAGAAAATATTTGGTAAATGCGTTTATCAGGTGCTTTTTTTAGTAACACATTCAAATACTACAAAATTATTTTTTAAAATTTCGCTTTTTTACACAAGCACTAAAATTTAACTTTGAATATCACCTGTGAAGTGATTTCTGGAATAGCATTGCTCATGCTCTTATCGAATTTTTTTTTTTTTTTATATGTGTTCTTAAATTCAAGAAGTGCTTCAGCCAAACACTACAAAAAATGAACACAAATAAGAGTTTAACTATTTGAAATCGTTTTTAGTAGTGTCAAAAGTGCTCCCAAACCTATGAGTAGAAATAGTGTCACAGGTATAATTTATGTTATGTATGTTTCTTTTATGTCTGTGTTTAGATTTTATGTATTTCATTATGGGTGCAGAGTTGCGTAACGATCATAAGGAGATTACTGAGAAAATAAATAAAAATATAGAACTTTTGCACTCGGCAAGACTATCTCCGGCATCATCTTCAGTCAAAGATTCAGGTTGTTACTGTAATTAATTTTGTTTAATAGATTTCACTTGTTGAGTTTCATCAGTCACTAAAATGATGATTAGGCAGTGAACTATTTACTTTGATTACATCTTTAGCTTAATTATCAATTTTGTGTGTTAGATCTTAAATATTATTGTGCCTCTTACTTATTAGCTTCAACTTTTGAATTTAACAGTTGCTTAATATGATGTCAAAGTCAACTTGTTTAAGTGGTTTGTGTTAAACCATCCCTATCATTGATGAAAATATAGTAAAGTATTTGGGTTTATTGTTGTATTTATAATTGTGACTGTGGTTGTCTTCAATAAATGCGCCTTGCTTGTCAAGTGGTGACTTAGAGCTTTGATATTTTTGTTATACCTTTACATGTCAACTTAAGCCTTTGGATTAATTGTAACTTAATTTTATGAGTTACTTATTATTTTGTAGTCAATCTAGTCTTCTGTGCGGATACTTGTATAAATTTTGTTGGTATGTTTGTAAATCTTGTGGGTCAATATAGAACTTCAGTAGTTTTTGATAGCATTAGATGAGTGATGTGTATTCTTGTTTTCCCCCAATGGAGTAGAAAAGAATTGATGGATATCTCTGGGCTCATCTTATTTTATCTCTTTTTCTCACCGTTAGAGCTAATATCTATTTTGCTTGGGTTGCTGGTTTTAGAACATTTTTTATGCACTTCCTTTGTTTAGGTGATGTTTGTGGAACAATTAGATTCGTGTTTTTCACATGCATGCATTAGGTTTTCTGAAACAGTGTGAAATTACAAATGTTTAGTGTTAGAATTTGTCCAACTACTTGGATATGGTAAATAGCCTCACTTTATTAGATTATAGAAAATGGAGAATTTGTGTTCACTTGTGTGGGCTTGTTTCTCTCGTGGTATGTGCGTTGTTTTCAAATATATAATGGGGCTGTTGTTTTTGGCGCCCAGTTGATGAACGGTAAGTAGTTTCAGTTTCCTAATTATGAGTTCATATTTGTGGCATAAACCTGTCATGTTTACTCGTGTTACTATTTTAGTATCCTATTTTAATTGAAGTTTTATTTGCTATTATTTGTGGAACCTTCATTTGTTTAGAGATACGAACTACTTCAGTTTCATTTATTTCTTTTTGTTTATTTATTTTGTGAAATGGTACTATTTAATTTTGAATAAAGAGGTGAATCTTTTGTCTTTTTTTATTTATTTTTTTATAAGCATCAAATTGATTTTATTATTTTTTGCCCTGCTGCAGAGTCGAATAGTGTAAACTCATCGGTTGTCAATACTGTTTCCTCTTCGTCCTCAGATAATATTGTCGTGAGAGATTATCCTACTGCCATGGAGGTGGATCTGATTGTCAGCAAACCATTTGCAGTAATTGATGAAATTATTGATTCTTCTCCAGCAGCTGAGGATGGTTTACAACTTGGAGATCAGATTGTGAAATTTGGGAATGTGGAAGCCAGTGATAATTTGCTAGAAAGGCTTGCAGCTGAAGGTCGGTCAAATCAGGGTCATGCAGTACCTGTAGTAATAATGAGGCAAGGTGCATTGGTCAACTTAACTGTGACACCTCGAACATGGCAAGGCAGGGGTTTATTGGGGTATGTTTCTCCTTTCTTATTTATTTTAAATTTTTGTGATAATCAACTAACTAATAGAGATGTCGAATGGGTCTATTATAATTTATAATCTAACGGACCTTAATTTTTAAGTTCAATATGAATATGAAATTATGTTTTAAGTTTATTGTGCTATCATAATGATTGTTCTGTATTATATTTATATTATATAATTTTATTTGGTTGTTCTGTCTGATTATTCTTGGAAATCTAATCTGTGGCTTATATTATGTCCTTGTAGATGCCATTTCCGGATCTTATAGGCAATCAAACTTTCTATTAACAGCTCGGTGGATGTGTTTGTAGGTGAGTGTTTTCTCGCAGTTGCACTATGGTGCGTGATAGACTTTGTTTGGCTCAAAAATATCTGTTTTTAATGTCTTCTGTAATTTTGTAAACAATGTAATATTTTTTTTCTCTTTCTACAAATGCACTGGATTGTATGCTATGAATATCCTCTTTATTCAATTGGTAATTTCTTTGTCCTTGTTGTTTGTTTCACTTTGAATGATCTAAACCTTATTTGAAACTGTTCAAGTTAGCGATCACCATTATTTGTCTTATGGGCTTATCATGCATATTGCGGTTAATGTAATATTTAGGTGGTATATATAGATTTAATTTAGTGTTTGGAGACCTGTGTCATACTAATTGTGTCCTGTGGGAGATATTTTGTCATTTTGGTAATGATGCCAATGTCATGATAACTATTATCTCATTTGTGATTGTGATTTGGTCCATTACTTACCTTCTATTTAATGGAGTGGATCATGTATTTAGGTGGTCTCATTGATGTAGTTAAAGTGATCTCCTGCTGTAACTGATTTACATCTTTTCTATCTATTGATTATAAGTATTCTGTAAAGGCGGCTGCCATTTTCTTCTTTACCTTGCTTTTTCTTCATTACTTACCACTCCACTTTCCATGTAGGAATTAAAAGTCCGTATTGTACAAAGAAAATTTTTTCTTCTATCCTGAGATAACATGTCCATGAGAAACAGGTGACGTGCCGATGAGACACCGGTGAAGATGGAAGTGCCCACCCTTTCTGCTAGATGTCTTTTTAGTTTCGATGTAAATTTATTGGGAGAGGTTTTGTAGTCTTGAAGGAGAGTGGAGTGGAATAAGAAGAGATAAATATGTCAAATTGAAAAAGCCATGAGTTATATCTGACTTGTGCCGTGCCAGGTCCTGATAAGGTGTATTAACGGGTTTACTAAGCACAAATACATGGCCATGTTGTGTTTGGTGTATCTAGAATGCTCAGAATTCGCATAGGCACAGACTTCCCTTTGTGTTAGGTTTTGTATGACATCCGGAATAGAGAAACGGAGCAGGCTTTGATTGCAAGTTCTAGATTTAAATTTTAAGAGCCTGTGTTGTTTCCATATCTTTCATTTATAGACTGATTGTCTTAATGACCTTGACGGTCTTTATTCCTAGAAGTTACAAGTATTAGCCCCATAATTCGTCCAAGCATTTGCATCGAACTGCTGTGTGGTAAGTTTTGACTAGCCCAAGGACAAATATAACGCGAAAATAATCACTATTAATGCCTGTAATCTTTGCACTTCTTGTATTATGATTGTCAAGAAAATCCATATCTGATTTTTCACATGTGGGAGTTAACTCTTCCAACTATATTATGAAGAATTAAGGTGCAGATTATAAAAAAATAAATAAACTGATAAAAGAAAGGCGAAGGACTAGATACGAGAATGAATGTTTATATAATAGTGTTGTATTTTTGTTACTGTGATGTTATGGGTTATTACCCCTTGTTCGTGACCTTTGCATACCATAAAATATAAATATATAGATAGATATGTATTTGATGCACTTCTAAAGCTTGACGCCAAGTGTTGAATGACAATAGTGGTTGCCAATCAACTGTCTTTTTCATTTGAAAGAATGAAATCTTTCACTTTTCTACTGTACTCCATTGCATGCTTTAGAATCGACATGCCTTTCTTTTGCTTTTGCTCTCACCACGACTTTTACTTTCTTATCTCTCTTTATTGCTTATCAGACTTAGGATTAGTCAATCAAATCTGAATTCTCATGGTTTGATTGAAATGGCATCTGCATGTTGTACGTATAAATTGAAATTTCCCTCACCATTCATTTCTTCAACTTGGATTTTCTTACGGGGTAAATCTCACATTTTGGTATGTTAAAATTCCTAACTATTGTTATTATTTTGGAAATCTTACAGGTTACAAACATCTCTTGTTGTGAGTCAACTTTCATTTTGAAGCATGTTTAAGAAAATCATAAATCCAGGACATTTTCCAAAAATGTTTTTGACATGTTTTGGAAGCAAACCTAATGGAATATGTTAATGTAGCGGTGTTGACCCCAAACCTTAACTTACCTCAAATTTAGAAGGTGACCAAAACCAAGGGCCTAAAAAGTGGAAAAGGTGCATTGACGACAAGGCTAAAGAAGAAAGAAAAGTTCTCACCTGGTAAATGCTTTTCTTGCAGGAGTAGAAGAAATAAAGACAAATAGAAGAAAAGGGACTCGAGATTAGCTATGTCTTCGTTGATTTGTTTGCCATTTGTGCTGGAGAATATCCTGATTTTCGAATTGAACTTGATGGGAAGTAAAGCTTAATAGTGGAGACTTCGTCCATGTCTCCATTTTGTTATCACTATTTTACCTGGTGTGTTTATAGCAAAATTTCGATCAAAACAACTTTTGTAATTATTTTATTGGTACTGTGGATCTATTAGAGATAGTTTCATTTCAGAAACTCTTTTTTGAGGTTAAAAAAATATATATATTATAGACAACCCTTCTAAGGAGAGGTTAACTCGAGAATCAAATAATCATTATTTTCTCTTCATTATAACTTCTAATACCAGACTAAAAAGTATTACTGTGGAGTGTCCGATAGATAAAGGAAGGTCTTTGGTATTAAAGTCTTTAAATAAAAATTAAAATAGTTAAAATAATATTTTATATATATCTTCCTATAATTATATAACTTAACATATAAATTGTATAAAAATAAAAAAAATAAATGAAAGATATTTTATATATGATGTGGTAATATCTAACCAATAATTTTGTCTTGAGCAAGGTGGCGCAGAGTAAGCTACATGTTTTATAAAGTTGGTATTAATCTTACCAAAACTATATATTATATTTTAAAGTGAAGGTATAGATAACTAACTAACAAATAGAATTGATAAGAATCGTTACATTGATCCCACCAAAAACAAAAAAAAAAAAGAATTATTTATCATAGACTGATGGTAAGGAAACGATGGCGTTTTGGCTATATATTGGATAGGTAATTGGATTGGTGAACCAAGCCAAGAAGATAAAAGATTAACCGGACTCAGCCGGTAAAACAGCGGTGGAAACCGGCTCTGGCAGTCACCTTCACCAACAAAAATGAATAAAGAAAGCCCAATCTTTCCCTTTTCTCTCTCTTTCGCTCATTTGCTCTTTACTTCTCTCGCTGCTAAATTTTCTAGGAAGAGAAAATGCAATCTTTTTGATAGATCGAAACCTACATTCTCTCTTCAAACTCCGATCAACAACCCAGTTCCCCCTTTCAGTTTCTCGGGAAACAAACAAACCTACAATCATTAAAGCTAGCATTTTTAAGGATAAATGTGTCAGCTTTTGAATTCTTCCCATGTGGAAGTCACTGAAACGACACAGTTTCAAAGACCTCAGCTTTTCTTTTGAGGTGAAACATTCACATTCTTTCTCTATCTTTCGTTTTTAACAATGAGAAATGGAATCTTTATTTTTCTAGGTCTTGAATGTGTTTCATTGACTATATATAATAAAAATTCTATCTTTATGTGGAAAAAAAAAATAAAAATTTGGCAGTTTTTTTTTTTGAATGTGAACACTTATTTTGTTTAAAAGTTGAACTCATTTGGACATATTTTGGTGGTTAGTTTTGCTTTCAGGGTTTTCGAGCTGATTTGAAGTTCGAGGATAAGAAAAATGAGGGTTTTAAGGGTTTTTGTGCAGTGGGTTTTGGGGTTTTGAGTGAATGATGGAGAGCTAGAAGTGAGGATTCGAGTGAGTTGAGTGAAAAATTGAGATCTGTGATAAGGAATGTGGTTCACTAGAAGTGGATAATGTACATGATTGTTGAAGTTTAGGTGTTCTTGAGCTTCATATATGAGAGAATGGAGGGATTCAGTGGATTCTGTTTGCCAGTGTTGGATGATCTTGCTGTTTATTTAGGCAATTTCAAGGATTTGTGTGAATCCACCTTGTGAATTTGCTTCTTAGTGTGTAAATTATCGGTATTTGAGTGAACCCACTAGCTTGTAGAATTGGGAAGTTTTGGGAGGTTTCGTGTTCAAAGGAGCTAAGATCTCTGTGAATTTCTGTTGTATCAAAGGTAGTCAATGTCGGTTGCTCCAAGAGTAAGATCAATGAATGTGGCTGAATCAGAGACTAGGCCGGTCCTAGGACCTGCTGGGAACAAAACTGGGTCATTAAGTGCAAGGAAACCTGCTTCGAAGCCATTGAGGAAGGTTGAGAAATCACCTGTGGAGGTTAATGCAGCTCAGGATAAGAAAACCCTTGTTCCATCGTCTAAGGCTGCTACTGCATTGTCCCCTAAATCACATTCCCTAAGTGTTCCTTCTGTGCTACGCCGTCATGAGCAGTTGTTGCAATCTAATTTGTCACTGAATGCTTCATGCTCATCCGATGCTTCTACTGATTCATTTCATAGTCGAGCATCTACTGGGCGGTTGACAAGGTCAAATAGCGTGGGGACTAGGAGGAAGCCATTTGCTTCAAAGCCAAGGAGCGTTGTTTCTGATGGTGGGTTGGATTCTCCTCCATCTGATGGTTCACAAACCAAGAAAAGGTGTGCTTGGGTGACACCAAATACTGGTTCGTTCTTGCTTCTTTGATTTTGGAGTGGTTCCTTACATTTTTGTCATATATGTATGAAGTTTGTGGTAACTGTCCCAATAATGTTAACTATTAAATTTTTGGTAGCTCAAAAAATGTTTAATACAACATACATTGCTTGTGTTGGTGTTATATCTTGTCATACATTTGCCAATACAAACCTTAAAGAATGCCAAAATGAAAAAACATATATAGGGACTAATTTTTATAAATGGG
This sequence comes from Boswellia sacra, assembly GCA_013180625.2. NCBI lineage: Eukaryota > Viridiplantae > Streptophyta > Magnoliopsida > Sapindales > Burseraceae > Boswellia > Boswellia sacra. The sequence goes on from SNVD02012817.1 coordinate 81,915, forward strand.
CCATTGAACCTCTTTGCTTATTTTAAATTGAAGCAGCATAATTTATGCCTAACTGGTTATGCATTCCAGATGGATATTATTGGATTGTAAAAATATTTGGATGGTGGTTCAAATTGGCTAAATCTTTGAAAATAATTACTAGGATTGCGCTGATTTTTGACCTGCCCAAACAGAAATGAAACAGTTGTGTCCAAAGTATACTTGGCTAGAGTCCTGATTGGTTTTGCATGATTAAGGTGCATCTTGTGATATATTTATTCTTACTATATTGTTTTGCATTATTGATTAATGTTTTAAACTGACAATATTAAGTTAATGGCTTTTCCGTGTTAGTTTCTGTGCCTTAAGGTATTTGTAAATTTTGAAGGATAATATATTGGTTTGTACATCATAGACACATTTGAACGAAATGTATGACACTGAAGCAGTGACATGGGTTATGATGACTTATGATTTAGTGAAGTGTGTAACACCAGATGGAGTTAAATGGGGAACTTATATGGCTCATTCAAGTAGATGGACATGAATCTTTGTCAAATTAATGTTAATCTCTGTGTTTCTGGCCTGGTTGTTTTTGGCATTGAACTGTCAATCTGTAAATTGCCTTAGCCAAAGGTTTTTTTTCGTGTTATATCAAGGCAAGGCCAAATTAAGATTTTTGAATAGTCGAGATAACCTGACTCTTAAGTGGAGTGTGTAGGTTGCTTCTTGGGTTGATTGAACCGCCAACATCCTAACTGTTACTGAAATCAAGACAACTGGTTGCTGCAGGCTATTTATTTATACAATTTTATATAACCTGATGACCAAACATTGACCAATCTTACCATTTTCATACTGCTTTGTTTAGTTAGTGTGGTCGGAATGGAATGAGCTGACAAGGGATGATGCACCCAGTTCTTGTTGAGTCGTTACTAGAGAAATTGATCTAATAATTAAGTGGTGCTGTATTTTTGTGATATATTTCATGTTTTCTTTTCCTCTGTTTGGTGCAAGAATTGTAGATAATAGTTCTATGTACCCGCAAAGGAGTGTATATTCTCTCAGGTTCTTCATGCCTTTTGTGAGAAACGCAATCAGTTTTGGTGTTTGCTTGGATGCATGCTTTTACTTGTTTTAAAGATTATATGCCAACTGATTTTCATTTGCTGAAATCAGATCCCTGTTATGCTACTTTCCATGATGAAGAATGGGGTGTTCCAGTACATGATGACAAGTATGTTATCACAACCTTGTCTATCTGTCAAGAGGGCTTTGCTTCCTGATAAAATTCTGTTTAACAACTGGTTTGGTCAATATTCCTCTCTGTGTGCAGGAAATTGTTTGAGCTTCTTGTACTGTCAGGTGCTTTATCTGAGCTCGCATGGCCTACTATCCTTAGCAAAAGGCACATTTTTAGGTATTGTTAAAATGAAAGACCCATAATCCTTTCTTAAATCAACAGATTCGCTGTTGAAGTTTATACTATGCTATGTGTTGATTTTCTAGTCTTAAGCTGTACCTACTTTCCGGGATATGTTTCACTCTATTTTAAAATTGCTCTTATGCAGGGAAGTTTTTGCGGATTTTGACCCCATTGCTGTCTCAAAATTGAATGAGAAAAAGATAATAGCAGCAGGAAGCCCTGCAAGTTCTCTATTATCTGAACTGAAGCTGCGTGCAATCTTTGAGAATGCTCGGCAAATATCCAAGGTATATTCTTATTTCTTTTACCATTGTTTGTTGTCAGAAGGGCAAAATATGCAATTTTAGTCATTAAATTGCTTTTGGAGTTTAGAGCACACCAAGAATTGAATTGTTTGCAAAAAATATAAAATGAATTTACTGCTATGAAGTTTAGAGCACACCAAGAATTGAATTGTTTGCAAAAAATATAAAATGAATTTACTGCTATGAAGTTACTTTTAAGTTTATCTAAAAGTTCAATACATGTTACAAGATGTCAACTCTGACCAACGTTGCCCAGCTCTAGAATTAGGATTAGTCAACACATTCATCTGCTGATGCTACTTAACTTGGATTCCCTTTCTCTTAAACCCTTTTGGGAATCACTTGTGATGTTTTGCTTTTCTGTACAAGCAATTAAATAAGTTATAATTAGCTACATAGTGATCATTTGATCAGGCAGGTTAGGTGGATAGTAGTTGAAAGGTGGTCCTCGTTCCTCAGATCCATATAGGACAAAACATATTACTATCATCCATACAGTTTGATGTCAAATTATTAATCTCATGTCAAGTGTTACGCAACCAAATTATTCAATTTCTTCCAGATGCCAGCTTGCTAAAGAGTTGGTTAGTCCCAAGTCATTCATCTGACTTGATGGCTTTCCAGTTTTTAACAGCTAAACTTTGTTACAGAAGGAAATGCCATAATTGCGTACTCCATGGTTGCTATGATTATGATTGCAACTAACTTTTTGCAGGGTTTGCTGATGCCAGGTCATTGATGAATTTGGTTCATTTGACAATTATATTTGGAGCTTTGTGAACCACAAGCCCATCTTAAGTAGATTCCGATATCCTAGACAAGTTCCAGTGAAAACTCCAAAAGCTGATGTGATTAGCAAAGATCTGGTGAGAAGGGGATTCCGGAGTGTGGGGCCAACAGTCATCTACTCATTCATGCAGGTGGCTGGAATAACAAATGACCATCTCACCAGTTGCTTCAGGTTTCAGGAGTGTATAACTGCAGCAGAAGCGAAGGAAGAGAATGGTGTTGCTGAGAAGATTGAAGACAAGAAAACGGACAGTGCTATCGAATCAGAATTGTCCATGGCCATTGAGGTATTAAGTTTCTCCTCAGAATGATGAACCAGAAAAAGTATTGGTTTGTGACAGATGGAGCTTCTGGTTCAGTCATGTCTTTGCCAGTGACTGCTTTAAAGCTACTCTTTTGGGTAGTAATGAAGGTGGAATGGTGGATTTGTGTATAAAATTTCATGAATTCCTATGCATCATGGATTTGTAGATTGTAGATTACTAAAAGCAAATTACATTAACTGGTGATTATGATGATGATAAGGCCTGTCACAGAGAGCCTGCCAAATTGATGTACAATTTTTTGTACAGTTGAGAAAGTTAGTAATTAGAATTTACGTTTTAAAGCACACGACAGCAACACAACAGAAAACACAAAGTTATGCTTTTCAATCCGTATGAAACCATCAGCTTCGAAACCTTAACAAGGTTAGCGTGGGTCTTGCTCGAATTTGATGACTGCCTTAGAATCGGGTGGACAGCTTAGCTTCGGCAGTCCATTTTGCGTTACAGGTGACTTTGATGGACTCGGGGCATAATGTTTTCTTGTCCCTAGAAGACAGGGAGGGACGCCTTATTTTGAGACAACTACGTGCTCTTGGGCCCAAGACTACATAAAATGTAGGGTAAAGCTATTCCAAGATCTTATCAAGATAATCACTAATCGTACGTTTTCTTCGACAGCTTTCATTTTTCAAGCCTTTCTACTCGTATTTGTAGAATACCTCCAAACCGGGTGAAATAGCGATGATGAGCATAGTTGGCCGATGCAATAAAATATTGTTACAGCTCATGCTCTTAAGAATCAGATTTCAGAAACACTACCAGCCAAACCTGTTGTCAGAGACTTGCCAATCGAAAGAGTTGAGCAGACTACAAACAATTTCCATTTAGCAAGGGTTCTTCTTAGAGTAAATACTGCTATCAACATTGGCCGCTGTGAAATACCATATATGGGCATTCATATCTCAGATTCTTTACAAGGATCTATTGCTGATCTCTGGAGCATCATACCAGCAACAAGAGCTAAACTAAATATTCACTAAGTTGAGAAATTCTAACATCAAAACAAATTCCACAGTTTGTTTAGATTCTGGCAAACGCAACTCAGAAAACCCATAGTCAGAATGATAGAAAGTACCCAAATAGGCATTTCGATCTCCTAGAAAATTTGATCTATTAGTGACACCTATAAACCAACTGATAAGTGCTGTCCAAAGAGCAGCTTTCCAGGTGATATATGGCCTCTCAAATCACCCCATAAAATTACAAATTCACCCTTTGGAACTTGTTCCGAAGCTGTTCAAAAATATGCTTCCGCATTGAGACTACCAGTTCTAACTCCCTGCTAGAAGCGCTTACCAAGTCATGCTAAATTTTACTAGCAACACAGCCAAAACCAGTACCCTGGCCATCCACAGCTTAATTGAAGTTCATCAGAGTAACTGCTACAGCCTACAGGAACTGCTAGAGAATCCCAGCCAAAGAAACTAAAAATTATAAGCAATGATCCTAAATCATGGATACTGACTATCATTTTGCATTGCTGTTACAGTAGGTCACCTAACAAACTCTGGAAGCTGCTCTTAAAGTGCTAATTTGTTGCACAGGATGTGAAAATATAAACCCCGAAGGTAGATCCAAGACCCAGAGGTGCAAGCTATATTGTTCCCACTCCTATCAATCTGCAGAATTACAATACCAACTATACAGCTGCTTACCGAAAGACTACATAATTAAGCAAAACCGACAAGTTACAAACAGAGAAGCAAAAATCAAACCCGGAAAATCAATATGGAGACAGATGCATGATGATTTCATATAATAAAAAAAGCTCACTAATAATCTTTCTATTGTATTCTGAGCTAGTGAAGGAGCTTTCAGCAAGGCTTTATTTCAAATCCAATGCTCAAAAGAGTTCGAGCCGATTCCATTGCCTTTTCACCGCCAAGGTCCATGGCAGCACCAGTCAATTCGCCTTCTGTACCCACTGACCACTGGGTTGAAGTCGTTTGGTTTTGGATTGTATCTGTTTTCTTAAATTGCAAGTTGTTCATGGAAGCAGGAGCAGCAGCAGCAACAAGCGGAGCACTTGGTGGGCCATGTCGCTTCTTCGGTACAGGCATGTCATGGTCATGTACTCCCTTATAAGTTATAATGACAGCACTTGTGTTGTCTACAGCTGTCTCAATGTGCTTACGGACAGGACATCCAGCAGAAGTGCATCTATAATAGTTCCTGAATATTAATAGAAGGCAATGAATCAGTGAGGAAATGGGGGAGGGAGAGGGAGGGGTGTTATGCACCCAGTTGATTGAATTAGTAGGGCAACAACTTAGATTAAAAGAAAAAAAGGTGAATAAATGCATGAGAACCCAACACGTACAGCTGGAAGGCTTTTCAAATCAAATCAATGAACTGGTCTCAGCCTCTAATCGTTATATAATATCCCTTGTTCTTAACAGTTAACACCTTACTAGGTCAGATGTGCTGCAAAACAGATATCTAGTATCTCACCAATTGACACATACAAGAAAAATAACCAACTTGATGTCATATCTGAATTAGTAACTAAATGTTCTCCCAGTAAAGGAGTTTTATGAGATTGAGCAGGTAGATAAGATTTCCTTCCCATCTTCCAAGAACTAGTTCCTTCTAATTTGTTTAAACTCTTTTCGTATCCATAACAGCTACTTGAAATTTTACACGGAATTCTAGCTACTACCAAACCACTAGACTAATATGTGAGATTACCATTTGGCAAAACCATGTTGTCATTTTGTCAGAAAAAATAAGCGATATGTTGTAATATATCGGATGGACATCTGTTACATTCTACTTCAGTTATTATCACAATGATTTTATAATAAAATTAAAAATAAAAAGGAAAGGAAAGACAAGGGAAAACTATGGGGAGAACACCTTGGAAAAAGCAGACTGATAATGCTATGATCAAAAGCAAAAAGGGAATGAAAAAGCAAAGCAAATAGGGAAAGGAAAAGGGATCATGTCATCCAGTTAAAGTCCCCACTTGAGGCATAATAAAATAACATAATCTCCTCTGCAACAGAGACAATATTACAGCAGCTGCTGTGTCACACTCCATAGAACCAAGATTTGAGATCTTTCCACCCATCTATCTTAAGTGCCACAAGACCAAGCCAGTGTGAATCATCCGCAAATCTGAAAAAGCACTTCAACCTCTGCTATTCATCAATGCATAATACCATGGGTACAATATTTAAGGGGTCCCTTGTTCGGATACTTGCAGCATCCAATTGCTCCAATCAGTTAATGAGGACCTTGCAGCAAAGGACCTCCCTAACAGGACATAATTAAACACAACCCACCCACTCCTAATGGAATCTTGTGGTCATGTCACCAGAAAAACAAAGATAAAAACCTTGCTACTCAGAAAGAATGATCAAACAGCAAATAAAGAGGAGAATGCTTTGATTCTAGTAACATTTATCCATGGGATTGGATTTTAAACAAAGCAAAAAGATCACCAGGAACCACAGGGATCAAGGGCATAAAATTTGTGATAAGTGAGGTTTAAGGATTGTAGGCACCATTAGGATATAAAAAAAGATATCTAAAATTTCAAATCATAGCCGGCGTTCCACCTTGAGTAGAAATTAGTTCTAAAAAATAGTCATTGCACCAATCAACTAGACCACGAATGCTTTCATCTAAGAGATTGAGATTTCCTTTTTCTCATCACATAAAAAGGGAGGGAGGTGGCACTTGGGTTAAAGTAACGAAAGCTGCATTTACAGAAAACCTATCAAATAAAAAAAGGAGGGGGTGCAAGAGAGACAGAGAGATTGAGTGAGCTGTGACAGTCGTGAAGTAAATTCCGAGGTTAACCCAACAAAATCATTCCTTAATTAAAAAAATCCATATTAAACAATGCATTTAGCATGATAATAAAAAAGCACTACCAAACAGAATTAAATATTCTCAAAACCAACTCCAATTACTGAATTTAGGAAATCTCAATAGCCACAGTTGGTTAGAATTTCCACAAGCATGCTTCTTTTCAACCACTGTATCTCCACAGTTGGTTAGAATTTACAGATCATGGTTCTTTTAACATGTGCCATTAGGGCACATGTTAAACTCACAAAATGACAGAATCTTGTGATATAATTGCACTTTATTTACAAAAAGACAAAAAAAATCAACATTTCTGGCCTTCCCCACAGAACATTTGATGATCACTCAATACCAAATAAGTTAGAAGAAGCATGTCTGGTCCTTCACAACAAAATGATAAATGAACTGCTGAGAAATGAACCAAGTTTCCTTGAAGAAATCCACAGAACTGAGGTGTTGGCTTTGATATAGATCAAGATTAGATGTCAGCATCTTCCAGTCACCCAGGTAAGAAAAGACAACTAAAAGTGCAAAAAAGCAAAAAAGATGATCTACCAGCTTCCTACCACAAATACGCAAAGAACACCACTTTGGTGTCAGTCCCTTGTTCCCCATTAACAATTTACCAGATGTCAGAACTCCAAGAACAGCACAAGCCCTTGCCAAAAGACATCTTAAAAGAGCAATAATTTCTCCAAAACTAATCCTAGCCGAGAGACTCACTTAAATAATGACAACACATTGATGAAACCATCAAAAGGACAGGACAAAGATAACTTAATGAACCAACTCACTTTTCATACTTACAAAATTAAATAAATGAAATAGGAGACATCCAGTCATTCGAGATATTTGCACTGTTAGTGCTTAAGCTAGATTCCAAAAGAATTTACTAATATTAGTAAATCAGATGTATTTTTAGCAGAGAAGAGTTGATATTTATAATTTCTTATACAAAAAAAAGAGAAGAAGAAGAAGACAAAAATGATAAAAATACCGTCTCAGCTGCTTCCTTACAACTTTCAATCACGCTTGTCAAAACAACTACAAAAGCGTGGGTGCAAATAATCTCCTTAGCATCTAAAGCACATGTCTTGTCAATATATTTATGCTAAGCTATCTATCTATGCACCATAAGCTTTATTTTATTTGGACATATGGCCTCACAACATAGGAAAGGGTTAGTTATTCATCATTTATTTGATGTCCAAAACTTCTGCTGACGAATAGATGGATAATTATTCAGTTTTTACAAATTTGTCTTCCATAAAAGCGTGGAACCACAAATGGGTTACTTGCAAGAAAATCAAATGTGTTATGGTACCATCAATTAAGGCAGAATGGCATAATCAACCATGTACAGCACCAAAGTAACTAAGTAGCTACTGCTTAAGTCCTGTGTAAAATAAAAACAACCTTATTTCTTTGTGTGTGTGTGTGTGGGTGTGCGTGGGTGTTAGGGGAATAACATAAAATAAACAAATTAAGAGACTAACCACTGTAATTTTAGGTTTCCTTGTTCAAACATAAAATCAGCTTACATAATAACTTACCAGCCCTATGCTTTACTAGATTTTATCATCAAACCAAAAAGATATGAAGGACATCAAGAAATAAGCATGCACCTGGGATTAGGATTTCCCTTCACCATTTTCTGTCCATATTTGCGCCATCTATATCCATCACCTGAGATTCCCACATCACCAGCTGCATGCACAACAAATTTTGGTTTTTTTCCCTGTTTTAATTGAGGAACCGAACATGCTACATTGCCTTTCTTCAACCTGATCATCATAATAGATTATGAAGAGAACCACATAACCACAAATAGAACTTTTCCAAAACAAAATGGTAAAAGGCACAGAAATTAAACTCAGGAGAGTACGTGCCTTCGTTTTGTATCTGGTTCATTCAAATGCTCCTCCTTAACTACAACTTCACCATTCCCATCAATGCCAGTTGAGCTCGGTCGTTTTCTTTCAGGAACAGCGGTTGTTTCCTGTAAAGATTCTTTTGACAATGTTGATGGATTTGAATCATTGAGCATCCTGATGGGTTGTTCTGAAACATTATTCCCTAAACCAGGCCTAACAGGTGATGTAAGCCTACTTTCCCTTGTGCAATTATTTCTTCGAGGTGGATCATGACTGTGCATGCCTTTATTAACAATCTCTATGACATGACCTGAGTGATCAGAACATTCAATCTTTTTGGCACAACAGTCGGAGTATGTGCACTTGTAATAGCTCCTAGAACCTTTAGGACTCTTCACTTGCTTCTGACCATATTTCCGCCAATTGTAACCATCAGAAACAGGTGTCTTCACGATGTGAACAACAGATACTGTTTTAAGGTCAGATGAGTTTTGTTGGTCTGCATCAGGCTCAGATACACTATTAACCTTTAGAGGCGACAATTTTTGTTCTGGTAGAGTTGGACTTGGAGCAGATGATATAGATTGTGTAACAGAAGTAGGTGATAGTTCAGACAAGGACGTTGGACATACAGATGACTGAAGCTGATTTTGCGTCTGAGCTTCAGCTTCATGGGCAGTCATACTTATTGACTGGTGAGACGCTTCCACCTGCATAGAGAAGGATCACACAAGAAAATACATGGTGAAAAGAATATCAACATCATGTACAGAAGAATGCACAAGCTACCAGATTTTTTCAATCCTAGTAAGTCAGAGAATACCAGAGCCTTTGAAATGGTCCTCCTCCCCCAATAAACATAGACAGAAGACCTTGAGAAATAAATCACTCCAGGATCCAACTAATTAAATCAATTTTTTTATAAAGGCCTAAGGCATAATGTATTCTAAGTAACCGACACTCCGTTCTTTTATGAATCCAAATCCTGTTTTCTGTGCTGCACATTTTCTAATGCAATTTACGTTCAATCTCAACCACATATTCTTTTCAAAATTCAAAATAATTCAAAATCAACCACAAATTCCTAAATTCAATTGAAAACAAAAATACTGGATTCATAAAAGAACACACCCGAAATACACAATATTTCAGGATTGAGAACAAAGTGTCTCCTGATACATGACAATCGTAGGATTCATCAACCTTGGATCTCAATTTTGTTCCCACAATTTGAAGAAGTTGGTAGTTCCCAAGATCATGTCTACTAGGGCTATTTCCATATAGCATCTTCATCATCCTGAGTTCAGTTAAATCCTAAACCCCTATGCCATCCACAGATTCTGAAGCACCAGTTCCTCCTTTGAACTCTTGGTCCACCTAGGTGTAGTTAAACCCATACCCCAACCTCAAACAAGCATTCTTACAAACACTAAATTTCGTGGTCAGAGGCATGTAATCAATAGGCTTCATCTCTAAAATTCCTCAGTTATATCAATAAATAATGACACCAGGTTACTCAGAACTGAGTTTGCATCCACACGTATGCATAACATCAACGTAAGGGCCACTTTAGAGTGTTTAATGGCTATTATTTGGCACTACCCTTCCCTGTCAACCAAAATTTTAAGGTTAATGGTGTAACACTTTTAACACTAAGTAGGTAATTAATTTTTTGAAGAAGGACTAAAATAAAAATTAAATTTTTAAAAAAAAATTGAACACATTCTTAGGCGCAAAAATTGCTACAATTAAACTATCTATACAACTCAGAAGTCACTGCCAAAAGAAGCTCAAAAGAAACACAATCAGCACATAGAAAACTTAGAATATTAACACAGAGAAAAGCTAAACCTCACTAATTCATGCATTTATATCCTAAATATAGGCAAACAAATTCACAATTAAAATTTTCTGAAAATAATTTTTTTCCCTTAAAAAAATGAAGTAAAATTAAAATGAACTGAGCTAGAGAGCTACTGACCTTCAATTCAGCTGCCTCGCAAGACTCCAAGCCAGAATTCACTTGTAACCCTGCCAGATCATTCACTATCACTCTCGCAGCAACCGGTAAACAAAAACTTGTTTTTATATAACAAAAAAATCACTTCCAAAAAACACAAATTAAAAAAAAAAAAAAAGAAACCTTCACAGCGATTACTCTCAACGTGTTGCTGTTCTTGCAACTCAGTGCCTTGAGTCGGTCCTCTTTCTTCTTCTTCCTCATCTTCTAACAATTCCTCCTCCTCTTCTTCTTCGTCTTCCGTTTCCTCTGCCTGTTCAGCTCCGTCGCTTTGCGACTTCTCCTCTTGTCGTTTTATAGCTTCGCAGGTCTCGCTCTCAGTCTCAGCCATGGCCCTGGCCCCGCTCTCTCTCACTCACAGAGAGTAAAGTAGCCAAAACGAACAGCTTCACGCTTTTTGTGCTGGCCTTTTTAATTGTCCGGAATTTCGAGACCGAAACGAAACAAGACAAAACAACTTTTCGGGTTGAACCGGAATCAAGAGAGAGAGAGAGAGAGAGGGGGAGAGAGAGATTTTGGTTGCTTGCTTTTAAGTGAAGATTGGAGAGAGTGGGAGTGGGATGGGAGGGTATTTGTGTCTTTGACTGGAATTGACCCACCCAGCCCAGGTGGTTTTTGTGTAACTGTAACGAACGCCGTTTATCTCTCCCGGGCCGGGCCTGGAGGATCGTCGTTTTGGGTTTTGTTTGACTTGACACTTTCTTTAACGGCGCAGATGCCCGTTTTCTACTCCCCGTTTTGACTCGGACATTGCTATTATTGTAATGGAGCAACTTTATTTATTATTTAATTTTAGATTCTCTTCATTAAAATCAGAATATTTGTGTACTTTTTTTTTTTCAAATTAAAAAATTCTAAGGTAGAGTAGTTCTATGGTGCCTTTGTTGATTTAATTAGAGCTTGAAAATTAATATTATTGGGCAATTTCTTTAAATGACAATCAATTTCATGTTTATAATATAGTTACGTTTAATATTCTTGTTCTCGTAGGATAGTAGCGTTGAATAAAGAAGCATTACTTAATCAACTAATTTCCTATTTTACGTAATTTTTTCCTTTTTTTCAAGAAAAACACGATGAGAGTGACATTTAAAAAAAAAATCTTTGCATAGGGTATGTTTATTAATAAAAATCACACAATAATTATTGGTTCACTGAATTCAAAGATTGGAGACTTTGAAGCAAAGTGATTCCGTGTCACCATAATTTGGTGTTTTTGTGTGTTGATTTCTTTCTTTTTTTTTTTTATTTGGTTCGCATTGCAATTGTGATCATTAATTAATTATAATTAAAGATGCTTTTTTTTTATCAATTCATAAAGTCACGAGCAAATGCTATGCTTTATATAAATTTTGTATTATAAAAAAAACAAAAAGGATAATCGGAGAAATAAATTTTACATTTCTACGAATCAAATATAATTTTATAATTTTATTATGGCCAGTAACTCTAGGCCCCCCATTGTTTGCCAAAATTTTCGACCCTGGCTTTTTAAAAATTATCATAAAACCCCCCAATCGTTAATAATTTTGATAAAATAAACTGTTAATAAGATACTATTAATTACACCCTTATATTTTAAGTAAAATGTCATATTTATCTTTTGAAATTTTAGAAACTTACAAATGTTAGGTTTCAAACCCGATACGTATCAGTTAGAAAATGTATGCTCTATAATCAAATCAAGTACATGATTTAATTCTAAGTAAACAAACAATTTATGTAACTTATTTTAGTGAAATTTATTTAAGTGTTAAGATTTTAATTTTTTATTTTGATATAGATTTTATTTTTTATTTTGATTAGGTTTAATTTTTTATTTTGATATAGATTATATTTTTTATTTTGATTAGGTTTATTTTTTATTTTGATAGAGATTTTATTTTTGTAATTTTGATTAGGTTTAATTTTTTTATTTTGATATAGATTTTATTTTTTTATTTTGATTAGGTTTAATTTTTTATTTTTATATAGATTTTATTTTTTTATTTTGATTAGGTTTCATTTTTATTTTGATATAGATTTTATCTTTTTATTTTGATTAGTTTTACTTTTTTTGATTAGGTTTAATTTTTTATTTTGATATAGATTTTTTTTATTAGGTTTCATTTTTATTTTGATATAGATTTTATCTTTTTATTTTGATTAGTTTTACTTTTTTTGATTGGGTTTAATTTTTTATTTTGATATAGATTTTATTTTTTATTAGGTTTCTATATTCTATTTTATTTAAAAAGAAAAAAGAAATTGGATTGGTTGGATTTTGGTTGGGGTTGTGTATTTAGATGTTATTGGAATTGAGTTTAGTTATGATGGTAAAGTAAAAGGTGAATGGGCTATTGTTTCATTCAAAAAGGTTAAATAAATTATTTATTCACTTAAAATTAAATTATGTTCTTGATCTAGTGGTAGAGTATATATTTTCTAACTAATAGGTACAAGATTCGAATCCTTTTAAAAGGGTAAATATGATATTTTAAAAAAGTCAGGGTGGGCAATGGTGTTGCGGCAAACAATGGGAGGTTGATCGCCCTTTTATCGTACATCAAATTTCTTTTTCTTATTGTATTCTGCCCACAACAAGATGATCCTTAAAACTATCAATTTCCTTTTCATTCTATGACTCATTTTATGAAAGCTTAAACCAACTAATCTATCAACCATCGTATCAATCTCAATCTTCACGTATATTTTTTTTTAAATGAAACAATAAAAATTTTATCAACATACCCATATAGACAATTAAAATTTATCATTGCATACACTTGTATATGTGTTTTATTGTATGAGATATAATGAAATAGAATCACTTTAAGGCTCAAATGAAATATGGCGTAAAAGGAAATTACTACAAAGAAATTTTGAAAATTGAAGTTATGAATTTTCATTTTATATGAGTACTAAGGATCCATTGCAAGCAAGAGAATCATCTGCCTGATCAGGAATGTTGCAAATAACTTTTTACATTAATGCAAGTATGAGAAGTACAAGATGAACCTGAAACAAGTGAATAGTGAGCACTGGTTTAGTAGCCACATATGCATAACAAGATGGTCCTTGCATTGCGTTAATGGCCTAAGCTGATTAGATGATGAAGGGTCATTAAATGAACTAACATTGTGCTAAGTACACTAATGTCATGTCCAATTCCTACTCTTTCTAATCACAAAGGTGTGTATTCTTAGAAATGAATGGGAATGCACTTGGTAGCCCACTAGCCCTACACCAAACCCAATTTCTGATCACTCGATATCTAAATGTAACTAAAGTTCATGATATTTAAAAGTTTACATATACGACCTCAAATGAAAACCTGCTATCGTTCTATGGCCTTCACTTTCCATCAATAGCTTAATTAAACATAAGAAAATTTAACTTTTCAATGAATTAATTATAACATATAAAATGGAATATTTGTTTCATTTGGAGGAATAATCAATCAAATTTAAATATGATGGCACGCAATTCCTTATTCTTAAGAAAATATCATTTGACCTTTGGTTCAATAAGGTAATGGTTGTCATTTTGCATTTGGCTCTTCGTGGGTCAAATCGTTAACGTATCAAATCTTAATCAAATTATTGATCCATTTTGGAACGACAGAACATTAAAAGAAATGAAAAACAATGAAGTGGACGGTTAAGATCACAATGAATCATATCATATTTTTGAATTTGACTAGACGATGATGGTTCCCACGTCACTTTGTTTGCCAACGTCACTTGATCAAAAAGGGGTTATGGGTCTTACTGGACTAGACCCATCTCAAAAGAAATTGAAAATTGAGAACAAAAAATAAAGGAAAGTAATTAATTTATCGTACAAATTAGAGTTATTACTTTGACTCTGATAAATAGTATCTTTAGATTTAGGTTATCACAATACATCACAAGATCTTAATAAATATGTCAAATTATTATTACAATTTTAATGAGGTTTGACAAAAAGGACAATAAGAACGCAAGATAAAGTCAAATCTATATTTCTAATTAGTTTAATAAAGTTATTATTAAATTTTTCAAAAACCTTAAATGAACCTTATTTTTTTTAAGTGTTTTTCTGAAAGAATCCTGCGATAAAATATTTTATAGTTCTCTACTCTACAACTCTACATGACTACAGTTCTACCATTTTCGTAGAGTAGGGTGAGTTCGTCTACAGTACATTTGCTGTATATATACAGCAACTGTTTATTTATATAAAAGTCGTAAACGGATATATAAAAGTCGTAAATAAATAAATAAAAGTTATATTTACAACTTTTATATACTTATTTACAACTTTACAACTGTTATATACTCTTATATACTCATTTACAACTTTTATACATAAATTTACGATTTTTATATAAAATAAACAGTGGCTGTATGGGTACAGCAGCTGTACCCAAGCCATTTCCATAGTAGGAATGGTAGAAGACATCTGTAAAGCTTGTAAAGCATAAGATTAGGGTTGTACTACAGTGCAGTCACTGCATGTATACAGCGGGCTTTTGGTCGTCAGATGGGAGGGTTATATAATAATCCAATCGAACGGCTCTCATTGAGCTGGCTATTTTTTTAAATTTTGACTTGCAACCTGTTAATCCGGTATGCCACTTCGCCCTAACATTTACAACTTTATTCGTTTATTGTCCGTGACTGTTTCATCTTTGATAGCCGACACACGAGCTGCAGCTTCCATTGAGTAATCAACCATCCTTATCAAGCATAAGTATTAACCGAAGATAGTGCTTAAGTAGAGCTGATGTCGATGGCTATTCTCAGGTTCCCTGAATATTTGTCATTGTAACATTCATTCGAATTTGCTAAACATGACTGAACATCGAATGCTGCGTGTTCCAGTTCGGTAATTTTCTTCAGAGCCGTACCAGCTGTAAATCTTAGGTGTGGATTTATGGCAGAGTGTTCAAAGCAGAAGGTTTGGGGCGTTGGGTTTTTTATGTGTCAAAGCACAAATAGCTGGATGACAGGACAGAGGAAGTAGTGGATCTAAGATAGTGCCTTAATTATTCCATTTACGCACCAATTATGTGCAGAAAAGGAATGACATGATCATGGTGTTTACTAATTGGATATCTGTGGTAAGTACATTTTAGTTATTGTTGTGTTGTATGTTTAATTAAATTTGGGTATGCAACTATTTAGATCGATGAAAGTTGAAGGTGTATTGCGATTAATGCACTGAGATGGGTGAAATTGTAGCTTCATGTAAAGAAAAACCTGAAAAAAAATGCAGCTATTGCATGTGACACATTTCCAAGGGATATTTGATCCACATTTACCATGATGATTTCTATCGAAGTCTTTTTAGTATCGGTTCTTTCAATTGTTACAACGGGTTTTTCGGATGCAAAGTTGTCTGATTTTGAAATGCGTTTATGGATGTATTTGTACCCCGTTTTAAGTGAGCACATGTCCATATAAGATGGAGTTCTTGCTAAGTTTTGAATAGCGCATTATTCACCGGAGTACATATTTCATGTATGATAACTCAAAAAATGGATGATTAATGCATAAGAGATATAAATGGAAAATCTTGTCTTAGAGTAAAGTTGTGTGTAGCGTGGTATTAGAGATGCGTATGTCTGTGTTGTGTGGGTTTTATTCAACATGAAAGATTGGCTTTAGTTGATTGTTGCTGAGTGAAACTGCATCATTACAAGTTGCTCCTTATTTTATTTTTTTATTTTATACTCATACTTTTGAAGTGGTTAGTTTGTGTATCAATTTCCTTTATTTAATTAATTTTTCTGATTGGGGGGTGAACTTGCTTAATTGAAAAGTATGTTATGGCATTTTATGTGAGGACGAAGTTATATTGTTTGATCATTGTTCATGAAACAAAATTGTGGACAGTAATAAGTAATTTTTAATATTGACGCGTGAGAATGATGCTGTTCCCAAAAATGGAGTACAATGTAACAATTCCCTGTTACGATTTGTTTTTCGGCTGTAAGAGATGTGATGGTGATCTTTCAAAGTAAGTACTTTTTTGGATATGCCTTGTTCACCGACAATGGTAAAAACTCATTTCGGCTTTGATTATACAATTGTGGCCATTTTCTGCCCTGGGACTTGCTTGTTTTTATTGATCATATGAGGTGGATTTTGTACGTATTAAGCATTATGAATCAAATTGTTCTGCTATTCCCGTCATCTCCATAGGGAACATCAACATCATGTTGGTTAATGTGGGCAGATGAAAATTGAATTCATTTGATGTTCATCGATACAAAATGTTTGGACCAGAAATGTATGCATAGGAGTTTAGAAGTTGTTAGTGGATGAACACGTGAAGTACTCCGTTGTGGCACAGGTTTTTGTTCTACAGTATTTGTAATGAATGAATTAATACCTAGAGTCGTAATCGTAATGCATGAGCAACATTGCAGTTTGAGAATCGTAAATTGCACCTCACATGCACATGTTAAGTCACCTTTGTGTATATACATGTGTGTGTATGGATATTTACATTTGTATGTCCATACAGCATTTTAATTCATCATTGGTTTGTCTGCAATGTTTTCAGTTTTTCAGTAGTGGAAAAATAAAAAGCTTGACACATAATGTCTCTGCCTTGTGCGTGCTATGAAACCTTTGATCTAAAAGTAGTGTAGCAAGATATATCGTCTCTTACCAATACGTGCATGTGGCTAAATTATTTAAGAATTCGTAATTATTTTGCTTCACTTATGTAATAGCATGTAAATAATTATGTTTTTTGTTCTTTACATGTACCCAATATTTATTTTGCCATGGCATCATAGGTGAATGGTATTAATAGAGCGATGGTCGATGCAACTAACAACTAAGCAGCATATTTCATAGTTCATCAGTTAAGCCACTTAATATGTAAGTAGTATAATGAAACGGGGTCCTTATATAATTTCCAGATAGGTAGATGTCGTATTTGACAGTCACATATTAGAGTGGATACGTAGGAGGGAAAGCAATGAAGACTGCGAGAAGCTCAACAAATAGTACTTGCGACGAAACACATGCAGTAATAATGAGAAAGGTATGTAACCTTCATTGTCATATAACATATCATCGACACAAAAGTCATTATAGAAAGTTGTCGCATGATGGCAAATGGACATATTCAATCAGACCATAAGTCTGATTTGATTATAATTTGTCCGCCCACAACAGTTATAAGTTTTGAAGGGTCTATGCATGAAGTGCATTGACCTATTTATGTCAATATACTGTTAATGATTTGTGTGTTGTAACTTTTTCTTTGTCGTGAATAGCTGTCACGTAGCGGGTAAATTGAGAGGAGCAAGTTTATTTAGGAACATACGGCGACTGGCCCCTCGACGCCGTATGTGGTGGAGGAAGACTGCAATGAATCACATGACAATGATGTTGAACGCGAATCCATAGATAGGAGACATATGTATACAGTTTGTAGTCCAGAGCGTTTTGTGTGGTGTTTCTAGTCTGACAATGTTTAGAAAGAGGCGGTGACTCGTATTGGTTTTGGGTCAAGTGTTCGTTCAAAATAGGGTAGATTGAGACGATCTTTACATCGGATGCTTGTAGCAATTGGAATCTGGTGTCATGTAGATTGCTGGTGAACAGCATTGAATTACCTATAAATGAGAGACCTTCGCGAAAACAATGGCCATTACCAATAAAGGGTTTGTCGTTCGCTTGGCAGGTCCTGAATCTAACATTGCAAATCTATGAAGTAGGTATAGCTGCACGTCAAGTGGTATATGGCTTGCTTCTCTTGCAGAGATTATGCGAAACAGCACGTGTGTGGACGATGATTTCCTCTGGTTCTTTATTTTATTTGCATTGGGCACATTACTATGTCCAACATCAACAACGCATGTTAGGGCTTCTCACTTACATATTGTAAAAGATGTTGGAAAGATCAGTGAACTAAACTGGTCCCACCTTTGTTTTGGTACCCTTCGTGAAAGTGTTATGAGGTACAAAAGATTGAAAGTTTCAAACGTATCGGGTTGCTTGCTATTTCTTCAGGTATTTCTTATTCTTTGTAGATATCAATAGAATTTGCAATGCAAATATTGAAGAAAATTATTTTTTTTTTCATGGTATAAATTAATCTGTTTGAATGACATATTGTTAAAGCTATACCTCATACATCACACTTCCACACATCTTGATCTCGTAGACAGATCAATTCCTCCAATAATGGGGTGGGATGATGCGTGTATACGAAGATGCCTGCTATGGTTGCGACGAAAACTTCGTCGATAGAGAATTATGGTATACGAATTAATCTTGATTTTCATACTAAAGAATAAATAAATTTATTGAATGAAGGTCTTGTACCTAGCAGAAAATGCATTTATTGTTTAGACGTGGTTTATTGATGAGGCTGGTTGTAGAATCTTCATAGGCCGTTCCTTAAAGGAATGTCAAACAAAAACAATTTCTCCAAACTATTGCACACATATGCAGGATAGGTTGTATTAGCTCTCTTGCTTTTTTCTCCCTCTTAATCTTGGCTATTCATATGAACTATTAGGTTTTGTGCATTGAAACCATCCCATATGAAAGTCTTTGGATGCAAATACTATAATTGATAAACCTTTAAATTTGGAAATTTTATTTTTGGATAGAGGAGGTGTTGGATATTTCTCCAGTGCATTGTTTTCTTTCATATGGGATGCATCAGATTTGCCGCTACTTCATTGTTTTTAGGCATTGATTGTCACGCCCTGACATCTCTTATTTAGAGATTTTAGGGTGTGATTGAATAAGAATTTAATACAAATTACGTCATCCATATCTCATAAATTTTTTTTTATATACATCACAATAATTTATTACAACTTCTATTTGTTCAAAATTAATTTTACATACACTGGTGACAAAATCAATACATCGGTTAATAGTCACCAAACAAAATTAATACTGTTCACCGAAAATACTGTTCACTCGATACTGTTTCTCGATACTGTTCACTTGACACTGTTCACTGAAAATACTGTTCACTCGACAATGTTTCCCGATACTGTTCACCAAAAATACTGTTTACTGTCGAGCAAAACACCAAAATCGAATTCCAGAGCTGGTTCAAAACGTATCATTTCCAGATTTCAACTCCTAACTTCAAAAATTCACCAAAAATCCGTTTTAACTCCAAATTCAACGAAATCAACGGCTAATTAAAGCTTAATACGTCTATTTTTCAAAACAAATGAGAAATCATATAATTCTCAATCCAGAAAAATGCATCAACTCAACCAACACAAGACAGTTACATGAATTACACTTCTCACAAAATCATCTCTACTCCACTTTATCAACACTTCAACTCACACATAATTCTTCATGCAATTACAACAAACAATTTGCAATAAGTAACTTCACTCATAATTCATCATCTAAGCAACCAAGAATTCAAGTCAAAACATGTGACATACATAACAACAATATCAATTCAACTACAAAACACATAACATGAAGTAAGTATAGTGTTAGAATCTCCTACTTGTTTTCCAAGCTAAACTTCTTGAATTTTTTTTTCCTCTCTTCTCCTTCCTCTCCTTTCTCTTCTTCTTTTTCTCTTCTTTTCTTCCTGGAACGTGAACTCCTTCTCCTCCTCTCTTCTTTTCTATTTTTTTTTCTTTCCCCTTAATTCTAGAAAACCCCATACATGACTCAATGGGCCTAAGTCCAATTTCAAATTCAAGCCCAATTCACCCTTACCAATTCCAACACAAGCCCACTTCTATTATCCAACCCAATTCTCATAAAATTACTCAATTACCCTTAGTCATATTTTCTAAAATTTATAATATATATATATATATATATTGGAATTCCACATTGATGAAATGATTTTATTTTCTATTAGCTTTGATGAAATAATTTTATTTTATAAATCTTATACAAATGATTATATTTTGTCCTAGGTTCCTTTGTTTTCAATTTTTCATTATTTTAGGTATTTGCTTTGGTGAAATAATTTTTCTTGTAGTTTTATGTTTTGTTGGAAAATTTTTATGACTTCTAATCTAATTTATAATTTTGTTATAGGTTTTGGATATTGAAAGATGTATTGAATACATGACGTTGGGAAAATTACAATTTCAAATTTAATGCTTGTTAAATTTGTTGTTATGGTATGATGACTTGTAACTCGTCAAAGTGCTCGTAAATAATGGATAAATGATGAATTTTTGTTGTGGACAATGTATTTGTATGAAAGCTTATTATTGCTGCATTTTCATTACAATTGAGTTGCATTTATTAAGATATGATTAATTATAAAATTTATATATTTGGGGCATACTCAAATCTATAATGAAGGGTAAAAAAGTAATTTTAATGAAAAATTAATTATTGGTACAGCAATAATTTTTAATCTTTTATAGACAATTCATGAGTTTACAATTTTTTATTTTAATTATATTTTGGTATTGGATATTTTATCAAGTGTATTATGAAACTCAAATTTTTGCTAAATATACAATTTTTTCTTGATAAAAACATTTTAAAGATAAATAACAAAAATATGCCTTATGCAATTTTATAATTATATTAAATTAATTTATAAATAATTATAATAGACATTCATTGTAACAAAACTTCATTCCATATTCCTTGTCAACCTGTAGGATATTGTAAGTAATGGTAAGCAAGATATCTAAAAAATTATAATAAATAAATTTTGGTGGTTAACATAATAATATTTTGTAAATGCTACAATCTAATATGTTTCTTGTAATTTTATGCTTTAAAATAACATAATTAAATAAGTGGAGTTTGGCATTCATTCTTTTAATATGAAATGCAATATATTTATATTATATATGTTATACATCTTTGAAATTTAAACTTTGACAAAATTATGTCAAAACCATCCATAACTATAATTTAATAACTTTGAATTAATTCGTTCAAATTATTTTCCATAAAAAATAATATTGTATCACTTATATTAAGTTATCTATAACTAATATTAGAAAGAAAATAAAATAATTCAATAAATAGTTATAAAGTAGAGACAATAAAATTAAGATGAATAAAGATAAATTCATAGTATGGAATTAATCATAGAAATTTATTTAAAAAAATTAAAATGTGAAATAAAGATACATATATTTAATTTGATTACTAATCTACTAATCAATCAAAATAAATATAGAATTTTAAAAATTTTATCTATGTTTAGTAATTAAGTATATTAGATATCAATTCATATTTATTTCAAAATTTGTATATGAAATTAATTTCTCAAAGTAAACAAGTGGCATTTATGAAAAAAATTAATTCTTCAACTCTACTTTAGGCAGAACGAATTCCTTCTATTTAATATCATATTCAATTTAATAAAATATTCTACTATTTTGATTATTACCAATTAAAATACATATATAGAAATTTCAAATTAGATTGAAATTAATTAAGATCATTATGTAAATAAATTTATAATGTTAATTTGATTCATAACTTATTAATCAATCAAGCTACATTGAAAAATTTTATTTGAATTGGATTTATTTTAGTTAAGATAAGTTTAAAAAAAAATCATAAATTAATTTATTGATGTGCACGTATGATAAGAATTGATAAACCCAACTAAATATACTATAATAACTTAGTTTATTATATAATTTTCGTAATTATATTAAAATAATTTACAAATATTTATATAGAACTTTAATGTGTAATTTTTATTATGTAGATGTCACACTAAAGCTATTTTGTCCTTATTATAATATATAGCACATATTAAAATAATAATCCTTCTAATATTTAAGTTTGTAAAAGTATTATCTAATTAACATGGTGGTTAGTAAATATTAATAAGGCATGTTATACAAAGTCTTACAGTATTATACAAGTATTGATACATACAAAGCATATTATGTTGCAATGATCTCTATTAGATTCATTGGATTACATGTGTGGTAAAGTAACATGATTAATTACAAGATTTTGGTTAATTTTTGGGGTGCCAAAATGCTAAAATAAATGTTGATATAATTAATTATGTTATTAAATAATTAAAAAATATACTATGTTAAGATAATTGTGCCACAAAGGATTATTACAAAGTGGGTTTAGAGAACAGAGAAGTTTTTCTATGTACGTAGGCTATAAAAAAACATTTACAGGAATTAAACTATCGGTTTAAAATAGAAATAAAAAACTTAAATAAATCTTAAGTTGCGTAATATTATCCATGAGTTCAATTGTTATCCTTAATATTATTGTAGGATGCTGAAAAAAATGTTTGGGTTTCTTTCCTGCCTACGTGCTCTTTGAGCCGTTCAAAATATCAGAAATAAATGGCCTTCAAAAGACAACACCCCTTCAGAGTTCAACTCCACGTTTGAAGGCAATCCTTTTGTTTACAACTTTTCCTTCTTGTTTACGAATTTAATGTTAAATAAAGAGTCATTATATAGTGTAAACAGTCTTTGACATGACGAATTACTTGTTCAACAAAAAGTATTTTTACAAATTTTCACACCATATTTATGATTTTTTCATCAAATATTTATAACTTTTACCCTCTTCTTGACAAATTCACAAAATTTGGTTTTGACCCCTTTGTAAAACAGTAAAATATTTACAACTTTTTACATCATATTTACAACTTTTATATCAAAATTTATCACTATTACACTTTGCGACTTCATGAAATTCTGGTTTTGACTCCTCTGTAAACAGTAAACTATTTATAATCTTTAACATCAAATTTACGATTTTTATATCAAAACATCTGACTCTTACACTCTTCTTTACGACTTTATGAAATTTTGGTTTTGAAATATTCTTTGTGAACAGTATAATATTTACAACCTTAACTTTTACACCAAAATTTATCACTGTTACACTCTTCTTTACATCTTCATGGAATATTCTTTTGAACTCTCTCTGTAAACAGTAAAATATTTATAACTTTTTACATTATATTTACGACTTTTATACCAAAATTTATAACTTTTACACTCTTATTTACCACTTTATAGAATATTGTTTTGAACTCTCTCTGTAAACAGTAAAATATTTATAACCTTTTACATTATATTTACGAATTTTACATCCAAATTTATAACTTTTACACTCTTCTTTACCACTTCATAGAATATTGTTTTGAACTCTTTCTGTAAACAGTAAAGTATTACAACTATTTATATTATTTTTACAATTTTTACATCAAAATTTACAACTTTTTTTACTCTTCTTTACTGAGAGTTCTGGAAGTATGCAGTTATAAGTAATATAACTGTAAACTATAAAGTAAATTGGCACAGGAGAATTTTTACGTGGTTTGGTTATAAAAACTACATCCACGGACAGCTATAGAGCTACAATTTACTAAGTTCTTGTTTGTACAATCTTTATGACCTTTTACAGTGCTGACTCACCCTCACACACTGACCTAATCTTTGTAAAACAAAATCTTCGCAAAGATCTTAAACTCTGGTGACACTACCCACTCTCTATCGCAGATAACTTAACAACACACTATTAAGTTATACTTAATGCACGACGTCTAATATTGAATTACATAAACACTTAACCTGCAAGTTATCCCAAGTGTCTACTAACTCACACAGACTCAATCAATAATTCATGTACGATTTCTACCACTCATACATGAATCAAAAGACTCAAAGAATCAAATTAAGGAAGCACCCCAATTTACGTTAAAGCTCTTCTATCAATTCATGGAATGCCAAAATCAAGACTCTCTAAAAAAACAACCAAATCAGCTAACCTACCAATCTGTCTTCTACGTGATCAGCCCACCACTTATGTAAATATAACATGGTTTATATATTGAGATGCCTGAACGAAATCTCCTTTAGAATCTTGTAAAAATTCTAATCAAAATCATATTAGGATAAGGAAAAATATAATAGGAAGTGTTATAATTAAACTCCTAAAGGAATTTGGACACAAATAAATATTCTCCTATTTTTATTTGGAATACAAAATACTATATCCTAATCTTAAGGACATATTCATTATAAATCAAATATTTTCTAAAATATAATTCTAGAAATAGTAAAATAAGAATTAAAATAATATTCTTGTTTCTTCACAAGTTGATCAAAATATAACATGTGCATGGTACATGCATGTTGACACTAACAATCTCGTCACCAACATTCTCAGCACAACTATCTGACACTCGACACTTGATACATTCGAAACTAGCAAGTATACTAGTCGCACAAGTAATAAAGTGATAAGTAAGATATCGTTCCCACGAGGATTGATTATAATTGAATTTGTTATTTTACAGCCACAACAGAACAAATGGGGGGTTTTGTTGATTGATTAACTAAGTGAAATAATAATGCAAACGAAGAATAACAAAACAGAAAGTTAATTCGAATGAAAAATCAATAAGAGAAATCTGGTTAAGGGATCATTCTCTACCACAAGATTGGATTTGCGAATTAATCGTAGAATTGTCATCCAATTACAGCATTGAAGTTATCAACCGTAGATAATAACAAGCTTTATTACCCCAATCTTTCCTTACTTTGTTGTTAAATAAAACAAGCTCTTTATTTAATCTCTATCCATTAAACAACCTAGAACAAGCTCTCTGAGTTAATTCAATGGATGCATTATGATAAGAAAGATAGGTTTGTCTAAGCAATAAACACACAAGCTCGGATTATTTAACTTAGGTTATATTCTCCAATTGTAATCTCTGATCACAATTTTGCTACTAATGATTAGAAATTCAAGACAATTACGGATCAAGATTTCTAGTCTAGCAATAAATCACAACAAGATTATATTCAGTTGGCCACTCAAATACAATCAGCAAGCAATCATAAGCATTAAATATGGGAGAATACAAGCAACTTCAATTCGAGAATTGGATAACAATTCCTTACACAATCAACTTACAAAAACCATATCAGGGGCTTTGAAATCACCCTCAACCAATTCAGATTCAGTTACACATGTTTAAGAACTGGTAAATACAATACAACATGGAGACATTCCAGAAAATGAAAGGGAAGGGAAAAACTTAGCAAATTTGATGTAATTCTCTTTGGATTGTAGTTCTTCCTCTTTCCAAGCTTCCTTTCTCCTTCAAGACCTCCAAGAGATGAAAGAATTCCAGAGCTTCAGCCTCCACCACGTTCTCCCCTCTTCAAGTTATGAAAATAAAACCCTAAAATGTGTTTAAATACTCTGCTACAGTGAATTACTACAGTGCCCCGTATTATACATGCTACAGCGACTTGTGGAATTATATTTCTATACATCTCACACTGTTTTGATTAGAACTTTTGGTACACTGAATGGATTTATAAACCGTAAATTTCTCCAGAAAATAGACTTCGAGAGCTTTCCAACGGTATATAATATGTCGTCGTGTTCATTGTATATCAATACAATTAAATCCGAGAAGATCACTGACTAGCAGAGGTGAAAATGAAGGGTTTTACTCCATTTTTGTGCAAGTTGCTCCAAAACTCCTACAAACATCAAAACACACAAAAACATAAAAATACCACGGAATATAGCAAAGAAACATGGACGAATTGATATAAAAGTAATACATAAATAGATACCTATCAACACTCGATAATACTGACAAACAGTCTCGACACTAGACAAAATCTCGACATGACAATAACTCGACACTAGACAAGATCTAAACTCGATAAAATCTCAACACTAGACAAGATCTTGACACTCGACACCAACATTTACCACTTCATAAAATTTGGTTTCTCTTCGTGAACAGTGAAATATTTACAACTTTCTACATTATGTTTACGGCTTTTACAACATAATTTACAACTTTTTTACTCTTTTTTACCACTTCATGAAATATTGTTTGAACTATCTCTGTCAACAGTAAAATATTATAACTCTTTATATTATTTTTACGATTTTTACATCAAAATTTATGGCTTTTTCACTCTTCTTTACCACTTTATAGAATATCGTTTTGAACTCTTTCTGTGAACAGTAGAATATTACTACTATTTATATTATTTTTATGATTTTTACACCAAAATTTATAATTTTTTTACTCTTTTTTTCTATTTTATGGAATATTGTTTTGAACTCTCTCTGTAAAATGTAAAATATTATAACTCTTGATATTATTTTTACGATTTTTACACTAAAATTTACAATTTTTTCACTCTTCTTTACCACTTTATAAAATTTGACCCCTCTCCGTGAATAATAAAATATTTAAAACCTTTTACATTAAGTTTACGGCTTTTCCACCATAATTTACAACTTTTTTACTCTTCTTTACCACTTCATGGAATATTGTTTTGAACTCTCTCTGTCAACAGTAAAATATTACAACTCTTTATATTATTTTTACGATTTTTACACCAAAATTGACAACTTTTTCACTCTTATTTACCACTTCATAGAATATTGTTTTCAACTTTTTCTGTGAACAGTAGAATATTACAACTCTTTATATTATTTTTACGATTTTTACACCATAATTTACAACTTTTTTACTCTTCTTTACCACTTCATGGAATATTATTTTGAACTCTCTCTGTAAAATATAAAATATTACAACTCTTTATATTATTTTTAGGATTTTTACACCAAAATTTACAACTTTTTCACTCTTCTTTACCACTTCATAAAATTTCACCCCCTCTCCGTGAGCAGTAAAATATTTACAACTTTTTATATTATGTTTACGGCTCTTACACCATAATTTACAACTTTTTTACTATTCTTTACCACTTCATGAAATATTTTTTTGAGCTCTTTCTGTCAACAGTAAAATATTATAACTCTTTATATTATTTTTACGATTTTTACACCAAAATTTACAACTTTTTCACTCTTCTTTACCACTTCATGGAATATTGTTTTGAACTCTCTCTATAAAATGTAAAATATTACAACTATTTATATTATTTTCAGGATTTTTACACCAAAATTTACAACTTTTTCACTCTTCTTTACCACTTCATAAAATTTGACCCCTCTCCGTGAACAATAAAATATTTACAATTTTTTACATTATATGTGCAGCTTTTACACCATAATTTACAACTTTTTTACTCTTCTTTACCACTTCATGGAATATTGTTTTGAACTCTCTCTGTCAACAGTAAAATATTACAACTCTTTATATTATTTTTACGATTTTTACACCAAAATTGACAACTTTTTCACTCTTATTTACCACTTCATAGAATATTGTTTTCAACTTTTTCTGTGAACAGTAGAATATTACAACTCTTTATATTATTTTTACGATTTTTACACCATAATTTACAACTTTTTTACTCTTCTTTACCACTTCATGGAATATTATTTTGAACTCTCTCTGTAAAATATAAAATATTACAACTCTTTATATTATTTTTAGGATTTTTACACCAAAATTTACAACTTTTTCACTCTTCTTTACCACTTCATAAAATTTCACCCCCTCTCCGTGAGCAGTAAAATATTTACAACTTTTTATATTATGTTTACGGCTCTTACACCATAATTTACAACTTTTTTACTATTCTTTACCACTTCATGAAATATTTTTTTGAGCTCTTTCTGTCAACAGTAAAATATTATAACTCTTTATATTATTTTTACGATTTTTACACCAAAATTTACAACTTTTTCACTCTTCTTTACCACTTCATGGAATATTGTTTTGAACTCTCTCTATAAAATGTAAAATATTACAACTATTTATATTATTTTCAGGATTTTTACACCAAAATTTACAACTTTTTCACTCTTCTTTACCACTTCATAAAATTTGACCCCTCTCCGTGAACAATAAAATATTTACAATTTTTTACATTATATGTGCAGCTTTTACACCATAATTTACAACTCTTTTACTCTTTTTTACCACTTTAAGGAATATTGTTTTGAACTCTCTCCGTCAACTGTAAAATATTACAACTCTTTATATTATTTTTACAATTTTTACACCAAAATTTACAACTTTTTCACTCTTCTTTATCACTTCATGGAATATTATTTTGAACTCTTTCTGTGAACAGTAGAATATTACAACTCTTTATATTATTTTGATGATTTTTACACCATAATTTACAACTTTTTCACTCTTCTTTACCACTTCATAAAATTTAACCCCTCTCCGTAAACAGTAAAATATTTACAACTTTTTACATTATGTGTGCGTCTTTTACACCATAATTTACAACTTTTTTACTCTTCTTTACCACTTCATGGAATATTGTTTTGAACTCTCTACGTCAATAGTAAAATATTACAACTCTTTATATTATTTTTACACCAAAATTTACAACTTTTTCACTCTTCTTTACCCTTCATAAAATTTGACTCCTCTTTGTGAACAGTAAAATATTTACAAGTTTTTATATTATGTTTACGGCTTTTACACCAAAATTCAAAACTTTTTCACTCTTCTTTACCATTTCATGGAATATTGTTTTAAACTCTTTTTGTGAACAGTAGAATATTACAACTATTTATATTATTTTTACGATTTTTACACCATAATTTACAACTTTTTCACTATTCTTTATCACTTCATAAAATTTGACCCCCTCTCTATGAATAGTAAAATATTTACGACTTTTACACTAAAATTTACAAAATTTACACTCTTCTTTACCATTTCATGAAATTCGACCCCTTTTTATAAATAGTAAAATATTTATAACTTTTAACACCAAATTTACGACTTTGACACTAACATTTACCACTATTATACTTTTCTTTACGGCTTTATGAAATATTGTTTTGACCCCTCTCCCTGAATTGTAAAATATATATAAATCTTTGTATCATAATACGATTTTTATATCAAAATTTATAACTTTTACACTCTTATTTACCACTTTACAAAATTTTATTTTCAACCCGTTTTCTGTAAACAGTAAAATTTTGGTATCGTAAGGGGTTTTTGGAAAATAGTTGGGGGTTTAGTGTAATTCTCGTTACAATAAAATATAATATTCTTTTTAGGAGGAAAACTATACAAATTGCACGGGACTTTAATCGGTGATTGAAACCGGTTGTCCCCTTTACTCCATCCTTGTCTTCTCTCCTAGATTTTTAACACGTGTTAATAATCCACAATTATAATTACAGTTTCATTACAGTGTAACAACAGTGATGCATGTACCGATCCTTCGCACGTATTGTAGTCAGAGCCTATTTTTAACCCCTAAAGCATTCTTTACGAACAGAAAATCTTTTACATATTTTTTCCCCGATAACGAGTTCGACACTGCTTCATGCTTTTGACAGTGGCTATTTTGGTAGTCGTGTACAGTGATTTCTCCTAAATAATCATTAAAATATTCGTATTATCAGTGATTTCTCTTAAAGGGTGTTTAAAATATTCGCATTATTCGGTCGGCAAAACTATTGCTCCTAGGCGGGAATACAGCCGGTTGCCGAAACCGGAAGCAGGCCTTCATCATTTCATCATTTTTTGTCTTTTCTCTCAGAATCCTGCCAAGCGTCACCCATCCACTTGCCCATCCACCTGCACCTGCATAGTGATATAGTCTCAGCTGTACCGATCCACCTAATGTATCGTAGCCGAAACCATAAGATTATGACATTAACTTTTCTGGAAAAATGATAGGGGTATTTTTGAAATTTTCCCTAATTTGCTTTATCCTCTGGTTGAATATGCTCAAGATAACAGTTTATAAGATTTTTTGCGATGGTTTAAAAATTATTGAAAATTCTTGTACCTTTAATTTTAACGGTGGATTCGGACAGATAAAATTTTATGATGATTTATGAAACATTTTAGGCTGAATACTTAGGTGAAATTAAGTTTGATAAGCCTCCTATTTTTATGATACAAAATAAAATAATTTAGTGTCCACCACGTGCTTATTAGCATTATATAATAAATAAATAAAATAAAATAAAAAACCAAGTTTGCATGGTCAAGAAACGGTGACACGCAGGTGAGTTGAGTTGAGTTCGAGTCAGTGACTTCTGATCTCCAATATACTTGGGTGCTTTCTAATCCATGAACAAACCTCTGCTTGAACCTGAAGCAGGTTAGTTCAGTTAATTACAGTTATACTGAGGTACTTTAACTTACTCCAAATGATCATTTCTTTTGCTATTCTGTGAAACTATCACAAGTTCGAAGCAAAATCTTGGCTTCAATTGGGTTGCCAAGATAACGATTGACCAAGAAAAGAAAATCACGAGTTCATTTTTATATGCTTATCTGGGTAGCCAAGATTTTTGTGTTGAAGATAAGCTTGTGTTTGTTTGTGACATATGGAACTTTGGCAGTGGAAGAATTATCTGCTTTAGTTGACTAGTGGATGGAAAGTGTCTGCTTTTAGTTGAAATTTGAGAGTTCTTATGGAGTCTCAGTAGCTAAGAGATATAAATTGCAGTTTCTATTTTTAAATAGTTTCTGATGTTTTTCAGTAATTTACTTGATTTGGGAATTACATGGATTTTTTTTTCTTTTATATTCAATTCGATCTTGGAATATTCCAGTTTTGTGATATATTTTTCTGGGAGTACTATTATGTTATTTATTAACTACTCTGGAATTGTTATAGCGTGAATGTATATTAGTATAGCGCATAAATGATGCTAAGGGCATCGAGATTGCTTCATGGTATCAATCATTCCCTACTTTTGGTTTGGGAAAATATGGGTTTGTCAGTGAAATTTTCTGGTTATATTCCTCACGGTAGAAAATTTGTTTGCTCAAGTTCGCTATGATAATCATTAATTATGTTGCTTAAATTGCCACAGAAAAATCTTGATTACATTAGTTATATTGCAATGTCATGTTGACAATTCGTAAAGCCATATGTCATCATATCCAAATAATAATTGAGTTGTTTTTTTGAAGTTTGAATCTGAGCCGCAAGGATTTGCATACTTTTAAGGGTGCTTCTATTTCTATGCCTGCTATGTTCATGGTTCATCGAATTATGTTGAGCTTTTGTGATCTTGCATTCTGGGTAATCAGCTCTGCTTTCATGGAAGTCTGGCTTTTCCTGAGAAATTTGAATCATGAATTATATGTGCTTATGGCTTTATGTTACATCTCTTCCCATGTTTTAAAACATTACAAATGTTTGGATTCTACTTCTGGGTTGGATTCTATTTTGAAAGATTCTTTGTTCTGCTGTTAAGTTGTTAACCAACAATGACTGGATATGTTGCCTCCGATTTGTTGTAAAGCTTTCCCTGATACCATAATTGAATTGTATAAATAGAACAAGCACAGTCAATGCAACACAAAGCAAATTATTTTAGGAAATTTTATCATCCTTGAATTATGTGTTTTCTCTAATTTTAGAGAGTTGATTACAATCTCTTGCATTTTCTTGAATTGTCTCACCTATCAAACAACATTTAGTCATGAATTTAGAGATAAAATAATTGATTGTTCTTCATTGTAATCTCATGATTATTGATCAATATTAGGGGACATAATGGACGAGGAGTCACCACAGCCTTCGGTTTCATTATGGGACAAAATTCTTAACTTTAGGACTATGGCGTGGGAAGCATACAAAAGAAAGCCAATATCACATTGGATTCTTCTGTTATTGAGCAGTGCAGCAATGCTTGTGGCATTCCCTGCATCAAGCCTTCTATCTCGTGTCTATTATGCCAATGGAGGCACAAGCAAGTGGATCATCTCATGGGTGGCAGTTGCTGGGTGGCCTTTGACTGCTCTAATCTTGTTACCTACATATTTCGTTTGTAAAACTTTTCCCACTCCTCTGGACTTTAAACTCACTCTTTCATACATTGTGCTGGGCTTCTTGAGTGCTGCTGATAATCTCATGTATGCATATGCCTATGCCTACCTCCCTGCATCAACTGCTGCTCTTCTGGCATCATCGTCTCTTGTGTTTTCTGCATTATTTGGATATTTTATTGTGAATAACAAATTGAATGCTTCAATGATAAATGCTCTCGTGATAATAACTGCTGCAATGACTATAATTGCATTGGATTCGGATTCTGATAGGTACAGCAATGTCACTGACAGCCAGTACACTATGGGTTTTGTGTGGGATATCCTGGGATCTGCACTCCACGGGCTCATCTTTGCTCCTTCAGAGCTAGTTTTTGTGAAAATGTTAGGCAGAAGGTCCTTCCATGTTGTGCTGGAGCAACAAGTCATGGTTTCCTTGTTTGCATTTATATTTACCACAATTGGAGTAATTGCAAATAAGGATTTTCAAGGGATGAAATCTGAGGCCAAGACTTTCGAGGGCGGTCAAACTGCATATTACCTGGTTCTCATATGGGGTGCAATTACTTTCCAGTTGGGGATATTGGGAAGCACTGCTGTGCTTTACTTGGCTTCCACCGTGCTAGCTGGTGTTCTCAATGCAGTAAGAGTGCCTATCACAAGCATTGCTGCGGTTATACTGTTACATGATCCCATGAGCGGTTTCAAGATCCTCTCTCTGATCATTACATTTTGGGGATTCGGCTCCTACATCTATGGAAATTCCTCCGTCAGTAAAGATCCTTCCTCATAAATTTGTTTTGTATCTATCTTGTGCCTTATAGTGTTACAGAAAGACTCGGGCAATGAATTATTCCCTTTGATGATGTAATGCTAGCAAGTGTATGTATCTCAATTTCCCAAGAACATGATATTACTTAAAAGCTTATAATGGACGAATTATAGCTCTACTGCTTTTTGTAATATTTCTGGTTCTCCGCAAAGAGTTAGATAGCTTTGCTTAAGCTGACGGAAGTTTAACATGAGTTTAAATGGTGCTGGATTGACCAGCAGATTTTGACTTAATTAAAATTACTGAAAGAGGTTGGATGCCTACACAATATTATCAGACGATTAATAAAATTCTTCATTTACATATCTGGAAATATTCTAAGCTTGGCTACATGAGCAGCCAGTACCTCTATTGGGGTGTGATACTTTGTCTAACCTAAAACATAGTTGCAGAGAGTTTACTCTTTTCAAACCAAAATTTTAGTTAACCGCATGCAAGCACTAAATCTTTTAGACTGAATCAATGAAAGGGAAAGACTCGAGAGAATCGGACTATCATTTTCCAGGCAGATGATAGTGTACTTCCCTATAAGATTTGGTGAAACTATATATAGGCAAATTCAAGCAAAATATTTAATTTTCTGTAATCAACCAATTGCCAAATCATCAGCTAATTCCTTTGAAAAGTAATCCTCAAAACATACTCCAATATGATGCATCTAAAATTAACAGAAAAGTAGAAATATAGCATGGGGCTTAAAATTGTTACACAAAACACAAACATGCATAAAGAGAAGGCTATAGTAGAATAGTATAATATATATAAATCCATCATTTGCAAACATAAATTCCGTTCATCACGAGATTGGCTATGCCTTTTTTCTTTCCACTTCTTTTATCACAAGACTCAAGAGTTTTCATACACAGCTAAAAAACTATCTTAACAGAAGTTTGTCGCAAGCATGGATAGTAGATAATCTCCATGTCAGCAACATAAGAAGAGTTCCCTTGCCATCATCAGCTATAACTATCGCCATAGCATCATATTTACTTAGGACCAATGTCCTTAAGGGCACAGATCTGCTCCTCTCCCATTGCAGACATAACGGACACCACAAGGTCCTTTCCTTCAGCAAACCCATCTTTGATCTACATGGAGGAAAAGAAGTAAATATGAATTTCTAATAGAAAGATAACACATGAATAACTTATGAATATAAAACATGCTAAAGAAAATTTAACAAGCGAGGCATACAAATACTTTCTCCGTGAAATACCTGGGTAAGCAAATTATCATCAGTGGGAAGCCTCAGATCATCCTTGGTGTTCCCGTTTTCAGTTAAAAGACTCACCTACAAGGCAGCCAACTCCACTTAGCCAAATCACTAAGTTTGGCAGAATACATAGCAAGGCAAACGGTTAAGCAATTTCTTCATTTGTTCTACCTTTACACCAATTCTTATTTCAGCACCTTCTGGTAATTAAGAATGTTTGATAAACAAGAAAATATGCTATATTGGCCCAGTCATCCATGACAACAGAGAATCTCAATTAAAAAATTTCCACCAAACATTGCATATGTGATAAACATAATATTTCCATATAATGTTGAAAAGGGCATTAACAGGAACAGTTAACTAAAATGAATGATTATTAGTTTACAAAATTTTGAAGTAGTGAAAAGCCGATGAATGGCAAAGGCCCAAATTGGTAACACTTAAAACAGAAAGAATTCCTCCAGTTCATTAATTATTGCAAACATCATACAGTGTACTCCAGAAGCCTTTGGTATCAATCAATAGAATAACTTACAAAGCCATCTTCAGAGATATCAATCAGCTGATAGTCAGTACGATTAACATGGGGAACCTGCAAAAACAATCACAGATCAATAACAGACAAACAAGAACATGACTCCCCTGGAAAATCGAAAAGAAAAACAGACAGAAAAAAAATGGGATAAGCCTTACATCACAGTTGTGGGATGAAGGAACAATATCTTCAAGCTTCTTCCCAGTAAAGATATCAATTCCCACAAAGTGGCACTTCGCGTGTCCATGCTTGCCTGTCTTTGAAGTGGAGACTTCAACCACCTGTGTCAGGAAAAAAAAAGAAAAGATAAATCAACAGATTATGATGTGAGAGTAACTTATATATCTATGACCACTTAGCAAATTCATGTGTTTTTTTATTATTTTTTTTAAGACAGTCATCACCCCCGGTATGTGCTGCTTTCCAAGTCAAAAAATAGGAAAGGACTCCTCCTAAGATAAAAGAAAAGAACAAAAAAAAATAAAAATAAAAGGTCTTTTGCTGAGTTCCTTTTACATATTACTCTCGAACACCCTAGTGTACCCGTTCACCTATGTCAGCTTGGCGAACAATTTTTTAGTTCCTGGAAGTTATAAACTTGTTGACTGGGGCAGTCATGGCTATAAACAGACTTGCATCTTGTGAAAATAGCACCAGGATAGACAATGGTACACTAAGCAAGATTAGAGCAATTTGCACAAAACTTCACTTCATTACTGCAGTTTTTTGACAAATATTCACCACGAGACACAGCTCTAGTAGAGCAAAATAATTATAATAGTCTATTATACCTGGATATAATTATCTATGATTTATAACCAATAAAGCCACAATCATACTCGTGCATTGCGCAAAATCTTGTACTTGAAAATGACACAATCAAAATCACAAAGTTCAGATATTTATAAAACCATAAGTATCCATTATGCTCAAGTTACTGCCACCAAAACTGGAAAAATATACGCATATGCTTCTACAAATCTAATATCAAAAATCCCTTCAACATAGCAAATCCGAGAATCGCATCAAATCAACATCACTAGCACCAATTTCATTGTAAGTTTCAAATTTTAAAGTAGAATCATCCAAAAAAACCAACCCAGTAACACGAACACATATATATAGTCTGTTATCACAAAAAACAAAAATAACCCTTCAAAGATCTGACAAAACAAAGTGAGCCCAGACAAAAATCCAAAACAAACAACAAAAGGAACGAAGAGTGAACAGAAAAGAAAGGCTAAAAGAGGGACCTTGCAAGGACGGTTCTTGATGACAATATAACCATTTTTGCGGATGGTTCCAGCTTGCTGTGGGAAAGTCTTGGATGCTCCTGCATCGGCTTTTGATTCGAAGTGGTGCTCCTCGTCAGACATGGTTGACACTTCTTCCTCTATCACTCAACTTCTTGAGCTCTGTTTTGTTTTTGTCTGTGAAATTTGATAATGAAGAACCAAGAGGCAGGGAGTTTCTATCACATGCTCTTATTTTTATTCATTTTATTATTTTATTTTTTTAAAGAGAGTTCGAGTTTATGCTTGAGTTTGAGTTTGAGTTTGAGTTTGAGAGGTTCATGTTTCTTTAACTATGGTTAAGGCATTATTGAATATTGGCCGTTGGATTGCTAACTTGAGTTTAGTTCAACCCCCCCTTCATGTAAGTAATGATAATCATGAGAGCATTTTATTTATGTTGATATTTATAATTTTTGGGGCATTTTTCTTTTTTAACGAATTGTGAAATTTACGAGATTTAGTTAAATTTTAGCTAAATTTCATATGAGGGTAATGAAAAGTTTCTTATAATTTTTAAAGTTATTATCTTTTATTTAAAAGTAACGGGGATTTTGTTAAGTTCTAAATCGTATATGCTTGCTGTTAACATTAGCAAAACTTTTTCGGATTCAAGTTTCAAGATGAACTTGAGTAAGAATATTATAATTTCAATCAATATCTTATTATCTTATAGTTAAATAATTGGTTTATTTGAGTGGTTTCCTCTATCAATCAAATATCAATCAAATAGAACTAATTGGAAATTGACTGATTAAGAACGAATTATGATTGATGAAGATTAGATATATACCTAAAGTGCAATTATTTATTTTAATACAAATACAAATATTTATTCTTTCAACTTAGCAAAAACAATTTACCAATACTAAATTTAAATCCATAGTGGAAAATACTTACTATACAAGTAATTATTCCAAAATACTTAAGGTACTGTTAGTGTACATTTAGTTCTAATTAC
Organism: Boswellia sacra; assembly: GCA_013180625.2. Lineage (NCBI taxonomy): Eukaryota > Viridiplantae > Streptophyta > Magnoliopsida > Sapindales > Burseraceae > Boswellia > Boswellia sacra. The sequence continues at coordinate 118,952 of SNVD02012817.1, forward strand.
AAGCTCAAAAATACTTAAATTAATTGTAGAATTTAAAAGACAAAGGCATAGAAGGAATCCAAAACAATATTGCAGAGAATTTTTTCAAAATGGAATATTACGTTGGGTTGTTAGAAAATTTTTAGTGAGGTTATTTCTGTTTTTTCCTTACATAACTTTTTAAGAAAGAAATTCAAACAATTCCAATGGTTCACTTCACGTCTCATCCCTTCTAAAGATAGCCATTGTACATGGATGGAGCATCCGATGCTCAACAACAAGAAGAGGTCGCATGGCTAATGGGTCCATTTTGGATATTTATCCTTGTGCTTATATTCTTGCTTCAAAACTTATATTTTAGAAGCTATTATTATTATTATTAGAATTAGATTTCTAAATATTAAACCCATTTGTTTCAACCTTTAATTATCTAAAAAGACACTTTCTAGTATACCCGAAACCATCAAATCTCCATGCCGAAAATTCAACTATTATATTTACTGTCAAAACTTATCCACATAAAAACAGGCAAACAAACAGAGAAAATTTATTAGATCTCTAGGGTACTCCTCGGCCACTGCTTAGATATGTTAACATGGTGGCCTATATCTGTGAAGCCCATCAAGTAGCCCGTACACTTTCATCCAATGTAAAGTTGTAAATCGTGGAGGGAGTGACAAGTCTCTTGCTTTTAAAGCTTGGTCTGTCTAATATTAATTCTTTTGGCCCTTTCAGGACCCGGACCACCTCCCTGGAAAACTCTCCAATCTTTTTCTCCAAGCCACCGTATGTATTTATGTCAATAAATTATTAGTCACAGGAAACTAACTGCCAAAGAATCTTATGAATTTTCATGTGACTTCTTCTAGGGTCTGCTAGTTTTTTTTTTTTGATTTGTCCTGGAATGGAAATCTCCAGGATCACTAGATGAAACAAGTGTTCAATTCTTAAGGCTGTAATCATGCATGCACTGCCCAAAAGGCCTCACCTGCTGCTGCAACAACCTGGAGAGGAAAGATGGTAAATTGTGAATTCATCAATAGGGTTGTTGAATTACTCTAAAGTAAATCTGTATTCTGTAATAGATTCTTTTTATCGATTTATAGTTTTTGTCATCCAGTCATTCCACAACATAATTATTATAAATGCCGATCTGAGTGAAACCGTTAAAGATTTAGGGTAGGGAAGGTCCAATTAAAGCAATGAAACAGTCTTTGTAAAAGTCTGGCATCGTTTATTCGTTTTAAACGATGAGAGTAATTAATTGAACTTTGGTGGGTCGTGGGCAAAAGCCTTTTTCAAAGACATGGACTCCTGACCATTATAATTGTTGTTTGACAGTCATTATTACCACCAATTGCTGCATAACATTTGGGGTCAAAAAGACAATTCAGCAGATTTTAATTACCTTGTAACAAAGTGTGAATGATTATAGAGACTAAGTGGATGTGGAAATTTCAGCAGGCAAAGGTTTTCCACACCAACCTTGCACTACTTAGAAAAGAACACCACCCTATCCCATACATTTTTCCTTTAAAAACTCGGCCAAAAGATCATTGAAAGATAAAAACTTCGCTAAGCTCTTTTTGGATAAAGTTCTTTATCTTAATTTATTAACAAACTTTAGCAGCTACAAAGAAATTGATAGCTGCTCGAATGTAACTCTTGACAGTTTGGAAACATTCTTTTCTGCATAGATTAAAGAAACAGTAGGAGAGTATATGCTTATTATATAAATCATCTTTTACAGTCTAATAAGTCAGAGGCACAGAACATGCTCAACAGCAAACTAATTAAGCTACCTACTTTGAGGATATTATATGAATGCGACCGCGGTATGCTAGCAATTATATATATATATATATATATATATATATATATATATATATAGGTGTGTCAGTATCAGCTTACAAAGAAGGATTAGCCATGGTGATGATTCATGATATATAGCGTGGTAGGAAGCGAACTAGGAAACTCTGTCATATCATTTGAAAATTCATCATTGGCATGTTCATAGTGTTAGTTTATGCAAGCATGTATTACACTTGTCATATTGATTGCTGTAGGAATCTCCTTCTCTCTCCTCATCATCATCATCATCTTCAGTATATTTCGTTTGTAATTGGATTGATTACTATAATGATTACTTCTACTTGCTCATATCTAGGATTGTATTTGTATACACCATGCTTGCAGGCACAAAGTTCCCCCGTGAACAAAACTGGACACGGTTGGATCTTGTACAGAGGCAGTAACGGCATGGCTAGATTTTTGCTAAATAAGATTTTCACATATTTACCAGAATTAGAATATTCCTCGACAAAGCAAATGCCAGATTTTTTGTCCTGAATGTAATCAAACACATCACAGTGATCCATCTATGATCTAGCACTGGTCCATGTTTTCACTATAGAAAAAACTCTTCTAATGCTCCCAACTACCACCGTATGAGTCAGATAGATACCTGTAGAGACGCCCCTACAGAAGAATTCACACAATAGCATACAAGGTTGCATATCAAGTCACAGGCATCAGTCACCGCGACACAGAAATTCACAACTATCTATATCGGCTTCTTAAAGTGACTTTTGCTCCCTTATCTTAAGAGGACAAGGCAGGTGAATCTTCAATCTGTGGCACAAATACCACAAATGAACCATGACTCAAATTGCATTAACTCAATGGTCGAAGTTGAAGCTACATATGTGCTGGAAAGGTTTTAACTTGAATAAAAGAAAGAACCTGATAGCCTAGTTAATACAACGAAAAGAAGATGAAAAACTGTTAAGGAAAATCTATTTCTCAAGATTCGAGGATCAAACTCACGTATGTATAAATAAGACTTTTATGCCACTAAAAATGGAAAGGTAAAAAGAAAATAGATCAAAGTCCAAAACAAACTTTCAGGACCCCTGTACAATCCCCTCCATGGCAGCATAAATATAACTTAAACCAAAAAAGGAACAAATTAAGGGCAAAAAATAAGAGAAACAACTTATATGCAGTCCTCTCACTTTGTTCTTCATTGATTGGTGGTTGGTTCAATATCTTTGAGAAGGCCAACTATCTGCTGCATGCTCGGTCGCTTCGATGGAAGGTCCGCTGTGCATAAGTATCCAATCTTCAGGGCCTCCTCCATTTGGTTCTCAGGTCCTGTATCACGAATTTTTGGGTCAATAGCTCTTGATCCTTGGTTCTTCCTTACCAATCCTCTAACCCACCTCACCAAATTTGCTTCCTTCTCCTCAGGATAATCATCTCCAACTGGTTTTTTTCCTGTAATCAGCTCAAACAGAACCACACCAAAACAATATACATCTGATTTTGGTGTTGGGGAGTCGCAATCAGGCACGGAAAACTCTGGTGGTACATACCCTGGTGAGCCACGCGCAATTTCTTCATCTAAGCCACTTCCAAATATCTTGGCCAATCCAAAGTCAGATAATCTTGGCTCCAAGTTCATATCCAAATATACACTGCTAGCTTTAATGTCCCTGTGGATTATTGGAGGTGAGCACCCATGGTGAAGAAATGCCAATGCTCGTGCGGTGCCAAGTGCTATTTTATGTCGAAATCTCCAAGTTGTTAATAAACCTCCTGAGCCATCATTTTGGATCCCATTATTTTCATCTTCTTCCCATGTATCTGTGCTCCAATCTTCGGTTCTTTGAATCCCAAGTGGCAAGTCATGCAGCAAATTCTGCAAGTTTCCATTCTCCATGTAATCATAAATAGCAATCCTTTGATCCCCAGCTATACAATATCCAGTCAATGGAACAAGATTTGGATGCTTGATTCGACCAAGATACTCAAGCTCTCTTGCAGCTTCTTGGTCTGTCAATGTCGATCCATGCACTAAAACTTTTACAGCTACATGAATTCCACCAGGTAGAAATCCTCTATACACAGGACCAAATTTTCCTTCAGCCAAAAGGGTGCCTCTATCGAAATTCGAAGTTGCAGATAAGAGGTCTGCAAATGTGATTGTCAACAATGGCTTCTCAAAAATAATTACTGGCACTGAATTTGCATGCTTAACATCAGCTACCCATGTGGTTGAATCAGTATGGAAAGAAAAAGGGCCTGAAACATTTTGCTCTTCTTTGTAGGAAGTTTGCTTTACAACCCACATTTTTGGTTTCCTTCTACAACCAAAGGCTAGAAACAGTAGGCCAGCAAGCAAGCAGACCATTGAGAGGGTTAAGGCTATAGCAAGCTTAAGTCCCTTGTGTTTGGTTGTTTTTCGTTTGAAGAGGATAGGGTTTGCAGCAATTGGGCAGTTGTTTGATGATCCCAAGAAGGCTTTTTGCAGGAGTTCAGGGGATAACTCTGAAGCACAAAGGGTTAAGTTGTTGTAAGAGAAGTTAAATCTCTCCATCCATCGAATTTTTTCTAACAGAGACACAGGGACTTCCCCACTCAAATTGTTGTGTGAAAAATCAATAATTTCTAGTTTTTTGACACTCAATATAGGAATTTGGCCAGTAAGGTGGTTCATGGACAGATCAAGTGCATGCAAATTAGTCAACTGAGAGATTTCATTAGGAATATGGCCAGTAAGGCTAGTTCTAGACAAATTGAGATACTCTAAATCCCAAAGCATTTCGATTCTTGGAAATTTTTGACTGCTAAATCTATTGTCAGCTAGATTAAGGTGTTTAAGATTCCGAGCTTGATTCAAATTGTGGAAAATCTCTCCACTTAGCCGATTCTCAGACAAGTCTAGATAAACCAAATGAGACCAATTATAGCTAGAACTGAAGTTTACCTGAGAAATGTGCCCTTGAAACTGATTCCTGCTCAGGTCAATCATCTGCAATGGCCCTTGAAACATTCCCATCACTGAGCCCTGGAATAAATTCCCAGAAATTTTGAGGCTAGTAATGGATTTCATTCCTGAGAAATCTGCGTCCCGGCCATAAATCTCATTTCCAGCAAGGTTTAAGGTTTTTAGCTTAGGAAATGCAGCACCAAAACCATCAGGCAAGGAGCCATTTAGCTTATTCATTGAAAGATCAATTGTAACCAATGATTGGCAACTTAGCATTGCCTGTGGAATGCTCAACTGAAAAATGTTCCCATCAAGTTTCAGAACTTGAAGACTGGCAAGTGAACTTATAGCTGCAGGGATTTCCCCAGACAAATTATTTTTAGAGAGATCAAAGGTTTCAAGCAAACCGAAATTGCCAATGTTGCTTGGGAGGGAACCGGAAATCTGGTTGTAGGAGAGATTAAGAATCTTGAGCGAGCCTAAACTCCACAAATCAGAAGGAAAAGCAGTGATTTTGTTGTTGCTAAGATCTAAAGATTGAAGCTTGCTCAACTTGCCAATAGTAGTATCAGGAATAGCACCAGAAAGACCCAAACCAGAGGCAACTAGGCCAATTACATACTCGTTTTTAGCATCACAGAAAACACCTTGCCATGAACAAACAGGAGCAGAAAAGTAAGAAGCTTGAAGAGAGGTTGAACTCATCTTCTTAAAGAACTCAGAGACATAGAACCCATCTGTGTTGGGTTGTTGACAAGCAAGATGCTTGAAGAACAAAGCAAAAACCAATATGGAACTAAACAAACGAAATCCCATTTGTGAAGGCCTAAAGACTAAGAAAAATGAGTGATAAAGAACAAACTTTAACAGTTGAAACCTAACCAACACTCAAACCACCCCAAAAACCTCTCTTGAAACTTCAAATAGCTTCAGCACTTCCATCAAAAGATTCAAAACCAAAACCAGCAACAGCAAGTGAAGTGCAAAAGTGGTTTCAACAGCAGAAGAAGATGATTACTGTGGGGCTAAAAAACAAACGAAACAACCATTTTCCTGCAAACTGGGGAAGTGGTTGGCAACTGTAGTGCCCAGAAGACCACAAAAAGTGACAGTAAAACGAACCAAGAAAGTTGAAAAAGTACAGTCAGATAACAAATGGGAATTTTTAAGGACTTAGAAGAAGCTTTCAAGTTTTGGGTGTTTCAAAGAGAAACCGTGAGCAGACCTTGTCTGGCTCTGCAGTTTGTACAAAAGCCAACAAAACAAACAACCAGCCAAGTGAAGAAGCACCTTTGTTGCCGCATGGAACATGGAAGTGAACACTTACTCAAACTAAAAGCACTTAATTTTTTTTGCTTTATTTTAATATTAATAAATAAATATGTAGACTAATACAAGTGCTTTGGAAGGACAAAGACACACATATACACACTCGAGACACAAAGAAAGAGAGTAAAAGGGTATATTGGGAAGCAAAGAAAACAGATTTGGGGCGGTCAGCAGTTGAGCTTCATAAATGATATGAGAAGAGAGTGATGAATTCTGAATAAAAGTATATAAATATCAAAGTGGGTTGTTGAATATATCAGTGTTTGCTGTTGGTGTATTCAATGATTCCTCATGAGTGTTGTTTCATCGCTTCCTATTTTCCTTTTTATTAAAAAAAAAAACTCTTGTTGCAAGTTGTTTTTATTTTCTTTGCCATAACTTTTTGGTGTTTTTTATCTCGAAAAGGAAAGTGGAATTTTCCACTTTCAATTCCATAAATACAAGGTTTATTTACCTTTGTTTTTCTTCTTTTCTTAGTAAGGAAAAGGGTACCTTTCCATTTCCACTATCTTTTTACAATTTTTTTTAATTAAGATTATATTCCTTTGACTTAAATTTCATTTTTATTGGTAATTTTAGTAAGCTATTGTTATTCTTCCTTTTATGGAACTCTTATCCAAAAATAATTTAAAAAAATTAAAGGTCAAAAGTCATTTCTTTATGCAAAAATGTTTATATTTCAAACGATATGGCATTTATAAAAATTACCAAAAATTTTAAGTTAATATATATATAGATCAATTTATATTAACTAGGAGAAAACATGTAACATTAATGGTGTTCTGTTAATGTTAAGAATACCACATAATAAATGTTATCTGCCATTTAAGGAAAAATTTTCATAAAAAAAAGATTTATTTGAATTCTTTACATTGTAATATAATATTTGGTATTTATTATTTTAACATTTAAAACATATAGTCACTCTTAGGAGGACAACTCACATGTGGCTATAAAAGTTAAGTGGGGTTGTTAGTACTAATAGATTTTTATGATTTACATTTAGAAACCTAAAATTTAATAAGTAAAATTCAACATTTGGATTTGGTTGGTTTTAAGTGTTTTGGTCTATGTAATATTTTTGCAAATTAGGTTTGTACTTTGTTGACTTATAAGCTTGGAAAAAAGCATCTTCTCCCACTCCATTTTCTTCTCAAGAAAGTGTGAATCAAGTAACCTTAATTGCTTTCATTTTGCTTTTGTGCTCCATATACAACATTATAATGGGACCATCCAATACTTTACACTTGAAAGGTTGAGAATGAATGTAACTATCAATCATGTCACTATTATTTATGATGTTTGTAAAAATGCCTTTAACATAGTCAAAAATAAGAAAAAGTGTTTCCAAATAGTAAAAAAAAGAAAAACAATTTTTTTAATCTATTTTCAATAAAATACCTAGGGAAGAAATGTGTAGAGATCATACTCAAAAACACTTTTGAACATAAACACTTCTAGAAACAATTAATTTTGACCATTATTTATTCTTCGATAACCATTTAAGAAGCAATATTGAGAATATATAAAATGACCATATAAGTGTTAAAAATGTCTCTATGATATGGGTCTCATCATCAAAACAAGATAAAAATAATAACATAGTGAAGAGTATAATAAGAACATCCAAGTTCATAGTATGATTTCGATTTGGGTGTAATCTATTTGCAAATGGGCATTATGATTGAGTGGTTTGGACCCACAAAACTCTTCTTTCTTCACGACTTACCTCTGTACTTTCTTAATAATTGTGAATGCATATCATGATTATTATTATACTAATCATTCATCTTCAATCTTAATCCAACTACTATTCAAATTTTATTAAATATATCTGCTGGATTGGGCATTTGGTCTTCCTTTTTATATTCTTAACAATTGGTGTACGGAATTTTCAATCACCCTTCAATCTATGCATGCAAGATTTCACATAAACCTTCCCCATAAGTCTATGATAAAGCATGAAATTTTAATGTAACTTTTTATGAAATTAGCTGTAAAATATATTTGTTTTTTTTATATGAATATTTGTAATGTTTTCTTAAAACTTCACGTTTCAATTCTTAGTACTATGAATTTAAATAGATGAATTAGTAAAAGTTTATAAAATTGTTTTTACTTAATTTGAATCCATTGAAACTTGTCAATTTATTAAAAGCGTTACAAAATCGATACAATAATATTATCAGATTATCATCCATTATAATTGGGATCTTAAGATTTAAAGGTTAAAACATCATAGAATCTAATCAAGTAACATTTTCAATCGGTTCAATAGTTTGATGAGTTAACTTATGCTAATAATAAAGAGAAAGTATAGTCTTTGCACATGGGTAATGTCATGGATAATGTCATACTTCATCGAATATAAATCAAGTTAAAAAAATAAAAATAAATAATAGAAAGAAGAAAGAGAGAGAGAGGGAGGAAAGTGAATAGGATTGAGCATGCCAAGATCCGACAAGCAAAGGAGGTAGAAAGGAAGCAAATCTTAATGATTTGCATTGATTGAGGAAGAAGAGTAACATTAAATCAACCGACAACATTAATTATTATCTCCTTCCATTTAATATACTTTTTTTATTTATAATATTATTATTTCCATGTCTTTCTCTACTCATCATGCCGCCTCCTTCCTTCTTCTCTTCTCCTCCAACCTCGTCAAAATATTAACTAATTAGTTAGATCCCCGCCCGCCTCTACTCTTGTCCAAATTTACATTAATTAATATTGTAAGACAATTGGACTCCGATCCATCATCATCGCTATTTTCTAATTTTCATATGGGGATTGATAGGCTATTTATGGGCACATTATGTTGCAATTTATTTTTTTAGAGAAACATTTTTGTTTATGTTTATACCTCACTAGGTAGAAACCCTTTCAAGAGAATATGGATATAGATATAGAGATTTATGATTTATGAATATAAAAAAAATACTTATTTATATTATTGAGGTGTAACCAGATTTGCATTCATTTGAATGTTTTATGATCCATTTAAAAAAAAAAGAAATGCTACATTAACGAAGAATATCACTTATTCAATATCACATCACATGATTCATCAGTATTTATCACGTTGACAATTTATATTAATCTTTCTATTCACTTGATATCACATCAATTTTATATACAAACTTTGTAAATATATCATTATTGTAAAAAAGAGATATATATATATATATATATATATATATATACACACTTTTTAATTTCTTTTTATAGTTCAACCGATTGTCTATTTATAATATTAATTTTCATCTCATCTCATTGGATGTAAACACACCACCATATAATCACAATGAATTTGGAAGTAGGTAATATTGCTTGATAGCATGATGAAGAAATCAGAAATGGGTCCTTTAATGCTTCAAATCCCTTCCAAATATGGTGTTAATAATGACAAATATTTATATATGGACATAATTAAAACATCCTACAATTTGATTTGATGCTTCTGCTTAAAGGGTATAAAAAAGAGTTGAGGCAAGTTGCACTTTAACAAGAACCAAATTTTTTATATAATTCATGAGGAAAACTTGTGATAGTAATTATACGTGAGCATTTATTTTATAACTTTCCTTGTGGCCCCAAAATCCCATAAAAATTGTCATTACGATACCAAAATTGTGCTGTAAACTACCGTATATAACAACAACAACAACAATAATAATAATGGGGAATTGATTTTTAGTTTGTGAATTTGTTGTAAATGAACGGTAAGTATAATATTATTATACGTGAAAAGCATAAGTTAAAGTTATCTCTTATAATAAAGATAAACAAACAATAACTTGTATAAATAGAACAATAATATTAGGTATACAATTAAGTTGTATAATCTAACCCATATAACCTAATATGGTATAAATCCATTGGATGCGTGGGTCCTATTTTATTTATTAAAAATTAATTAATTTATTTTTTATTTTTACCCACCTAGTGAATATGTGTCATGTCAGGTTGTATGAGTGAGGTTGTACAACTTAATTGTATACCTAACATTGCTCTAAATAGAAACTACAAAATGCACATGATTTCCTTGGCTACAACATCATTTCACATCTTGAAAAACAACTATATCATCCATTTCTTATTTTTATTTTCCAACCTAAAATTTTATAACAAAGTACTACAATAATAAAGCTGCTTAATTTATATAAGATTTATGGAATCATACAACATCATTTTTAGATTTCGAAAATTTATACAACATCATGATTTTATTTAACTCTTATTAAAAATAAAGTAAATAATTAATCAATTAAACTAAAGCAATTGAATATAACATCTTGTGCAGTAGTTCCATACTTCCGTTACCCTCTTCCCAAGTGCACTCACTTATTTTTATTTTATTAAAGCAGGGAAGAGGCCTAAAATAAAAATTTGATCACATGCGATTTCACTCAAATTATTCATTCAAATGGTTTACCCCAATATCTCTTATGCATTAGATGTATACATTTATTTCAATAAGTGAAACAGCATTATAATTATCCTGAGTAATAACTAATTTCTTTTTTTTTTTCTTTTCAAAAAAAGAGAAAGAACAAAGGAAGAAAGTAGTCATGTGTTTATATATGGAGGTTAAATCGGTATTCATTAATATATGTAATGCAATACATTTCAATTTCACAGATCAAAAGTATCATTTCAGGGTGAGTATAAGATGGTCACCACCCATGAAGTTTTGGTGAAGTAAATTAAGATGGATTAATTATAAAGAACTTGAACCGATAACCGAATAAGTCAAATATTGAATACTTTTCAGGAAATATAGAGTAGAGGTAGAACTCAAATAATTATAATCATGGTTTAAAATTTGTGAAATCAAACACCAATATTTAGTCTACTCTTCGCAAGAGAAAAATGAGGAAAAATATATGACGACATTTATGAAAATGAAGCAATGAAAACCACATTTAAATCAACTAATCTTTTTAATCAAAATATTTTTGTTAATATACTCATCTTCATTATATGTTTTTATAAATAAATAGAGTTCAATATTTAACACTACTCCAACTCAATATTCTCCAGGGATTATGCCTGCTAACTTATGCAAATAAAGAGTAAAATTATTGAATACATTCTAGTATTTTCTGATTCACAGTAATTAATTAACAATATTAATATTTGAAAACACCTAATTGAATGTTTTGTTTTATTTTCCAAACTAAATTTTTGTAGGAGGTATCACATTAATCTGTGTTATTTGTTGAAATTCCACAATGATTTCAAAATTATACAAGTCTCATATGTTGTCAATCAAATTTTATTAATAATAATGGTTCAAGAATGCAATAATTAATTAATTAATTAAATCAAAACTTCACAAAGTATATCATTATAAAATACATGAGAATATAAAAAGTTTCGTGGAATTTCGCGAACCATAAAGCTGTGTGATATTTCCAGAAATTTCATAGATGACTGAGATTTAACCATATAATTCTAGTATCGATTACATTCTTTTATTTTCTACCTCAGAACCATTAATTAATAAATCATTATACTAATATGTTGGAATAGGCACTTTCAGAATCATAAAATACAAACACATAATTTTGAGTGATTGACACAAACGAGGTTAGATTCCCCGTTTGATTAATGTTCGAGCCTTGTGCCTCCACCACCTCCGCTCCCCTATCTACTTGTAAACAATTATTCCTTTCACTTTTTCTTTCTTGATTTTTAAAATTTACCCTTTATTTAATTTCTCTTGCGTTGTTGATTTGATTTTCTTTTTTGTTTTTGTTTTTTGTTTTCAAGGAAAACAAACAAGGTGACAAAATACAACTTCTAATTGATGTTCTCTTCTTCAGAGAAGGATGGTACTTGATTGTTTGGTAGCCTAATCATAGCTAGTCAAGCATTTACTTCGATAAAGTGATTGTCTGCAGATTCCTGAAGAAATTCTACTCTTTAATTTCAACCAACATCCTCCCAATATTCTAACAACAATTCTTACCTAATTTGCTGCAACATATTGAAATTATGATGCCAATTTTGAGTTTGGATCTTGTTAAAATATTGAAAAGAGTGGTGCACGTACACCATTGTTTTGACAATTGAGAGACGATTAATTTATATGCCAATATCAAAATCATTGATGCATAACCAAACATGAATGTTTTGTAGTGAAAATTTGTTTGATAGGTGGTAGAATTAGAGTGGTTTAATTGGGTATTGAACAATCTTATTAATTAATCGTCACTCCTAGACATTTAATTAAGCCGAAGAAAGGCAGAAAATTTTCACCTTTGGTCCCCACATGGTGGGCCTTTTTTTTTTTTTTAACCATGCACTCTAAATGCCTCCATCTCATAAAATATCTAAAATACCCCTTACTATTTGAAAATCAAAGGGTTATTTTTTTAAATAATCCCTTTTGGAGTTTTTTTTTCAAACATGACCCCCTTTTTGTATTTGACTAAATGTAACCCCTTGTAGACATGAAAAGTCCAATTTACTCTTGTTAATTAATATGAAAAGATAAAATGCAATACATACACTCACTCTCCCAACTCTCCAACACTCACACCCCAAAACGACAAACTGATAAATTTCTCATGAAAGGAATGTAAAGCCAGTGAGTGAAGGTTGAAATCCAAGAAGTTGATTGTTGAGTCAACATTGAAAAAGTGAAGGTATTCATAGTGTTGATGACAATTATTATGTAAAGTTAGGTTTAGATTTAGTCTTTAGATTTGTTTTTTCCATTGTTTATGTTTGATATCTATTAAAGTGGACCATGTTGAAGGAAATTAAGGCTTGAAACTGTGGTTTTTTGGTGTAAAAACGTTTTGCATGACGGTTTTCTCCAAAGGGTCGTGCTGCACAACTCTTTTCTCCAATAAGTCGTGGTATATAATGCTTTTGTCGAAATAGTCGTGATAAATAATAATTGTCTCCAAACGGTCGTGCAATTGAGTGAAATCTTTTTGAATTAATTGTAATCTTTTCTATTGGTATTGCAGGCTTCAGTAAATGGATAATGTTCGTTTTCCTATTGTGTATGATGGTGAATGGGTGTCGAGTGGCAGAGAATTTTTTTTAATGGTCGTAGAAGCAAAGGTGTGACTTTGCCTGTGTCAACAACCTATGAAGAGTTAGTTCGTAAAGTTTATGAAGTCACCAATAAATCATTAGTGGAAAACACATTTTCATTGCAATATATGTTAAGGGCACATATTCCACTTCCTCCATCAATAGTAGAAAGTGATGATGATTTGAAATATTTCTTATAAGAAAACCTCAATATGGACCCTTCAAATAGGATCCCCTTATACGCAATTGTTGAACCCCGTTCACATGAAATTGATATTGAAAATGGTATAGGTTCGAGGGAGGGTAGTAACCAACTTCTTACCAGTGTTCCCTCAACATACCCAGAAGAACGTTGTCATGCAATTCCATCCACTATTAATGAAGATGATGTGCTAGAGGAACCATTAGTTAATACTGATCTCAATCCTAGTCACATGAATGATTTACAGAATTTTGATCATGTCCAGTCACCAGAATCGCATTCATGTGACATTTCTCAATCTAATCGTGAAGGTTATTTTCCTAGAGGTAATGAGCTTTCAACTAATCATGATCTGGGGAGTAATTCAAATTCATTTGTCACTTCTAATGTTGGGTCATCATCTAGACTTTCTCATAGTAACACCGATGTATATGTAAGCACTGTGTTCAAGAATAAGAGGGATTTGCAGAACAAGATTAGCATTTTAGCAGTAAGAAGGAACTTTAAGTTTAAGGTAAAAAAGTCCAGTAAAACCCTTTACAAGATAGAATGTATAGATGAATTTTGCAAGTGGCGACTTCGTGTCATGAAAATCAAGAATTGTGACATTTTAAGGTGACAAAGTTTTGTGACATACATACATGTGCTCTTAACAATCTTGAGCGAGATCATCATCAAGCTACATCAAAGTTAATTGCTATGGATATTCATGAGAAGTACAATGATGTTGGATTAACTTATAGACCTAATGATATTAGACATGATGTAACCAAAAATTTTGGAATTCATATTTCTTATCGAAAGGCATGGCGAGCGTGGGAGCATGCGTTAGAGTTAGTTCGGGGTTCACCAGAAGATTCATTCAGGTTATTGCCAAGATACTTTCATACTTTAGAGAAGCATAATCACGGCACTATCACTCATATACATACTGATCCACATGACCATTTCTTATATTTCTTTTTTGCCTTGGGTCCTTCCATACATGGCTTTAGAACTTGTATAAGGCCCGTTGTTGCTGTAGATGGGACCTTTTTGAAGGGCAAATATAGAGGCACCCTGCCTGTGGCCGCATGCATGGATGGTAACAATCAAATTTATCCTTTGGTATTTGGCGTTGTCGACTCCGAGAATGATTCATCGTGGGAATAGTTTTTAACGAAATTGAAGGATGCTATTGGTACTGTTGAAGATCTTGTGATAATCTCTGATCATCATAAAAGCATAGGCAAGGGGGTGGGTAAAGCGTTTCCTGATGCTCAACATGGTGCTTGTGTGTATCATATTTCACAAAATCTTAGGGCCAAATTCAAAGATTCGGTTATAAGTGATATCTTCTTTACAGCTAGCAAAGTTTATCGTTAATGTGAGTTTGAGGACCTAATGCGACAAATTAATGGAATCGACCATCGTATTGCACACTATCTACACGAAGCTAGGTATGCAAAGTGGGCTCGTTCGCATTTTGATGGCAAAAGGTATAGTATTTTGACAACCAATATTGCAGAGTGCCTGAATGGTGTTCTTAAGGAAGCACGAGAGTTTCCCATTATGAAGCTAGTGGATCATATTATATCAGAGGTGTTGCAAAAATGGTTTTGTACACGTAGGGAGGAGACAATAAACATGACAACTCCACTGACAACATGGGCTGAAAAACAGTTGAAGAATAGGCACAAGGAAAGCCTTTCTTATAGAGTTGTTCCAATTAGCCTACACGAGTTTACTGTTGAAGATGGATATTTAGATGGTCATGTAGACTTGCATGCAAGAACATGTAGCTGCCGAGAATTCAAGGTTGAACAGTTACCATGCAAACACGTTATTGCAGTGTGTAGAGTTCGTAACTTATCAGTCTATAATTTTAGTCATCACTTTTATAAGTCCGAAGTCCTATTGACTGTATATGCGGAGGCTATCTATCCTGTTGGTTCATCTGAGGAGTGGGATATCCCAAATGAAGTTGAGGCACGTATAATATTATCCCCCACGAAATGTCGCGGACGGGGTAGGCAACAGAAGAATCGAATTCCGCCATTGGGTGAAGAAAGGACATCACATAAATGTGGGAGGTGTGGTGGCAGGAGTCATGATTGGAAGACATGTCGTTCGATGAATTCGCTGTCAACCCAAAGAAATCAGGAGGCTCCATCAAATGATACCGGTAGGGAGCAACCACATAATGAATATGATAACAACCACATGTACCTACTGCTTATTAAAAGCTTTACTTTAAGCAATGGATGTGTGTGTTGTAATCGTTTTGTTAGACATGTTAGTGGTTGATGTTGTTGCCTAATGACTTCAATGCTCAAAATTATTATTAAGTTGTTCTTGTATACCGGTTAGCTATGGCATTGTAATACAATTTTATTTCTCTTACATTGTAATTATATATAATATCAATAGAAATGGACAAGAGTAACATCTAAAACAGGACAACTCAAAGCATTGTGTAATAGAGTAAATTTGAAAATTTGGCACGACCAGGTCGTTCGATAAACTTATTTTGTTGCAATAGAGTGAAATTAGTTTTATTGCACAACCCGCTCGTGCAATAAAACAGATTCTGTTTTGAAATCTGCTTTGTTGCACGACTGGGTCGTGCTGATAGCACAACTGGGTCGTGCAATGGAGTGAAATCTGTTTTATTGCACGACCCAGTTGTGTAACAAAACAGATTTTGTTTTGTTGCATTGCTTTATTGCACGACCCCGGGTCGTGTAGCTAAATAGAATCTGCCTTAATGCACGACCCGGTTGTGCCGATTGCATGACCCAGTCGTGCAACAAAACAGATTCTGTTGAGAATTCTGTTTTGAAATCTGCTTTGTTGCACGACTGGGTCGTGAATGGAGTGAAATCTGTTTTATTGCACGAATCAGCACGACTGGGTCGTGCAACAAAACTGAATTCGTGCAACAAAACAGATTCGGTTTTGTTGCATTACTTTGTTGCACGACCCCGTCGTACAACTAAACAGAATCTGTCTTAATGCACGACCCGGTCGTGCCGATTGCAATAGAGTGATTTTCGGGCAATATGCACGACCCAATTACATCAAAAACTTGGCATGACCCGGTCGTGCACAAGGTGAAAGTGGCATTTTTGCACCACCACGAGCGACTTAGCATATTTAAAAATAGTCATGCAAATAGGAGTACAATGACCAAAAATATTTTAAGAAGTTAAAAGGACGATGTGTTTACAATTGTTATATGTACACCTGTAAACCGTGGATGAATTTGGCATATAATAACCAAAGTGTTTTAACTGTTCAAAAAGTGAAACATGGATACAACGACAATAATATCACCAAAGGTATGACTCTGCAATTACTCATTCCCTTGAATCAAATACATATATATCTGAAAGAGTATTACAAAGTTTGAGAAGAATGTCATGGTTTCTAAAATGCGGAATTTCAACATGGTTTTGCAACTCATTTCCACGATCTCATATCAAACATATCTGCCGCCAACTCCTTCCTATAGTTTCGAGCATGGTCTGGATGACTTATAACTTCTATAGACTCACCAGTAATCAGCAACGAAGATACATTATAACAAAAACTCCATAATCTCCACTACAAGAGAAAAGAATATAATGGTTAGTTGCAACTTCAAGAGAGGATATTACCATAAAAGAAACAAGTTTAGTTTTAAATTGGAGTAACCTTATCTGTTGTTGGGGAACAACTTGGACTCGGCCATGGATCTGCACCACCACCGTTATTCCCATCAACGGCCTGTAGCAATAAAGGAATCATATATGCATATGGCGACATTTGACTTTGAAATTCATCATCCGCGTATAGGTTGTGGTCCGAGTCATATACATCGATCTTGCTTTCTTTCACGTTAACAACTCCCAACACCCAATGAATTTGCCCAACATTTATTGGAATAAAAACCTAAGAAGCGACCAAACATATAAAAGGCAAGTCATGTGAGACACAAGCTACTGCAAAACAAGAATCTGTTTAGATATTAAGTGGTCATTTATCTTTGTTGTACTCACCCTCTCCACAAACAACCATGACATGCCTTCAAATTTGCTTTCACCTTTAGCATATTGGATACATCTGTCATCATTCTCAGTCCAAAGTGGTTGTTGTTTTTCAAATAATGAGTATTTTGCAGCCAAGAGTTGCTGCACAACACACAGGACAGTTCAGTGAATCAATCGAAATAATGAATCATGATTTATTCCTAATCGCGGCATTATGATTACATATGTACCTGAAAAAAAAATCCATTATTGCATATTGACCACTCTGATTTGCATATCTGTGCCTAATGAACCAAAATGCGGCATCTATGTGCTGTATTCATAAAAACATTTTAGTTGAAAGTAGCTTATAATTGACATGCATTAATATGTTGACTTCCATACATACCGCGTCAGACAACCAATCTCTAGGTTTGACTATAGTTCTAAAGAAATTCTTGTCACCAAGCACTAGCCCAAGTTCAACATTACAAGACAAGCAATTTATGAGAACATACTTATGCTGCACGACACAAAAGTAATGGAAGGATGATCCCCACTTACAATTTTCCATCATTTTCTTTGTGACGTAGCCACGTATTCAATTCTTTCAAGGTGTCCTCTTCCGGTTTGTGTTTCTTCAATGGGTTTGTGTAAGGAGGTCTACAAGATTGTGTGCGTGTCGTTGGTTGCTTATGCAAGTATACCTTCTGTCTGTCACTTATAACAGTGACATCTGGTGGGGACATGCATGTGTTGGCGGGAATCTCACATGGGTTGTATGATTCCTCACAAATAACTCCTACTTGTTCTAAACATGTCGATGTGTGGGTATTCTTCTCACGTTTGGGTTCAGAAACAATATTGACAACATCAACATTGTGAGTGGCAGTGTATTCAGCGGCCGACTCCCTCATTGTATCTTCATTATGGTACTCTCTCGACGGAGTAGTGAAAGAGTCATCAAAACCTGTAATCAATACCATAACATGAGATGCTGAATTTTTTTTTGGTAGATAACACAACAAATAAGAAAGTAAAAGTATTATTGACTGAAAAAGGAGAACTATATTGCTATCTTGAATCTCCGTATCCAACTTGTATAAATGAAAGGATTTGATTAATCGAGTTCTCTATCCGATCAAGTCTTTTGGTGATGTCGTCCTCCCTATTACGTTCTGCGGTCCGAAGATAGCCTATCTCACCCTTTATATAGACAATCTTCTCATTCTATAAACCAATCATGACAAGAGTGAAGTGTAAATGTTTTGTGCAATAGTAAAACAATAAGGTTAAAAAGCAAATTAGGGAATGGAAAATATTACCATGCGATCCAATCGTTCTTCAATACTTGAGTACATGTCCGGCCCATGATGATCGGTGTCCCCTACACGAGGTGAAGTGGTAGGTGTTTTGTCATTTTCTTGATGAGACGACGTGGCTCCATCTTCCGTCGTATGCTGATCTTTTGGCCCCTCATCTGAATCGTGTTTAAGTGTAAACCTCATTTTTGTAATCTTTAGTTTTCTGCAATGCAAAAATGTTAAAGTGTATGGTGTGGGGGACTCACCTGGTTGTGCGGGAGAATGACTTTTGGATTCAACCTATGAAATGTATATAAATCAAAAGGTTATCAAATGTAATATACATCTTACTCAAAATACAAACATATTTATTTCGTTGGTCCATACCTGAGTTTGACGAAAAATGATCTCCTACACTTCCTTGTTGGTGTGGTAACTTCTCATAATCCATCTAAGAATGAAAGCACCCTCTTTTACCAACTTAATTGCCAGTCTAAGATTACATTGGTCAAATATCTCATAAACCCACACCTATTACACAGAAAGAAGATATACTTAGGCTATAAGATATTAATCAACGGACAACAAAAGGGAATACGATACAACCCATTTACCTGAAATGCATATGGAAAACCATGCAAGTTATAATGCTCTTTGTGTGTGCTCTTCTTCAATTTCTTAAGATTCCACTTGCTATGTCGATCCTGAATGTTCTTCCTCATGCTGTTTAATGTCATATCAAAGCATTTTCGGCCCCAAGGATATGCATTGAACACATCGATATCATCAAGCAAATGAATATGATCTATCCTAATTTTAATTGTTTGTTCTTTACCCAACAATGCACACTCCAAGAAATACAACATTGCCAATTTCACTCTTAGCATGTCATCATTATCTGGGCTTTGTTTGAATGCCGTTTGTAAGTCTCCATGGTCGAACCTAACTCTTCCACCAAGTAGACCATGACACAAGCTTTGCTCTTTAGGGACTCTCTTCCGTGGATCATAACGGGGAAAATTACCGAATCGTAACCCCGTAACCAATGCAAAATTTCTCGATGAAAATGTAACCTTCTTTCCATTAACAAGAAAGGTCATACCATCATCGTCACTGTCCACTTCCCGCAAAACCATGTTGTGGCAAATGCATGATGAAAATTGTATTTGTTGCATGTCCACAAAATGGCCGAAGCATGAATCTTTAAACAACTCCATTTGAGTCTCCGAAAGAGTTTCCCGAATGTTGTGTAAAACCTCATTGATCTTTGACCTACAGGTTATCTTTACAGGGAAAAAATCTATGTCCTTGAATTTGGGCTGTAACGATGATACTATTTTAATATTGAGTACTGTAATAAGATTAAAGGAACTATCTTTAAGTATTTTAAAAATAGAGGGTGTTCCAACCTACCTCATCAACATTCATTTCTTCGTGTGGCCTTTCATCGTCTAATGGTATCCTTTCTTTTTCTGTCTTTTATTTCTCAATTGATACCTTGCTTTCTTTCCCTTTCTTCGTTCCCCTCGCAAATACTTTGTTTTTCCTTGTTTTAACCATCTCTGAAAAAACCCTTCATATGTAACAATGTATATCAACAATCTCACCAATGCATGAGTATAATGCTTTTTTTTTTAAAAAAAAACTCATTTAATAATTAATTGGACTATTATAATTTACCATGAAATAAAGTACCATTTATTGCTTCCTAGACAATCAGCAGATAATAGTTATTAGGGAACCCAAAAGCTTAAGTTGTTAGGTTGAGAACACATGATACAAATGCTAGTTTTAACTTTTGTCTTATTCTTCTTTTCTTTTGTTTAAAAAAAAAAAAAAAGATTTTCCTTGCCAAAAGCTAGGGTAGCAACTGTACAAACTCTCACAGTCCAAAACGCGTGAATGTTTTCTACGACTATGAGACAAGGATAAATACATTTTGGAGCTAATTTCTCGTTATAGACATGATCACTATCTTTGACCCGAGGGAAAAATAGTTCAATCTTTCCTCTGATATCCCATTCCATCTTCCTCAATAAACTCGTGTATTTCCATCCCCTCCACAATTTAGAAGCGCGTGAATGTTCTCTCTTGTCAAGTCAAAGTAAATTACAGTAGCAAAAACAAGCTTTCTGTCCATGATTTATAGGCTTTACTCTCCAATGCTCCACTAAACCAAGTTAGTAGTGTTACTGGTGTCCTAACTTTTTGACAGAGCTAAAACTTTCTAAAACTTCAAAATAAATAGCAGGTTGAGGTTTACTAAGAAATGCAGGAATAAAATTTTTTTAAGGTGTAAGAAGAAAAAGTCAATTGAATAAAACTAGAAATCTTAAAAGAGAAACTTTTGTAAGAAAAAGATGCGTTCCAATGGATGAACAAACCATGTAGATGAGGATTTCTTTAGTTGGATCACAGCCATCCATTTTCAGTCATAAATTAAATGCTAAACAAAGCAGGATAAAACATCCAACTTGTTCAATAATTTTTAAATAATCTGGACTTCAAGTTAACAAGCAAAGCAGATTCCAATAACATGACAGCTGATGTTTTAATAAGCAGAACAATCACAGTTAAGACATCTGTTGGGGAAACAATCATTTCCAGCAAGGTTGCCAAATCCAATTCTTCGAATAACCCATTGCCATTACTACAGCAGCTCATCCGACCTCCTAAATCAACAAACATTGTCATATTTCCCACCACCTCCAGAGCCAATCCCTTCAAGCACCACTTTTAACAACTTTCATCATCATCATCATAACTGCCATGTGAACCACCACAACATGGTCATTTTTTGCCCCCACATCCCAACCTAACTTATTACAATAATAATCTAAATATTTCAAGCTCCAGAAATATGGTGTTAATTAAGCAGATTGCAAAATCCCTTTTTCTTATATTTTTGGTTTCAACAAGGATTTACACATGTCAATGATTCCAGAAACACTAAGTACATCATAGTTTTCATGAACTCATCAAATAAGCAAATGAGACACAATACGTAGGTGTAAAATAAGAACAACTCATTGCACTATAGCTTACGGGTTATTCACTTCCTTCCACTTACTTCTTTATGTCTGTGAAGGAGACCACTGAATAAAATTCACATACAGGAGAAAGACTCCTATTGTACAAATAATTCTACGTATCTTATAAATAAACTGATCTACATAAGCGGTTGAGTCCAGGAACCTGTAGAAAATATTCAATGCCCTAAAATGACACCATTTATTTATCAGCTTTAGCGACCTGCATGTTTTTCTTTAACTTTCACTCTAACAAAATTAGTACGAAAGCTCTGGTAAAGAACAAGCATGTGACTCTAAGTAGCACCTTTATCTCACAATTCTACACTTTGGTACAATGGTAAAGGTGACCAAAAACAAAAATAATTTTTTTAATATAAGACCACCTGGACATGCTATTTCTTCTATACTTCTACCGCTTTTCAACATGGAGTTCTATCCCACCACATAATACATTGCTGAAAACTTAACCATATTTTTTCAATAGTTTCTTTCGTCGTTTGCCATTTCATCACCTAACGAATACTTTACTGACAGTTTTTACACTTAAATTATTCTTCTTTTCCTAATAGTTCTAGCAAAATTAACTTCATGACAACATCACCAACCATTTTTTCCATCTCTTGAAGCTGCTATCCAGACAGAACACAATGTAGAATTCGCATTCTCACAACAAAATCTTTGGTAGAATAATGCATGTACATTTTCTATGTTCTTTCGTAGCATATGTTACCTTAACATGCACAGAAAAACGAAATCCAACAAAAAAAAAACCCTCAAGCCCAGGCACAACAAGAATGTTGATGTTGAAACAGATAAGTTACTGCTTCAAAATCATCAAATATGACAAACAACATGTTGTATCCAAACATACAATTTTTGTACATGAGTCAATCTCAAAATGTTCAAATGCAAATCCTGAGCATCAGACCTTCTGTAGCCTTATTCAAGTTAATAGTTCAGACACATGGATACATTGCATGAATCAGTTATGCACGTCAAAATCTTTTAGTGTTAATAAAATTGCTGCATCAGGTATCCAAACCCAGTCCGCGTAATTAAACATACAAGAAACACAAAACATTTAAAGTTTTAATAAAATTGCTCACCAGCTGTTTCCTGACCCAGCAACACCAGTCCCAGTTTGCGAGGGCAGCGGCGGAGCGAGGCCACGGGCATGACTAAAGTGGCGACACGACGGTACAACAACAGGGAGTAAGGCCACGGCTGCGCCCAGTAAGCTATGAAATCGACGGCATGACGGGACGAACAGCGATAAACTGAGAACACGGGCACGACGAGCAAGCGACCACAATGGTGGGACGAGGCTAGAACAGTAATAAAATGATGCAGCAAGCATGACCAGCAAGCGACCAATGTAGCGGCACGAGGGGAGAACAGCGACTGAGCAAGCTGATGATGACGCGATCACAGCAGGGAATCACAGCGGAGCAACGACAGCAGCACAATGAAGTTCGGTGAGGGCAGCGGCGGAGCCTGCGAGCAACAGCGGATCGATGGAGAGGTGAGTCGTGTGTCGTGCTGTTTGCACGAATAGGGTTTATGTGATTTTGTTTTCGTTGTCTTTTTTTAATTTATTAAGGATATTTTTGTATTTTTCTATGTTAAAATGGGTCAATAATAGTTAAAATAACAAAAGGGGTCAGTTATAGACAACGGGTGTTAGAGGGGATCATTTGATGAAAATCGGGCAAAATCAAAAACCTCTTCTTCCTCCTATTGAACCGTCATCTCTCAGCCATTTCAACCGTCATCTCCCAAATTTCAGCTGTTTCATCCAAAATTTCCAGTGTAACATCAAGCATTTCACTGTTTAGAGAGAGAAATGCACTTCATCATGCGTTGCTGTAGAGAGAGGAGTGCATATATTTCATTTTAGAGAAAGAAAGGAGTTCACTTTACTGTATTGCCTATAAACTATCTACAATCCGAGTAAGTAGCATTCTATACTTCAAGAATTTTCCTTTGAATGGTGTGGTTATTTCAATTATGCTTAGATATTAGGCAAAATTTGTTTTTAGAGAGAGAAACAATCTACATGTGGGTATTTATTTAATGTTTTAGGGTATTGATAATATTCAATTGAGGTCGCATGATTTTGGTGCTGGGTTATTGTGTTTTGCTACTGGTTTGTTGTGCTTATGTCTAATTGTTAAGGTTCAGTCCTGGAACTATTTTCTTCTGGAGGTTGAAGATGGTGGCACGATGTTGTCGAACAGTCAGAATAATAGTCGAATTGTCAAATTAATAGTTGTTTGCTGTCGATGAGTCTCGTCGAATTGTCTAATTGCATACTTGTGATGTCAAAGTATCGTCGAATATTAGCATTCCATCATCGAAGTGTCGAACTTAATGTTTGAATATTTTATTTGTTGGCTCAACAATTCGACGACTAGTTTGAGAAATGTCAAACTTTCAACTAAGTCGTCAAATCATCGAATCTCTATCGAACTATTGAATCGTATGTCGGTTAACTAAACTGCTTTTGGTCATCTCTCGAATTATTGTTGAATACCTATCATTTGTTATCAAACTGTCGAACTGCATGTCGAACTCTTTGATAGCATTGGCGAACTATCGCATGCTTTATCGAATTGTCGAAATGTTGAATTCGACAGTTCGATTTACTCACGGTTGAATTGTCAAAATTTTTAACAGATTTCCTTTTTTTGTACATGTCGTGCATGCTTTTGTGGTTCTAACCCATTATATCCTTCATTTCAAGTCTACATATGGAGCCCTCCAAGTCGAGAATCGCTTTTGACCTGAAAACACTGGATACTGCTTATTTCGATGGGGTGATTACGAATATGGTGGGGTTGGATGGCATCTCCGTGTATAATAAGCTCATCAAAAAAGCAGAAGAGGATATTCAACAAGAAGATAGGCTTCGGTGACCTAATGTAGATACAAGACCTGACTTTCCAGGGCAAACTAGTCAATAACGTTCTATTGCACGAATTGAAGACGTATGTCATAAAGGATGAGTAGTTGTGGTATCTCGTTTTCGGTAAGACATCATTGTTCTACTACTACAATACGACATGTCTATTTATGTTTGTATCGACATTGGAATTGTTGATCATGTAAGGAAGGCCATAAGATTCTCTAAACATGGGTTTGCATTGATCACGGGCCTGAAGTTTATTTTGCTACCTGATTTTGAGAAGAACCTTAATCATCGCTTAAAGGATATGTATTTGGGAAGAAAGAAGATGAAGATTATTGAATTAAATTCCTGGATTGAGTCGGTGGATTTCGACAATATGAGGAATTCAGATGGAGTGAAGTTAACTGCATATTGGGTATTAAAGCGTCTTTTATTGGGCTGGCTGAAAACTGGTTTGATAAATTTGGATTACCTCAAACTAGTCAATGATTTAGATAAGTTCAAGGCGTATCCTTGGGGTGAAGCTACATGGAGGGAGACATATACCGATCTAAGAGCTAGCGTGTTAGATTGGGTGAAAAAGTATTTACAAAGGTGTAAGATAAAGAAGTCACACATGAAGGAGAAATACAACCTGATGCATGTACGCTTTCCAAATACTTGAACTATTTTCGTTTTTATAGACGTTAGTTTGGTTATCATGTACTTAAATGACATCAAATATGTGGATGTGTCTAATATGTGGCTTTTGTTGATGCAAATCTAGTTGTATGAGGCAATTTCGTTTGCAGGGTCCTTATACGCACGAAAAGGTGCGGCATACGAAGAGAGGATCTCATGCATTTTGAGGTGGACCAGTGTGGACAGACTCATCACCTAGGCAGAGGTTTTGAGGGACATGTTCGGTGGAACCCCTCAAGTCACGACACTACAATTGTACATTGACATTTGCCAAAGGTTACTTGTATAACTTTTTTTGCATTTTAATCTCAAGCTTCGTTTGTTTTTCTCGACCATGGGGATCCTCCTAGTGTGAGCCTACATCCAGAGGTAGCACAGCAGAGCAACGACTTATATGTAGAGAATCGATGCTGGATCAATGGCCTATGAGGCACATTGGTTGAGTGGGCCAAGAAGAATGAGTTATCGGTCCCCATCGATGCAAGGGCTTAGAAGAAGGTCGAGGTGAAGCAACTAGTGTTGTCTGCGCCAGAGGGTCCTACCCTTAGAGAGTCTAAGGAGGCTAGCTTGGATAGCATCGAATAAGAGATGCTTCTTTTTCGATACACGGATGGCCTCAACATGAGCGATGGATTCATGTGATCCATGGTTGATTATGTAAGTCCTTGAACGAGTTTCCATTAGTTTTAATCTCTTGTCTAATTGTTACATCATCGTACACAATGGATTGACGTTTTACTCTTGTAAGTATATGCCTTAGTAAATGTCGATGGTTAACATTAGGTTCTGGCGCAGATTTCATTTAAGGATCGAGAGGTCGTTTTGTATGACTCACAGACACCAGAGGATCAAGAGAGCCATCACAAGTTGATTCACTATTTCACGCCTCTCACAATCCTAACCTTTTATCTCATGAGACATCCATTCGCTTCCTAGATCGTATTGATGTCTCCCACGATATTAATCTGTTTTCCATCTTTTGGGCTAGGGAAGTGATCCCCAGTAGCCTTTAGGTAGTGGTGCATGCGGTGTGTACGTATGTATGTACACAGATCTACTTAATTTTAGAGTTGCCGTGGAGGCGTTAGCTCATGTAGACGAAGACAGGTTGAGGAAGCTAGTGGCGACGAGGATATGGCATTTGGGAGGCATGGACCATACAGAGATTTTTGGCAGTGCTCATTGGCGAAGTGGCCCTAGGATGAGGGTTTTTGTACTATTTGTTACAGTGTTCATAAGTAGTATATAACTCATGGTTTTTTAGTTATTCATTTGTACTGTTCACATTATTCAAATTTATTTGGTTTATTGTCTATTTCAATAACCATATGTACAATTTACACTACTATGATTAAACAAAATGCGTCATTTGGATTTGATTAAGTCAATGGAATATCAATCAAAAGGTAACATCAATTGTGATGATAATAAAGACTTGGTTAAACCAGTAAGTATGTTAGGATCCTACAAATTACTTCAATATACATATATCTTAGATTTTCAATATTCGTACAACCATATAAAGAACAAATGTAAACAAATACACCCAAAAAATTACTTCAAGTCGTATGGGACGGTCTCGCTCCATCAGCTGTAGGGTGAAGAGGTACTGGATTCTTACATGTCTATTTGTTGTGACCTTTTCCTCCATATCTAGAGCACGTCTATTGTCTAATCGTCTCACTCTTATAAGGACATCGCTGTGTGCATCGTCGACCTGCTTGGACTGACTAATAGGTGGAAGAAGGACCTGTGACCTAATGTCATATGAAACAATCCAATTTGAACTCATTCCTACTGACTGACTGGTGAGGCATAAGCAAGCACCAAACGTTCATTTTGGTATAGTGGGTTACAATAAGAGGCTAACGACCTCACATCAGTATAATGACATCCAACAATGGAATGTTTGCATGGTTGCTGATCTAAGTCAAATACTCTGCAAGTACATGTCCCAAAATAAAGATCCATGACATCCAAACTACTCCTCGAATACATTTGGTACAAGTGTGAACTAGTCAAGGCCACATGAAAAGTGTCTGACTCGTTTTTTCTTTTTGTTAGTAATGCCTCAGTCCACTTGGTTAAAACAAAAGAAGACACAGGAGTTGTAGACCGTCACTTATGAAACCTGCCACGCCCTAACATCTCTTATTTGGAGACTTTAGGGGTGATTGAATTAGAAATTAATAAAAAATACATCATCAATATCTCTTTTTTTTATTTTTTTTATACATCACATGAATTCATTACAACATTTGGCTATTTGTTCAAAATAAACTTTATATACACTGGTGACTAAATTCAATACATAAGTTGCTAGTCACATAACAAAATCTCCCATAATAAGTTAGGAGAATCAAGACCGTCCCCAAAAATAATTGTATACATGCAGACTCCAGACTCTCTAGGAAAGCTCTGGAACATCACTAGTATAAACATCTTTCTGTGTACCTGTGGAGGTAGGGGGTGAGCATAAACCCCAGTAGGAAAAATTCTAACATTATACTAAATCACACGCATTAAACAATTATTCAATTACAGAATATCACACCCAATAATAATAAATGAACAATTATGTTCATTTGCACATCAAATTTATAGTCGTGTTCGCCTTGGATCCGTATATAAAACGGCCCATCCAAGGTCCAACACTCCATGTTTATAATATTTGTGTTTCCCTTGGATCTGTATACAAAACGACCCATCCAACGTTCAACACTAAGAATTTTATTTCCGCATTCTCCTTGGATCCATATACAAAACGACCCATCTAAGGTTCAATGCATGCATTTACACCCCTTCAATATAATTTCTATGATAAATTTTAAGAAAATACAATTTTTCTGAAAAATCCAGGACTTTCGGGAAGTGAGCAATCGATTTGGGTCATTTTGTAATTCTGCTTGACAGTGCCGCTCGACACCTGACACTCGACACCCATACCTGCATGTCGAGTCTTACATGCAACACACGACACTAACGCGTGACACTGTTCACTCGGCACTCGGCACTCGACACTCGACACTTGACATTACTCGCTAGACACTCGACACTTGACATTACTCGCTAGACACTCGACACTCGACATTACTCGCTAGACACTCGACACTCGAACCCGCACGCCGAGTCGTGCATGCAACACGCAATGCTATCACTCGACACTCGACACGTTACTCGCTAGACACTCAAACTCGCACTCGCACGTCGAGTCGTGAATGGAGCACGTCGAGTCGTGAATGGAGCACGCGATGCTGTCACTCGACACTCGACACGTTACTCGCTAGACACTCGACACTTGATAAGTTAGTGTCGAGTAGTGTCGGATGAAAAGTCAGACTCTGCATCCAGAGTCGTGAACCTGTTCTATTAAGTCGGTTCAATCAGCTCATTTCCAAATTTTGACTCCTAACTTCAAAAAATTCACCAAAAATTCATTTTAACTCCAAATTAAATGAAATCAGTGGCTAAATAAAGCTTCATATGTCTATTTCCCTAAACAAATGAAAAATCATACAATTCTCAATCCAGAAAAATGCATCAGCTCAAACAACATAGTGCAGTCACATGAACTACAACTCCTTTCAAGAACCATCTCTTCTTTACTTCATAAGCACTTAGTTTTCACACATAATTCCTTATTCAAACAACCAAACAATCAACTTACAATAAGTAGTTTCACTCATAGTTCATCATCCAAGCAACAAACAATCAAGTTACAACAAGTCTCATGCATAACAAACCAACATCAATTTAAAACAACAAAATACATGACATGATGTAAGTATAGTGTTAGAAAATCCCTACTTGTATTCCAAGCTTATACACCTCTTTGAAATTTTTTCCTTTTTCCTCTTCTTTTCTTCTTCTCCTCCTTCTCTTCTTCTCTTTCTGGAACCGTGACACTCTCCTCTCTTCTTTTTTTTTTTTTCCTTCTTTCTAATTCTAGAAAATCCTTACTTATATAAATATAAGGCCTTGGTCCATGGGCCTAGGTCCGCTAACTTCCAACCCACTTAATCCTTTAGACATGGTTTCTAAATTTTGTAATATATATAAATGCATATATATTAATTTTCTTTTGAAACTCTACAAAACCACTCTTTTAAGACCTGTTCAATAAAAATAAACATCGAGTTAGCATAAAAGCAGTTAATAGAACGTTGTTATTAGAACATCTAATGTCATTAACTAACCTGATGTAGTATTCACAAATGAGTGTTATGCCCAAGCCTTTTGACTCTTTCATCCAGTTGTTTATAGACTTAGCAATAATGGTTGTCATGATACTGTATCGAAGACGAGGAAAATGACATCTTGCTTATTTACTTGGGTCAGCTTGAATCAGATGCTTGGCATCGCCTTGACTGATGCCTCTAATGCAATAAAAAAAATGATTGAAAGTCCAATTTACGATAAGCCCTGGCTGCATTGATAAAGGCAATAGAAAGGTAGTTATTCTTAAACCTTGTCTTGAGATTATACTTGAGATGATGCATCCAAATGCCAAAAATGGCATAAGAGAAGATATTAGTCACAACCCTAGCGATGCTTTTGTGTCGATCGGCAATGATAACAAGATTTTGGACGTGTCCAATGACACCATGTAGCCTCAACATGAACTAACCCTACGATTCAATCTGATAACAAAGCGAAAAATTTGATTATTATTGTCCATACATTGTATCATAAACAAGGTACCCCTATACTTTCCATTCAAGAATGTTTTTTCAACAGCCATAATAGGTCTGATTGAAGTTAAGAAACCACTAATTGACGCCCCTAATGCCAGGAAATAATATTTAAAGTGGTTTTCAGCATTAAGTTCAAGTGCAATCACTGTTCCGGGATTTTTTTCTTTAATAACATAGGAGTATGTAGGTAAAAGTGCAAATGACTCTTCAGTGATTCGATGAAGTTAAATTAGGATTGCCTATTTTGCCCTCTAAGCTTTTTGGTAGCCTATTGTGATATGAAGGTCCTTTTGAACATGCTCCATAATTTTCCTTGGACGATATAATTGTGAGGCATTCACAAACTTCTCTTTAATGCGTTTTTCAATGAGATCAGCACTTCCTTGCCTATGCTTAGGATGAAGTCCGACACCATCACATGTGTGTTTGTTGTTAAACACCTTCACTTGCAAGAAATCAGTGTCATTGACCTTTGTAGCTCTCAAATGCCATTTACAAGATTCATCTCGACCATCAACTTCGAATCGCGACTTTGTTGACCTTGTTACCTTAAACTCGAGGTTATATGGCAATGCCATGTTCCCTAATTTGTGACAGAGTTCTATTTTACAACCAAAAATTTACCCCACTAATAATTTGTGTCATGCTGAACTGCACATGAAGATGGTGGTATCGAAGGCATGAATTGAAAGACGTCCTCCACTCTTTGACGGATCGGATCATAACTGACATGATTTGATGTACCCGCATTTGTCCAACTCAAGGGACTTGTAATAAGATTAGACGACTGTAGTCCACACACATCATTGACATCACTATCATTGTCATCACCATCACTATACCTTTGGCCCAATCTTTAGCATTTTCTCCCTCGTTATCAACATATACACCCTCATAACTATCCCTTACTCTTGCACCTTTTTAAATTCTTCTTTAATGCTGTCGAGGCCATGAACAACACCAACATTGAAAAGCACCACCCTGTCCAACGTGGACATCACCTCCAACATTAACACCAACCCCTCCAACACCGCCAACACAACCAACATTAGCATCACAACCAACATTGACATCACCACCAACATTCGTGGAGGGTGGATCATGGTAAGTATACATTCCATGTTGCTGAAATGCCTCCTTTCTTGAGGTTTCCATATTCCGTGTCGGATCAACAATGGTTGGTCTACTTGTTTGCTTGACATTCTGCTCAACCTCAACATA
This sequence comes from Boswellia sacra, assembly GCA_013180625.2. Classification (NCBI taxonomy): domain Eukaryota; kingdom Viridiplantae; phylum Streptophyta; class Magnoliopsida; order Sapindales; family Burseraceae; genus Boswellia; species Boswellia sacra. The sequence continues at coordinate 150,115 of SNVD02012817.1, forward strand.
TAACGGCGTGTATTCATTCAAATCTTTCAATGAATCTCTGATAAAAAATCTATAGTCACACTAATTTCTTATGGGGAAAGGCCTAACATACCTCCTAATATCATATTGGCACTCAATTTGAACCTTGTTCTACAGCCATCTAATCCAAGTTCTTGACATATCAATTGCAGAAGCTGTTCATAAGAAGGATCTCTTCGAATCAATAATGATAACCTCCCCGCCCATGTAAACATAGTTTCCCATTAGGTAAAACCTCTCAATTTCCACCAAAGAATAGAGCAAATTTGATACCGTCCATCTATGAAGTCAAACATGTCCTAAAATTAGCGAAAATAAATTGCAAGCGAGAAAAAAAACCTTAAAATTGGTCCAAATAGGCAATTTTGTCCAAAAATTCGATAGTACGACAAAACACTATTGAAATGTCTAATTGGTTCGGCACAACTTCGACAATTCGACAACCCTGTTCGATGACAATTAGACAATAGGTATAAGTTCGAAAAAATTTCGACAGAACTTCAGCAATTCTACTAAACTTCGACGACTGTTTGATAGTTTGACTAACAGATTGTCGAATTTTATTCGATTTGTCAAATTAGATTTCTGAAAACGCAGCAACAACATAAATAAGCCAAATCAAGATTTTCAGATCAAAAATTGCAAAACCAATCTAAATAACTCAATTTCAATTATTTTTCATCTATTTCTACACATGTGGGATGAATTTCATAGCCTAGGTAGTGCTACATTGTAGAATAAATTACTTCGAGGTTAGTAAGAGAGAACATTACATTTGCAAAGCTTTGCAATCTCGATTTTTTCTTTTTTTGTATGATTAAATCATTGAATAGAGTGTCTAGACAGTAGTTGCTTAATTTTAAGTTAGTTTTGATTTTGAAAGCGTTAAGAGAGAGAGACTAATGTTGGTTGTTAAAGTTAAAAGAGAGTGATTACAATAGGGGTATTATCGTCAGAGTCTGCCAGTCTGCATAATTTTGGAGAGGAGGTAATGTGCTAAAAATATTTGGAGGGCATGGTTAGAAATGAAAGGCCCCCAGATAACTGAACATTTCCCAAGAAAGGCAGGATTGACTGTCATGCATGATTATTGCGGCATATGAGCTTTCACAAATTTGTGCAAATGTTATGGAAAAACCTCAAGCCTTCCAACTTTCTATTTTTCTTATATAGAACGTATTAATTAATTAATGGGCACACAACGTGTAATTAATTGGAAGGGAACAATCATCACAGCCACTAGCTGCAACGAAAAGTAATGCCAGCAGAGGTGCTGAGACTGGGATGCAATGCAATTATCACCAGTTATTGTTGGTAGTGAATTTGATGGAGTTAATTGAGTTGGTATCGGTCTTAGAAGATTGTGATCCGACCTCAACTCTCTTTTGTTTCTGTGAGAAGTTTGAAATTTATAATATGAATATCAATTTATTGTTTAACTTACACATCTTTTGATCTTGGATATTATATTTTAACTCTTTTTTTTTATTTAAATAAATACATCTTCTTGTCAATGAACTTTATAGTTGACATTTTGTTAGGGAAAGATGATCTATTTCTCAGCCACACATATGCTTCAGCCAGTCAGGAGTAATAAAAGTTTTTGTAGACACTTAAAATAATCGATTGTCTAAACACCCTTTTAAATTCAATGAGATTGCAACTACAGAAAACAAAAGAATTAAATAACGAGATCTTGGTGGAATTAAATACCAAGAAAATCAACGTGTCAATCAAATATTGGATATGGGCAGCGGAGGAGATGCATGCAAATATTGAATGAATGTGATTCTGATGCCATAAAAGAATCCCGCATGCGACTTTATGAGTAGTACTTTGTGGGAGAAATTCATATAAACTTCGCAGTTGGCACTCAGATGGGTAGCAAAAGTATGTGTGTTGGCTATTTTATAGCCTTTAATCATAAAACACTTCAGATTATTCTCGTTCATTAAGATCCTTCAGCTGCCACCCTCTTATAACTCTGCTCTCATAACTCTGCATCTTCCCTCTGCCTTTTGATAAGTATTAACCTAGATTTATTATACCGAGTTGTTTTGTTATCAGTATTGTTATATTCAACAATTTTCCAATTAGTGATGAGAAAATATCACAACTTGATGGTTTCAAAAGCTAAGTGATAGGTTAAATATGAAGATCTTACCACGTAACAACTCAAACTTCCGCTTTGACTTGCTTATATTCTTACTATTTCATATTGAAGTCTCATTATTGCCGAATGCATATTGGGCTGAGTGTTAAAATCCATTTCCTTTCCAGTTTTGAACCGTGAAGCTCAGTAAAGACTCATGGTAAATGTTGATATCGAGATTCTATTAAGCTCAGTGCATGGCTACAGCAAGATGAAATTGGGTGAAACTTGAAAGGTAAAAAAGAAGCTGCTGCCCATTAAGCTCATAATGTAGCTTCTAATAAGAAAGAAACATGTACATTCTCATAAAAATTTATGGTCTTTTGGTCATACAGTTACCACAAAGAATAATAAGGTTAAAAAGGCTTATCCCCCGGTTCTACCTCTAATAAACAGACTCCCAGAAAAAGAGAGGATCAAAATTTATAACTTGGTATATTAAGAATGCTTCAGGGTTACAGATTTTGCTAAACACAGAAAAAATTACTACGTATCATATAACAGCAGGCTCACATGTCAAAATTACTCTATGGAGATAGATTATTGATTTCTTCATATCCTGAATGGTCGGTCTCCGGAACTTGTATGATTCATCTTTGCCTTCTTGAATTGCGTTTTCTTGGTTGCAATCTCCTGGAAAGGATTTGGCCCCCCAAAGTCATGCTTATGGTGTCTTAGCTTCTTCCTTTTACCGCGATCATATTCTTCATCCCTGATGAATTTAAAAGATGAATCACTCAGAATAAAACTATATAAGGCAAATGAAGGTTCCAGCGTCTTGCGCATGATATATTTATTCTTTAACTAGCCAAAAATAAAATAAACTAATAACTATAAGGTATCATCTTATGGTGAACATGGATGACCTTCACCTGGAGAACTGTTATCTGATGGATAAAAAACTGTCACAAGCCCTGCCATGACCCAGACTTTTCCCTTTTATTTCAGGAAAAAAAAAAAAAAAACCTGATTCCTTTCCCTGTTTGTTTACTTACTGTTTATTATCTATTGTTTAAGATTCAAAACATTAACTGGCAAGTCGGTCACACAATTTGATCACTAATATACATGAGCAGACCACATAGGTCATGGTCACTAGTTCATCTTTGATATCCCCTACAAGTATGGTCCCTGAAAAAAAAAATATAAGTGAGAAAATGGGAATTCTAAAACTCACCACTCATCCAGAACATAACCAATGCTTAAACTCTTGGTATCATTGGATTCTACACTCTGTGAGTGCAACTCGATTCCGTCCCAACGTGCAACTGCATGAAAGATGGCCAAGGAAAATTCAGTAAAAATTCGAACAAAACTAGATAGTGAAGCTAGACAAAAATAACGAAAGGGTCTACCTAAATGAGAAGTTATTTCCCCAACAAAACCTAGGACTGAGGTTATCCAAGAAATAGTAATTTTATTACTGCTTGCTAACAACAATTTATAAGGTCAGCAACAGAAGAAGAAAGCTGGTAGAACAAGGGTCTTGCTCTGGAAACAAGTATGTGCTTAACAATATCGCTTGCAAGAAGATAGTAGCACATACTTTTGCCTCCAACAGGGCAAAATCGAAGACAAAATTTAAATTGCATGAAGTCCAGCCCCTCGTTTGATATTAACCATTATTATATGACCTTGCATGCAAGGTGTGAAAAGTTAAAAAGTGAGACAAAATCTCATATTCTAAGTGAAACAACCAAGGAAGCTGAAAAAATCAGCCTGCTTAATCATGCCGGAGTTAACTCTGCCACCACATTGTCACAGATAGCAGGTCATTTAACAAGTCGCAACAGGCATATAGTAAATATAGCACATATATACGTATTATAAATCAAATGAGAACTGGAGAAAGTAGACTTACGGGTTGGCTCCAGACCTCGGTTATGTGCACTAATTCCTCCGTGCAGTTCATTTTTTTTGGTATCTATTGAACTACCAGGTTCTATCACATTCCGCTGGTTTGCTTCCAAGTTGGAGCTAGAATGCTTCTGTAACTGCTCGTCTGTAGCAAGCACAGCACCATTCTGATGTATTCTTTTTCTTAATTCTCCATCTACACCATTCACCATCGAATCACCATTACACATTTTGATTTTCTTTTTAGAAGTTCCATTAACTGCTTTCTTCTGGCAGCAAGGACTTGTAGAATTTTCATAACATTGATTGGAGTTAGATGGCTCAAGATCTGAAGAAAAAGAATCTTTATCCAACAAGAGTTCTTTGCTGAGATTCTGGAGGTCCAATGTCCGGCGTTTGCTCTTTTTCTGTTTCTTTTTCTTGCGTAGGCCTAAAGATGCCCTGAAAAATTTTAAGCCAATATGCATTGAATTTGTTCTACACTTGAGAATCTTCTTCTTCTTCAATTTCCTTTGGGGTGCACTTTCAAGAGCTCTCGCAGGTAACAATTCATTTGTTATTGCTGACGAGGTTGCTAGTTCTACCACTTGACGACCCATTCTACGACCGTTATCATCAACCTTTTTATCCACTGAATTACCAGCGATACAATTATTCCTCTCATCTCCTACCTGGAAATGAAAAGAGAAACACAACTCGGTACAACATTTCATCAAAATTTATCAAAGAAATCCCATATACAACAAACAATCACCTGAGTGTTTTCACAGCTTGGCTCCTTTGGTGCTTTAATGGGATCCATCTTCTCCAATTTTTCGTCAGATTGAAACATATTTGAAACGCTCTCCAGCATTTTATCACTGGAATCTCGGGAAGGAGTAATACTTGATGCCCCACTCTTTGAAACACCATTAGTCTGGATGCATAGATAAATTTATGGATTAGAAATAAGGTTAAAATTCATCCAAGTGGGCAACTGAATGGACACCAGGGGTGCATACTGCAAATGACGCTTCCAGTTACCTTTTCCGAGGTCTCATCTCCTGTAAGCTTAACATTTTCAGTGCTTTGGTCCTCTTTGCTGTTGGGTAAAACAGTCATGGAGGCTTCCAAATCATTCTTAGAACTTGCTTTCACTTTGGAGTTATTCATGCTAGCAGCATTAGTAATGATGTTCTTTTCAATATTGGGAGTGTCACCATGGCTGCTTGAAGATGGAGCTGACTGTTGCAACATTTTCCCTTGACCAGAGGGCCCTTCTGATGGGCCCTTCACTAATGATGCACTTGGAGAGGGTTCAAACAAGGGGTCCTTTTTTGGAACTGAGGTTTGTGCTAGTAACCGGGCTGGATGAATGGATGCTTCCTTCAAATGAGCCTCCCTTGCCAAACCACCATTTACTGCATCCTTTTGTCTTATGGCACCAGAAGCGTTTGCACGAGATACTCCATTCTCAATACAAGAATTTTGAGGGTGTTCCTTTAGTTGTTGGCTCATAATGGAACATGGTTTATTTCCACTGACATTTGCTTTCAAGTTTTCCTTGTGAACAACATTGATTGGTTTCTTGGGAGCAATATCTCTTCTATCGCGAACATAAAACAGCATGTAAGCCTTCTGTTCTAAAACAGACCTCTCATTAACTTGGACAACCTGTCACATGAAATTTTAGCAAGCTATTTAGAAATTGATTCCCTAAAACCAATAACAAGGTATCTAACACTTAATAAGAAGTTCCTTTATAGACTAGACAAACTATGCAACATTAACAATGCAAATACATTGTTCTGGATACATAAAAGATATAAGTCATCACAACAGGGACAACAGCTATCAACAGACCCTAAATTCAAATATTTGACCCGACATTTTGTCCCATAAAGTTTGAGCTTCTGTCAAAAGCTCTCCAATTGTTTCAAAGATCAAACGGTCCCTAAAGTATCTGCAATAGGTATAGCTTATATAACTTGTAGATACTTTCATATAGTCCAAATTTCACAAACTAGAAGACTAAAATAAGCAGAAAAATGGCACGACTACGAATCATATGGGCGGCAGTATTACATACATACTTGAGTAATAACCCAGGTTCAAACAAACTTCAAAAGTGCAATTAGTCTAATTTTATCAAAACCAAAGCCTTGACTGGGGAGGATCAAGATTGACGCATAATGTACATATATTTCTTTCAATAAGACTTCAAAACTAAATAATATGTAATACTTACAACAATGTAATTTCTTAAAAGTCTTAAAACAGAATTTTCAGTTCAACATCTTTCCCATATTAACTTTCTTTTCCTACATTGCAGAGAGAGCAGAAGGGCTGTTCTTTTAATCAAAACTGAAGGAAACAATGAGCAAACTGCATCTACCAGCATTCTCAGCACAAGAACACAAGAGGAAGAAAATTTCCCATACCCGGTTGTCATCGAGGGAGTACCACATGCCACTTGATGTACGAACAAAGCAGTAATAGTGACCAGAGTGCGTGCTCCAACCATGATGAACCAGAACACCATAAAGAGTATACTTTAGATCTCCTTCCTGAAAGCACAAAGACATGAATTACTAAAATTTAGATGCATAATCCAAATTCATTTTCAAATAATGGAATATTTTAAGAAGCGAGTAAAAGAAAAATTGGAAATATGGACCTAATTCCGAATTTAAAAAAATGGCAATTAAGTAATCTATGCAGCATTAATCACCGATGCAGTGCTACATTTGTCCTTAGATTAGTACCACCATGGAGTTTCGCTTAAAAATGGTCAACTGTATAATCACAAAACCTGGTTAACTAAAGTGTTTTCAACTCATACGAAGTTCCAACTCTGCAAGCAGAAACAATATAATGACATGGTGAATATATATAGACTTTACAAGGAAAGGGCATGTCACAAGATACAGTTATTATGCCTAGAATTTACAACACAAATCAGACAATTTTAAAAAGTGCTGATGGCCAATGTAGAAACTGAGAAGAGGAAAGAACACCAAAATAAGAGACAGCAAAAAAATAAAAATAAAAATAATGAGAGAGAGAGAGAGAGAGAGAGAAGATAACTGAAGTAGATGTCATCATTATAATATCTTGAACACTGGTTTAAGTTAAAACTCTGGCTTTGATAAACTATGAGTTTATACATTACACATAAAACATAGGCTATAACAGTAAGAATTTCACTCACGTAGGAACCACTGACAAAAGGTTTCATATCTAATGTAGGACCAAACTGAACTTTCTTATCAATCTTTTGTCCAGGATCATGTGCACGAAACCGCTTCAGATGGACAGTAAGAACATAAGGTGCCTTGTGAACTGTGAGCTGCTTGAGAGCCCTAACTTTCTGCTTGCATCGTTGGCACTGGTACTGCTTCTCCCCTCCATCTAATAGCTCAGCGGTGGTGAAGTTTGTAAGGGCTTTATGAACAGAATCTGTCTTCGCAATTTCAAGACTTAAATCCAGAAAGGGATCAAATTTGTTGGAGCAGTATGAGCATTGCATGCATTTCACCTGGCATATGAAACAAGGAACCATTCAGTATATGATAAAAGCATCCAATATTGAAATATTTGATGGCAACCTAGTTGTTTCCCACTATCTCAAATAGCTAACTTTTGTCTCAGTAACCATACCCTATAAGCAAGGAAAAACAAGAACTGAGTAAGTACCTGACTACGTAGACGACCACCAAAGATCTTGTGTACCAAACTCTTCTCATAAGCACCAGGGGATTCACTTGGTACTCCTGAAGGCAAGCAACATTTATGCATTGATTCCAACAAGTTCACCATATACTCGTGTGCATCCTCCTGTCTAGAGATTCGGAAGTTTCGAGATATGCCTAATGAATGGTCAAGGATTCAAATTCTAAACTATGCACAGCAAGAAAATGACTTATCTGGGAAAAATCAAGCAACCACTGATTTTGAACCCGTCCAAAAGTGAATTACTAGTATATTTTTTTCTGATGCATCCTAACATGAAATTAGAATATTTTAACCAAGATGTAATTATTACCTAGAAAAGTAAAATCTATCTAGCTTACATGAGAGAAGCTTGCTTGGTAGCATCACCGACTGAAGATTTCAGCAAAGAAAAAAAAATGATGACAGCTGCAATAAAATTCTTCATATAAAAAGAGTATGAATCATATTGAATAGAAAAAAAATGATGACAGCCGCAATAAAATTCTTCTATAAAAAGAGTATGAATCATATTGAACTCTTCTTTGACCAAAGGAGACCAAAAAAATCCAACATAGTGGCAAAAGGTCAGTAAAAATAACAAATTTCTACACGAATATACAGGAAATCAAACACATAAAACATTAGCAAGGATACATCGCAAGTTTAAGACAAGATCCTTTGGTGCCAATATCCTCCCAGTCGCCTGTAGAGCACGGCTAACATGTTTCTGAATGGCACATAAGGCACAAAACCCAGCAATACGGCCTTCATAAATAAATAAGTAGAATGATTAGAAACTTAACACCACCATTAAAAGAGGCTACTAACTCAATGTGCTTATGTTAAACTCCTATTTTCCTGATTATTTTTATCTATAGATTATAATTCCATTTATTCTGATAGTACATAAAAAACTGAAATAGACATCCAAGTCTATAATCATAAAATTGCATGAGGAAGCAATTATGCATCCATGAGAGCTCCCAATCCGAAAGCTAATATAGCCCTATGACCAAACATGACAAATACACCTAGACATATAAAATTAATGCAGTACATCTGAATGCCTTATATATTTTCTATTGTGTTGATGGGGAAGAAAAGCAAAAGAAAAAGGAGTGGACACGGAAGAGAAAGCCACTTACAAGAATTTTGATGCTTGCCACTCTGCAAGTATGCCGCTAAAGGCTCTGTATATGTCAGACATTGCAACACCGAGTTGAGAAAACAAGTATTTCCGAGATTTTCCAGACCAGCACCCTACAGATCGTACATGCAGTCAAGTTTTGTATAAGTTCACCAAAGCTGTAACCAAAAAAACAATCGTACATTTCCCAGAGGCAACTAAAAAACCAAATTTTGTTGTAAAATACAAAATTCAACGAAATACAATATATTAAATTGTGACTCTTTAGAACCCAAAAAATCAGAATCCTAACTTTGTGAATCCTAATAAACACTAAAAGGAAAAATTCTACGTAACCGACATATCTTAAACTCAATCAAAGTAAACAACTGGCTAGCTCAGAGAAAACTGTAATTTAGAGGGACTAGAACCAAGCTCTGCTCGATCAAAATATAGAATAAAGATAGAGCCATTCATTTATCTTAAAATAAAGAGGACCAAAACATACCTTCCACTAAAAAAAAAAAAAAAACCACAATTGACACTATTTTCCAGTATTTCCTAACCGGTAACATTACCAATCATGTATACTAAATTACCAAAAACAAAACAAAACATTCAACAAAACCATGAAATCAATAAATTCAAATAAATAACAGAAACCAAACATTGATTAACAGCAAGAAAACGGCAAGATTTGTCACTAAAAAAAGCAACTCACAATTCTACGGAATGTAATCCCGAGACTGAGCTCAGGATCCAACCCATTGTCCCAAAACTCCGACGCATCAACTCTCTTCCCGGACTGACCATGCTGACCCTGACCCGACCGGCATTTCCTATGATCTGAACTGCTGGGGTTTAGCGTCTCCAGCTTGAAATTCCCACCATCACCACCATCATTGAATCCAGCAAAGGGTTTCCGAGCTTGGTGGAACTCGATCCTCCTCTGAAACGTGGAGAACGATCCAACCGCAGAATCCGCAAACCCGGCCGCCGCCTCCACCTGAACTTCCGTCACCAAACTCTCCATGTTATCCGAATGAATGAAAATCTAATCCTGATTGAAAATCGGGTTATGAGAACTGGTCAAATTTGGAAACTACGAGAAGGGGATGAAGCCCTTTTAGGGTTCTGTTTTATTTTGTTGTAGTGGTTAAAAGCAGAGCTCAGTGTTTCGGCTTCTGCGAAAGAGGGGTACAAGATGAGTAGAAGGACAGTATTAAACCCTACCATGTCGTACCAGACCCCTTTTTGTCATTTCACGTTTTTTGACATTTTGGTGTATGGTTGACTTCGTGGGGTGCGATGCAGTGGATTTTTTTTTGCCCCTTGGACCGGGAACTCGGCTGGAGATAAGACAAGTGTTTTGTTTCGGTTCGATCATACCTTTTATCGGTGAGGGATGAAATTATTGACGTTGAAAACGGTCAATTGATTGAATTTTTTAGTATAAAATTTTTTAGAAGTTTCTGTTGGAATATTTTAGAACTTCTTTAGAAGAATTTAGCCTAGAGTAGATTTTAATTTAATGTCGAATATATGTACAATTTTTTATACAACATTAATTTCTATGGTAAAGATTATTACTTGTTTATTAATTTTTAATTGAACCGGTGAAAATTGATGAAAATTTTGTTCCTTGTATTTATATTTTTTAATATAATTTATATTCAATTATAATCTTATATTTTTTAAATAATTTAAATAATTTATAATCAATCACATTTTTAAATTTTATTTAAAATAAAAACATAAAATAATAAAAAGAATATAATATTATGTTTAATGTGTTAAATTTATGTAGGTGATATGATAGCCTTATTAAATAGGTGTTATATGGTTTTTCTTATTATTGACAAAAAAATGTATTAATTATAAATTTGCTGAATTATATTTGGAAGAATTATATTAAAGTAATTTAAAAATTTTAAATAAAAATTAATTTAAGATGAAAATCTTGGATTAACAAAGATAAAATGCGCGTAACTAAGAATAATGCGAAGAAGGGACAGATTGAGATTCTTTGTACTGTTTATTAGTGGAATTGGATGACGTGTTGCCTGTGATGTTTGGTTGGATTGGTCATTGTACGGACAACTGGATTTTGTGGTCGGAGCCAGCTCTACACGTGGCAAAGTGGCACCTGAAATTGTAACCATTTCCATAAATATTGGACGACCAGGGTATAAGATTTTTCAGTGTCAAAAATACTTGGAAAATTTTTATATAAACACATTCAAACTTTCGTTCAAAATTGTATTTTCATTTTACATATTATATTATATATATATATGTATAATTTTTTATACAGACATTTTTATATAGACTTATATAATAAAAAGGAAGAATTCATATGAGGTTCATTCATTTAAACTAATTTGTGTGTTTTTTTAGATTAAATTCTAAAAGAGATAATTATGTTGTTTTTTTTTGTCTAGATATTGTAAATAGAGATATATTAATTTGAATGGTAATTTAACTCAAATTTAAACAGTTTTCTATCTTTTAAACTTTCCTTCATATTTCAACTCCTTTTATAGGAAACCTTGACTAAACCCCTAATAACAAGTAAGGCTACACATTTAGGCTCTGTTAGTTTATAAATCTAAATCATGTTTTCTGTGCTGCACATTTTTCAATGCAATTTATATTCAATCTCAACCACATATCTTTTTTAAAATTCAAAATAATTCAAAATCAACCACATATTCCTAAATTCAATTGAAAACAAAAATAACAGATTCATAAACGAACACACCGTTAAAAGTTGAGGTTTTAAATAAATAATATATATGAACTTATGACCCAATAATTTCTCCAAGTCCGTGTCATTGATTAGCTAGAGTCTTAACACGAAAGGTGACCTGAAATACTAGACTTTATATCTCTAAACAGCCATTCACCTTGGGAAATGGTTTGGGTATAGCTATTATATTCATATAATGATTATTCATTTTATATTAAAATTCGGATATATAAAAGTCATAAATAGATAAACAAAAATTGTTGGTAAAAAATCGTAAATAAAAATTATATAAAAGTTATATTTATGATTTTTATTTATTCGTCTATGATTTTTCATATCCGTTTACGACTTTTATACAAAATAAATAGTTACTATATGGATACAGCTGATGTACTGTAGAATGACTCTTTATCTTGACTTAAAAGAGAATTGATTTATGCGTTTGGAAGAATGTCGTTAACGATTTCGATATAAGAAAGCTGTTTTTTTTATATGAAGTTTGAATTTAACTTATTCATAGACTTCAGATATTTTTATGATAATTAGTTTTTTGACTTAAAATTTAATATAAGACATTTTCAACCGGATGAAAAAAGCTAAAACTTTAACTTTTATCTGAATACAAATATTTGAATAATTTATTACCTCTTTAATTCTCTTAAATGTCCTTATAAACTTCATTTATTATCAACTTATATAAAACCTAATATTTTAATTTTGGAACATTAATGTTTATTTCTAAATTTATATTATGATTTTCTATATATTTTTAAAATTATTTTGTGGTCATTTAATTCATTTATGTATCAAATTATTTTAGAAAAAATTATGCATATTTAAATAAATTAAATTCATAATAAATTTTGGGTGCAAATATTTTTATTATGTGAAATAAAATCACAAAAGAAAATAAAATAGATAAATAAGGATATATGTGAAAAATTATTAGTTTTTAGACATTTCAATTCAGATATTAAAATAGAAATAAATATATCATTCAATTTTTTATATCCAGACCTACTAAGGCTTTAGTTTAATTCAGACATATTCAAATTTCAGATTAAAAAAAAAAGGCAAAGTGATTTGTCACCTAACACATTGATAACAATTTTATCTGTCTTCGAATAATACTTCGAGTAATAGTATCATATTATCCATAGGGATGGCAAAATCTGGATGAGGGTGTGGGTGTGGAACCAGACGAAAAAATTTCTCCCCGAACCCCTCTAAATCCCTTGATTTTTTTGGGTTTTTTTTCTAGTGCAAATATTTACTGGTTTGGGGATGGTATATACCACACCAGAAAAAAACCTCGGATTTTCTCCGGTTGTCCCCGCTTTTTTTTTTTTTATAAATTTCTTAACTCTTTTAAATGAGTCAAATAATGAACATTGCTTAAAATATCATAAGAGAACTGGTTGACAGTGGTGGAAAAGTTTGCATAATGGGCTTTCTAACACATAGGTTCAAATCACAACACTGCTTGATGAATTAATTTTAATTAAATATATGCAAAAAATAATTATATATAATTGTTTGTCAATTATTGCAACAAGAAAGCATGTGGTCTGGTGGTTAGGAGATGAAATTCAACTTCTAAATAACAGGTTCAAGTCCTAGCTTATCCATTTTTGAAATAAATAGAAAGGGTTGTGTGGGATATCGCACCCGCACCACACCTAGACATTATCCTCACAAAATCTGGGTTTTCCCTGGCCAGATTAACCTAAAATCCAGGTACCCGATGAAACAATTAAATTAACCTCGCAATCATAACAACAAACCTAGTGTGTGGTTTGTGTGTTATCAAGTCTTGTCTTGCCATAGTTGACTTGTAGTTTATATTTTATGATAGACCACGCGATAGATAGGACTACAAATAATAGAAAAGCTATGTGCCCCAGGGTTGCTTCAAGTGATAAAGCTTGAGCACTGGATGTGTGGTTATGTGAAAGGTCCAGGGTTTGAGTTGCACCATTGATTTAAACTCTGTTGTCTCCGGGGACCTAGCATTGGGGTGTACAGGGTATCCCCATGGGGATTAATAGGAGAGGAGCTCAAGACGGAGACCCGTGGAATGAAGAGAAAAGTCAATTGCTACCGTATTACAAATGCTAGCCATGTGTGGCACGACCTGCACCTAGCTAACATAAGCGAATCATGCCTAAAACTATGCTAAAAAAACAAGTTATTAAAATATGTCATTTTAAGAAATTTGGCAGAGTCTACCCTATATTTTGGACTAAAACCCCCACCAAGCACACAAAATTCAATATTTCCAAAACATTTACATAATTATTAACTTCCTTTCGGGACCTTGGATCCTGTAATAAAATATTTGTTTCCCAAACAACCAACATAGCAAACTATGGAATCTGGCCTTAAATATAATTAATTTACAATTCAAAGATTTATAACCAAGATTTTAATGCAAGTTTCCTAAAAAACTTATGCATGATAAATAAGTAAAAAGTTTTAAGAGGAAACTAAAAGAAAATCCTTGATGTATGTATAGTATCAAAAAAATACATATACAAAAGATAATCCAAAATAATGAAACAAAATATCAAAAGGAATGCTATCAAAACATCATCAAGTGGCCAACCTCAACTAGCTAGTGATGCTCCGATTGAATACTGCAATTTCCTGGGGGGAAAAAGGGGTTTAAAAAAAATAAAAGAAGAAGAAAAATGGGTGAGTATAACCTTAGTGAGGGGGTAGGACAATTAAAATAATTAAAATTTGCATAAAATAAAACAATACATCATAACAATTAATAATTAAAATTTTGCTTTACTAACATTGTTTAAGAAATTGTTTAGATAGGATACAAAACAAAGAAACAAGTTTTTAAACCATTTATATACCTTTCAGATAATCTAAATTTTAATGTAAAAGTCTTCTAAAATATTTCTACTTACATTTAACATTCAAATTTGATAAATGAGTTAATCTTCTAAATCTCATAAAAACCATTTCACATTTTAATTTCTAAATCATCATAGTTTCACTAATCAAGTACCCAAACTAATCTGGCTGATCATGACCTGACGGGGATAGGATCGCTCAAGTCGAGCTAATCACTATATTAGTCATACGCATGCGTAGAGCTGCCCCCCAAAAGGCTAAGTGCTCAAATCACATGGCTCAAAACCTCATTGTGTGTCTGAACAGGTCCCAAAGACCTCTATCTATCTTTTAACTGAATGAATTGGGTACTAGCTTAGTAAAACATAAAATCGATTCTTTATTTTAGAGTCATATCCTTATTTTAGGAATATTTTAGGAAACTAGTTTTACTTTAAAATTTCTAAAATATTAAACATTTCTTTCCAAAAAAAACTTAATAGACAATATTTAGTAAACTATAATATATGCTTTATAGATAAATAAAAGAAAAATGGCTTTACCAAACACAATAAAGCTTTGCTAACTTGTATAAAAATAGAAATTTAAAATTATAATTTAAATCTTTGTAAAAACAAATTTTTCCCACTCACAATATTGTGGATCAACTTGTGTGGAAGCCCTTTCCTCGATCGGATTCGGATTTGGACTTGAAACCGTAGTCTCATCTAAGAGAAAAGCGAAGTAAAACTCTTCAATAGCACCAAATAGCATATCTAGACAAAACCCAAAATTTCCCACATGTAGGAATCTTGGTAAAATAACACAGAAATTGAAAATCCATCATTTGGTGCTTCCAAGAGCCAAAAGTAGCTAGGAACTACACTAATTCTCTTATACAAACACAAATCTAAGGAATAATTGTAAAAATCTAAATTAGGAAAAATTTGGGTAAATTGGTTTATTCTAAATTATACCAACTTCATACTAGTTCTCCTAACTGAATAATAAAGTATCTAATTTTCATCAAAATACAAGAAATTCAAACCTAAATAAGCAAAGAAATCTCTTTTCTCTCTTTAGACAATTTCCCAAATGTCAATAATTCCTCTTTAATGTATATCTAAAGGTAGAAATCAAAATATGTAATTAATTTAACTACGAGGTGGACGAATTACCTCAAAAAGCCCTCCAAAACCAACAAAAATTTCCACCTCTCAAGCCTTTCTTCCTTCTTCTCACGTCTCCCTCTCTTTGCCCTCCCTTTCTTTTTGTTTATAATTTTTTTTCTAATTAATTCATAATATAAATGCATGGAAAAATAAAAATTAGGGCTGTGGGCTGGGTTAGATTCTAACTTCCAATAGGCTATTTATCAATTTCAAACTTGGGTCAACGCTTTTTAAATTTAAAAGGTCATGGGTCATTACGGTGTGCCAAACTCGAAGTTAGTCCACCAAGGTCCAATGACTAAATAAAAGATTGAACATAGATGCTTCATATAATTTTAATTGGACTCTTCAAGATATCATTAAAAACGATTTAAAAATAAGAGAGATTATGATGCTTCCAGTATTTGCGGAATTAACAAACGGAATAAAGCTAGTTTTAAGGAGTAAAAAGGGAAAGAAGCAGAAGGAAGAAAGGTTGGATACGAGAGCATCATTCTTTAAGTTAAAGATTCATATATAACAATTAATTTCCCATACGTTTCGACTCCAACTAATCTACTTAAATACAAACTCTAACACAACTGTTTAACTTAGATAATTAAGTAAAATGCTAATTAATTGCGAACAAAGTAGATTAAATAACTATCAAAATAATTAAATATAACGGAACGGGAAATAACTGTAAATAAAAATGATAATGGCTGTAATTTTTAGCAAAATGGTAAACACGACAAAATATTAGAAAATGATATCAGAGAAATTTTTTATAGGTTCTTTCTAGGTATTAAATTGCAAAATTGTTTGATAATATATATATAGACAATGAGGATCTAGGACTTTATTTAAGAAAGGATACCGTAAAGATTTTAATATTTTTTAAAAAATAAAAACTTGGTGCTCCAAAAGAATTTATTGAAAGAAAAAAAAAGTATAGCTAGATAGGGGGACAAAATATATCCTAAATTTATAATCACTAATAAGTTTTTCTTTGAGCGCATTTGTCTTGACTTCTCTATTAGCTAAAAGCGTTTTTTCAATGTGAAAAACTCTTCCAATTTTTTTTTAGGTTATTTGGCTATCACCTAAGAAAAGTTTATCGGTGATTAAAAAAACGTTATATGCCCTTTAGGAGAAGTTTAAAATTAAGACCTTTGGGAAAAACTTATTTTGAGCTTTTTTAAAGTTATAAAATATCAAATATACCTTTACAATGTTTTAAAAGATTGACCTTACCCTTCCTTTCTAAATAAAATTTAATTTGGTAATTTAGCATTAATATTTACTTGTATATTTATTCAATCAAATAACTAATAATTTTTATTTTATAAAAGCTCTATTTTTATAAACTTTACTCCAATAAGATCTAGTTCAATAAATTCTACTTGAAAAAACTGAAATAAACAGGCCCTTAAATGATGACCAAATGACCCAACAAAAAAAAATATCATTAGAAAAGCCCTTTTGACCAATAGATAACCTGAAATTTTATTGGATAATTGAGTAAAATAATTTTTGTTTATAAGTGGCTGGTTAGAGTAGTTTTTTAGTTGCAAATAGTCACAATCTCATTAAAAAGCTCTTTTGAATTTTATATCAAGAGTTTGTAAATGTAGCATTGATCTTATCAAAATGAAAACTCTCTTGAAGGGAGGTCCAACAATTTTCCAAATCAGATAAAATTCTTAGCAATTAGACGAGGTAACTAAAAGAAATTTATACAAACGTAATTGGCTTTTGTTGTTTGTTTATTATCTGTATTAAAGTTAGACGAGAAAAAATTACTATTTAATAAAGAAATTCAAAGAAAAATACATTTAACGAGGTTATTTCCATGACAAATTGCTAAGGGTGAAGAAGACGGTCTACCACGAAATAGTAGAATGCTGTCATCCACTTCTCAACAAGATAAAGCCATGTCTGACTCCAATAAGGATTTACATACAAAACGACAGCAAACCCTGAGAGCATAATTATGTAAGACACCATAAAACTGATGCAAAAGAAGCCCATGTCAATGTAGCTGCTCTAATGAACTAAAGATAGTGATTCAGTTGTGTTGCAAATTTTAAACAATAGCTTTCCACAAAGTAGAGGAGTCCCCTCTTAGCTACCACTGTCAAAGACTTGAAATTGTGCCTCGTTTAAGATCTTGCCTGATAAATTGTTGCGTGCTACAGAATAAATAGATAAAAAAGCTAAAGTCAACAAGCTTAGGAGGGATCCATTCAAATTGTTGTAGGAAACATCCAAACTGTCGATAGACCTGAAGTTTTGAAAGTGTTCGTGGGACGAGTCCCCCCAAATTGTTATGTGATAGGTTCAGTGAAAAGAGTGTGGTAAGGTTCCCCATTTGAACAGGAATCTGACCACTTAATTTATTGCAAGAAAGATCAGTTATTCCAACCACGAAACTGAGTATTAACCCCTTGACATAGGTGATTCTATTTTTTATTGTTAGCTCTATACATTCTTCCTCTCTATTTGGAACAGTTTTTGCACCAATCATGATCTCTTTCATGGTTTGATGTCATATTTAACCAAGAAAGAATATAGCCGGCAAGATTGTTATGAGAAAAATCCATGACACGTAATTGCTCCAACTCGCACAACTGTGATGGCAGTTCACCATCAAAATAATTGTTTCTCAAGAAAGGAAGCGTAACAGAGAAAGCCTGCCGATCCAATTTGGAAGGCTACCATTTAAGAGGTTATGGCTAGGATCCTATGTCACCAAGGAAAGACTATAATAGAAAGCATCTATAAGTTGTCCTTGTAGCCTATTTCTGGCCAAGTGAACTTCTCTGACTAAGAAGACTTAAAACAAGATTAAACTTTTGGACTTAAGACTTAAAACAAGATTAAACTTTTGGACTTAATATTTTACTAATCTTGGGCTGACCTAAGCTTGGGAAAGACTATAATAGAAAACATCCATGAGTTGCCCCTTCAACTAGCATTGTGTAAAAGTCACTGATGAGATAACCGGTGGATTTTTGACGATGATGATTGGCAGATTGGCCGACAATATGATGAATAACGAAGTCAGTGGAGAAAGAAATTAAAAGATAAAATCAGAAGGGGTAGAGAGATAGAGAGGGTAGACTGTTAGAGGAAGAGATGGAATCGTGAGGATAAGAGCTGACATGCGGCATTCGCTGTAAAAAGGCAATGTGTCACGGTCCGCCCAAGTTGCTTGCTAGAGATGGCTCAAACGCACACAAAGTTTGGCCCAATCTAAGTTCATATTCTAAAATTCTAGCTAGTGGCATTAATGTAAATATCTAGAGATTCTAGATGGTCAAATATAGCCGTTGGGAACTAACCGTTATATAGCCGTTAGGAACTAGCCGTTATATAGCCGTTAGGAAACTAGCCGTTATATAGCCGTTAGAAAACTAGCCGTTATGGAGGAGGTGACTCACTATAAAAACCCCTCCAAGGCTCATTTGTAACATATCCACACACTTATTGAATCCAAGCATTTGTAAGCATTTTAAGCATTGTAAAGCTTTCAATCGTAATACAAAGCATTCTTTGAGTAAGCAATACTTGTCTTCATTCTTCCTACTCTTCTCTTTGTTGCCTACAAGTTCTTAAGCTCAACGGTCCACAAGCTTCTTCCTTGAGCGAAGCAAGCTAATCACAAGGCTTACTTAGCAACTTCGGGTTCAAGTTGCCTAAGTGCCGCACGAGCAAGCTGCGCTAAACTCCAAGCTCGTGACAGTTGGTATCAGAGCACGGTTCGAGCACAAAGAACAAATGGCATCCGACATGGAGTTGAACATCGAGGAGCAAGTCCGTGGTCGAGAGGAACAATCTCTCCCACAACCACGCCTACAAGGAAAGCGTGGTAAGGCTAAAGCTCCACTTACGGAAGTCTTGGAGCCTCGTGTTGCAAGCCTTGAACAAACTATCTCGGGGATGGACAATGCGATCGAAGGGCTCTCCGCACGTCTCGAAGGTCTAGAGACGGAATATGGAGAGATAACCCAAGCCACAAAGTCCAACATCAACGAGTTTAGTAAGGCTTATGAGAAGGAGCTTCGTAACATTACACGAGAGCTCACAAGCTTGCGGGTCTTTATGGAACATGAGTTGCGGGGACTCCGTGCCGAAGTAGAGGAAACTCGCACGGAATGGGAGAAGCACCAATGCGAGCGCGCTAGCCCTTCCTACACAAGCGGTAATGCGTTGATAAATATGCAAGTGCCTACTCCTCCCACGTACCATGGCACCCGCAATGCAACGGAAGTGGAAAACTTCCTCTTTGGCTTGGAACAATACTTCGAAGCTAAATGTGCCCACGATGATGCTTCGAGGATCGGTGTTGCGCCCACATTTCTACGTGATGTAGCCCAACTTTGGTGGCGTCGAAAGCATGGCGACGCGGGCAAAGACATCATTTCTCTCTGCACATGGGAGGATTTCAAGAGAGAACTTCGGAAGCATTTCTCTCCAAGCAATGCCGAGAAGGAGGCAAGAGGTCGTCTCCGCCGATTGAAGCAAAGCGGCACAATCCGTGAGTACATTAAAGACTTCACTACTATAATCCTTGAAATTGAGGACATGTCCGAGAAGGACTCCCTCTTCTATTTTCTTGATGGGCTCAAAGATTGGGCAAGAATTGAACTAGAGAGGCGCAACGTGCAAAATCTCGATGATGCTATAACCGTAGCCGAATCTCTTGTGGATTACTCTACCCAATTCAAGGAGAGGAAGCCCAACCACGAGAAAGAGGGGGAAGAGCAACATCATCCTCGCAAGGAAAGTGGCGAACGTAAAACATTCGGAGGGGACAAACGAAACACACCCAATAGAGGTAAGTTTGATGCCCCTAAACCTAAAAGCCCTTACTTCATCTGTGATGGTCCTCATTGGGTTCGTGATTGCCCAAAGAGGAAGGCCCTCAATGCTCTTGTCACTCAAGATGGGGGTGTCCATGATGAGGAGTTGCAAGCGGAAATGGGTTCCCTTCATATCATTGGTGCACTCAAGAAAACCGTACCTGTCAAGAAGGGTTTAATGTATGTGAGTGCCACCATTAACGGCAAAGATGTGCGTGCAATGCTCGACACGGGAGCCACGCACAATTTTATTTCTGAAGAAGAGGCCAAACGGTTAGGTCTCAAATACACCAAGGGAGGTGGCGCCATCAAAGCCATAAACTCAGCTGCCAAGGCAATTGTGGGGGTGTCTAAAGCCACATCCGTCCAACTTGGCACGTGGAATGGTAAGCTTGATTTCTCCATTGTTCCTATGGATGATTTCCAAGTAGTGCTCGGCATGGAATTCTTCGATCAAGCCCATGCCTTTCCCATACCATCTTCTAACTCCCTTAGCATCCTCGATGGGGGTCATTCATGCACGGTCGGTATAGAACGTGTAGCTAAGGTCGAGAAAAAGATAATGTCCGCACTACAACTCGAACAAGGAACCAAGGGAGATACGAGCCTCCTTACTCCCATTCAGGAGCTCAACGATGGGGAGAACATCATTGTTACGAAAAATGCACAAACTGTAGTCATCCTTAACAAAAACAAAGATGTTGTGCCTCGAGGGCTACAATCACCAAGGCAGGAGGAGTTCAACACCGAACCTCCACCCATAGTGCCTCATTGCACGATGCCTCACAAGTCCGCGAAGAAAAAGAAGGCAACCAAAAGGTCACGCAAGCGCGGAAAAGGGAAGCATCAACGTAAAATCACTCACCCACAACCAATTATACATCCTTAAAGACGCGACGGGGACGTCGCAGAATCAGGTGGGGGAGAATGTCACGGTCCGCCCAAGTTGCTTGCTAGAGATGGCTCAAACGCACACAAAGTTGGCCCAATCTAAGTTCATATTCTAAAATTCTAGCTAGTGGCATTAATGTAAATATCTAGAGATTCTAGATGGTCAAATATAGCCGTTGGGAACTAACCGTTATATAGCCGTTAGGAACTAGCCGTTATATAGCCGTTAGGAAACTAGCCGTTATATAGCCGTTAGGAAACTAGCCGTTATATAGCCGTTAGAAACTAGCCGTTATGGAGGAGGTGACTCACTATAAAAACCCCTCCAAGGCTCATTTGTAATATATCCACACACTTATTGAATCCAAGCATTTGTAAGCATTTTAAGCATTGTAAAGCTTTCAATCGTAATACAAAGCATTCTTTGAGTAAGCAATACTTGTCTTCATTCTTCCTACTCTTCTCTTTGTTGCCTACAAGTTCTTAAGCTCAACGGTCCACAAGCTTCTTCCTTGAGCGAAGCAAGCTAATCACAAGGCTTACTTAGCAACTTCGGGTTCAAGTTGCCTAAGTGCCGCACGAGCAAGCTGCGCTAAACTCCAAGCTCGTGACAAATGGCTCTATGCTATTTATATAAAAAAGTGGATATTTTAATTCAAAACTTTTGATATAAAATTAGACATAATTTTCTAATAGTTGATCTATAAAATTTAATGATTGAGATGATTGATGAGTTGGCAGTATTAAATATATTTCGTTAACTTTCAATTTCAATAATTGAATCTTGTGAGATGGAAAATTGTGTTAATAAATTATGTTAAAAATTTATATTAAAATATCATTCCCTTTATATAAAAGGGGCATGCACCACTCTTGTTCGGTACTGCTGGAAGAGGTTTTTTTTTTTAAAAAAAAAAATTTGCAAAGCATAATGTTACATGCTAATTTATTGGGTCAACTATTTGTAATTTCCAAGTAACTGGACTCTTAACTATTTAAGTATATCTCTCTTTAAACATGAACGATTAGCGATTCCGTTTATTACAAGCTACGATCAGGCAAAATAAAATTATTTTTAAATTAAAAATTTTAAGTATAAAAATTAAGTTTAAATAGCGTAAAAGTTTAGTTTAAATTTTTTTTAGCTATTATTAGGACATGATACATACAAGAATTTTTTAATCCCATTAATCTTTTCCTTATTGATAATATTACAACAAAATTTAATATGTAATTTTTGAATTCTGTATATATGAATGATAAATTTTAACTTGCTATCCTTTCGCTCAAAGTCAAAACTCCAATTCAAGGGAGGTTTACCAATTTTCAAAATTAGATAATATCCAAAAATTAAAGGAGCAATCAGATGAAAAAAATAAAAAAAAAAACTAAAGGGAGAAGGTGTCTACTATAAAATTTGAAATTAAAAAAAAAAGCCATTAATAAAGAAATTTAAGAAAGATGCATGGAAGGAAACTAAATGTATTTCCATTACAAAATTGCTAAGGAAGATGGTCTACAACAAAATAGTAGCATGATGTCATCCACATCTCAACAAAATTAAACCATGTTTGCCTCCAGTAAGGATTCACATACAAAATGACGATAAAACCCAAGAGCATAATTATGTAAGACACTGTAAAACTAATGTAGAAGAAGGCCATGTCAATGACGTTACTATCTTCTGCCTTATCAACTAAAGATGGTGATTTAGTTGTGCTGCAAATTTTTGACAATGGCGGTCCACAAAGCAGGGGATTTCCCTTGTAGGAACTAACATCAAGTGTTGAAAATTGTGCCGTGTCAGGGACCTTGCCAGATAAATTATTGAATGCTACAGAAAAAACTGCCAAAAATAGTAGCTTAGTAAACTTAGAAGGGATTTTGTCACTTAGATTGTTGTAGGAGAGATCCAAACTCTCCATTTGCTCAAGTTTTGAAAGTGTTTCTGGAATTGGTCCTATCAAATTGTTATGAGATAGGTTTAGCCCAAGGAGTGAGGTAAGGTTTCCCATTTGAATAGGAATTTGACCTGTTAGTTTATTGCAAGAAAGATCAATTCCAGACATGTAAGCAAGAATTCTCCCCCGGTAAGTGCGGGTAACAGTTTTTGTTGTGAACTCTATCTCTTGCTCTCTATTTGGAGCCCTTAGATTTGTAACATCATAAACTCCTCCAAGGTTTTCTGTCATTTTTAAGCAGGAAAGAATGTAGCCACGAAGATTATTAGAAGAAAAATCCATAATACGTAATTGCTCCAACTCGCACAACTGTAATGGCAGTTCACCTTCAAAATAATTGTTTCTCAAAATAAGGAAGCGTAAGAGAGAAAGCCTGCCGATCCAATTTGGAAGGCTACCGTTTAAGAGATTATAGCCAAGATCTAATGTCTCCAAGGAAAGGCTATAATAGAATGCATCTATAAGTTGCCCCTGTAACCTGTTTCTGGACAAGTGAACTTCTCTGATTAAGAAAGGCTTAAAACAAGAGGGTAAACTCCCAGAGATATTATTCCGTGCAAGGTCTAAAACTTCAAGAAAATTAAGTCTACAGAACTCATACGGAATTGGACCTTCAAAATGATTGTTGGGCATTCTAATACCTACTAATTCTGACATATTCCCCAGCCACCCTGGGATGTTTCCAGATAGATGGTTATTACCAAGATACACTTCTAGCAAAGAGCAATTAAACAAGCTTTCTGGGATATTTCTGGTGAAGTTATTGTTATCCAATTGTAAAGTCAACAAGTTTGTCAAGTTAAAAGATCCGGAAAATATTTGACCTTGCAAGTTGTTGTTTGATAGCACAAGCAGCTGTAATGAGGAGCAACCAATGGCCAAACGTTCAGGTATTTCACCTGACAATAGATTACTGGAAAAGTCTAAAACTTTCAACAAGTTCATATCACCAATAGAAGACGGAATATTGCCACTGAAACGATTTTTGGAAATATTAAAATATTTTAACCTTGGTAGATGTATCCCAACTTCTTCAGGAATATGACCGTAGAAGCTATTCATGGAGATATCTAAAGTTGTTAAATGATTGTGAGAATGATTTGGCAGCCATAAATCTCCAGAAAGAGAGTTGTTGACTAGAAGAAGTGTTTCTAACTTTGTGTTGTTGTCTATCAACCAATTCGGAAATTCCCCCTTCAAATCCATGTTACAAAGGTCAATTTCCTCCAAATCACGTTGATGATAAAGAAACTTGGGAAAGGTGCCACCGACTTCATAACAACACAATATAAAGGAATTTAGTTGGAATTGTGGTACTAAAGAATGTGACTCTATTTCTTTGTATATTTGGTTATTGTCTCCATGGAAACTCTTGAGTTCTGAATGGTTAAAAAATGGTTCAAGTGAAATTGGGATTTGAAAATGATTATTTGAAAGTCTAAGGCGTCGGATGGATATTAAGTCCTTAAGGGGAGAAGAAGATATGTTTCCAATGATATGGTTGAAGGAGACATCTAGTAGTTGAAGGGAAGTCAAATTTGCAAAGCACGATGGCAAGATACCTCGTAAGTCATTATGTTTGATGTACAACTTTTGTAGTTGCTCCAACTCACACAGGCCTGAAATACATACAAATATATAAATTTTCTAATCAATGTATGTAAAGCAAAGAAATTCTGAAAAACAAAATGACAAATCACTTATTTGAAACAGTCAGTCGGTATATTATATAGGTCATTCTTTGGTTCAAGCAAAGATAAATCATTACCTTCCATAGGAGACATGCCTTCGAGTCCACAACTTGACAAAGATAGAATTTTAAGAGAGGTCATTTTTTTAATGATCTGAAAAAAGCTGTTTTTGAGAGTAGTGCCATCCATGAGTAAAGATTTCAAAATCTTGAAGTTCAGAGCACCTATAAGTATTGAGCAAATAATATATACATCATATCTCTTTAGAAAGACATTGACAGTAACATAAGCTAAATCAGATTTAGCTCAATATCTTTTATTGTAGCAATATGATGAATACAATCAATTTTATAATATATTCGTAAAAATTATGTAGTGTAATATCATCATATGGGCAAAACAAAAAAAAATTAAATGAAGGAGATTATAAATAATAACTTTGTAATCATTATAATGCTGACACGTGGGTTATATGTGTCTATATATATATATATAGGTCTTCCACGTAGTATATGTATATGTGTGCGTGCATGTGTGTATCTATATGTGTGTGTGTGTGTAAGAAAGGGATCATATATATATATATATATATATATATATATATATGAAAGACGATATTTAGACACAAAATTAGACACAATTTTCTAATCATTGATCTATAAAATCCAATAGTTGAGATGATTGATGAGTTAGTAGTATTAAATATATCTTGTTAACTTTTAATATTAACCGTAGGATTTTGTGAGATCAATTACTAGAAAATTGTGTCAAAAATTTATGTTAAAATATCCTATTCTCACACACACACACACATATGCGTACGTATGTATGTATTTATGTGTTTGTGTGAATTAATGAATTAACGAAGAAATTCTTAAAGTAAAGAATAATTTACCTTGATTACTCAAGGTGCCATTGAGCTTGCAGTTCTTCATTGATAAATGCTTAAGTGAATTAAAAGCTCCAATGGTTTGAAGGATGCTTATGTCGAGAGAAGTAGCATCCAATATCAGGTCTTCCACGTTGGTCAAATTGTGCAACTCTATTGGAAATGAGTAAGAGCTCTAAGCATTTGAAGCTATGAATACTTGAGAATGGTTTTGTTAAAGGGGCAACTGTAACCTACCTTTCGTGGTCATTTTTTCACTGAAATTACTATTGCTGAGGTCAAGTTTCTTTAAAGATGAGAAAGACCCTAGTGATTGTAATAGGGTACTTCCATCAGTACTTTTAAGATTCCCTAGATAAAGGGTGTTCAACTTTCTCAATCCTTTGCAATCTGCCAGTCATAAAAAATATTGTCAAAATAAAACCTGCTTCTTTTCATAATCTAGCTTTGACATTTGAAAAATTTACAATCCCTTTTTTACTTTCTCGGTTACCATACACTCACAAAAATTTATTTAGATACCTAAAAGCGAACATTTGGATAAATTGACTCTTAACAATTTAATATAGGTCTATGCAAATTGCCTATTATATTTTGTTAGCGCAAATTAATTAAGAGCCTGATAACTTTTAATTGAATATCATTAGTTTGGTTGACGAATTTGATGTATGGGACTTAAGTCATAAAATGAGTTTTGAATGACCTCAAAACAGTAATCAGATTTTGTTTGAATATTTCGATTTAAGCTCCATTTATTAAACAGATAACTTTTTATTTTTATTTTTAACAGTTTTACCGGAAACTAAAATTACTAATGAGATGAAGAAATTCTTAAGGACACATAACAAATGTTATTTTACAGATATCAACCATATAAATTCTACATTCTCTCGCAGGTTCCCAACTCTTTTACGCTCTAAAATCTAAGTCACTTCTTTTACATAAATGTTTGTTTGAAATAAATGTATTCCTTGTCATGAATATGTGTTCTTTGATTACATTAGACAAAATCATAATTTAGAGTGATCTGGGATACAAGCAGAAGTGATATCTATAAAAAGAAATTATGAAAAATGTTTGGCTTGATAATTTTAAAAATTTCAAATGAAATGTTAAAAAATGAACCTTAATGAGATGATAAGTACGTAAGAGACATCAAAAGTCCCCATTTTCTTTTCATCAGTACCTTTAGGAAACACAAATTTGTCAATTTTGTGTCCGCTCATATCTAGCACCTCTAAGTTGCTCAAAGAATCTAATCCTGGTAAGAGTTTAACCATCCACAGTTAACTATGAACTCTCAAGAAAACACGAGCAATTTGGTTTTCAATTTATTGAGTAAATTAGAGTTTTTTTATTTGTGAAAGGAATATATTTCTTTTAAAAAAATGTAAAAATGATTTTTTTTTAAAAAATCCGTTTTTATTATATTTTAAACAATTTCAGATACAATCCTAAAAACAAGTTTGAAAAGAAAAAAGAAAAAAAAACAAAAGGCAATAAGAAGATGTTATTTTTAATTTTTGTTGATATTGTATCTCAACCATAAAAAAATTGGAGAAAAATTTTATCCATCTTACGTTTTGTAAACAATTTTCATCAAGAAATTAAAAAAACCCTCTAATTTACTCAAAGAATCTAGTTCAAAGCTTCAATTCTCATTGAAGCCAAAAGCCAGTTTCTTCAAGGTAATCAGATTGTTCAATCTGTTCAAGCTCAATGAAACTAACAGCAGCAGTTACCATAAACAGAAAACTATAACTTACCTTGAACGTCAACAGTTCCTTTCAATCTATTTTGATTTAGATATAAATCTTTTAAAGATGAGAGACCAATTAGGGATGATAATATGCTATTATTATACATGTTACCACTTAAATCGAGAACCTTCAACCT
Source organism: Boswellia sacra (assembly GCA_013180625.2). NCBI lineage: Eukaryota > Viridiplantae > Streptophyta > Magnoliopsida > Sapindales > Burseraceae > Boswellia > Boswellia sacra. The sequence goes on from SNVD02012817.1 coordinate 177,901, forward strand.
CGATAGCCTCTCTAAACCTGTAAATAGTCCCAAAAAAAAATCACAAAAATAAACTGTTTTTTTATGTATGCTAAGAAGAATGTACCTGAAAGTTATGAGGATTATAATATTTTGACTAGATATTCACACCAGAAAATATCCGGACCTTCAAATCTTAGTCCTTAGATTCATCCAACGGCTAAGCTCATATCACTTTAAAATATTAAATGAAGACAGAATGTTGGTCTGCGGAGTAGACTTCTATAGATAACAAAATTATTTATACGGTATAAAATATTGAAGTAAACTCCCAGGTAAATCAAATGGAAGTTCCTTTTTCTTTGGCTAGCTAATTATAAAGTAATAATTGACCGCTATATATGACTCCAAATTTATCTAAAACCGTATTGTAATTTCAGTAATTCATATAAAATTGCCCAAAATAAAATGTTTTAAAATGCAAAGGAGGAAGATAAAGGACCTGTATTCTCAAACCAACCAGCTATACAATTCCAACTCAAGTCGAGGAATTCTAATTCTTGTAAGGGAGAAAACATAGAAGCATTTAAATACCCCTCTCCCAATTCACAACTCCTTGTATAACTAAGATGGAGTTTGATGACTCTGCCTGTGGTAGTGTCGCACTCAACCCTTTCCCATCCACAACAGTCTGAATTCTCCTCTCCTTCAACCCAGTTTTGAAGATAAAAAGTAGTTTTGAAGAAATGTCTAAGTTGCAAGAGAGCTAATCTCTCTTGCTCCCAACACCTCTGACCTTGGTTGCACCACCCTTCTAATGGAACGGACATCAATATTAAGAACACCAATGCCCATTTTGAACCCATCTTAATACAATTTCTGCGAATGACAAGATCAGAGTAAAACTAGGCCATTTATAGAACGAATTGGACTATCTGCTTAACTAATTTATTGACTTGGAGGTCTTCTTCACCTAACTATTTTGCTTTCTGGATATTCATTAAGTCCCTGGTTACAATATTTTTATTTTATTTTTTATTGAATGTAATAAATGTCCAAGTAATAAGGCTGTGCTTGGTGCATATGCTTAATTATGTATCGTCTATCTCTAAACAACAATTAGTGTTATTAGCTCCTTCTTCTACTGACTACTAAACAATGAAAAATCATATATTCATATATTGTCTTTAATTAAGTAATATAATTTATTGCTATAATGAAAGATGATAAAAAGATTTAAAGAAGGTGCTTATGATTTCTCATGTGGTGTTAATAATAATTTTTTCTTAATAGATATGATATTACTATTTAAAGATTTAAATACATTTAATTTTACAACAATACTACACTAACAAAATTTGTATACAAAATTGATGTGGCATCAAATGAATGAAAATATTAATATAAGTTGTCAATCTAATAAATTCTAATGATTTGTGTATAATTAAAATGAGTGATATGCTACGTTACCTTTAAATACAGATCTTGTAAGTATAACATTACTCTTAATTTTAATATGTAAACTTCAATATTCAACTATTCCAGGGAATGTTATGAAAAATTGCTACAAATATTGAATTAATGTGACAAGTGATATAACTTCTTAAATCAATGATACCATGCTTAGACGCAAAACTTCAAATATAAATTTAGAAATATAATGTTACTCTTACGAAATTTTTTAATAGATTTTTTTATTGTATAGTCAAAGTTATAACTCATTGATATTAATTTCTTGAAGGCAGACTTGAGATAATCTAATGATCGTATTAAAAGTAATTAAAGTTTTCCGTCTCATGGAAGCTAGAGGGCATTTTCCATAGACGTGTCATAGAAGACTTCAAATTGGACTATCGGAGTCAACTCAATAATTGGAAAAATACATGTCGATTAATGGTCGATGATTGTTGTCCGTTATTTTCTGCCGTGAATGATAAGAAAATATCTTTTGCCGTGGTCATATTAGGGATAATTAACAATAAGATAAAATTTTTTAAGTGGTCATATAATTAGGGATAATGACAACGCACGCCCAAGTCTTGGTCAAACTATGGCGCCAACCGCTTTGTTCATATCCATTCTGTACCTTATAAAAAAGAAAGAGTTGACATAATCGAACTTAATTTCCATTTCTTGGCAGCTGGAGTACACTTTCCGCGCACTTTGTTTAAGAAGACTTGAAATTGGAGTCGAGATATATAATTACAAAGTATTATATAGCCTGTAACGCACTCATCCAATTATTTAATAGCCTGTAACGTATCGATCCTCCCATTAATTTTTCCTTGCAAGTTACAACAATCATTTTTCTTTGTTCTTTATATTTTTACTAGAAATCCAGATGACCCTGATTATATTTATTTAATTTGTTGGGTCAACCGACTATAATTTCCAAGTAATTGGACTCTGCCATACTTAAGTACCTGCCTCTAAACATAAAAAGTTAGGGATTTCCCTTGTTGAACTAAGTGATAACTAGGAAAACGAGCATATGCAATTTATTGCTATTATTAGACAGACACTATTGGGATATTTAAATCCCATCATCATGATTTCTTATAGATAACAGTTTAATTTGCCATTAATGAATATTTAACTTACAGATTCTGATAACAATTTTAGGGTTCAAATTTTGGGTAATCTGCTTCAGTTCTGGTGCAAGGTGGCTTTGCATAATAGCAAGGACATTGATTATGATTTAGGCATGGTTATAGATAAAATTGTTGTCTTCTAGCAGGGGCGGAGCTATTGAGGGACGAGTGGTGGGCAACACTGATAATTTTTTACCCACTGATTTATTATTGCATTTATTACTATCCTGTAAAATTGTTATTAATTAGCAGAACTAGCCTGCTTTTCTTGGGAGAAATTATTTTTTTGTTTAAAATCTAAATAGATCTGAATTAAATTAAAATCTGAATAGGTCTGAATATAAAAATTTGAATAATATAATTGTTTTTTTTATTTTAACATCTGAATTAAAATGTCTGAAAACTAATAGTTTTACACAAATATCCTTATTTATATGTATTATTTTTACTTATAATTTTTTTTCACATAGTAAAAGTATTTATATATCAAAATTTGTTATGAATTTAGTTTATTTAAATTTGTATAATTGGGAAAGAATTTATTTTTTTAAAGAATTTGATCTATATATATATATATATATATATATATATATATATATATATATATATATATATATATGAGATAAATGACCATAAAATAATTTTAAAAATAAAAATATATGAAGAATCACAATATAAAATTAGAAATAAATAATAATATTTTAAAATTAAAATATTAGGCTATGTAAAATTTAACATTAATGAATTTTTATAAGGTTATTTAAGAGAATTAAAAGAGTAACAAACGATTCAGATATTTGCACTCAGATAAAAGTTAAAATTCTTAGCCTTTTCAATTCAAATGAAAATGTCTTAGATTAAGTCTTAAGTAAAAAAAAAAATCACCATAACATATATCTAAAGTCTGAGAATAAGTTAAATTCATACTTCAAAAAAAAAAATTGCCCCTAAATTTAGGAGAAATAATTCGAAATAAATTGAGTTAATTTTATATTTAATTAATTTATTCAACAAAACCTAATATCTTGTATTACTATTTATAGAAATTTTTGGTAATGAAAAGGTGTCTCATCATATATTTTTTATGGTTTAATTTTTTTAAACAGTAATAAGTCTAGTCATTCTAAATCTGCATTTCTAACATGTTTATGGCTTTACATAATTAAACACAACTTAAAATATAACAAAAATTTTTTTTTTGTATATTTTATTAATATTTTCTACCATTCACTTGATCTGCATGTGATAAGATTAATGCCCTGTACAAAATCAACATTTATTGAAAATAAATTATTTCATGTTATTTTAATTTATTTAAATTTAAAGTTGTATACTTAATGGATAAGTTTCTCACAAAATTAATCAATGCTTATTATTGACATATAATTGTGATATACAGAGCTCCTAAAAAGCTAATAATTATTTTATTATATGATGTTAATGTTGATATATTATGAAAGTATATGTTATAGAGAGATTGATATTGGTATCTTATAGTTATAAAACCAATTTTCGAAATATTTACCCATATATTAAATGAGAAATATTATTAATTAATATTGAAGAATTAAGTTATTAGAACTTCCATATTTTGATTATCATTTGATATTGCCCCCACTAATTCAAAGTGGTGGCTCCGCCACTATTATGAACATTAATTTGTTGTTCTATAAATCTAAAAATGCATTTAGAGAGAGAGATAATTGGCATCATATTTCAAGAAACAAAAAAAAAAAGATTTTAAAATATAAATTTATTGTCAGCCACTAACTTTAAACGCGGAATAATTAGCTGACTGCTGAATAATGATACAATAAGAAAATTTAGTCTTCTACTTTCTCTAAACTAGAAGATTTTAATTATTTTTTAATAGAAAAAAAGACCTTTTTTTCTTTAAAGAATACACCATCAAATAAATTCTATTTTTTATATTTCATTTATTTATTGTTTCCTTTCACAAAACAATTAATGCCTGAAAATTATTGCCAGTGAGATATTTTTTTTCTTACTCAAAATTTTGTTGTCAGAGGAAACAGAGAAAACAAAGAAAGGCTTCTTCTCCATCTTAATGAAAGATTATTTCCAGACAAAATGATCACGTGAGATCTGAAAGCATGGATTAGTTATACGTAATATAACAACAAACTATAATAGAAAATGGCACATGAGGATTTACGTGGTTCAGTTGTAAAAACCTACGTCCACGAATAACTTAGAGATGCAATTCACTAAGTTTTTATTTGTACAATCTTTAGATACATTTATTGTGTTGACTCACTCTCACACACTGACCTAATCTTTGTAAAACAAAATTCCAACAAGATCTTAAACTCTAGTGACATTACCCACTCTCTGTTGCTGACAATATTGTTAAGTAACACATAACAACAATGTCTGACACTCAATTACATAAATACTCAACTCGCAAGTTCTTTCGAGTGAATACTAACTCAAACAGACATAAACAAAATTCATGCACAATCACAATGTCTCATACATGAATAAAACTCTCACAAAACATAATCAAAGAAGCATTCTAAATTTGCGTTGAAGCTCTCATTCTTATATTGAAATGCGATAAGACACACACACATATATATAAGTTATATGAAACAAAATTATATATATAATGTGAAATTTAGTTACCCTTCTTATTAATATCTGTAAAATCTCAATCAAGCTCAATTGGTAAGCATAGGATAATGATCAATTATATAAGAAGTGATATAAATAAACTCCTAAGTAAATTAGGACATAAATAAAATATACTCTTAAGTAAACGAGGATAGCAGAATAATATCTTAATTTAATAAGGGACATTCAAGATGAATCTAATACTTCCTAAAATAAACTTCTAGAAACAGTAAAATAAGAAAGAATATAACCCAAGGTTTTAATTATAAGTTTGTCTAAAATAATCATGTGCATGGCACATGTCAATGAGTTACGTTTGACACTAACAATCTCTCCCTTTCTGGCAACTTGTGATGAAAACATCAAACTATTTCTGAACAATGATAAGCATGTAAAAACATGTCGAAGGCAACTGAACACAAACATTTCAAACACAACTGAAAGTACCATACCAATAGGAATAACGACTTATCAGTTATAAAGCACATAATAGAATCAGTCATAATAGAGAACGACTGAAAGCAAATAACCTGCAAGTAACATGATTAGAGCTAAAGTGACTAACCTATCAAATAACTTACAAGTAAAGTTATCCGATGTATCAATAAAATCAAATCTATGCAAAAATGAATGGCTACAAAAACATTATAAAAACAAACAATGCGAATATGCATGCAAAAACACAAAACAGATTAGTTTCTCCAAATAAACAAATCAGAGCAAAAATAAGTACTCCCTCTGACTAACACACTAATTCAAGTAAAGAACATTTCAAAGTAAAGTAAAATAAACACAAATGCATAAAAATCAGAAACCATTCTTCTCCCCATTGGTTTCAAAACAAGTTTCAAAAACAACAAAAGAATAAAGAAAACAAAAGTTCAAAAACTGATTGGAAGTCAGTTAAATCGGGTTGATTTACAAACAGGCTGAGGAGATGGAAAGCCAGGCCTTTTCTTTGATCGACCAGCTTTGGTGTTAAACCTTTTGCCTGTAGTGGATGGAGTACGGTGCTCAGAAACTACTAGATTGTCTTGTTGTCCTGTTGTATTAGATGAAGAGGCAGTGACTTCTACCACTATCTTGCGGATAGCCTTGTCAATTTTTTCAACACTTGTCTCAACAGTGTGAGACAACTCCAGAAGTGATTCAGCTACAAGAGCTAATGGAATCTCTTCTATTGTTGTCTTTGATGCAGGAGCTGGTTCATGTGCATGTTCTGTGGAATGTGGTGGAGAATGCTGTGGTTTAGACACTAGTGGTGTAGGCTCTTTAGGTAATGGTTCATCATGAGCTGGTTCTTCTAGAAGTGGATCAGAAGTTTTCTCTACAACAGTTGCCTTCTTTGCAGATTTCTTCTTACCTACTTTAATCTTTTTTTGTCTTTTAGCTCAATGCCTTTTAATTTTTGCCTTCCATCTTTTTTCTTTTTCTCCTTCTCTGCTATCATATCTGTCCTAGTAGTAGTCTATTCAGCTTGTTCCTCTTCTGGCCTAGTCTCCTCTGGATCCTCCTTTATGATTTCATCAGTTTGCATAGGAGGTTGTTAATATGTAGTATCTTTGCCAACAATTCTCCTCTCCAACTCAGATTGCTTTGCCTTGATTTCCTTGATATCCTACATAATATCAACTAGAGTAGCATTGATTAGAGCAAGTTGTTCTTCCATATTACTCATTGGATTTGTTTTGACTCTTCTTGGTTTTGGTTGAGGAGTAAGCAAATTAGATTTATCATGCAATCTGGACAAGAAACTTTTGTGATAGGTTTTGGCAAAATTTTAGAGTTTCTTTCGAACTCAAAGGAGCACCATTTTGAGCTAAAACTCCTTGAATCAAACAAGGAAACATAAGCAAACGATAATAAGATTTATAAGGTGTAATCTGAAATATCATCCTATATATCCACAAACCCAAATTTATTGGTCTATTGGTGCCCAAACAGAACAGAAAATTTACCTTATCATCTCTAACTTGATTTTGATAGGTTAAAGGGAACCAATCGAATTGTACAATTTTAAATAAAATGTTATACTTCTTAATGAGATATTTTTGATCAATTCTATCTTTGGAGTTCCATGTCAAATCATCCTAACTAGTTAACTCTTTAAGAACAATTTCCATATCAAAACTATCATCAACCGAATGCTAAACTCCTAATAGGAAAATCAAAGAATGTGTTAATCACATTGGAAGAAAATTTCACAAATCTACCTCTACAATATACTTTCTCATAATAAAAACTCTTAGGATCATCAATTGAATAAGATATATTGGCATAAGACTCTTGAATGAGAGTCTTAACATGTGGCAGAAAATTGTTTACCATTTTGGTCTAGTAGATGGACTCAAGAAGCTTACCGAGGCTATACTTATTGAAATAAAAAACCTTCACTGTTCTTTCAATCTGCAATTTCCTCTTTGAAGTGTATTTCAAAAAGTTGTTCTTCACTTCAGCCGTGAGAAACTTGTTGAATTTGGGCTTAATCTTGTCCTTCATTCTCCCAACATGAACTTCTTCATTATCACTCATCGCAGGATCAATAAGGATTTTTGCATGTTGCTGTTGCGATTGTTATTACTGTGAACTGTCATGAATGGTTTGCTCTTTAGAATCACTTGATGAAGATGAGCTGCTGGTGGTTCTCTTAAACTCAGTCGAAGATGCCATTATTGAGGCTTCATTTGATTTGGTGCTCCACAAGGATTCTGGAAAATAACCCTAACTATATTTTGATATACTTGGAAAGAAAAAAAAATCATATTCTAATTCAGTTTCCAAAATAATTCAAATTTTATTTTGTTTTTCCAAAACAAACTCATTAATACAATTAATGACATAATTTCAAAATTTGATTTTGATTAAAATACAGAATTCTATAAAAAAAAGGATTCCCCCCACTGAAAACTCTCCTTCTCAAACCAATAATGCTGATATAGCACTTTTGATACATAGACACAAAAAGAAAATCAATTTTCAGTTTGGCTCAAACGACATTGGATGATATGAAAAACATAGCAGAAAACAATTATAGTTAACATAACAATAATATCTGGACATCATATGAATCATTCTAAGGAAACATATTTTAGAGCTGTGTATAATCCATATAAGAAAGCTGTTTAACTTTATTTTTCACTCAATTGAGATGTCAAAAATAACATTTTGACATATTCACAAAAATTAATCACGTTGGATTTTGAATTAAACGAAATAGCTTTCACATATTATAGAGGTAGCCCTTTTTATTTGGGTGGTTGATCTCAACATATTTCGTAGATACCTTAAGATTACTCTCAATAACAGCTTTCACACATCATATATTGGTGGCCCTTTCTGTATTTTTCATATTTAATCAGTATCATAATAAAAACACAACATAGACTACAACTCACATATGCTTGATTAGAAGAAAACTTATGATATTGTAAATATAATTAACATAACAGATAGTAATACTTATTTAGAAAACTGATAAATTCTTAAGGCCTTTATCAGATTCTCAAATCTCATTACATCTAATGCCTTAGTGAACAAGTCAGCCAATTGCTTTTTAGTGGGGATGTGTTCAATGTGTATCACCTTTGACTTTACGAACCCTTTATAAAATGGTATCTTATGTCAATGTGTTTTGTTCTAGAATGCTGAACTGGATTTTTGTAAATATTTATAGCACTAGTATTATCACAAAACACGGTTATAGGTTTTTGTTCAATACCATTATCACTTAGTTTTTGCATCATCCAAAGCAGTTGTGTATAATAACTACCTGCTGCAATGTCTTCTACTTCTGCAGTGAACAAATAGATGGAATTTTGCTTTTTACTATGCCAAGAAACCAACTTATTATCAAGGTAAAAACATCCTTCTGATGTGCTCTTTATATCATCTGAATTCCCTGCCCAATTAGTATCACTAAACCTTACAAGACAAGCACTTGTTTCTTTAAAAAGTCATATACCATAATCATAAGTTTCATCAACATACCTGATGATTCTCTCGACTACTGCCAAGTAAGAGTCCTTAGGGTTTGCTTGAAATCTTGCATAAAGTCCTACACTAAAAGATAAATTTAGTCTGCTTGCAGTGAGGTACAATAAGCTACCAATGATGTTTTTATACAGACTTGCATCAATCTTCTTTCTTGCATCATCTTTGAAAAGTTTCAAGTTAGTACAGAGAGGAGTTCTCACAGGCTTTGCCTTTTTAAGTTCAAATTTTTTTACAAGTTTCCTAGCATATTTTGATTGAGATATAAATATCACATCATCCATTTGCTTAACTTGTAATCCCTAACATACTCATCTCAAGCTCTTCCTACATCAACTCAACAAACTCATTAGTTTTGTTTTTATTAGTTGAGCCAAATGCAATATCATCCATATACACTTGAGCAGTAATAAAGTAACTAAGTGCATGTCTGATAAATAAAGTCTTATCATTGCTACCCTTAGTATGACCTCTCTTAATAAAAAAATTTATTAACATTTCATACCAAGCTATAGGAGCTTGTTTCAAACCATACAAAGCTTTATGCAACTTATACAAAGAGTCAGGATGTTCAGGATCTTCAAGTCCTTTAGGCTTTTCAACAAAAGCTTCTTCATTAAGATAGCCATTAAGAAGGCTGTCTTAACATCCATTTGATATAATCTAAAATAAAGCAAGCAAGCAAGCAATAGCAAGTAGAAATCTAATAGACTCAAGTCTAGCTACTGATGCAAAGGTTTCATCAAAGTCTACACCTTCTACTTGTGTGTAACATTGTGTTACTAACCTAGCTTTATTTCTAACTACTTGTCCACTCTCATCAGTTTTATTCTTAAATATCCACTCAATTCCAATAACATTTGCATTTTGTGGCCCAGGAACTAATTCTCAAACTTCATTTCTTTTAAACTAGTTAAGTTCATCTTGCATAGCCTAAATCCAAACATCATTTTTTAAAGCTTCTTTCACATTCTTTGGCTCAATTAATGAAACATAATAAGCAAATCTTATCAGATTTCTTACCTTGCTCCTAGTCTTTATCATCCCATTAGGACTTCCTATGATTGAGCTGGTTGGATGTGCTTTTTGTATCTAAGAAGGTGGATATTTTCTCTCATCATCATTTCTAATTAAGTTTTTGTCTAAGTCAGTGTTGTCAGATATTGTTATTGTGTCTGGTGTAACAGCCGTTGTTTCCTCTTTCATAACAGAATCTTCCTCACTGTTACTGTTGTCTAGTGCTAAACTTTTTACATTTCTATGAGACTGGTTATGCTTTCTTCATGAGAGTACTTTGCATAATCCTCAAGGTCATCAAACGCTACATTTGTTGACTCCATTATAGTCTCAGTTCGAAGATTGTAAACTCCAAATGCCTTATTGTACAGTGAATATCCCACAAAGACTTCTTCATCACTTTTAGGATCGAATTTACCTAACTGTTCTCTGTTGTTTAAGATGTAACACCTGCATCCAAAAACATGAAAATACTTTAAGTTAGGTTTTCTTCCTTTTAAAATCTCATAAAGAGTTTGGTTATTGTCAGATCTTATAAAAACTCTATTTGAAATATAACAAGCATAGCTAGTTGCTTCAACCTATAGCCTTTTGGTCAACTTCTTGCCATTGAGCATCACTCTAGTCATCTCTTGAAGTGTCATATTCTTACTCTCTACAAGACCATTTTGTTCATTCATTTTAGGGGCTGAAAATTCATGTGCAATTCCATGGAATTTGTAGAAATCAGCCTAGCTAACATTTTCAAACTCCTTACCATGGTAACTCCTTATCCTCACTTTCTTGCCAATGTTCCTATTTTGCTCATTTTCAAGCTTAACATAAAGATTCTTGAAAGCTTCAAAAGTATAAGACCCAAGTAAATCTAGAGAAATCATCAACATAAACAAATACATATCTCTTACCAGGAATGCTTTCAATCTGTACAGGACCTATGAGATCCATGTGAAGCAAATCAAGTATTTTAGATGTGCGAAGATATAACGCAGACTTATGTGCTTCTCTAATTTGTTTTCCCAATTGATATGGTCCACATATCCCATCAAATTTATCATTAAGTCCAGGAACACCTCTAACAGTACCTAACTTAGTTAATTTAACCAAGTCTTTGTAATTTAAATGTCCTAACTTTTGATGCCATAATTCCAAATCTGATATTTTAGTATGAAATGTATTTGTTAACAAGCAACAATTATCCGAATATCTATTTTCTTCTAAAATGCATTTTCCTACATTATTTAAAATCATGCATTTGTTTTGAGTAAAGTTAACAACATACCTGTCATCACATGTTTGACTAATGATAATTAGATTAGTTTTCAATCCATTAACAAGCAAAACATTTTGAAATTCAGGTAGGTCTTTAACATTTAAAGTGCCCTTACCGATTACCTTACTCTTTGCAATATCACCATATGTGACATTTCCTTCCTTGTATGACTCAAAATTTTTTAAAAAATTCTTATTTCGAGTCATGTACCTGGAATAGCCACTATCAAAATATCAAATGTCATTAGAAGAATCATTAAGTGCAGTAAGAGCAATATTTCAGGTTGTTATATCTTTCTTAGCCTATTGCTGATGTGTCTTAGGTAATTGCGTGAACTAGTTTGACCTTTCATGCAAAAGACTCAACAACTTAAAATATCTAGGTCTGATATGCCATTTGACACCACAAAAATAACATGTTGGAACAAATCTTCTTCCTTTTTTAGGACTAGATTTAAAAGAACTCAAAGGAGACACAAAAACATCATTACTTTTTGAGCTAAGGCTTAACATTTTTGAGCTAGATTTAGAAATATTACCTGATGTTGAAGCTTTTACAAACACAGTATTTGATAAAGATGTAATGTTACCTTCTAAATAACCCAAGCCATGTTTGTTAGAATTGTCTTTTCTAAGGCTCAAAACCTGGTCAAGTTTTACAGACCCAATTCTAAGTTGATCAACACATCTCCTGCTTTCAACAAGTTCTGCTATAATTTGCTCAACATGTTTTGTTTTGTCTTTCAACATGGACTCCAATTCACTGATGCAGTTTTCAGCAAAGGCTTTTTGATGAACACTTAAATGTGTATGGTTAATAAGAGCTTAGTTCATAATATTACACTAATAGTGTCATTAAACTCCTCAACTTAAGCATATTTGTAGTTTTTGCATCTTTTGAATTAGTTTTATCTTAATTTTAGTTTTTGATGCAGGTTCGGTAGAATGGGTATAACTTTCTATTTATAGATCAGAATGATGCAAATCTTGATTTGGTAGAAAATTGATTAAATTTTCTACAAAATTGGATTTCAGAAGAATCATGAAATTCGGGCATCTAGTAGACCAAAAATGGGTTTGAAGTGAACCAGTTTACAATCTCGACCCAGCCTGACCATGTCTTCGTATTTTGATCGTATCTCTTGAAATATGTTCTAGAAAGCTGAGAAAAATATCTACAACTTTTATGAAGACATGTGATCAAAATTATTAATATTTTGGTGTCCAAATTGGTGGCTAAAGTCGGTGCACATGATTATCCAAATTGTCAACAATTTTCTCCTTTGTAATTTGACAATTTTGCCCTTCAATTGTGTCTATAAATAGTTGAAGTTATGAACTAAAAGGGCATCTTAGCTCTTGGTTGGGATCTCGTAACATTGTGTTTTCTTTCTTGTGTTCTGTTCTCTTAATATTTTTAATAAATCATTTTCTTTTTACAATTTATTTTCTTTCTTGCATAATGTTCTACTAAATTCTCTCTTGTTAAGGTGAAAGGGTAAAACCTTTGATGTGAGAATAAGGATTTTCTAACCCATCGATATGTGCTTAAAAATCATAATATTGTGTTATTTATTTTATATGTTTTATATTCATTTTCTTAATTATTCTTGACACCACTCGTAAAGTGGAGGTCTTGATCCATTGTAGATAATCCTTGACACATTAAATGCTTGGATCCTTTCTAGACGTCGTATGGTTCCTTCTTACTGACACAAGTCTAGTTAAGAACCTTGATTTATTATAGACATATGGTGATTGACACATTGGATATTTGAACCTATTTACAAGAAGTGGTATAAATATTGGTAATGAAACAAATATAATTCATATAACTAAAATAGGCTTAAATGACATCTTCCTATTGAAACCTCCTTGATATGTGGATTCCAATTGAGTTATAATTGGGTTGTTTATCCTTATTTGATATATCAAAGGCGAATCCCCTAACCTTAGTTTTCACTGTTATTGTGTTAATTTATTTTACTTGTGTATTTCATTTTTTCTCGTTTATTACTTATGAAATTGTTCTTTTATTTTTCACGGTTGGTTTTACCACCTGTTATTTTTGTTTTACATTTGAATGGTTAGTTGTACCGCCTACAATCTTTACTTTTATTTGTTAATATTATCTTATTATTTATTTAAATTATTCATATCATATTTGCTTACCTTTTTATTTGTACCGCTAAATCTCCTTCCCTGTGGATTGACCCTGGTCTTGTCGAGTTTATTACTTTGACACTCCTATATTTGGGAGATAATTCTTTTTTTGGATGTGTCACTTTCTCACATTTTAGTACTTCATTTTCTTTCTTCAAAGTTCTGATTTCCTCTTTCTGATTTAGCAATTCAGTATAAAATGCATTATAAGTTTTTTGCAACTCCTCATGATATTCAGGATCATTTCCTGCATCTGAATGTTCATCATCAATTCTACTACAATTTTCAATTATATTGGACATAACCGATTTCTCTTTATCAGTTGCAGATGCTGTGAATGCAACAAAGTTGCTCATGCATTCTTGGTCATTTGAATGAGTCTTTGAATCATCACTCCATGTGGCTGACATCCCTTTATTCTTCTTGTTTTTGAGATTAGCACATTTAGATTGAATATGCCCATAATCAAAACACTCATTGCATTGAATCTGCCCTTTCCTGTCACATTATTTTGGACTCTTCTTGTTATTTTCCTTGCTGAATTTTCTGAATTTTTCATCACTTGAGTTTGACCTCTTTCCTTAATTCTTTTTCCTGAAATTCTTTTTCATGAACTTAACATATTTCTTTGTTAAAAAAGCAATCTGTTTTGAATCAGTTACTCATCATTACTTTCATCGGATTTTTCAGTCTTAACAGTGAATGCAATGCTTTTACTTTTTTGCTTCCTAGTGTTATGATTAATCTCAAAATTATGAAGAATGCCAACAAGTTCATCAACCCTCATCTTATCAATGTTTTTTACTTCTTCAATGGTAGAGATCTTTGGTTGAAATTTATCAGGAACAGACCTATTGAGTTTACTAACAATTTCTGCATTTGTAAAGGTTCTACCAAGCATGCATGCAGAATTTGTTATATGACACAGCTTTGAATAAAAATTAGATATTGACTCATGCTCATGCATCATTAGATTTTCAAATTGTGAATTCAATCTTATTAATTTAGATATTTTAACAGAAGCAATACCTTCATGTTTTACCTCAAGAATGTCCCAAGCTTCTTTATCAACTTTACATCTCAAAATCTAAACAAAGTTGTTAAGATCAATAGCTACAATTGTATTGAGTGCCTTTGAATTCCAACTAGAACTCTTGTATTCCTTATCAGTCCATTCTTCCTCAGATTTAAGTTCTGAAGCTCCGAATGCATTCACTTGTGTCAATGGTGTCCAACCTCCTAGAACACTAGTCCATGCCCTGTCATTAAGAGATTTGATATACATCATTATTCTCACTTTCCAATATCAAAAATTACCATCATCAAGAATTGATGGTTGTGATCCAGATCCTCCATTTCGTATAAACTCCAAGCCTTTAAATCAACGTGATCTTTATTCACTTCTATGTCAATGAACCTGCTCTGATACCAATTGTGAGATCTGAACGTATGGATTAGTTATACGTAATATAACAGCAAACTGTAATATAAAATGGCATAGGAGGATATTCGTGGTTCGGTTATAAAAACCAACGTCCACGGACAAACTAGAACTGCAATTCACTAAGTTATTATTTGTACAATTTTTAGGTACATCTATAGTGCTGACTCACTCTCATACACTGGCTTAATCTTTATAAAATAAAATCTCAACAATATCTTAAACTCTAGTGACACTACCCACTCTCTGTTGCTTACAATTTAACAGTACATTGTTAAACAACACATAACAACAATGTCTGACACTGAATTACATAAACACTCAACTCCTAAGTTCTCTCGAGTGAATACTAACTCAAACAGACATAAATAAAATTCAGGCGCAATCATAATCTCTCATACATGGATAAACTCTCACAAAACATAATCAAAGAAGCATTTCAATTTTGCGTTAAAGCTCTCCTTCCTAAATTGAAGTGTGGTAACACACACACATAAATAAGTTATATGAAATAACATTATATTTGTAGTGTGAAATTCAGTTGCCCTTTTCATCAATATCCTGTAAAATCTCAATCAAACTCAGTTGGTAAGAATAGGATAATGATCAATAATATAAAAAGTGATATAAATAAACTACTAAGTAAATTAGAACATAAATTAAATACACTCATAAGTGACTTAGGATACTAGAATAATATCTTAATCTAATAAGATATATTCAAGATGAATATAATACTTTCTAAAATAGACTTCTAGAAATAGTAAATTAAGAAAGAATATAACTTAATGTTTCAATTACAAGTTTGACTAAAATAAACATATGCAGACACATGTCAATGTGTCACATTTGACACTAATAGATCACACGCATGATCTTACCGGTTATAATTGTTGTTTTTTCTTTGTTTGGCTCATATGCAAGGATCCCACATCGGTAAGGATAAAAACATGGGTCTTATGTGACCCTTATAAAAGAAGCCATGTGGGAGAGTTTTATGTGTCCCAAGTGAAATATCCTTCACCCCCCTATATTTATAAGGTCTCACATATAAGACCTCATAGTTTAAGGGCCTTTCAGTAAGGACCTTAAAGTTTGTAATATTATTTTTTCCCCCTTTTGTTTTGAATATTTGTAGTATTGCCCAATTATTTGGGTAACTACAGTTTGACCCAACTATTCGGGTATTTGCAGTTTGGCCCAATAGTTGTGAAATTTGTATTGTGACCCAAAAGTTTGTATTCTCTTTGAAGATAGTGGAAAGTTTCTTCAGCGGCGCCCGAGGACGTAGGTATTTATACCGAACCTCGTTAAATCTTGGTGTTCTTTCTATTTCTGCATTGTTGGTTGATTGGTTGCCTCTTTAATTGCTATTATATTCAATTATCTAGCATAGTTTGTATTGTGTACTTGGTTGTTCTGTTGGTTATCGCTTCCGCTGTGTATAACAATTGGTATCAGAGCCGAAGATTTTGGGTAGTTAGTGGCTATTTTATTGAAGCACTTACTACTGTTCTGGGCTATTGATTTTGGATTGCTAGTTATTGAATATAATAGTCTGTTTGGAGCTTGGTTATTGATGATTTATGTATCGAGCTTATTTGTGAGAGGTAGTAATGGCTTCATCGTCAACTGTACCTGAGAAAACAGTGACTGTGACAAATGCAAGAATAGATGTTGAAAAATTTGATGGCCGAAATAATTTCGGCTTATGGCAGAGTGAGGTGTTGGACGGGTTGTATCAGCAAGATTTAGATATTGTTCTGGAAGAAACAAAACCAGAAGATATCAGTGCAAGAGATTGGGATAGGCTGAATATAAAAGCTTGTGGGTTGATTCGCTCTTGCTTGTGTAGAGAACAAAAGTATCCGTTCACTAAGGAGACATCTGCAAGCAAACTGTGGAAGGCGCTGGAGAACAAATATATGAAGAAAGCAATGAGAATCGGCTGTATCTATTGAAGAGATTGTTCCGTCTCCATTTGAAACCAGGTACGAGCATCAGTTCTCATATTGATGAGTTTAATAAGTTAATTGCTGATTTGTTAAACTTAGATGAAACTTTCAAAGATGAAATTAAGGCTATGCTATTGATTGGCTCACTTCCGGATGAATTAGATCATTTGTGCATTACTCTTATCCATGGGAAAGATAAACTGTCTTTTGAAGAAGTTTGTTTTGCTTTGTTGAATTATGAAATTCGTAAGAAAGATCAAAGGGAACATAGGGATGAGTCAATAGATGCATTGACTGTGAGAGGGCGTAGTCAAAGTAGGAAACCAGGAAAAAGGAGAAAATCTTTGTCGAGGGGTAGATTAGGAAAAGATGAGTGTGCCTTTTGTCGTGAGAAAGGGCATTGGAAGAAAGATTGTCCTAAGTTGAAAAAGAAAGATAAGGGCAAGACTGTTTCTGATGCATGTGTTATTGAGCGTGAGGATGATAGTGATTCAGATATATGTCTCGTTGGTCATCCATCCACTTCTGTTTCTAATGAGTGGATTATGGATTCAGGTTGTACTTATCATATGTGTCCACATCGGGATTGGTTCTTTCAGTTTGAGGAGCTTGATTGTGGAGTTGTGTATATGGGCAATGATGATATTTGCCATACTGCTGGGATAGGTTCGATCCGTTTGAGGAATCATGATGGACTAACTAGAGTTCTGACAGATATTCGGTATGTACCGAAGTTGAAGAAGAATCTCATCTCTTTGGGAGCCTTAGAATCTAAAGGCTGTGGTATATCTATTCGAGATGGTATTCTGAGGGTCACTTCAGGCGCTCTTGTGGTATTGAAAGGTACTAGGAGGAACAACTTGTATTACTATAATGGTAGTACGGTTATTGGATCAGCTGCTATGGTTTCTGATAATGATACAGATTCAGAGATCACGAGACTGTGGCATATGCGTTTGGGACATGTAGGTGAGAAAGCCTTATTCAGTTTGGTGAAGCGAGGCTTATTGAAAGGTGCAAAGACCTGCAAGCTGGATTTCTGTGAGCATTGTGTTTTGGGAAAGCAGAAGAGAGTGAAATTTGACACCGCTATCTATAATACCAAGGGTATTCTTGATTATGTTCACTCATATGTGTGGGGACCTACCAAAACCGCATCGATGGGAGGTAGGCACTATTTGTTACTTTTGTTGATGACTTTTCCAGAATAACTTGGGTGTACTGTTTGAAATCAAAAGATGATGTACTTGGTGTTTTCCTTAAATGGAAAAAGATGATTGAGACACAGACTGTCAAGAAAATCAAGCACTTTAGAACAGACAATGGTGGTGAGTATTGCAGTGATCAGTTTTTGAAATTGTGTCGAGATGAAGGTATTGTACGTCATTTCACTGTTAGAGGTACACCGCAGCAGAATGGGGTGGCAGAACGCATGAACCGGACATTTTTGGAGAAAGTTCGGTGTATGTTGTCCAATGCTGGGTTGGGCAAGGAATTTTGGGCTGAGGCTGTGACTTATACGTGTCATCTCATTAATCGTCTACCATCAGCTGCTATTGGTGATAAAACTCCATTGAAGGTATGGTCTGGACAACCTGTTTCTGATTATGATTCTTTACATGTTTTTGGTTCTCCTGCATATTATCATGTGAAAGAATATAAGCTGGATCCTAGAGCCAAGAAAGCGATTTTCTTGGGATTTGCTTCAAGAGTAAAAGGATATCGTCTTTGGTGTCCTAGATCGAGGAAGATTGTATCCAGCAGAGATGTGACATTTGATGAGTCTTCAATGTTGAAGAAATCAAAAAAACCAGACAAAGGTGAATGGTACTCCACAGCAGGTGGAGCATACTCAGCAGCAGGTGGAGTTTGAAACGACGACATTGAACCCAGTTAGATCTGTTGAGACAGATGATAGTACTCCTATGACAGAGGAGGATTTGGGAGATGATGGAGAGAGTTCTACTCAGGAACCTCAACAGCAACAAGAATCTATTGCAATTGATAGGCAAAGACGTGAGATTCACAGACCTGCTCGATTTGCTGATATGGTAGCCTATGCACTTCCAATTGTAGATGCTGATGTTCCTTCCACTTATAGAGAGGCAGTCAGATGTTTTGAAGTTGATGAGTGGAAGACAGCTATGAGCGAAGAGATGCAGTCTCTTCAGAAGAATAAAACTTGGGAGCTAGCTCAACTACCGAAGGGTAAAAAGGTAATTGGGTGCAAATGGGTATATGCAAAGAAAAATGGATTTCCTGACAAGAATGACGTCCGCTACAAGGCAAGGTTGGTAGCTAAAGGCTACGCTCAGAGAGAAGGAATTGACTACAATGAGGTATTTTCTCCAGTTATGAAACATTCTTCCATTAGAATTTTGTTGGCCTTGGTAGCTCAGATGAATATGGAACTAGTTCAATTGGATGTAAAAACTGCATTTTTACATGGTGACTTGGAAGAGGAAATCTATATGACTCAGCCAGAGGGATTCAAAGTTGCTGGTAAGGAAAATTTGGTTTGCAAACTGAAAAGATCGCTTTATGGTTTGAAGCAATCTCCCAGACAGTGGTACAAGCGATTTGATCAGTTTATGATAGGTCAGAGGTACACAAGAAGCAAATTTGATAATTGTGTGTATTTTCGGAGGCTACATGGTGGTTCTTTCATTTATCTACTCTTGTATGTTGATGATATGTTGATAGCTTCGACGAATGTCGAAGAAATTGCAAAGTTGAAGACTCAGTTGAATCGAGAGTTTGAGATGAAAGATTTGGGAGAAGCTAAGAAGATACTAGGCATGGAGATTAGCAGAGATAGAGGGAGAAGCAAGATTTGTTTGACTCAGAAGCAGTATCTGAAGAAGGTATTACAGCGGTTTGGCATTTCAGAGCAGTCAAAACCTGTAAGTACCCCACTTGCTCCTCATATGAAGCTCAGTAAATCTTTATCTCCTAGTACAGATGAGGAACGAGAGTATATGTCTCGAGTTTCGTATGCTAATGCAGTTGGTAGCCTGATGTATGCTATGGTGTGTACGAGACCGGACATTTCACATGCAGTTGGAGTTGTGAGCAGGTACATGCATGATCCTGGTAAAGGACTTTGGCAAGCAGTGAAATAGATTCTACGGTATTTGTTGAGAACCGTCGATGTTGGCTTAGTCTTTGAGAGGGATGATATATGTGGTCAGTATGCTATTGGTTATGTTGATTCTGATTATGCTGGTGATTTGGATAAACATCGGTCGACAATCGGTTATGTGTTTACTCTTGCAAGAGCACCAGTGAGTTGGAAGTTTACTTTACAATCTACAGTGGCTTTGTCTACTACAGAGGTAGAGTATATGGCAATGACAGAGGCTGTGAAGGAAGCTATTTGGTTACAAGGATTGCTGGATGAATTGGGAATTGGGCAGAAGAAGATTAGTCTTTATTCTGACAGTCAGAGTGCTATTCATTTAGCTAAGAATCCAGTGTTCCATGTTCGTACGAAGCATATTGATGTTCGGTATCACTTTATGCGGGAGATTATTGATGAAGGGAGAATCTTACTTCAGAAGATTGAGACTGCCGAGAATCCCGCAGATATGTTGACTAAGATTGTGACAGCGATCAAGTTCAGTCATTGTTTGGACTTGATCAATATTGTACGAGTTTGACCGCACCATTGGGCGCATTTGGAGGCGTTGCAGTTGTAATAGAGAATGTGGGAAAAAGAAGAGTCTTGTGGTGGATTGGCATATTCGCCAAGGTGGAGATTTGTTGTTTTTTCTTTGTTTGGCTCATATGCAAGGATCCCACATCAGTAAGGAGAAAAACATGGGTCTCATGTGGCCCTTATAAAAGAAGCCATGTGGGAGAGTTTTATGCGTCCCAAGTGAAATATCCTTCACCCCCCTATATTTGTAAGATCTCACATATAAGACCTCATAGTTTAAGGGCCTTTCAACAAGGACCTTAAAGTTTGTAATATTGTTTTTTTTCCCTTTTGTTTTGGGTATTTGTAGTATTGCCTAATTGTTTAGGTAATTACAGTTTGACCCAACTATTCGGGTATTTGCAGTTTGGCCCAATAGTTGTGGAATTTGTATTGTGACTTAAAAGTTTGTATTCTCTTTGAAGATAGTGGAAAGTTTCTTCAGCGGCGCTCGAGGACGTAGGTATTTATACCGAACCTCGTTAAATCTTGGTGTTCTTTCTATTTCTGCATTATTGGTTGATTGGTTGCCTCTTTAATTGCTATTATATTCAATTATCTAGCATAGTTTGTGTTGTGCACTTGGTTGTTCTGTTGGTTATCGCTTCCGCTGTGTATAACAATAATATTAATAATTACCAAATCAACGAGTAATAGTTAATGGAAAGACTTGGACTCTCTTAAAAAAATAAAGGCCGATAAGATTATTTTACTGTATGAGATGTTGGCATTCTAAAAACTCTCTTTCTTTTATTTTTTATTTCTAAAAGTTCAGCCCATTGTTAATTGCCCGGCATAAATTTCTTTAATCTTTGAGCTAATAATCTTTAAATTTCGTATCTACTACCAACTCTTGAATTTATGTTTAGAGTACTTGACTGATTATTTAATTTGGACAGTCAATAGATATAACCATAATAAGTCTTTTCTTAAAGTAATGTGAAAGAAGCGTTATTTTCCAAGTCAATAAACATAGCAATAATTTTGAATCACCAGCGTGTTATTCACGGTAGAATTTGATTTCCATCAACAACTTTCCAAGTCAATGGAAAAATGATATTGTTTTAGGACGTAACACTGATTTAAATTTCACCTTCGTGCTTGGAAAAATGTTGCAGGGTCAACAGTTGTCTGCTCCCTTTTCTAGTCTAAAATAAAGTCTTGTATGAGGAACGGCTGGTTCCTGATAACAACGACAATGATATCCAAAAAATTAAGTAATTTAAATTTAAAAAACGACAAATAGTTAATAGAAAAGAGTAAATAGCTGTTTACAGAAGACTTGGATAATCATCCAATTGAGAATTGTATGCGTCGGAGTTACTGAAGACAAATTAGGCTTTATTATTATTAAGACAAACAATAATGTTAGACTTATAATATCTATATAACATAAATTTTGTAATATGACGTGGTAACTTAAGCGACAAAATCCTATTGGATATATAATTTTTCTTATCAATTTTTGTTTTTTCCTCCTCCAATGAATTTTGGCTATATAAACGATCACGTCATGTTGTAGAATATATATTGTATGAATATTGTAAGTTTAGTATTACTCTAATACAAAATTGGTGGATAAATAATTTGCAACAATAAAGTCTTTTGTGCTCTGTTTGGGATTAGGGTTGGCTTGGGGAACTGGACTAATTTTAAAAAGGTAGTCCAAGCACTTCATTTGAATTGATTTGAAAGGGAAGCAACAGGACTAGTGTTTAGTCCCATTACCCTCAATCGTCCCATGAATTTGGGATTGCAGAGACCCAGTTCCAGATGGGACTTAAACTTTTTTTTTTTTCTTTTTAACTTATAAATATTAATGTATAATAATATAATAGTAAATAATCTAATAATATATTATTAAATAAATGTTAATACAGAATGAAATTGTCACTAATAATAATATTAGATAATATACATTTTAAAATAATATCAATTTTATATCTAAAATTATAATTATAGAATAAGTGATTCCATTAGTTATAATTACAACATTAAAATCATTAATTATGCAAATTTTTTTATTTGCTAATTATTTATCATCAATTGAAAATTTTAAATTTGTTATTATTTTTGAATTAATAATAATAGAGTAATAAAAATAAATAAATAATATTATTAAATAAAAATTAATATAATGATATAAAATAATTTATATATAATTAATTAATTTTTATTCAAATTTAACTTCAATAAAAATTAAATAATTCTTTATTTAAAAATTAGTTTTTAAAAAATTATCTTATGATTATATAGCTTAACTCCTTTCCACATTGCATCAAACATGAGACATTAGTGTGGTTGAGTTTTATTAAGTTAAAACATAAGGGACCTCAAATTTGCTAAATATTCGGTGAGCGAATAGTAGCATGGTTTTGTCGTCCAAAACCTATAAAGCCTGGCCAACACAAATAATCGCAGAGCGAGACCTGCTCCTTCTTCTGGAGTTCGACATCGACTGCTTAATGGCTTCCCTAACCGCTGCTTCTTCTTATTCTTTCTTTCCTCTACAGTTCCACTCTCGACCCAGAATTCCCAAACTAGCCTTCTCTTCTTCTCCTCTCTTATTCAATCCACAGCCCATCAGTTTTCGTCAGTTGTTGTGGCAGCCCCGAACGACAAGAAATCATCACTAGAAGACTTGCTGTGGAATCAGAAGAAGGCGTTTGACTTGGTGGAATTCACTGGGTCCGTCACTCAAGCCATTGCAGGACGCAGAGTTGGCAAGAGCAAGTTGCCTTGGATTGTCGCCGTCCCTTTGGTCCATCTTGCCTTTACTTTCGTTGTCACGTTTTATAAGACGGTTAAGAAGTTCTATACGCTCAAGTACAAACGGAAGCGATTGGTGAGTGGAGAATGATAATATTTTTTAATGTGAAAAGGGTTTTGTGTTAATTTATTGAGATTTTGTGCTGTTTTCCGGTGTACAAGAACGCTCGTTTGTTGAAATCGATTGAGGATTTGATTGAAAGGGTGGAGATGCATTGCAAACATCTGCTTTGGAGGGATTAGTGCAAGAGGGTGAGACACATGATGCCTAATTTTTAATTCAATGTGGTTATGAATGAATTTTTTGTATTATGCATACACACTTATGTTTACCATTACGTCGAAAGCTTATTCTATTATCTAGGGGGCAACTTTATTTTCTTAGACACTTGTTAATGATGACCAGCATAGTGTAGAAACAACTTCTGGTTCAACAATTTAACATATGTTGATGTAGGTGCATATTGATTAGTCCATTTATAGAAACATGTTAGGCTTGTTGCTTGCATGCATACTACGAATTGGGTTTTCATAGTTACTTGTAATTTGCATGCAGACAGAGTTTAATATGGAGGACATTTTGCGGATGTATATTTGGTATCTATTGAATGAGAAACCGTTAATCAGTTTCCAACTTAATCCAGCTTAGGAAAGCTTCTTTATTGGAGGAATCCCAGGTTGCTGAGTTTTCGACTGAAATGTCTTGGTGGATCGTGAAAAATCAAGGTAACCGTTATGGCATTAATTGCATTAGTTTCTATGGTTCTGGTGCATACTATTACCTTTAACCAAGTCTAATAATAACCTGATGAGTGCATTTTGGTGTGCAAAGTACAACCTCCCACACTTATGTTTTATATTTGTGGAATGCATTGTATTAAAATCACCCTAGCTTGTAGGCCTTTCTCATAGGATTTGTTCATAAGATCCGCAGCAACATCAATGACCCCATCTACTTTTGCTAATTATTTGGTATTCTCTTGACTGGACTGCTCACTTGGTTGTGGTGATTCTTTACGGTGGTGACATTCCTTGGATTTTGATGTTATTACATTTTTCTGCTCAACCGTAGTCAAGGCAAGAGTGTTACACTTATCACGGTTTTCTCCTGACTACCTTTACTTATGTACCATGCAATTCCCTATTTTCTCTTTCCGTTACATTGAAAATCTATAACATTTTCTGAAAAAATAAAAAGGATGATTAATAAGATTTGGAATACGATGTTCACAATTTTTTCTAGTAGTCAAACAAGCGTGACCATCTTAGCTAATTCCGTTTAATTTTGTTCCTTTGTGACAGATAATTATATTGCGGCATCAATGTTCATGGTGCATACATTTATTATAGCTTAGAGGTCAATTTTTGAACCTGTAGCCTGTATAACATTCTGGACCGACTTGTGACTTGGTTTTTGCTCTTGTCGGTCTTAGGAATGCCACTATTGCACTGGAAAGCTGGCAAATTCTATAGTGAACTCTGGTTAATAAGAAAACTCAAAGACTTTAAGAAATACTCTTTTTGTAAAGAATTTGATTTCTTCTTTGGATATAGTTTTCCTCGTCAAGGCTGTAAGAAGGCAATTCCGAAGTCTTGTTGGTGTCAAACAAAGAAGGGCAGCACATGGTGCAACAAACAAGGCGGTCAGAGACTGGATCGCCCCGGCGGGGTTGCTCTGACGCGGAGGGCCCTTAGAAGTACAGCAATCCAGTAGCAGATCCTTTAGTAGGTGATGGGGCAACGAGTTCGCCGGTCCCTCTTGGCAATAGTTTTTTATGTTCGGCCTTAATGAGCGGTGGGCTAGCCGAATTAGGATATCAGTATCACTACGGGCAAGTACTGTACAGGAAATAGCGATCCTACAACTTTCTTTCAGGGTGTCCTCCCAACTAAAGAACATGCTATTGGAAATGCTGTGTCACTGAGATATCTCCCTGCGTTTTTTGATGTCCCTGTGGACTACTTCTAATTCTAATGATATTCTAATTTCTTTTATAAATTACATAAAAAAGAAAAAGCTTATATTTACTCCCTAATCCCTTTCCCTTCAATAATTAAATTCTTGAAGTCATTCAATACTTTCTTGTGCACAATTCTATTAATCTTTAACAGATAATAAGGTTGATAAAGCAAACATGTATAGATGATTCTTCTATCTCATTTTTTTTTCGTTATTTATTTTTATTACTGGTGAGGGTGCTTTGCATAGTAGTTTTTTCTTCACTTATGCTGGGGATACTTATATTAGTAGTTTTTTCTTCACTTATGCTGGGGATACTTATATTTAGTTTCCTTTTCTTGAAGGACTCTATGAAGAGTGAAAATCGATTTGGAGAATTGCCTCGAGAGATTGCTTTATCCAGCTGTCAAATAGAGCTCTGCACTCTGAGAATTTTTCATTACGTGTTCTCCTGGCTAAATCTGGGCCTGGACTCTGATACCACTTGTTGGAAGGACTATGGACCATACAAAACTCCATATTTCCTCATAGATTTATTTTTGGATTCTACCCAAAAGGCTTCATACCAATGGAGTGCTTGTCCATACTTATATGCCCATGATCTTCCCTATGTCTAGCCAATGTGGGACTTTGGTTGCACACCCAACATACAAGATGCAAACGTCTATTTTGTTTTTGTCCGGGCAATGAAACATTATGTGATATTTTATATATTTAGTGATTTTCATGTATATAAGATGTTGAATAATTCATGGTTTTTTTTTTTTTTTGAATGAACTTTTAGGTGCATCTACCAAAGTTCTGTTCAAGGGATAGCTCCTTGATTGTCAAGAAAACATTTGGGGTTGCAGAGTAGGCCTTCATCCTTTCATTCTTATTCATCATTCAATTATGTTAAAAAATGAAGGAAATCAAAATTCTTAATATAACATTTGAAAACACTTTTCTTTTTCCACGCTTCGCAAGTTGCAGACGAATATCTAGAACAAAATGTTTAGCATGCTCATGATTTTGTTTTCAATCTTTTTCTTAGTGAGGATGCAGACAAACTTCGGCTTCGTACTCTTTCTGAAGCTGAGGATATGGATTCACTTGCAAAGAATGGTTAAGGATTTAGATTTAATTAGAAGATTCTGGTGAGGGCTTGTGGCTCTGATGCTCCATGAGTGAAGTGAAGAAAAAGTTGAAATAATCCCCATAGGAAAAGAAAATGGTATTAGTTTTTGCAGGTTTTATCTAAAGGCATGTTCTTCTGCAATTTTGTGAACTTATAGGCATTGGTTACACTATAGGTTTGCAAATCGAAGAAGTCATAAAAAATAGCACTCAACCCATGAATTACAGTAGGTGGGTTGTTGGTAAAATGCATGGATTGTTGATGCTGATAAAAAATTAGTTACCCACCCCAACCATCCCCGAGATTCTTAAAAATTTTGAAATAACCCATAAATTTTATCTTTTTTATACTCGCGTATACTTTTCTTGGTCATCATCAATTAAAAACGAGTTATATACAATTGGTATTCGGTCCTTGCAATTAATGAGGTACTTTAAATAATTCAACCTATAATAATAATTTAAAATAAGGGTATTCTTCTAAAAAGAGTAACGCTATTTTTATAAACTTTTTATATGAATTATATCGTATTACTTAGTTATTCACAATCATCATTACTTTTCATTAAATGAATTGATTTGTATATCCACCATTCTAGTTATTTTATGACACATCAGTTTGTATGCATGCAACTTATGACATCACTTTGTAAACGAAGTTGGTAAAACTAGCATTATTCCTCTCTAAAATCTATTCTAAATTTCAAACGATGTATATATGCAATTATGTTTGCTAAGTGGATAGGGTGATGATGTAACAAGTGATATAGTAGTTTTAATTTATCCATATCATTTGGGATGTATGATTTTAAAAATTTTTGGGATAAATTTTGGATATGTTTCACTCCTAATATAATGTATTAGATAGTATAAAGAGGAGAGTAAAAATAACCTTTTGTAAAAGAAAAAAAAATAAAGGGAGAAACTAAGATAAAAATAATTAAATTGATTTTGCCTGTTGTTCTAATAACAAAAAATGATCTGTTTTCAACCTCCCACTCTACAATCGTGAATCGCCAACCCCTCTTTATAATTTCATCTGTTGTGTGTGTATCCTTCTCCATGCCAAGAGACAATGCGTTGACACACGTCTCCGACACCATTACATCTAAATTCAAATTAAATCAAACCGTATAAATCTCACCATTAACAATTAGTTAGCCTTCCACCTTTTCGTAAGTCTCAAATTCTCTCCTCACGCCTGAGAGGCCATCTACCTACACCTCTCTTGCCAACTTATCTTTTTAATTTCAATATCTATTATATATGTTTTTCCTTCTCCAAGCCAAGAGGCAGTGCATTGATGAAGGTGCTCCTATGTTTTGGGCACAACTCCTATGTCTTGCATATCCATTAAGCCAGGCTTCTCATTTATTTGTACCACATTGACATTGTAACATTCAGAAGAACCACTCTTTATATCCAATGGCAAAAAGGAAAGCACCTCAATTATTAATTTTCAATTTTTTAAAAAAAGATTCAGTTAGCAAATTACTGAATGAAAGCAACTATTTTTACATATTACTAGTCCACACAGGAGTATTTTGTTTATTTTTTTAACATTTTTTAAGTTCATGACTGGCTAATGATAAAATCTTTAGAGATGTCATGGATTTGACCATTTGAAGAAATTAAGTTGTTCTTGACAGAAATTCCAACCATATATGATTAATGTACTGCTAAATTTCTGAAATTATGAAATTAAACCTACCGAAATTAAAAGAAATATCTTTTTTATAAAAAAAAAGCTTTTCAAGAAGTTTATGGTACTAAAAAATATACCAAATTCAACTCAATATTTTTGCTCATTCTAGACTTCTGGTCCATATGTAGAGGTTCAACCGGTTGGGCTTAAATGAAACTGGGAGTAACCTTCCTGGCCTCACTACAAGAAAATCACTGTTTAGCTACCAATAAAGTTGGTCGCCAAAAACAAAAAGTGGTCGCCAAAAGATTCAGCGACGAAAATAATGTTGGTCGCTAAATGGTCGCGGTAGCCTCGTGGCGGAAAGTCATAGCGACGAGGACGGAGAACATACTTGACTCCGCCCATCATTTTAATAAGTTAAATAATCATCGTCACTTTTTTTAATTAAAAAAAAAATAATGCAAATATTAAAGAAAAACCCGTGACTTTTGTTGAGCATTAATATTCATTTTTCAGAAGAAAATCTCTCCATCAAAACTTGTAAGCATATAGTTTCTACTTAAATAAATACACAGAAGTGTGGAACCGTACTTTTATCATAAAATTAATATATCAACATACATCTCTAATGATGTCATTGAACTTAGAATATAAGTTCCGAGTATATTATAATATTAAAATTGTAACATTAATTGCTTACTAAAAGCAAGAAAATTTGATAAAACACTCTTAGTAATGGTTAAAAGTTCACATATAAAGCAAAGGATATCAGTTTGATTCTCAGTACATCCGGTCAACTCAAGTCAAATGACTGTAATTTTTGGAAATGAGAAAACAAAGAAAACATTTTAACTCTTTTTCCCAACTTATACTAATAGTATGAAGATCGAGTTTAATTACTTAGCAATCATTTCCCATTGACAACACTCAGAATTCTCCTCATCCTCCATCCAATTTTGAAGAGGGTTATAATAAATTAATAATCATTGAAGAAAAGCTTGAGATTGCTCCCAACACGTCTGAGCCTTATTCATCCATCCTATCCTCCTATTGAAACTAGCATCAGTACTACCAAGTACCCAATTCAGATTTTGAAGCCATTTACTCACGATAGATCTAGGATGTTTGTTTACATTTTCAAAAAATAATTTTATAAAAATACACATTTTTTAATATATTTAAATCAATATCAACCACATATCATTTTCAAAATTCAAAAAAATTTAAAATCAATCACACATTCTTTTAAAATTTTGAAAATAAAAACTCAGAAAACATAAACAAGCACACCAACTATTTCAATAATTGATAAGAAAGCTCCAAGTTTTTTATTGATTTTGGATTTCTTATTCAAGTAACTCAAAATATTGCCTCTAAAGGACTGATTGTTTTTCCATATAAAGTCTGAATTTTACTTAATTTCAGACTTCATAGTTTTTTACGTTGATTGTTTTTTAGACTGATCACTTTTTTCTCAAATAAAAATATTTGAATAGAAAAAACTATATTTTCTAGCTTTTATCTTAGTAGAAAAAGTTCTGAATTGATTGACTATGTTTTTGTTCTGAAATACCATTGAAATTTTTATTTAATTTCTATTTTGTTAAATCTTTAAATGATCTTTTCCTGTCTTTTTCTATTTTTTGAATTATCATTTATTATTTTTAATTATATAGTAATTAAAAAAATTTCATATTATATGTGAAATACATTAATTAACAATTTAATTTTTTTCACTGTAGTATTTTAATTTTGACTTTCTTGTATTGATTATTTTCAAATGTTTATATAACATATAAAATATACAATATATATAATACTAAATATGGGCATATATGTCAAATTAATAGTTTGTAAGTTATTAAAAACAATTAACTTAAGACTTATTATTAGATCTTAAACAACAAAAAATAATCATATCATTTAAATATTTGTATTTAGACCTATTTAGATTTCAGGTAAATTCATACCCATTCAAATTTTAGACAAAAAAACAACTATTCTCTAAGTTTGCTTCTTAGTTATTTTATGTTAAAATGTAAGAAACTAGTTAATAGTGCAATTAAATATTTAAATTTATAATAAAGTGCTTAAAATTTGGAGAAATTAATTAATTTCATGAAAGTAAAAAATTACAGGAGAAACTAGTGATGGGTTAGAGATTATTCCAATCGAAATAATAAAATATTCTATTCTTCCTAGTGGAGGACTAATTAAGATGAGTTGACTGATTTCTTTGTTCAATTTCTCCTATGACATGTAACTTTTTTGTTTTGAACCAAAAATTATAATTAATTAGTACAACAAAAGAAGAATATAGATAGAGATTTTTTTAAAAAAAAAAATCCAAGTTATTTATATATATTTTATACCAGTATATCCATTAATTAGTAGAGTTAACGGATTTTCAGGATTAGATCTACCTCTTCTTTTGTTATGGTGTAAAATTTAACATAGAAAAATTTATTATCAATTTAATCTCAATTTAGTATTATCTTAATTTGTTTCCTATTTTAAGAATTTATAAGTTAGATCGCTATGTTTACAACAATCATATCATTTGACGAGCCAAATTATAATTGAAGATATTAATAAATGAGAGAGGCTTAATAAATGATATGATAATAACTCCAACAAAAGTATTGTATTGTATCATATTTTATGTATTATGTTGTAAGATTTGGTTATATGTATATAGTATTATTGAATTAATTATAGTATTTTTATAAGACAGTTTTATAAAATAATTCCACAACACACTAGCAATTAGGTACGTAGTCTTGTACCTTAAAGACACACATTAACTCTCGAAGACTATATAAATTTACTTAAAATGTATGTATTTAATAATTTTTATATAACTTTTAAAGAGAATTTAAAGTATTCAAGGAAATTTACATAATCTTTGAAAGAGCTTATACAGATTTTTTGGGCTCAACACGTGTTCTTATAATACACATTAAGACCACCTATTAAATATACCCTAATGACTAAAAAAAATACTTGCTTTGTCCAATGCAAATTTGGAAAGTATTACTTAAAACTAGTGGAGAGAGACTGACTTGAGTCCAAACTACGAACGCCAGATAATTTTGCATGTAATTTGTGAAAGGTTCCACCATTATTAATTGCTTATCACCAACATGTAAAGTGTATTTTTAGCTTTCATTTGTATTATTCTTCAAAATAACAGCCCTTTTATACTGCTAGTTCAAATAACTATATTGATTTATTGTTATTGACCATGACAAAACAAGTCTTGTGATATAAATATACTTTCATTTTTGTTTTATATATTCCAATCTTGGCCATTTTATGACTAATCGTTTTTAAAATGTGTACTTATGTGATAAAAGAGTTTCATGAACTTAATTAGTGTATAATGATAAGATATACCTGTTATATATATGTAAAATTATTATTATTTTTTTCTAAAATGATGTGAAATTAACCTAACTTTCTAGGTCAATGAGCGTAGTTATCTGAAATCTTATAAAATAACAACATGGCTTCCACAATAGACATAGATATCTTTCAACAACTACGTCTATATATTGACCTTGACTTGAAGGAGGGAACAATATTAATTGACTCGGTCGTTGGAAGAATGTTGCATGCCTGCTCGTATGTTTATGATATCTTCGTGGCTAGCTCCTTCGTGACTTCTAATCATTTCGTACAAGAAATGCAAGTAGACTGCATATTTTAATTATTTCTAATATTTATTATTTTTCATAATTATTATTATTTTGATTTTCCAATAGTACTCAGTTCACCCATCTAGAGAAATGAGCTTCAGTGAGTGTTGCATGTGAATGGCTACTCTTTCAAAGCCGTGCTGGACCCATAACTGCAACTTCCACACAAAATATGCTATATATACCAGCTTTAAATAAAGAAATATATAAAAATCTGGGGGATATTCTCACATTCGTCCCCATTTTTTTTTATTGTAATATATTTCTTCTCCACAACTTGTATAATAAATAAATAGGCAAGACGAGGATGAGAAATTGACAAAATAATTAAAAAAAATTGATTCCCACTAGCCCTAAATTCATGAGGTTTTTGACATCCATATATAACCTAAAAATCAATATTTATTCGAATAATAGGCTTTGATGTGTTGTTATAATTCTTAATAGTAAGCGTTTTCTCATGTCTTTGCATGTTTGCAAGTTAACTCAAATTAAACTATCTAATTAATTTGCAAGTTGCAACTAACCCTATTAATGACCTCTTTGTTTGTTCTTGTTTTCTACAATTTTCACTCAATGTTGATTGATTGTTTTAAGTTAATCCTTTATGTTGGGTGTTTGGTATAGTCTTTACCTTCTAAAGTCATTGGCAAAAGCACTTTAATTAAATAATTGATTTTTATAATTGAAGGTGCAATGTGGTGAGAAGTGTTAAGGTGTGAGCATCATATTCAAATAATCTTTACTTTTATGACCTAGCCATCTTTCATGCACTGACTTACTGACTCTTTACCTACTAACACTTTCTTTAATAATGTTTCTCCAAGTTCAAAAAAGAAAAAAAAAAAGAAATTATTGATTATGATTACCATACGTAACATTATTCATGTTTAAAGGGATTATCAATTAGGAATCTTGCTTTATCACTTATCAATTATGGGAAGCCTTGTTGCAATTCATGTGTATACCAATATTTATGGCCTCACATTAAAAGAAGAATGGTTAAGCCAGTAAAAGTTTTCCCATGAATGACAAATCTAACCTAACATCGAAATTGATCAGAGTACTGGGAATTATTTGGTTCATTTATTAATTGATCGAGTGTAGATAATTGAATATGCTTGAATGTCATTTTGCAATTAAAGTTTGGATGTTTAATTAACCCATTTGTTATTCAATATCATTTTGCGCATTTGATATCTTATTCAATTCTGTACTATTTGATAACTCTATTTAGTTATATTATTTTCAATATGCTCCAACTTATCACTCATTTATGCAAGCAATATTTGATGTCATTTGTTGCTCAAATTGCTTGGAAAGTTGTTGTTCATGTTATCGTGCATTAGCATATTCAAAAAGTTGCTCTTGCTAACTAGGGTAGTTGCTCTAATTTACTTAATTATATTGGTAGTTTTTTGGTTTTAAAAGTTGTGTACTAAACCCAACAATATCATATGAAGTTTTAACGTGCAAGAAAGTTAGACGATTCCAACAAATTTGCAGCCCCATTGTCATGTATTTTGTTTTAGTGCTCGTCATTGAATAAATAAAAATTGGTTTTGTTGAAAAGAAAATAACAAGTAAACCAAAGCAGAGTAAATATTCATATTTTTTTCGATGAAATCTGCGAAATATCTCATATTTTATCCATTGGATAAATATTTTTCTCAGAATTATTCGTCCATTTTGTCATGAATGAGAGACAATGGTACTTACCTAATCCATCAAAAGCAACATGACATGTTTATATTCTAACTCTCAAAAGCAAACTTGCAATAACTACAAAGAGAATGAAACAAAGTAACTAAAAGGAGAAATGATGAGTGACTACCTAAATTTAAGCACAAGACAAACTAGAACAATGACCTGTTGTCCCTTTAATTTGAAGATAACTTGAACTTCTTGGTAACGTTACCAAGAAGCTGAAGCAATAATGAGTTATGTGTGCAAGAAGTTTCCATGCACAATCTCTTATCCATCAGTAATCATAATCTATAACCAACCCACTAATTTGAATCTTCTGTTCTTCTCTAAGAATCTATTAATTTGAGATAAAGGGTGTTGATTAAAATCTAGATTTAGATTGAAATGAATGAGCATAGATGATACATTTCAACTTTTAGGTCAGAGAAGGTCAATTGCGATGAAGACTTGAGAGGCAGTGGCTATGAGGGTCAATCATGATTGGGTCATTTACAAGTCCCCAAAGCTTGACGTGGCTGAATGTGAACAAATAAAAAGCGCTTATAGAAAAAGCACGGTAGCCTTAAATGCAAGAGAGGAGCGAGTGCCTTGAAAGCATAGATAAAGTTGCAGTAAAATTATGAAAGCCACATGTTACTAATTGGATTTATTATTTACAAGAAAAAGATCCCACACACACACACACACACACATAATGTGCCGTCCATAAACCGCAATCGCTACATGCGGTGGTCAAAAATCAAAACGATTGTAAATATTAACATTGCGGTTATATTTTCTACATTGAGAAATTAGATTTTAATATATACACTTTCTAATCTTTTTAGAACCACAGAATTGTAATGTGAATGGTTATAGATTAGTGCTAAAAAAAATTAAATAAAACATTAAATTTACCTATACTATAATTTATATTTTGTATTCTAAATATAAGATGCTCTATTTGTCAAACAATAACAGCTTCAAATAGTTAAGAGGGTTAATTATAAACATTGTACTTGAGAAGAAAATATCTAAATGACAGTGCTTTTGAAAGATCATTTGGTTAATTATGGTATCATTGAATGCGATGTGAGTAGACAAAGGCCCTAATTAGTGGCATGATTTGAAGTGCTAACAAAACTTTAGAAAAAAATTTTCAAGCTTTCACTTTCCATTGCATTATTCATATTTTTCGGGCCTCTCAAAAATCATCTTCAATATTTTAATTATAGAAAAGCCCCATTAATGCATTACTACTATTAATAATACAAAGCTAACACAAGACAAGGACTCCCCAATTATGACATTATTTGAAAACTTAACGAGAATTAGCTTTGTTTTATACAGTACATAACACATCCCAATATGAGACTCTAAAAAATTGAATAAGTTAATTAATTAAAAAAAAAAAAAAACCAGGACAACCCATAAGACACGCTCTCTCTTTGAGCCGAAGAGCTGACTTCTTCCGAGTCATGGACAACCTCTTTAAGAACCTTAACCATACCCTTAAAGAATTTATTATTGGACACTTTAATACCCATCTAAGGAGTACCTCCACCATGCTATCTCCACCGTCGATCTACCTAAAATTCATCTTGATTTAAATTGTATCACCATTGAAAGGTAGAAAACATAATAAGAAGGCTAGGCGGCTAAGTCAATATGGCGCCCACCAAAGACCACTCGGTATCATCACATGTTGAGGGAAATATTTGATGCCTACATTAAGAATGGAATCTCCACCGTTCGATCTACCCCAAGTCGATCATGAAATGAATGATGGAAGCATCCAAGGGTGGGAAACAGAATGTGAAACAAGTTGGGATGGAGCCCACCAAAGACTACATGATACGTATAAAAGTTCAGGTTCCTCAACTATGTTTGGTCCAAACAAGACCAAAGGAGGCAAAGGACAAGAAAGAGAAAAAAATGGAGAAAGCAAAGCAAAGAATGAGCCAATTTGTTTGAAATCAAACCCCTCCAAATTCTCCAATCCTGCTTCACCAAATCCCCACGAAATTGCAAACCCGTCTCTGAAAGCCTCTCGTCTTCAATACCCAAAATCTATTTTCTCACAGTTCTATCAAAATTTCCTTCCCTTTTCTAATTCTCCATCTTCCTCTGTTTTCTCCCCAACATAACGGTTTAGTGTTTCAGAGGCTCTAAATTCAGGTTCTCTATCTGTTGACATCTTTTCGTCTCTGTTTCAATTATATTTTGACCCTTCTTTGACATGTAAAATCATGTCCAACTTCTAGTAATCTTTTACTCTGTTTCTCTGCCTAGAAAATCCTCTGTTTTCTTTGTTTTGATCCCATAACTTCTCAGAATTATATTCAAAGTCAATTTTTTTTGGTTTGTTAGTCGTATAAATTTATCAACTTTGGCCCAGAAGCCAAGAATTCGATATGGGAATTCAAAAAGATCGAGTCAAATTTAATGTAGGAGGGAGATTGTTTGAAACAACAGCCACAACTCTTGCAAATGCAGGGCGGAACTCATATTTTGGCGCATTATTTGATGAGAACTGGGACTTGTTCTCACAATTAAAAAACAATCCAAATGAATGTATCTTCATAGATCGAAACCCTGATTGCTTCTCCATCCTTCTTGATCTTCTCCGCACCGGCGATCTCAATATTCCTCCAAATATCAATGAAAGGCTTCTCTACCGTGAAGCCTACTTCTATGGCCTTTTGGACCATGTTCGTTCGGCCAAATGGGGTCCCTTTGATGGCAACAGGTTGAGGTTGTCAAGGTCTGTAACCGGCCAGGCCCCCGGCGACGGAACCGCCATCCGGGCCGGCCCAGATGGCGGCTGTTGTGTGGCACATGGTAGTATGGTACATGTGTACGATTGGATGTTGGAAGAGCATCCACCAATCAATCTTGATTATCAAAGAGTTAATGATATTGGATGGGCTGATTCAGAGAATGTTGTGATTAGTGTTTGTGAGAGGTTGGGTAGCAGAGATGGTGGCATGGGGTTGTTCAGTGCATCAACTGGAGAGTTGAGATACAAGTTTCAGGTTTATCATGACGATCAAGTGAAGAGTTACACTGCTGGTGCTTTGAGTTTCAGTAGTGATTACAAGATATTTTCAAGTTGTAAAGGGAGGAGTAATGAGTACGGGATTGGAGTTTGGGACCAGGTGACAGGAAAGCAGATTGATTTCTTTTATGAGAGTCCAGGATGGTCCCTTGGTGATGCTGATAAGTTACAATGGTTGAATGGAAGAAATTGTTTGTTAGTTGCAACTTTGTTTCCCAGAAAAGATAACTGTTATATCAGTTTATTGGATTTCAGGGAGAAGAACATGGTATGGTCTTGGTCTGACATTGGTGCTCCCTTAACTGTGGATGAGAAGAGGGTGAGGGATGCCATAGCAATGGAGGAGAGTAATTCCATCTGTGTGGTGAATGAGTATGAGGATTTGGGGTTCATTGATTTGAGGATTACAGGAGGGAGTGTAAGGTGGAGCTCCAGAAGTAGGCTGATGAAAGGGAACATGCCAGATGAGCCTTGCTATCCGAAACTGGCATTGCATGAGGGGCAGTTGTTTTCATCAATGAATGACTCAGTTTCAGTGTTCTGTGGACCAGATTGGGTGTTGACATCTAGGCTCCGAAGAAGTTACGGAGGTTCCATATGTGATTTTTCAATCGGTGGTGATCGACTTTTTGCTCTTCACAGTGAGGAGAATGTTTTTGATATATGGGAGTGTCCCCCATCGCCAATAATATGATTCAGATTGTAATACGGTTGGTTTTCTCTTACAGTTTTGTTTCTTTCATTTTGACAGATGTCTTTCCTTTTATTTTACTAGGTTGTAGCAGATGAAGAAGTTGCAGTTAAATGAAATTAATAGTTAGGAAAATCATAGAAAAGAGATAGTTATAGAGTTGTGCCTGTACATAGTTGGTCTTTGTTACAAAGAAATGAAATTGATTGTTTAGCTAACATCTACCATACAAAGGAATGATTTTATCCGTTGTTGCAGAAATCAAACCGATTGCTCAACTGTCAAACTATGGAAGTTTGGCAACTCTTTGGAATTCAAGGCAGAGTCTTTAACATTCCCTTTTTTTAAGACACAACTCTCTTTCCCTTTTCCTCTTTTTGACCTGTGCTTTCACGTAGGTAACTTATGGTTTTGATGATCTCAATGATCTCGGTAAAGATTCTAGATTCGCTCTGTGTATGTGATCGAGTGTGTGTCTCTGAGATGCTCTTAGCATGTGAGCAGTTGCAACTGCTACTCATCTGACAGGTTTATGTTTTCTTTCACTTTGCATAAAAGAAAGTTGTTTGGCGTCTGCTTTAGTTTCAGGACTGCTTTTTTCCGGTGGCAAATCTGGAGGTTGTCAAACCCACATCAACAAGCCTTTTCACTTTTCTTTTAACTCTTTAGCATCCGTGAACCCTGACTCTGGACCCTAATCTTATCAAAATCTTGTCCAGTATTATATTACTAACTCAAAACACCTCCTCCATATTGATGCTTCTTCCATACACTAATATCAAATGCTATAGTGGGAACTAATCCCAATTTAATAACACCCATAACAACATAATATAACACCTATTCTGTTTGACTCAAACACAAACTTCAAGAGCTCTTAGCGAAGCATAGAAAGCCTCTTCATTTCAATATGTTATGAATCCACTAAAAACAATTCATGTACCTGAGTTCATTTACTACTGGTGAACATTGTACTTACAAATGTCAGAGTCACTGCTTGTTCCAAGAATAAAAAACAAGATAAATGTCAGCAACATATTTATTTATATCAGAAGAAAGAAAAATAATTGTCAGTCGGTCGAAATAATCCATTGTGCCAACCCATTTTACTCTAATCCTTGATTATTTATTCACTATGTTACCTATGTTATTTCAGTAGCTGTGGTCCCTAATCTTGATACTTTATTATAATGGTATGAAGTGAGATCTGAATCATCTGATCACAATCCAACATGTATATGGTAAAAGTATTATAATGGTATAAAGATTGAAAGAGAACACGTAGCGCAATATTGAGTTTCCAGGAAGCTTCATTTCAATAATATTTTCAGTACTCAATTAGAAATGTTAGAAAAGAATTGTTCAAGATAAGCAATGACATGTAAGAAGCTGAAAAAGAATACCTAACTTGACTCAAAAAGTGAAGGCTAACAGATAAGAAAGAACCAAATGGCCACGAATGAGGATGAGGATGGGGCAAAACTTCAAGCATAATCAGGCATTACACTTTTGAGGAATGTAATTGGTTGGGAATCTTCTGGAGCAAGTTGGTCAAAAGCAACATAATTTTGCTCCTTATCATAGACATGGCACATCGTCATTATCGTCTTCATCAAACGCCAATTCCATGAAGCCTCATTCAAATACTGTTAATGACATAACATAACAATATCAATCAGCAGCAGCAACTTTTTGGAAAGTTTTGAGCATAATATAGATCACTTTCATTTTTTTAATGAAAGCACCTTATTGAATTTCTTTCTAGGATGATGTTATCTTTTGAGTTCCACGAGGAGCTTTTCTTTTTTAATATTTCATTCATGGATTTTCTTTTGTTTGTTTGAATAAAGCAAATGCTTATATCTTTTTCTTATCTAGTCATAAGTTACAAGTTACACTAAGGGCAAATATATTATACGGAGAGATAGAGAAATGTATAGTAAGTGAAGAAAACACGAATCATAACCAGTCCTACCTTTCCCCAATTCTCTTGAAGAGACTTATGAGCTGCCTTTAAATTGTAACTTGGTATCCTTGAAGAAATATGATGAGGAATGTGGACATTAATGTCGTGGCAGAGGATCTCAATCCTGTAAAATGTAAGATCACAGCATTTTACTCATTTTCGTAGAAAGTAACCATCAAATAACATGCCAAAAAATTAAAAAATAATTTTTTTTTTAATTTTAGACAGTGTTAGCATCCATGCTTTCAAGCAAATTTCAACTAGAATGGATTTGAAACCTATAACCCATCATTGTACAAAGCCCTAAAGACAATTCATATTAGTTCCTGATGATTAACAGGAAGTAAAATCCTCTTCTTTATTTTTCGTTGTTGGGATTGAAGGGGGTTTTAAGCAGTAAATCACTCTTAATTAGTAGTAATGAAAAGGATTTCAAAGTTTCTGATGTCATAATAAACTGTATAGTGCTTGAATACAGATTACACTCTTTCGAAGTTCCCTTGGAATAAAAATGTAAGGCCAAATTAACTATGCAAAGAGTTTTTATAGAAGCTGCAGTTGTTCAATTGCAACATACCGCAGGTTCCAAGAACCTATGCAGGGACCATAAAACCTGCTGCTTTTCAAAAGAATAGCAAACAGTAGTCGGTAGCCTTTAGTAAAAAGAAGGCTTTCCTAACTAAAACACCCAACTTTTTAGTTTCTATGATATATTTCTACCTTAACGTTGACAAATTAGCACTTAAGCTTATAAGGTCCAAAAGTGGTGTTTAAGCCTGGCACATCCATCATGCAAACTTGTATGTAGACTGAAGACAACCACAACTACATATTCAATCTTAACCACAAAATAATTTCTTGTAATCAATTAGTTTAATAAAGAGGTTCTAACATAAGACCACTTGGTCAACCTAGCTTCGACATCATGTTAAGTTACCTCCGTGATCATCAGCTTAAGCTCAAATATAAGATTAAATAATTGTATTTACGCTCTAACAAATGTCAAATCAAATAGAAAGGAACAATACAAAGGGCGATCATTAGAGAAGAAAATATTTATTACCAACGAGGATAATCACAATGAACTGTTCCATTAAGCTGGGCTTGAGCTGCATTCCACTCCTCAGCAGATTTAAAAGGTATGTGGGGAGCTGTATGATGCACCATTGTGAAAGTACTCATCTACAAAATTCAATATAAAACCAAAATTTCAGATGGAAAAGAGGAAAGTCATAAATTCAGAGACAACCAGCCTTAAGTAAACGCACTGATTAAATGTACATAAAACATTTGATTCAAGTGATTTAGAACCCAACAAAATATTTTAAATTTAGTGATCAACCAGTAAGACTACCATACACCGATACACTGAAAATCAAACGGACCATACGTTGAAACGAAATTCCGAAAGATGGAAATATTTAGTGTCTGTTTGAACTTGTGCACAGTCTGATCTATACAATCACA
The DNA here is from genome assembly GCA_013180625.2 of Boswellia sacra. Taxonomy (NCBI): domain Eukaryota; kingdom Viridiplantae; phylum Streptophyta; class Magnoliopsida; order Sapindales; family Burseraceae; genus Boswellia; species Boswellia sacra. The sequence goes on from SNVD02012817.1 coordinate 218,675, forward strand.
GAAGAAATATTTAAGATAAAGCCACCATAAACTACTTTTTAAAGAAAATATTAAAAACCATTTGTTTATAAGGACTTATTCAACTTGTCTGATAACGCACCAAGATACAAGCAAATATAAGATACCAGGAAGTAGCTTACCCAGAAGTGATAACCCAACCATGGCATTAACCAGTACTTTAACCATCCCACAATCCCCGTTTTGTATATAATTAGTGGCCATCCAATTGCAATAAATGCAAAAACACAGGCCAAACTGATCTTCACCCTTTTAACCTCATTTGGTCTGAACTTTTTCACATCGAAGTGCCAGATCAACCTATTAAAAAGTTTTAAAATGTTGAGACAAATGCATGTCATCTAGATATACATAGGCTTGCTATCACCACTGACTGAAATTGAACATCGTAAAATTAAGTTTTGTAATTCTTCAATTATCAGTTACACACCAGTGGGCTATGGACATCCAAGGTCGAAATGGGCCATATCCATAGATTATTGCCTTGCGCAAAAGAGGAGATGAATCAAACTCCTCTTGCCAAACAGGATGCCAAGCTGTATCTTCAGCCAACCTATAGATACAAGATTAACAAGATGAAGTGAATACTAAGAACCTGGAATGAAAGAGAGGAAGTGGATTAGCTTAGCGAAAGCATGAAACCATCCTACCAACAAAGCATATTAAAATCTTTAAATGAAAATTTACAAACATACACACATATCAACGGTCTACCCCATACATGTGTGCAACAAAGACAAGATTCTAACACAACGAAGTCAATGTCTTTTTGACATAGTTATCTAATGCAGATACAGCACATTTCTTTTATGTATCATATAAAATATAATGAGTCTCTATGTTTAATTCATACATATATATTGGGATGTGAAAAACATAATGTCATGTATGGATATCTAAAAAAATCTGCTAATAGAGCCATTTCATTCGTTGTTTGTTCTCTTGATTTAAATTATGACTGGCGCGAAACCTTGTGAGTTAAAAGGAAAGCACTAGGTATTCAGACAGAACCAACAAAAAAATTTCTACATGCTCTAAGATAATGGTAAAACTGGCGAGCGCACGCGCGCGTATATATATATATTAAAACACAAAATAGATTTACTTCTACAGAAACAAATAAATTGATATGGAATTCACGGACATATTTGTTTTTGCATGATGCCTGTCGTGCTTAAACCGCCATGGCTCATATGGGTAGATCAGTGGCAGAAAGGCCAGAGTTCCCACAATGTCTTCCAATAACTTGTTCTTTGAAAATGATTTGTGTGCACAGTCATGCCCTATAACAAAGAACTTAAAAATGGGAGGACAAAAACAAAATAAAAGAAGTTGGCAAAGATGTACATTGGATATTAAAATAAAAATAGAAACCAAAGTAGTTTAAACAGTGGAGGTAAAATAAACACAAAATGTGGGCAGAACTAACCCCTGTAACTGCAGTCCCTGTCCATGCCCAAGCCAAAGGTAGCAAATACCATGGAGCCTTTGAAATCATGAAGAGCCCCAAAGCATAGGAAGTGACAGATATTAAAACTGACTTCCAAGCTTTTACATCATCAATCTCAAATACCTTATAGTACAAATTTGAAAAGAAACAAGATATTGTTAATATTTAGTTAATAGAACTTACCTTTCAAGCCAATAACTATGTAGTGACCAAAAGGTAAATACTTTGATAGTCAAGGTATTTCTGGTATGCTATAAATCACTATCCATAAAATTAAGGTATGAAAGAAAAAAATATCATCAATGTCTCAAGCAACCGTTTCCTATTTATTCCAAGGGTAATTAGACCATCCTCATAGTTCAATAAACCAATGTTCAGCGAAATATTCCCTTGATAGCAACTTAAAATAATGGGAGACAGAAAGTACCTTTTTTGGGAGAGTATCGATGACATCCCTCAATGTAACATTGTCAGGAAGTGGCTCTCCAATTTGCTTGAAGCCATAGCTTTCTGCTAACTGTTTTCTATACTCCGCATTATCTGCTGAAGTAGTTGCCACTGGAACAGCCACAGCTTGTATAAATTTAGACCTTTTACAGAGAATGAAAAATTTCTTATGTTTAATCTCATTCAGAAGAAGGCTCTCCAACTTCAGCTGAGAAATGCCTGTCTATCCAGAAAAGGCGTAATAAGGTGCCCATAACAAGTAAATCATAGTATCACATGTCATAAGAGTCCAAAAGGATGCAAAGCTCATTATAATTCAATATATAACACCAGTTCTGCAAACAGCCAAAACCAACATTCCAAGGCTAAAGAAAATTGCAGCAAACAAAGAGTATAACCCAGAAGATGCGTAATTTAGTAGAGAACCAAAGAGTACACGGTAATAGCAAGTGACTCGGTTCTACAACTCTTGATCATCAATTCTTTGTTAGTTATCAAATTATGATAAATCGCTATTAAATTTCCTTTGAACTCTGGGGACTCAGTTATTAACTTAGTGTGTCACAAACATATTTACCATTAATATTGAGGAGTATTGTCACATTCCAATGCAAAATGTTTAGATAGAAAGGAGCAGCATCAGACCAATTAGAGTGGCATCTTTTCACTATGATAGATGAACTGAATTATCAAACTTAGAAAATCAGTCAGACAACCATCCTTTTCTCAATGAAGTAGTGAAAGGGAACTGACTGATGTAACAAAGGTTTGTATAACTTCATGAAAAAAATTACAATATCCTTACTTTCAATCAAAATATCACTTTATGGAGAACGGGTGTATAATCCGGCAAAGCACATCTCCAAAATTAGTAATTTGTGATGTGCCTGCCGATATGCAGACTTTTCAATGCACTTAGATAATTTACCAACGGTACTGCGTACAGAACCTGCTTGGTAGCACCAATGTAGCAAAGTTTATACTTTCAGTGCACATTAGTCCTACTCAAGAACTTCGTGCCAATAAAGAATAACTAGGGTCCATGAAAATTCCAAGTGAGAGTATCAAGTTTGTAAAGCAAAACAAATTTTACTTAATTATTTACTCCATGTTTCCCTTATTTAATCACTGACCTTTTCGCAAGTTACCAGAATCCAATTCACTAAACCCTGTGTAGCAAAGCCTCAATAAACTAGTGTCTAATGGTTTGAATCAAGCTCCACATTAGCAATAATTAAAGTTCAACTAATATGCAAAAATAACAATGGAATTCATAATTAATACTGAAAAGAACCCCATAACTTTTGCAAAGAAAAGCAATGACACCATATAAATGTATCAACTTTGGATGAAAATAACAAAGAACAGAAAAGAGAGAAAAGATTTACAAACCTGGAGACTGACTGGAAGCGAGTTTCCGACTCCCAATAGGCCGTTGATGGGGGCCCTGACAACAAAAACCACAGAAACAAGAAAATGAGTAAACTTTACAACAAATAACGAAAAAGAAAACAAACCCAGCTGAGAAAAAAGAGAAACAAAGATGGGATTCAGTCACCATGAAAAGGAACACGGAATCTGCAAGTCTACAAGCCATGCTTGAGCAGAAATGCAGAAATTCCAGTTCACAAGACCCCCACTTAGCGTATTTATTGACAGTGAACGGCAAAGGAGAAATGGATGGATATAGGATTGTTCTCTGCTGCACTTGGACAGAGAACTCTAAAGAGGGTCAGCTAAGCAGCCAGCGTTTGTGGCTTTATAGAATCTGCAACTCTGTTTAACTTGTTTCGCTGTCCCTGTGGCAACTTGTTCCTGTGGATAGAATTGCATACGCATTTACAACCGTTTGTTTTCTCTCTTTATTTTTTTTTCTGTTAATTTTATTTATGTTAAAATAAAAAATGTAAACCAATTGTACAATCCCAGAAAAGAAAAATTTTAGTTATCATTTGAATAGTATCAAATTCCTAAACACGTAAGTCAATTAATTTAAGAAAAAAAATAGAAATACTTTTGTTTAAATTTTTCATCAAATGGTGACGGTATGTTGAGATATTATCATGTCGTCCCAGTCGTAAGCTAACACATTGAAAGAAGTATTTAACCGAGAAAAACAAGAAATTTGTTTCTTTATTGTGGTTTTGTAACCGAATCCAAAAAAGTCTTTTAAAACATTAAAGAAAAAAATTTTATAAGTTCATTGTGAGTTAGGCTATGTTAGTAGTATCTTTAAGAATTAGATTCATTAACTAAATTTAGAAATTATTTTTTTCTTTTAGTAGGTTTAATATTTCTTTTATTGTTAGTCGAGTTCATCCTCATGGATAAATATATTCTATAAATGAGATTAAATTGGACTTAAGTAAACTTTGGATAGGTCGACGAGCTTTGAGAATGCTACAGCTATCAACTCATGATGATTAATAAGCAAATCATCAATTAATTTATATGAAATTCGATGCGTAAATCATTTACCTCATCAACTCATCATGTCTAACTAGTGAGACTCTTGTTAACTTGTTAACCTTATCAATTAATAGATATTTAAAAAATAAATAAATAGAAGGTTTGACTAGATTTAACAAAATTTCCATAACATCTTTATTAAGTTTACGAGAAGTGAGACTATTTGTAGTTATAAAAATATTCTCAGCACTTTGTTTTTCTAAAACACTAATGTGATTAATTTAAAAAATAAAATTGATGCTCAATACATCTTTTAACTTGTCAAATATATCCTCAATAAACCACTTTAATTTTCTTATTTATACTTCACAATACACACACATAAACAAACTGGAATTCATAGTTAACATTCTAAAATGCAATTCATATGTGCTTTGTTAATCATGAAAGTTCAAATTAATAATTGCCTCAAATCAATTTGAATTTCATCTTGACACTTTCTTGCAGTGTTTATATAAATCCTAAACCAATCTGAATCAATAACCCAAATATTGTTTTATAGAACTATGGCGATCGATTTGAACAAAATAAAGAAAAAAAAAACTTTAGAAACAAGACTCTTCCTTTCATATATCTTATGCCTGAAATCTCCTTATCATCCACATTACAAGCAGTTGAGTTGGTAAAACTAATTAATGTACTCTATCTTTCTTCTATGAGAAGGACAAAAGAAAATTGTCAAATAATGGAAGACTCTATAGAGGGGATTGGCAGAGAAGATGGACTAGAAGATGCAGAAGAAGAATATGATATAGAGAGGAAAAATATTATTTATAATTTTATTAAAGTTGTCCTTAAATAAAATATATATATATAGAACATCTTCATAATGTCATAATTAATTATAAATTGATATTCTTCCAACATATTATATAAAATGAGATGTGAAAGAGTGTCACGACCAACAATGTTATGGGAGTTACGAATATTCAATAATTCCAAGCCTTAGAATTCTTGGGTCGGCAAACATTATGCATTCAAAGTTTGTGCATCACGTGTGAGACCAATATCAAATTCCCACCATAGCTAGCTTTTCTTTCCTTTAGGTAAAGTCAATTTTATACAATTCATAATCTTATATTAGGTGAATTAAACGTGGGACACGTTGATATGTAAACATGGAACATATGATAGACATATTTCACTTTGGACTTTTTAGGGGAGGAAGCAATTACATCATTCTGGGTTTTGCTAATGATTCAAACCAATTTTCCACTTGCTGAAATTAAGGCAACTAGACAAGACTTTATGATATTTTCAGAGCAAGAAAACCTAACCACGAAACTTGGTTTTACTTAGATTAGTCTTTTCTTAATATGGTTTAATAGTTGATCTTCAATCTATTATCACTTTAAATTATGTTAACTTCTGGGTCATATGGTATGGGACCAAGATGGGAAGCTTTTAACTTAAATTTTTTACTCGAATTTTCAACCATTAATTCATGCTGATCCAATGGCTAAGATCAAAAATTAAAATGACATATCTAATATAGCCAATTTATCAAGTCTTGAACCATGGGATCAACATGAATTAATTTTGATAATTAAGTTATAATTTTAAGTTAAAAATTTAAATTGAAATATCCCATCTCATATGGCATATATGTTATGATAAATTGATCATAAATATTCTTCCAAAATATTTAGGTAAGTTGCTTTACTTAATATCAATTGACAAAATAAGATTTGTTAGTTCTAATTTCAATATTTTTTTATATGTGTCTTTCTTAATAAAAACTATATTGCAATTTACAAACCAATATTTAGGTATCCATTCTTTTCAAAAAATCTAATTAAAACTCACATGGATTTCATTTTGAGATTGATTTTTCGTTCCCATCTCACTTTCTATCAACTAAAAGACGTGAGACGGTGAAAGAGAGAAAAATATATACTTATATAAATTAGAGATAAAAATGGAGATGAAAAGAATTACACCTAAATAGAAAATCACTATGTGAACTTCTCCATACTATTTTGGTGAATCAAGAGTGGGCACATTAGAGTTTTTTAGTATTGTTTGTTTGAGCCACTTGAAATTTCTTTTTAAATCTCACTCGAATTAAAATTAAAAATAAAAGAAATTTTAGATGCACATAAATAACAAGGCATTGACGTGATTAAGCATACTCAATGTAATATTTATATATATATTATTGTTATGCGAACAATCTTGCCATTTCTTTTCTTCTTACCTCCCACCCCCCCACCCCCCAACCATGACATGATGTGATATAAAGTATTAAAGCATGAGATGAGTCATGCTAGTGTAAATGATGTAATGTTGTCTTTATGTGTGAGTCATGTAGTGAGGTGTCCAATGTAATGATGTTAGTGATAAGGTATGAGTTGTAAAGTAGTGTGATGTGACATAAAGTATATAATAACGTGTAAAGGAGATTCCTTAGAGATAAGGAAGCATCCTAGTATAGTATCCTGGCTTTACCTATATAAAGGATACCATGGCTTTGTATTAGGGACACGGAATACTAGCCGAGTCTCTTGTGAGTCTACCTTTTGTGTAAACCTTTTCTCTAGTAATGGTATCAAAGCTTGTACTCTGAGCTTCCTTGTTTTTATGGTATCAGAGCCTTTGCTCCCAAAAGGAGTTGAAAAGTAAGGTTCAAAATAATAAAGTTCTCTCAGTTTGGCCCTGGCGTCGGTTGAATTTTATCATTTTGATATCTTATGAATTTCTGAGTTAGAAGTTGTGATTCAGTTAAGGCTATCCAGAGTGAAGAAATATAGATTGAGGATACTTTTCTATTGTGGTGTGAATGCTCGAAAAGAAAGCCAAGGTGGCGTGAGAAAAAGAGCTAAGATCCACAAGAAAAGTTATATCTATATTCTCCTTTTGTAGTAAGACCCTGAGAGGCAACATAAGGACAATGGATAACCAAGAGATGGCAAAGACTGAATTTGCAAAGTCTTCTTCAGAAATTCCTTCTTCTTCTAGTTCGGTCACAAACTTCCATTATGAGGCAGAGTATGAGTCAGATACCAAACCCAACTCTCTACAACCCTTCCATTTAGATCCTTTTAATCCTTATAAGTTATATGATGTTAGTGTTCTTATTCCTAAACTAAAAACCCTCGTTTCCTTCAGAATCCCTAAACTCAAGTCAGTGTATAAGTCCTCAGAAGTGTCCGTCCAGTCTATTTCCTCTAGTTCTTCAGAAACCTATCTTCCTATTAGATCTTGCACTCATATGCCCAGAACTCATTTCCTTCCTAGATCTCATTCAGTGAGATATGACGGATCAATCAATAAGTTCAAATTTCCAGAAAATGATTTTGTCTCTAATGCCTCTGGAAATTATGTTGCTGGAAGCTGGATTGTTCAAAAGCTTGATCCAATAGAATTCGGTCCAATTGAAAAGGCCCTCAACTGGCACAATACTAATGCTTTACAACAAAACAAAGCATTAGAAGCTATTGCTGAGCAGCATGGGCAGATAAAGTAAGAACTTCATGAGATACGCAAGGGACTGAAGAAAGTCCATAAGCTTACAATCAAACAACTTACAGATGCACATGAAAAGCCTCGTCCAATCAACATGATTGTCAGCATTGGAGTTGATAGTGACTATTTTGTTAATCAAGTTCGTGAGGAGCAGCGAAGATACTTTGAGCAAAAGAAGAAAAAGAAGATTTCTTGGAAGAAAGATAAGCCAAGAAAGAATTCTGATATTTGGGAAGAGAGTCCTACAGGCAATAGTATCAAAGGCTTTTGAAGAAATTATGATATGTCACATGTGCAGCCTTGGCCTATTCATGCCTCTGGTTGGGATAATGATCAATCTGGTTCTACATCAGATGGATCAAACAATTCCTCAAATTCTTCCTCTTCCTCAGTTACTGAACCGGTTATGATGGAGCAGCCTCATATCCCTGCAAATCTAACTTATGTTGATACTACTGGCAGATTCAGGCAGAGAACTCCTCAGTTCAAACCAGATATGAGCAGAGGAGAAACATCTGGAGTTTCTTCTTCAGCAAATGTTGGTGAAAACCAAAATCAAGAAAATCAAGAAGAACTCGATGTTCAAATTCAGGTGCCTAACGCTCCAAATGTAAAAACTTTTTGGAATATTGATGGTCTAAAGCCAGAAGAAAGACCAGCATATTTCGAAAAGATGCTAGCTTGGGCAGAAGGAGAAATTCAACGTGCTCCACATCTTGGTAAAAGAGCAGTCAGTCTTCGACTTGTCTCAGGATTTCTTGGATCCTTGAGAAGATGGTGGGCAGATACATTTACTCTGGCAGAGAAAGAGTATATCCTTAGTTGTGATCAGCCATATAATGAGTTAATCAGATATATGGTTGCTCGTTTCTTTGGTACTGGAGAGCGAGAAAGTGAAATTTCAGAAAAGGAATATCTTCAGAACAAACGCTGTGATGTTCAGATGCTTGAGCAATATTTTCTCAAACAGGAATCTCTCTACTTCAAATTTAACAAGCAGACGGATACAATCAAAAGAACTTTTGTTCTTAATATGCCAGGCCCTGTAGCAGAGATGCTTGAAGCAAAATTAAAAGCAGATGGAGTCACTGATCTTGCACCACACAGCCTTGCAAGCTTATATCAGTTGGCAACAGAAGTGATTCAAACTCATTGTCGCAATCAAGATCTTAAAAAGCACATGAAGCAGATTGAGAAAACTTCTCTTGCAAAATACGGCAACAAAAAGCCGCAAGAATTCGGATGTTCTCATCTTTCATCTTGCAAGTGCAAAAAAGAGAAGAATTCTAAGAAGAAATTTGCCAAGTCCTGGAAGCAGAGCATAAAAACCAAGTATCATTTTGTCAAAAAACGAAAGTTTCCAAAGCAAACAGGCAAATGTTTTATTTGTGGAAAGAAAGGACATTTTGCCAGGCAATGCAAGCAGAAAAAGAAAGCTCTAATAAGACTTCTTCAACTTATCAATGAGCCAGAATTTTCAGAAGATTGGTATTACTGGTTCGATGATCCAGAAGATGCTTTGTTCTCAATTGAAGTCCAATAAGATGATTCAGAAGTTGAAACTACCAGTGCATCTGAAGTCATCATGAACATTCCGCGAGAGGTGCCTATTGATCTTACTATGCAATCTGGTCTAATTTTTCGTCCATATGTCAAAGTGGTAATTCAAATTTCTAATCAAGAACAAGTTGCTCTCTCTACACTCATTGATACAGGAGCAGTTTCCTCTATCATTCATAGCAGCTGTCTTCCAAAGTCTCTATTCATTCCTACAGCAGTTCATTTTTCAGCCGCTAGTGGAGATTTGTTTCAAAGTAGCAAATGCACTAGAGCTATTAATCTATTGCCATTTCATAACATGCATAGCTCTTTTGCATTTGATCAGTCAGGCAAAGATCTATTGCTTGGGATGTATTTCCTAAGTATTCTTTCTCCATTCACTTTTCATCCTGAAGGATTTGCGTTCACTATGCTAGATCCTATCACTTAGAACTCTCGTTCTTGTCTTTTACCATGGATAGAGAAATTCTCCATCTCCAGGAGGGGTGAAAATGTCATATCTCTTGCTCCAAAGTTCGAAACAGAGCACAAAGAACTTCTAGAATACTGTGGAGATGTTCCAAACAAGTTTTGGTTAAGAGAACAATACTTTGTTTCTCTTCCTTATAAAGATAATTGGGAGATGCCTCATCAAACAGCTTCACATCCAGGATTACCACATGATGAAGATCTTTGTAGAGAAGAAATCTCTGAACTACTCAAAATAGATCTCATCAGACCTTCAAAATCTGAATGGGCAAGTCAAGCTTTCTATGTCAACAATCGAGCAGATCGTGTTCGTGAAAAGAAAAGATTATGTATTGATTACAGAAAACTCAATGACTGTTTGCGTGATATTCGATATCCTGTTCCAAGAAAGATTTGTCTCTTAAAGAGGATGGCTAAGTCAAAGATCTATTCGAAGTTCGATATGAAGTCAGGATTTTGGCAAGTGGGAGTCAAAAAAGAAGATCGCTACAAAACAGCTTTCATAGTGCCACATGGTCATTATGAGGGGAAGGTGATGCCTTTCGATCTCAAGAATGAACCTTCGAGTATTAGCATAGAATGGATGATGTGTACAAAGACATAATTAAATTTTGTCTTGTATACATTGATGATGTCCTTATCTTCAGCAATAATGAAGAAGATCATGTCCAGCATCTCAAATAGTTCAAGAGTTTGACTTTTGAGTTTGAATTAGTCTTATCTGAAAAGAAGATGTTCATTGGAATCCCGGAAGTAGATTTTCTTGGATTGCACATCAAAGATGGGTACACTACGCCAATGCCACATATTGCTGAAAAGATATTCTTGTTCCCTGGCAAGTTGACAAGCAGAAAGATGATTCAACAATTATTGAGAATTGTCAATTATGCAGGAGATTATATAAAGAATTTGTCCAGATACACAAGCAAAAATCTCAAGGCTTATAAGGAAAAAAGCAGCAGCATGGTCAGACGAAGCAACTCAAGCTGTGATTGATTTGAAAGAAAAATGCAGGTCTCTTTCTCCTTTAAAGATTCCTGACAAAGGATAACCCATCCTTCAGACAGACGCAAGTGATAAATTTTGGGGAGCAGTGCTTCTCGAGCAAGAAGGGAGGTACAGAAGAATTTGTGCATATAAATCCGGGCAGTTCTCAGACTCTCAACAACACTATCCTTCATCTAAGAAAGAAGTGTTAGTAGTCATCAACGCTATCAAGAAATTTCAATTCTATCTCTTTCTTGAAGAATTTGTAGTTGAAACAGACTACAAATATTTTGAAGGATTGCTCAGAAGAAGAGAAGGTGAGATTCCAAATCCTCAGCTCGCTAGATGGTCAAAGTCTCTTTCGAGATTCAAGTTCACTGTTTGCTATATCAAAGGTGAATCAAACGTGTTAGCAGATTTTCTGTCCAGACCAATTCCTAGACCAATTCAAGTGATCGCAATGGCTTCTAGTTCTTCTAAGCCATGCATGCTGGGTTAGGATGCTTTTGAAAGAAGGTAGGAAGGTCTCAGAAAGAGAAAACTTCCTTAGACTTTAGAAGATTACAAAGGCAAGACAATTGTGGAACCAAAAGAATATTCTTATGATCTTCCACTATTATGTTCTCTATTTCCTCCAGAAATCAAAGCAGATATTGAAGATTGAGTGTTTTATGCACGTGACTATCCAGAAACATCAGACAAAACTTTTGGAAGAACGTGGAATCTTTTATATCAATGCATGATGAGTCTTAGCACAGAGGAAAGAAAGTTTCAATTACTTTCTCCTACACCAAATCTAGATCAAATTTTTGAGACGGTCTACCAGATCTCTCCAAATTTTCATGTGATCCATGATGAAGACACTAATTGGGGTCATTCCGTCATACCTTAAGCTTCTTCTCTAGGTTACTATTCCTATTGGTTATTGTTCAACCTAATCCAATAGCGATGGTATTTGATCCTGTTATAATTCACAGAAGTTGAAGGTACAGTCCAAATCGATGGTTTGATCGAATGTTCTCTCCAATATTTAAAGATCTCTTGACGCTTACGCTCAAAGGTGGATATTAAATTGTCCACAAAATGATAGTAATTTTTCAGTTAAGAGACATATGGGGAAGAACAACAGAGCCATTTATTGAGCTAATTATCCATGATCATGTGAGTGATGATATCTAGACGTGTTGGGAAGGATGTCTGCTTGCAAGAAAAATATTAGCAGAAGTCTATCAGATGTCGTTACTGTACTGTACTCACAGTCCTGATTCAGAAAATGTCCTCAACTCACCAGATCTTTTTTACAAAGAGAGGATAAAAAATCTATAGCTCTTAAATGACAGTTCAGATGATGATTCCATTCAAGAATATTGGCATGATTACCATAAATGGCTTCGCAAACAAGTAATAGCTAATGAGATTCAAAATCCGTCACCACCACGGGAAGATCTTGAAGAACAAAGGGAAGATTGGTCACAATCGCAAATGCCTAATGAACCAATTGATCCACAAGTTCCACCCATCAATCAGGTTCTATGGCAGGATGATTTCTTCTTCGACACAGATGAAGATTGAAGCGAAAGCAAAGTGGACCCATCAGCGGAAGCAATGGTGAATAGACATGACGTGACATGATGTGATATAAAGTATTAAAGCATGATATGAGTCATGCTAGTGTAATGATGTAATGTTGTCTTTATGTGTGAGTCATGTAGTGAGGTGTCCAGTGTAATGATGTTAGTGATAAGGTATGAGTTGTAAAGTAGTGTGATGTGACATAAAGTATATAATAACGTGTAAAGGAGATTCCTTAGAGATAAGGAAGCATCCTAGCATAGTATCCTAGCTTTGCCTATATAAAGGATACTATAGCTTTGTATTAGGGACACGGAATACTAGTCGAGTCTCTCGTGAGTCTACCATTTGTGTAAACCTTTTCTTTAGTAATGGTATCAGAGCTTGTACTTTAAGCTTCCTTGTTTTTATGGTATCAGAGCCTTTCCTCCCAAAAGGAGTTGAAAAGTAAGGCTCAAAATAATAAAGTTCTCTCAGTTCGGCCCTGCCGTCGGTTGAATTTTATCATTTTGATATCTTATGAATTTATGAGTTAGAAGTTGTGATTCAGTTAAGGCTATCCAGAGTGAAGAAATATAGATTGAGGATATTTTTCTATTATGGTGTGAATGCTCGAAGAGAAAGCCAAGGTGGCGTGAGAAAAAGAGCTAAGATCCACAAGAAAAGTTATATCTATATTCTCCTTTTGTAGTAAGACCCTGAGAGGCAACATAAGGACAATGGATAACCAAGAGATGGCAAAGACTGAATTTGCAAAGTCTTCTTCAAAAATTCCTTCTTCTTCTAGTTTGGTCACAAACTTCCATTATGAGGCAGAGTATGAGTTAGATACCAAACCCAACTCTCTACAACCCTTTCATCTAGATCCTCTTAATCCTTATAAGTTCTATGATGTCAATGTTCTTATTCCTAAACTAAAAACCCTCGTTCCCTTCAGAACCCCTAAACTCAAGTCAGTGTATAAGTCCTTATAAGTGTCCATCCAGTCTATTTCCTCTAGTTCTTCATAAACCTATCTTGCTATTAGTTCTTGCACTCGTATGCCCAAAACTCATTTCCTTCCTAGATCTCATTCAGTGAGATATGACGGATCAATCAATATGTTCAAATTTCCAGAAAATGATTTTGTCTGTAATGCCTCCTCTAGAAATTATGTTGCTGGAAGCTGGGTTGTTTAAAAGCTTGATCCAACAGAATTCGGTCCAATTGAAAAGGAGGTCAACTGGCACAATACTCATGCTTTACACAAAGCAAAGCATTAGAAGCTATTGCTGAGCGGCAGGAGTAGATAAAGCAAGAACTTCATGAGATACGCAGGAGACTGAAGAAAGTCCATAAGCTTACAGTCAAACAACTTACAGATGCACATGAAAAGCCTCGTCCAATCAACATGATTGTCAGCACTGGAGTTGATAGTGACTATTTTGTTAATCAAGTTCGTGAGGAGCAGCGAAGATACTTTGAGCAAAAGAAGAAAAAGAAGATTTCTTGGAAGAAAGATAAGCCAAGAAAGAATTCTGATATTTGGGAAGAGAGTCCTACAGGCAACAGTATCAAAGGCTTTTGAAGAAATTATGATATGTCACATGTGCAGCCTTGGCCTATTCATGCCTTTGGTTGGGATAATGATCAATCTGGTTCTAAATCAGATGGATCAAACAATTCCTCAGATTCTTCATCTTCCTCAGTTACTGAATCGGTTATGATGGAGCAGCCTTATATCCCTGCAAATCCGACTTATGTTGATGCTACTGGCAAATTCAGGCAGAGAACTGTTAGCCCTAAGGCTACATGATAATTTTGATGATAACAATACACATTGATTAATTGAGATTTACTAACATGTTTATTTATGTGCAAGAGTAAGATCATTGAAATAATTTTAAAATCAAGAAGAGGCTTATTAAAATGAAGTGTTGAAGCTAAGGAGAAGACTACATGTTAAAGGCACAAAGTTTAAGAACAAGGTTTGACTCAAGGAATGTGACATATGAGCAATATTCTATCAATTGGTCATATATATCTCTACAAATGTCCAAATAATGTGATTCTTGAGCCTTTGGAAAACTTACTCAATTTATAACATTTCATATGTTTTAAAGAAATTCAAATTTTAAGTGCAAGATTGTCCAAATCATCATGCAAGTTGAAAGACAAATGGAAGCAGCTGACATGAGCACCGAATACTCTTTTGGACATATCTTGAGCTAAAAAAATCAAAATGACTTGATTCTTGTGGCATTAGAAAGATGACTTAATGGGGCACATTTCATATGTTTTGAAGAAATTCAAATTTCAAATGGAAGGCCGACATAATTGACATGCAATTCGGTGGACTGACACAGAGAAGAAAAATCAACTCACATGAGCACCGAATGGTGTTTTGGCCATATCTTAAGATAGAGATATCTAATTGCTTTGATTCTTAATGTTTTGGAAAGCTTATTCAAATATGAAGATCTTTTATGTTTTGAAGAAATTCAAATTTCAAATGGAAGGCTGACAGAATTATCATTCAAGTCAGTGGACAGACACATGGAAGAAAAATCAAGTCACTTGAGCACCGAATGGTGTTTTGGCCATATCTTGAGCTACAGATATCCAAATGACTTGATTCTTGATGCTTTGGAAAGCTTATTCAAATGTGCAGATCTTTTATGTTTTACAGATTTTCAAATTTCAAACGGAACATTGACAAAAATGGCAGACAAGATTACGGTTTTTATGGTGGGCAGAAAATTTGGAGATGGTGTCTTCACTTGATTAAGTTCATCTCATTTGCCTATAAAAGGAGCCATTCTCCCATGCATTCAACAAGTGCAAGAGAAGCATTTTATCAAGCAAAAAAGCCAAGAGAAATATCAAGTTTATAGAGCTTTTATATTCTTTATCTACTCTTTGAAGAGAGTTGTACTTTTGTTGTAAAAACTTTTCTTTGTTCTTATATTGTGTGAGAGTGAGATCTTCTTGTAAAGGATAAAAGATATCCTTGAGAGAACTCTTTCCTTGGTGAGGTTGTTCATCAAGAAGAACTCTTGGTGTGGTGTTATCAAGAGTTGAAGGAAAAAAGTCTTGGTGAAGTTGTTCATCAAGCAAGTTGTAAAGTATTCTACAACTTAGTGGAAAGCCTAGCTTGTGGAGGAGCTAGGAGCCCGTGGACGTAGGCAAGGTTTGCCGAACCACGTAAATTGAGTTTGCACTCTCTCTATCCCTATACTCTTTACATTTACTTGCACTTGAGATTATTTATTATTGCTATTCTCTTGATTGCATCTTAGATAACTTCTATTTTCATCTTCTTCACTTCTATTCTCAAAAGAAAAAGTGAAATAATTTTTATCTTTCAAGAAAAGTTTTATAAATTCGTTTTGATAAATAAACCCAATTCACCCCCCCTCTTGGGTTGTCATACCTGGGTCAACAAGTGGTATCAGAGCAAGGTTGCTCATTTTTTTTAAATCTTAATCGATTTTGAGCTATGGCAACTTTTAATTCAACTTCATATGTTGAGGGGCTTTCTATCTCTAGACCTCCATTTTTTAATGGAAGTGATTACTCTTATTGGAAAACTAGAATGAGTATTTTCTTGAAATCTTTTGATTATGATTTGTGGTCTATTGTTTTGGAAGGACCTTTTGTTCCTACCAAAATTGAAAATGGGGAATGCATGCTTAAAGAACCTAAAGAGTTTAGTGAAGATGTAAAAAGAAATTGAGTTTGAATGCTAAAGCTATGAATGTGTTATATTGTGCTCTAGATAGAAATGAGTTTAATAGAATATCTACTTGTTCTACAGCACAAGAAATATGGCACACACTTGAAGTAACTCATGAGGAACTAGTCAAGTTAAAGAATCTAAAATTAGTATGCTAGTTCATAGTTATGAGCTTTTTAAGATAAAACCGGATGAATCAATTTCTGAAATGTTTACTAGATTTACGAATATTGTCAATGGTTTGAAATCTCTTGGTAAATCTTATTCTAATGTTGAAATGGTGAGAAAGATTCTTAGTGTCTACCAAAATCTTGAGAACCAAAGGTGACGGCAATTCAAGAAGCAAAGGACCTCACCAAACTACCATTAGAAGAACTTATGGGTTCTCTCATGACTCATGAAATCACCTTGAAGGAGAATGAAGAAGATTTCAAGAAAAAGAAAAATATCGCTTTGAAATCTTCAACAAAAGAAGATGATGAGTCCGACGATGAAGGAGATGATGAAGATCTTGCATTCATCACAAGAAAGCTAAAAGGATGATTAGAAGAAACCAAGGATTCAAGAAGAACTCTAGAAGGGAGTACAAAGGGTAAAGCTCAAAGCAAGATAAGAAAAATGATCAAGTCATTTGCTATGAGTGCAAGAAACCGGGACATGTAAAGATGGATTGTCCTTACTTCAAAAGTCAAAACAAGAAATCCAAAGCAATGAAAGCCACAAATGGGATGATAGTGAAGCTAGCTCTACCGAAGAAGAAGATTGCGAAGTGGCAAACATGTGCTTCATGGCTTTAAGTGACGATGAGGTAAGTATTCTAAACTATGATCCTAAATTTTCATATGATGAATTACTTGAAGCATTCCAAAATTTACATGTGCAAATTGATAAGAAAAACTCAAAAATCAATGCTTTCAAAAAGAAGTCAAAAATCATGTATCTCAATTAGAAGAGTTGGTAGAAATAAACGAAGCTTTAGAAAATGAAAATGAAATTTTAAAGCAAAAAGATTTTGAAAGTTTGGAAGTCAAATACATTTATTAAAAACTGAAAATGACATTTTAAAACAAAAAGATTTTGATAAATTGGAGAAACAAAATGCTATTTTGAAAAAGGAAAATAATGACTTAAGAAATATTGTTGATAGTTTTACAAAAAGCAAAAAAAATTTGAATTCTATGTTACAAAACCAAAGGTTTGTTTTTGATAAAAGAGGGTTAGGATATAAAACTCATAAAACTCAAAACTATTTTAAAAACTATTTTGTTCATGCATCTTCTAGGAATAATCCTAATCATTCATATACTTATTGTGGAAGAAAAGGACACAATATGCATTCTTGCTCCATTAAAAGAAATCCTAATTTGAAACAAATATGGGTTCCAAAAAGTATCATAACTAACCCCCAAGGACCCAAGAACTTTTGGGTATCAAAAAGTTACTCCTTGAATGTTGATTATAGAGACAAAGGAGTGGCAAACACAAGTGGTACTTAGATAGTAGATGCTCAAGGCATATGACCGGAGATGCCTCCAAATTTTCAAGATTAATCATGAAGAAAGGAGGATATGTGACCTTTGGTGATAATGCCAAAGAAAGGGTAATCGGACATGGTGATATTGGTAACCCTTCTTCACCTATTATTAAAGATGTTTTGCTTGTTCATGGTTTGAAACATGATTTTATTAGCATTAGTCAATTATGTGATAAGGGATATTTTGTTGCTTTTGAGCCTAATAGATGTGTGATTAAGGATGTTAGTAACAATAAGACATTATTTGTTGGTAATAGATGTGGTAATATTTATACAATTGATATTGATTTTAATGATCATGTAGAAAATTGTTTCATTGTTAATGATGATGCTTGGTTATGGCATAGAAGGTTAAGTCATGCTAGCATGGACACAATTTCAAAAATTTCTAAAAATGTTTTAGTTGATGGTCTTCCAAAAATAAAATTTGAAAAGGATAAAATTTGTGATGCTTGTCAATTTGGAAAACAAGTGAGAACTTCTTTTAAACAAAAGAAATTTATTTCAACAAATAAACCTCTACAATTACTTCATGTGGATGTATTTGGACCATCAAGAACTCAAAGTCTTGGTGGAAAGTATTATGTTTTTGTTATTGTGGATGATTATTCAAGATTCACTTGGGTGTTATTCTTGAAAACTAAAAATGAGGCCATACAAGCTTTTTCAAATTTACAAAAAGAGTCCAAAATCAAAAAGGGTATTCTATTGTGTCCATTAGGAGTGATCATGGTGGTGAAGTAGACAATGTTGCATTTGAAAATCTTTGTGATGAAAATGGTTTTGAGCATAATTTTTCCTCACCGAGAACTCCACAACAAAATGGTGTTGTTGAGAGGAAAAATAGGACTATCCAAGAAATGGCTAGGACCATGTTACTAGAAAATAATTTGTCAAAATATTTTTGGGCCGAAGCCGTTAATATCGCATGCTTTATAATCAATAGAGTCCATGTTAGAGCTTTAATAAAGAAAACTCCTTATGAACTTTGGAAAGGAAGAAAACCCAACATTTGATTTTTTTAAAGTTTTTGGATGTAAATGTTTTATTTTAAACACCAAGGATAAACTTGAAAAATTTGATGCAAAAGCCGATGTTGGAATTTTTGTTGGCTACTCCAACCATAGTAAAGCATATAGAGTTTTTAACAAAAAGACTCTTACTATTGAAGAATCTATGCATGTTGAATTTGATGAAACTAATGTAATTTCTTCAAAGAATTTAGATGATGATATTGTTGAGGTAGAAAGGCAAATCAAGGAATCAAGGCTTGATGAGAAGAGTCAAGATGAATTACAACTTCAACAAGAAAAGCTTGAGGAAGTAAATGATTCTTCCCAAGAATTACCAAAGGAATGGAGGTATGCAAAAGCTCATCCTAAAGATCTTATTATTGGTGAACCATCACAAGGTATGAGAACTAGATCTTCTTTTAGGAACTTTTGTAATAATTTTGCATTTGTCTCTCAATTTGAACCAAAAAATTTTAAAGAAGCCAAAAATGACGAAAGTTGGATTTTGGCTATGCAAGAAGAATTAAACCAATTTGAAAGAAATCAAGTTTGGGAATTAGTCCCTAGACCCAAAAATCATTCTATTATAGGCACTAAATGGATTTTTAGAAATAAAGTAGATGAAAATGGCACCATTATTAGAACAAAGCTAGACTTGTTGCTCAAGGATACAATCAAGAAGAAGGTATTGATTATGAAGAAACCTTTGCACCGGTTGCTAGATTAGAATCAATTAGAATGTTGTGTGCATTTGCATGTTATAAAAATTTTACATTATATCAAATGGATGTCAAAAGTGCATTTTTAAATAGTTACATTATGGAGGAAGTATATGTAGAGCAACCTCTTGGTTTTCAAAATCATGATTTTCCAAACCATGTTTTCAAACTCAAAAAGGCACTTTATGGCTTGAAACAAGCACCAAGAACATGGTATGATAGATTGAGCAAATTTCTCATTGATAATGGTTTTGAAATGAAAAAAGTTGATACTACTATTTTTGTTAAAACAAAAAAATGATGATTTATTAATTGTTCAAATCTATGTTGATGATATTATATTTGGTGCTACTAATGTTTCTATGTGTGAGGAATTTTCCAAGTGCATGCAACAAGAATTTGAAATGAGCTTAATGGGAGAATTAAATTTCTTCCTTGGACTTCAAATCAAGCAATCAATCGATGGGATCTTCATTAATCAAGCTAAATATACAAGAGATCTTCTTAAGAAGTTTGGCATGGATAATTCAAGGACATATAACACACCTATGGGTACATTAACCAAGCTTGACAAGGATGAGAAAGGAAAAGATGTTGAGGTAACAAAATATCGAGTTATGATTGGCTCTCTTTTGTATTTAACTGCTAGTAGACCTGATATTATGTTTAGTGTGTGTATGTGTGCTAGATTTCAATCTTGTCCAAAAGAATCTCACCTTAAAGCTGTCAAAAGGATATTTAGATATCTTCTTGGAACCATAAATCTAGGTCTTTGGTATCCTAAGTGTGATAATTTTGATCTAATTAGTTATTCGGATGCGGACTTTGCTTGAAGTCTTCTTGATAGAAAGAGCACTAGTGGCTCTTGCCATTTTCTAGGACATGCATTGGTCTCATGGTTTAGTAGAAAACAAAATTCTGTTGCCTTATCAACCGCGGAAGCCTAGTATATTGCAGTAGGAAGTTGTTGTGCACAATCTCTTTGGATGAAACAAATTTTAAAAGATTATGGTGTGGTATTTGATCATATTCCCATCAAATGTGACAATACAAGTGCCATCAACATTTCAAAAAAATCCAATACAACACTCTAGGACTAAGCATATAGAGATTAGACATCATTTTATTAGAGATCATGTGCAAAATGGTAATATTTCTTTAGAATTTGTTCCACCGAGAAACAATTAGCCGATATATTTACTAAACCCCTCAGTCAAGATAGATTTAGCATAATTAGAAGAGAATTAGGCATGTTGGATATGTCTTAATTTTGCTTTAATATGATAGCATATGCTAAGGGGGAGAATATATTTATGGGGAGTAGTTAATTTGATTACATTTTTTTTGATGATAACAAAAGGGGGAGAAATAGTTGGATTGCTTATATTCATAACAAGTGCCATTCTTTTTGCTTATTGTTGATTTTATTTTCATTCTTGATTTTAGATTATATTTTAAAGCAATCAATGTTTTGTCATCATCAAAAAGGGGGAGATTGTTAGCCCTAAGGCTATATGATAATTTTGATGATAACAATACACATTGATTCATTGAGATTTACTAATATATTTATTTATGTGCAAGAATAAGATTATTGAAATAATTATAAAATCAAGAAGGGGTTTATTAAAATGAAGTGTTGAATCTTAGGAGAAGACTACATGTTAAAGGCATCAAAGTTTAAGTACAAGGTTTGATTCAAGGAATGTGATATATGAGCAATGTTCTATCAATTGGTCATATATTTCTCTACAAATGTCCAAATAATGTGATTCTTGAGCCTTTGGAAAACTTACTCAATTTATAACATTTCATTTGTTTTAAAGAAATTCAAATTTTAAGTGCAAGATCGTCCAAATCATCATGCAAAGTGAAAGACAAATGGAAGCAGCTGACATGAGCACCAAATACTCTTTTGGACATATCTTGAGCTAGTAAAATCAAAATGACTTGATTCTTGCGGCATTAGAAAGATGACTTAATGGGGCACATTTCATATGTTTTGAAGAAATTCAAATTTCAAATGGAAGACCGACATAATTGACATGCAATTCGGTGGACTGACACAGAGAAGAAAAATCAACTCACATGAGCACCGAATGGTGTTTTGGCCATATCTTAAGATAGAGATATCTAATTGCTTTGATTCTTAATGTTTTTGGAAAGCTTATTCGAATATAAAGATCTTTTATGTTTTGAAGAAATTCAAATTGTAAATGGAAGGCTGACAGAATTATCATTCAAGTCAGTGGACAGACACATGGAAGAAAAATCAAGTCACTTGAGCACTGAATGGTGTTTTGGCCATATCTTGAGCTACAGATATCCAAATGACTTGGTTCTTGATGCGTTGGAAAGCTTATTCAAATGTGCAGATCTTTTATGTTTTACAGATTTTCAAATTTCAAACGGAACATTGACAAAAATGGCAGACAAGATTACGGTTTTTATGGTGGGCAGAAATTTGGAGATGGTGTCTTCACTTGATTAAGTTCATCTCATTTGCCTATAAAAGGAGCCATTCTCCCATGCATTCAACAAGTGCAAGAGAAGCATTTTATCAAGCAAAAAGCCAAGAGAAATATCAAGTTTATAGAGCTTTTATATTCTTTATCTACTCTTTGAAGAGAGTTGTACTTTTGTTATAAAAACTTTTCTTTGTTCTTATATTGTGTGAGAGTGAGATCTTCTTGTAAAGGATAAAAGATATCCTTGAGAGAACTCTTTCCTTGGTGAGGTTGTTCATCAAGAAGAACTCTTGGTGTGGTGTTATCAAGAGTTGAAGGAAAAAGTCTTGGTGAAGTTATTCATCAAGCAAGTTGTAAAGTATTCTACAACTTAGTGGAAAGCCTAGCTTGTGGAGGAGCTAGGAGCCCGTGGACGTAGGCAAGGTTTGCCGAACCACGTAAATTGAGTTTGCACTCTCTCTATCCCTATACTCTTTACATTTACTTGCACTTGAGATTATTTATTATTGCTATTCTCTTGATTGCATCTTAGATAACTTCTATTTTCATCTTCTTCACTTCTATTCTCGAAAGAAAAAGTGAAATAATTTTTATCTTTCAAGAAAAGTTTTATAAATTCGTTTTGATAAATAAAACCCAATTCACCCCCCTCTTGGGTTGTCATACCTGGGTCAACAAGAACTCCTCAGTTCAAACCAGATATGAGTAGAGGAGAAACATCTGGAGTTTCTTCTTCAGCAAATGTTGGTGAAAACCAAAATCAAGAAAATCAAGAAGAGCTCGATGTTCAAATTCAGATGCCTAACGCTCCAAATGTAAAAACTTTTTGGAATATTAATGGTCTAAAACCAAAAGAAAGACTAGCATATTTCGAAAAGATGCTAGCTTGGGCAGAAGGAGAAATTCAACGTGCTCCACATCTTAGTAAAAGAGCAGTCACTCTTCTACTTGTCTAAGGATTTCTTGGATCCTTGAGAAGATGGTGGGCATATACATTTACTCTGGCAGAGAAAGGGTATATCCTTAGTCGTGATCAACCATATAATGAGTTAATCAGATATATGGTTGCTCATTTCTTTGGTACTGGAGAGCGGGAAAGTGCAATTTCAAAAAAGGAATATCTTCAGAACAAGTGCTGTGATGTTCAGATGCTTGAGCAATATTTTCTCTAACAGGAGTCTTTCTACTTCAAATTTAACAAGCAGACGGATACAATCAAAAGAACTTTTGTTCTTAATATGCCAGGCCCTGTAGCAGAGATGCTTGAAGCAAAATTGAAAGCAGATGGAGTCACTGATCTTGCACCATACAGCCTTGCAAGCTTATATCAGTTGGCAACAGAAGTGATTGGCAACAGAAGTGATTCAAACTCATTGTCGCAATCAAGATCTTAAAAAGCACATGAAGCAGATTGAGAAAACTTCTCTTGCAAAATATTGCAATAAAAAGCCGCAAGAATTCGGATGTTCTCATCTTTCATCTTGCAAGTGCAAAAAAGAGAAGAATTCTAAGAAGAAATTTGCCAAGTCCTGGAAGCATAGCATAAAAACCAAGTATCGTTTTGTCAAAAAACGAAAGTTTCCAAAGCGAACAGGCAAATGTTTTATTTGTGGAAAGAAAGGACATTTTGCCAGGCAATGCAAGTAGAAAAAGAAAGCTCCAATCAGACTTCTTTAACTTATCAATGAGCTGGAATTTTTAGAAGATTGGTATTACTGGTCCGATGATCCAGAAGATGCTTTGTTCTCAATTGAAGTCCAATAAGATGATTCAGAAGTTGAAACTAGCAGTGCATCTGAAGTCATCTTGAACATTTCGCGAGAGGTGCCTATTGATCTTACTATGCAATCTGGTCTATTTTTTCGTCCATCTGTCAAAGTGGTAATTCAAATTTCTGATCAAGAACAAGTTGCTCTCTCTGCACTCATCGATACAGGAGCAGTTTTCTCTATCATTCATAGCAGCTGTCTTCCATGGTCTCTATTCATTCCTACGACAGTTCTTTTTTCAGCCGCTAGTGGAGATTTATTTCAAAGTAGCAAATGCACTAGAGCTATTAATCTATTGCCATTTCATAACAGGCATAGCTCTTTTGCATTTGATCAGTCAGGCGAAGATCTATTGCTTGGGATGGATTTCCTAAGTATTCTCTCTCTATTCACTTTTCATCCTGAAGGATTTGCATTCACTATGCTAGATCCTATCACTTAGAACTCTCGTTCTTGTCTTTTACCATG
Source organism: Boswellia sacra (assembly GCA_013180625.2). NCBI lineage: Eukaryota > Viridiplantae > Streptophyta > Magnoliopsida > Sapindales > Burseraceae > Boswellia > Boswellia sacra. The sequence continues at coordinate 242,797 of SNVD02012817.1, forward strand.
GATAGAGAAATTCTCCATCTCCAGGAGGGGTGAAAATGTCAAATCTCTTGCTCCAAAGTTCGAAACAGAGCACAAAGAACTTCTAGAATGCTGTGGAGATGTTCCAAACAAGTTTTGGTCAAGAGAACAATACTTTGTTTCTCTTCCTTATAAAGATAATTGGGAGATGCCTCATCAAACAGCTTCACATCCAGGATTACCACATGATGAAGATCTTTGTAGAGAAGAAATCTCTGAACTACTCAAAATAGATCTCATCAGACCTTCAAAATCTGAATGGGCAAGTCAAGCTTTTTATGTCAACAATCAAGTAGAACGTGTTCGTGGAAAGAAAAGATTCTGTATTGATTACAAAAAACTCAATGACTGTTTGCGTGATATTCGATATCCTATTCCAAGAAAGATTTGTGTAGAGTTCCAAATATATATATATATTACAAATTTTAGAAACTATGCCTAAGGGTATTTGAGTAATTTCATTTGAATTTAATGGGTTTTAGGCCAGGAAGTAGCTATAAAATCATGTTTAAATAAATGAGAATTGGGTTAGATTATAGTTGTGGGCTTGTGTTAGAATTGGGTAAGGATTAAATGGGCTTGGATTAAAAATAAGTGGACTTAGGCCCATGGGTTAAGGCCTAGTATATATAAGAGACATTAGGGTTCCAAATAGGCAATTTTTCTTCATTTTTGTTATAGAAGAGGAGAGGCTTACAGGCTGAAGGGAGAGAGAGGGAAGAAGAAGAAGAAGAAAAAGAAAAAGGAAGAAAAAGAGAGGAAAAGAAGGGAAAAATCAAATAAGTGTTTAGGCTTGGAAACCAAGTAGGAGTTTTCTAACACTATATTTAAATTTTGTTGTTTATTTGTGTTGTTCTTAATTGATATATGTTGCAATACATGTGATTTATTGTTAAATTGATTGTTTGTTACTTGGATGATGAATTACTTGTGAAACTATGTGCTTGTGAAGGAGATGATGTTCTTGATGGAAGTTGTGATCCATGTAACTGTTCTATGTTCTTTGAGCTACTGTATTTTTTTGGACTGTGATTTATGTAATTTCTCTTTTGTTCGGGAAAATAGATATATGAAGCTTTAAATAGCCACTGATTTCATTGAATTTGGATTTAAAATGAAATTTTGGTGAATTTTCGAAATTGGAGGTTGAAATCTGGAAATTGTACTGTTCATCCGACAGACTTGAACATTTTTGCAAATATGTATCTTGTGAGACTATTTTTGAGAAATCCAATTTTTGTTTCGAAAATTAGACATGTCAAGCTTTAATTTAGCATTGGTTTCACTAAATTTGGATTTAAAATGAAATTTTGGTGAATTTTTAAATTTAGATGTTGAAATCTGGAAATGATACTGTTCAACAGACAGACCTGAAAATTTTCATTCTGTAACTTTTGAAACAGGTTTTGGGAAATAAAAATTTTGTTTTGAGAATTAAACATATCAATCTTTAATTTAGCACTAGTTTCACTGAATTTGGATTTAAAATGAAATTTTGGTGAATTTTTAAAAATGAAAGTCGAAATCTGGAAATTGCATTGTTCACCTGAGGGGCTTAAATATTTTCACAAATCTGTATTTATTAGATGTTAATTCTGTAATATTTGTATTTTTACCTTATAATAGACTCCATAAACTTTCATTTCCAAGTTGAATCACCTAAAAATCATTTTTCTACACTTTTTGGTGATTTTTCTAATTTGAGCTTGGAATTCTGGAAATTTCATTAGCCTAGTGACATGTCTGGAATTTTCATAAAAATTGTATTGTCTTAGGACTTATTTTAGATAGATTACATTTTATTTTGAATCTAGACACTTTAATCTTTCATTTTCCAACTGGCCTCAGTTAAATTGATTGGGTGTGCAAATTGTTGCAAATTCTCAAATTTACAGGTTCGCAGTGAATAGTGTAGTGGCATGGAATGAATAATATGGTTGAAGCTTAGAATTAATTTCTTGGAGTGTGGAATTTGGTATCAATATTTTTTTTCTTGTATGCACTTAGAAATTATATTAAAAGATTTATAAGTATATGCATTTGATCTTGGATGGGCCGTTTTGGATACAGATCCAAGGAGAATGCGGATATGAAATTCTTAGTGTTGGACCTTGGATGGGCCGTTTTGGATATGGATCCAAGGGGAACACGAATGTAAGCTTGAAATGTTAGACCTTGGATGGGCCGTTTGGATACGGGTCTAAGGGAAACATTAGATGAAAAATTTTAATTGGCAAGTGAATAAGTGAAACCTTGATGTATGAATGAAAATGATTGCATGACTTCTTTTAATAGGTTGTGTAATTATATAATTAACTGTTTGAATGCTTGTGATTAGTATAATGTTAGAATTTTCCTATTGGGCTATATGCTCACCCCCTCCCTCCACAAGTACACAAAAAGATGTTCGTACTAGTGGTGTTCCAGAACTTTCCTAGGAAGTTTGGGTGTTTACATGCATGCAATGGTTTTGCGAAATGTTTTGACTTAGCCTAAATTGTGATGGAAAATTTTATCATGTGTTCATGAACCTATGTACTAAGTTTAATCATCAGTGTGTGTAAAGTTTATTTTGAACAAATAGCCAAATGTTGTAATGGATTTATGTAATATGTATAAATATATGTGTGAGTTAGAAAATGATCTTAAAAAAAAAAAGATATTAATGATGTTTTTATTATTATTATTTTTCTTAATCAATCACCCTTAAAGTCTCTAAATAAGAGATTTTAGGGCATGACAATTTGTCTCTTAAAGAGGATGGCTAAGTCAAAGATCTATTCGAAGTTCGATATGAAGTCAGGATTTTGGCAAGTGGGAGTAAGAAAAGAAGATCGCTACAAAACAGTTTTCATAATGCCACATGGTCATTATGAGTGGAACGTGATGCCTTTCGACCTTAAGAATGCACCTTCAGAATATCAGCACAGAATGGATGATGTGTACAAAGACATAATTAAATTTTGTCTTGTATACATTGATGATGTCCTTATCTTCAGCAATAATGAAGAAGATCATGTCCAGCATCTTAAACAGTTCAAGAGTTTGACTTTTGAGCATGGATTAGTCTTATCTGAAAAGAAGATGTTCATTGGAATCCCGGAAGTAGATTTTCTTGGATTGCACATCAAAGATGGGTATACTACGCCAATGCCACATATTGCTGAAAAGATATTCTTGTTCCCTGACAAGTTGACAAGCAGAAAGATAATTCAACAATTCTTGAAAATTGTCAATTATGCAGGAGATTATATAAAGAATTTGTCCAGATACACAAGCAAAATCTCAAGGCATATAAAGAAGAAAGCAGCAACATGGTCAGACGAAGCAACTCAAGCTGTGATTGATTTGAAAGAAAAATGCAGGTCTCTTCCTCCTTTAAAGATTCCTGACAAGGGACAACTCATCCTTTAGATAGACGCAAGTGACAAATTTTGGGGAGTAGTGCTTCTCGAGCAAGAAGGGAGCTACAGAAGAATTTGTGCATATAAATCCGGGCAGTTCTCAGACTCTCAACAACACTATCCTTCATCTAAGAAAGAAGTGTTAGCAGTTATCAACGCTATCAAGAAATTTCAATTCTATCTCTCTCTTGAAGAATTTGTAGTTGAAACAGACTACAAATATTTTGAAGGATTGCTCAGAAGAAGAAAATGTGAGATTCCAGATCCTCAGCTTGCTAGATGGTCAGAGTCTCTTTCGAGATTCAAGTTCACTGTTCGCTACATCAAAGGTGAATCAGACGTGTTAGCATATTTTCTGTCCAGACCAATTCCTAGACCAATTCAAGTGATCGCAATGGCTTCTAGTTCTTCTAAGTCATACATGCTAGGTCAGGATGCTTTTGAAAGAAGGTAGGAAGGTCTCAGAAAGAGAAAACTTCCTCAAACTTTAGAAGATTACAAAGGCAAGACAATTGTGGAACCAAAAGAATATTCTTATGATATTCCACTATTATGTTCTCTATTTCCTCCAGAAATCAAAGCAGATATTGAAGATGGAGTGTTTTATGCACGTGACTATACAGAAACATCAGACAAAACTTTTAGAAGAACGTGAGATCTTTTATATCAATGCATGATGAGTCCTAGCACAGAGGAAAGAAAGTTTCAATTACTTTCTCCTACTCCAAATCCAGATCAAATTTTTGAGACGGTCTACCAGATCTCTCCAAATTTTCATGTGGTCCATGATGAAGACACTAATTGGGGTCATTCCGTCATACCTCAAGCTTTTTCTCTAGGTTATTATTCCTATTGGTTATTGTTTAACCTATATCCAATAGCGATGGTATTTGATCCTGTTATAATTCATAGAAGCCGAAGGTACAGTCCAAATCGATGGTTTGATCGAATGTTCTCTCCAATATTTAAAGATCTCTTGATGCTTACGCTCAAAGGTGAATTTCAAATTGTCCACAAGATGATAGTAATTTTTCAATTAAGAGACATATGGGGAAGAACAAGAGAGCCATTTATTGAGTCAATTATCCATGATCATGTGAGTGATGATATCCAGACATGTTGGGAAGGATGTCTGTATGCAAGAAAAATATTAGCAGAAGTCTATCATATGTCGTTACTGTACTGTACTCACAGTCCTGATTCAGACAATGTCCTCAACTCACCAGATCTTTTTTACAAAGAGAGGATAAAAAATCTACAGCTCTTAAATGATAGTTCAGATGATGATTCCATTCAGGAATATCGGCATGATTACCATGAATGGCTTCGCAAACAAGAAAGAGCTAATGAGATTCAAAATCCTTCACCACCATAGGAAGATTGGCCACAACCGCAAATACCTAATGAACCAATTGATCCACAAGTTCCACCCATTAATCAGGTTCCATGGCAGGATGATTTCTTCTTCGACACAGATGAAGATTGAAGGGGAAGCAAAGTGGACCCATCAGCGGAAGCAATGGTGAATAGACATGACGTGACATGATGTGATATAAAGTATTAAAGCATGAGATGAGTCATGCTAGTGTAATGATGTAATGTTGTCTTTATGTGTGAGTCATGTAGTGAGGTGTCCAGTGTAATGACGTTAGTGATAAGGTATGAGTTGTAAAGTAGTGTGATGTGACATAAAGTATGTAATAACGTGTAAAGGAGATTCCTTAGAGATAAGGAAGCATAGTATCCTGACTTTGCCTATATAAAGGATACGATAGCTTTGTATTGAGGACACGGAATACTAGTCGAGTCTCTCGTGAGGCTACCCTTTGTGTAAACCTTTTCTCTAGTAATGGTATCAGAGCTTGTACTTTGAGCTTCTTTGTTTTTATGGTATTAGAGCTTGTAAATAGACATGACGTGACATGATGTGATATAAAGTATTAAAGCATGAGATGAGTCATGCTAGTGTAATGATGTAATGTTGTCTTTATGTGTGAGTCATGGAGTGAGGTGTCCAGTGTAATAATGTTAGTGATAAGGTATGAGTTGTAAAGTAGTGTGATGTGACATAAAGTATCTAATAATGTGTAAAGGAGATTCCTTAGAGATAAGGAAGCATCCTAGTATAGTATCCTGGCTTTGCCTATATAAAGGATACGATGACTTTGTATTGAGGACACGGAATACTAGCCGAGTCTCTCGTGAGTCTACCCTTTGCTCTGATACTATAAAAACAAAGAAGCTCCGAGTACAAGCTCTGATACCATTACTAGAGAAAAGGTTTACACAAAAGGTAGACTCACGAGAGACTCCGCTAGTATTCCTTGTCCTCAATACAAAGCCATCGTATCCTTTATATAGGTAAAGTCGGGATACTATGCAAGGATGCTTCCTTATCTCTAAGGATTCTCCTTTACATGTTATTACATACTTTATGTCACATCACACTACTTTACAACTCATACCTTATCACTAACATCATTACACTAGACACCTCACTGCATGACTCACATATAAAGACAACATTACATCATCACACTAGCATGACTCATCTCATGCTTTAATACTTTATATCATCATATCATGTCACGTCATGTCTATTCACCATTGCTTCCGCTGATGGATCCACTTTGCTTCCGCTTCAATCTTCATCTGTGTCGAAGAAGAAATCATCCTGCCATTGAACCTGATTGATGGGTGGAACTTGTGGATCAATTAGTTCATTAGGCATTTGCGGTTGTGGCCAATCTTCCCATTGTTCTTCAAGATCTTCCCATGGTAGTGAAAGATTTTGAATCTCATTAGCTCTTCCTTGTTGGCGAAGCCATTCATGATAATCATGCTGATATTCCTGAATGGAATCATCATCTGAACTGTCATTTAAGAACTATAGATTTTTTATCCTCTCTTTGTAAAAAAGATCTGGTGAGTTGAGGACATTGTTTGAAACAGGACTGTGAGTACAGTACAGTAATGGCATTTGATAGACTTCTGCTAATCTTTTTCTTGCATGCAGACATCCTTCCCAACACGTCTGGATATCATCACTCACATGATCATGGATAATTGGCTCAATAAATAGCTCTCTTGTTCTTCGCCATATGTCTCTTAACTGAAAAATTACTATCATCTTGTGGACAATTTGAAATCCACCTTTGAGCGTAAGCGTCAAGAGATCTTCAAATATTGGAGAGAACATTCGATCAAACCATCGATTTGGACTGTACCTTTGACTTCTGTGAATTGTAATAGGATCAAATACCATCGCTATTGGATATAGGTTGAACAATAACCAATAGGAATAGTAACCTAGAGAAGAAGCTTGAGGTATGACGGAATGACCCCAATTAGTGTCCTTATCATGGACCACATGAAAATTTGGAGAGATCTGGTAGACTGTCTCAAAAATTTGATCTGGATTTGGTATAGGAGAAAGTAATTGAAACTTTTGATCTGGATTTGGTATAGGAGAAAGTAATTGAAACTTTCTTTCCTCTGTGCTAGGACTCATCATGCATTGATATAAAAGATCCCACGTTCTTCCAAAAGTTTTGTCTGATGTTTCTGGATAGTCACATGCATAAAACACTCGATCTTCAATATCTACTTTGATTTCTGGAGGAAATAGAGATCATAATAGTGGAAGATCATAAGAATATTCTTTTGTTTCCACAATTTTCTTGCTTTTGTAATCTTCTAAAGTTTGAGGAAGTTTTCTCTTTCTGAGACCTTCCTGCCTTCTTTCAAAAGCATCCTGACCTAGCATGTATGGCTTAGAAGAACTAGAAGCCATTGTGATAACTTGAATTGATCTAGGAATTGGTGTGGACAGAAAATCCGCTAACATGTTTGATTCACCTTTGATGTAGCCAACAGTGAACTTGAATCTCGAAAGAGACTCTAACCATCTAGCGAGCTGAGTATCTGGAATCTCGCCTTCTCTTCTTCTGAGCAATCCTTCAAAATATTTGTAGTCTGTTTCAACTACAAATTCTTCAAGAGAGAGATAGAATTGAAATTTCTTGATAGCGTTGATGACTGCTAACACTTCTTTCTTAGATGAAGGATAGTGTTGTTGAGGGTCTGAGAACTGCCCGGATTTATATGCACAAATTCTTCTGTAGCTCCCTTCTTGCTCGAGAAGCACTACTCCCCAAAATTTGTCGCTTGCGTCTGTCTGAAGGATGAGTTGTCCCTTGTCAGGAATCTTTAAAGGAGGAAGAAACCTGCATTTTTCTTTCAAATCAATCACAGCTTGAGTTGCTTCGTCTGACCATGCTGCTGCTTTCTTCTTTATATGCCTTGAGATTTTGCTTGTGTATCTGGACAAATTCTTTGTATAATCTCCTGTATAATTGACAATTCTCAAGAATTGTTAAATGATCTTTCTGCTTGCCAGCTTGTCAGGGAACAAGAATATCTTTTCAGCAATATGTGGCATTGGCGTAGTGTAGCCATCTTTGATGTGCAATCCAAGAAAATCTACTTCCGGGATTCCAATGAACATCTTCCTTTCAGATATGACTAATCCATGTTCAAAAGTCAAACTCTTGAACTGTTTAAGATGCTGGACATGATCTTCTTCATTATTGCTGAAGATAAGGACATCATTAATGTATACAAGACAAAATTTAATTATATCTTTATACACATCATCCATTCTGTGCTGATATTCTGAAGGTGCATTCTTGAGACCGAAAGGCATCACGTTCCACTCATAATGACTATGTGGCACTATGAAAGCTGTTTTGTAGCGATCTTCTTTTCGGACTCCCTCTTGCCAAAATTCTGACTTCATATCGAACTTCGAATAGATCTTTGACTTAGCCATCCTCTTTAAGAGACAAATCTTTCTTGGAACATGATATCGAATATCATGCAAACAGTCATCGAGTTTTCTGTAATCAATACATAATCTTTTCTTTCCACGAACACGTTCTGCTCGATTGTTGACATAGAAAGCTTGACTTGCCCATTCAGATTTTGAAGGTCTGATGAGATCTATTTTGAGTAGTTCAGATATTTCTTCTCTGCAAAGATCTTCATCATGTGGTAATCCTGGATGTGAAGCTGTTTGATGAGGCATCTCCCAATTATCTTTGTAAGGAAGAGAAACAAAGTATTGTTCTCTTGACCAAAACTTGTTTGGAACATCTCCACAGCATTCTAGAAGTTCTTTGTGCTCTGTTTCGAACTTTGGAGCAAGAGATTTGACATTGTCACCCCTCATGGAGATGGAGATGGAGAATTTCTCTATCCATGGTAAAAGACAAGAACGAGAGTTCTGAGTGACAAGATCAAGCATAGTGAATGCAAATCCTTCAGGATGAAAAGTGAATGGAGAGAGAATACTTAGGAAATCCATCCTAAGCAATAGATCTTTGCCTGACTGATCAAATGCAAGAAAGCTATGCCTTTTATGAAATGGCAATAGATTAATAGCTCTAGTGCATTTGCTACTTTGAAACAAATCTCCACTAGCGGCTAAAAAACTAACTGCTATAGGAATGAATAGAGACTTAGGAAGACAGCTGCTATGAATGATAGAGGAAACTGCTCCTGTATCGATGAGTGCAGAGAGAGCAACTTGTTCTTGATCAGAAATTTGAATTACCACTTTGACATATGGACGAAAAATTGGATCGGACTGCATAGTAAGATCAATAGGCACCTCACGAGGAATATTCATGATAACTTCAGATGCACTGCTGGTTTCAACTTCTGAATTATCTGATTGGACTTCAATTGAGAACAAAGCATCTTCTGGATCATCGGACCAGTAATACCAATCTTCTGAAAATTCCGGCTCATTGATAAGTTGAAGAAGTCTGATTGGAGCTTTCTTTTTCTGCTTGCATTGTCTAGCAAAATGTTCTTTCTTTCCACAAATAAAACATTTGCCTGTTTGCTTTGAAAATTTTCATTTTTTTGACAAAACGATACTAGGTTTTTATGCTCTGCTTGCAGGACTTTGCAAATTTTTTCTTAGAATTCTTCTCTTTTTTGCACTTGCAAGTTGATAGATGAGAACATCCAAATTCTTGCGGCTTTTTGTTGCAGTATTTTGCAAGAGAAGTTTTCTCAATCTGCTTCATGTGCTTTTTGAGATCCTGATTGCGACAATTAGTTTGAATCACTTCTGTTGCCAGCTGATATAGACTTGCAAGGCTATATGGTGCGAGATCAGTTATCCCATCTGTTTTCAATTTTGCTTCAAGCATCTCTGCTACAGGGCCTGGCATATTAAGAACAAAAGTTCTTTTGATTGTATCCATCTGCTTGTTAAATTTGAAGTAGAGAGATTCCTGTTTGAGAAAATATTGCTCAAGCATTTGAACATCACAGCACTTGTTCTGAAGATATTCTTTCTCAGCAATTTCACTTTCTTGCTCTCCAGTACCAAAGAAATGAGCAGAATCTGAGGAATTGTTTGATCCATCTGATTGTGGATCAATTGGTTCATTAGACAAATCCTGGCTTCCAAGATAAATAACAGTTAAGGCTATCCAGAGTCAAGAAATATAGATTATGATTTCTTTTATTGAATAAGCAGTTTTAAAATCAAATGTTCCTATTTTGTATATACTATTTGGTGGAATACTTGGTAATGTATTTTTCTTTAAACTTTGCTTAATATTAGTAATTTTTGTCATTATTTCTTTGAACTAATTACTTTGGACGTTTTTCTAGATTTAGAATTTAGATATTTTCTAACTGTAGATGCCATTTTCGAATTATTAATAATTTCAAATTTTAGCACATAATCTTTTCAGGACAGGATGGCTACGGGAACACCTAGGCTTACCAACGGTTTTACGCTTTTCACACCTAGCTACCGGGAACACCTGGCTTGCCAACGTATGCACAGCTCTCACTGCTGCCTTTCCCTATCCTTAGAATTTTTTTTACTAAAATTCTACGTTACTAACAATTCTTAAATGAAATCTAAAATTAGAATTTTCTCTAAATTCTACCTCTATTATTAAGCGTCCAGTATTCTATTTCTAAATCATAAATATGATCTTTAAGATAATGTATTTCTGCTAATACATCCATTATGTCTTCTCTTGACAGTCTATACCAATTATATCTAAGAAAGTTTTCTGTATTTCTAAGTTCAATTCTATGTCTAAATATATGCTCTCTTAGTACGGATTTTTGTGTTGGCCTACGATTTTCCATAGACTTAATCTAAGCTAGACTAAATGGCTCTGATACCAATTGGAAAACAGGATCAAAATATATTTGCAAAATATGCAAATAAATGAAAATAATTATTGAGAAAATAACTTACTTGTGTAGCCGGGAAATGGAAAAACGTTGATACTAAAAACAAAATAAGATTACATATTAGATAAAGAGATGAAAAAAGCTTTATTTTTATTGAAGTTTTTTGGAACAGAACAAGAGAAAGGACTTAACTGGTTTATGCAGCTGATGCCTTTCTTTTACATACAAGAGTGCTTATATAGACTTGAGACACGGACTTGAAACCATTACAAATCAATGGTCATTATTACTTACTATTTACCTTTTGACTAAATACAATATATGTGAAACATAAAGGTTTCTTTTTTTTTTGACATAATAATGACTACTTTTGACAACTGTTTATAACATATGCTAATTTTGACAAATTTGAATATACGTGGAAGCTTGAAGATTGCTTGAATTACTTTGCCACTGATCTTCTAGAAACATTGGATAAGGATGCTTGGCATTATCCCTTTACAAATCAAAAGGGTCTTGAGAGAGTGGCCCACCACATGAATCTTCATCTGGATTATCTGGAATACTATCGGATGAGCTGTCTGAAATCTGTTGAATAATTGTTGCCATCAATTGCTTGAGCTGTTCACTTTTTGACTTCTTCTTTTTGGAATTTTTTGATGATGTTGACTTGTCTTCAGCTTGGGCTTCTATCTTGGATGGAGTATTGGGCTTGATTGCTATTTCTTTGGGCTTGGCTTGTGATTGAATAGGCTTTTTCCCAGACTTGAGCTAGTTTTGAATACTTTGAGCTGAGCATCTTGAAATATCATACTTGTCCCACCACTTAATTCTAAATTCTCTAACTAATGATAAATAACATTTTGAATAATAAGGTTCAATGGTATATGACCAGGATAAAATCCAAGGAATTTGAAAATCTATATGAAAACTAATTTGTTGAACATAGGGTTGGTCTGGAGTAGAATTTTTTTGTAATAAGGGAAAGATAATTGATTAATTTGTTCTGGGTAAATTGCAGGATTAAGTCCTAAATAGTACCACCATTCTAAGAACCGGGATGGATAAAATTTTTGACACCTATTATCAAAATGAATAAACCATGAATGATCAAAAGTTCTAAGATAAAACATATTAAACCAGGCTTTTTAATAATCTACATAATTATAACCATTGGGATCATAAAGAATTGAAAATGAAACATTGGTGCAAATAGATTGAGTACCGAATTCTCTAGGGGTTTTGACTTTCTTAATTTTACAAGTTGAGTAGGATATTTGGTCAGGATTTTTAGGGTCTTTGTGATTGACTAATTCTACACTATCAGTATCAACTAGAATTAACTCATAAAATTGACGATTTTTCTGTGGATTGTCAGTAATATATTGGCAATCTAGAAGGAATAATCTTTGAGTAAGAGATTTTAATTCAGCTAAGGAGACTGACTTGGTATATTGAGTAACTTGAAGATGTTGACGTTGACTTTTTGTTAAATAATTGGATTTTTTAGTGGATGAACCTATTTGGGTAGATGACCGAGTAGCTATTTGAGTATTGGGTTGGGTAGATGATCCAGATATAGCTTGGGAAAATGACAGAGGTGGATATTCAGCTAAAGCTGAATAAGTATTTGCAATAGGGACTTGGCCCACACCTGCAACCTGAATAGTCAAAATATCAGACAAAAAGATTATGAAGGCCAACGACTATTTCTTGGCTAAAACAAATCAATCTATTCAGGTTGCAAGTGTGGGCCAAGTCCCTATTGCAAATACTTATTCAGCTTTAGTTTAATATCCACCTCTGTCATTTTTTCAAGCTGTATCTGGGTCATCTACCCAACCCAATACTCAAATAGCTACTGGGTCATCTACCCAGATAGGTTTATCTACTCAAAAGTCCAATTATGTAACAAAAAGTCAACGTCAACATCTTCAAGTTACTCAATATGCCAAGTCAGTCTCCTTAGCTGAATTAAAATCTCTTACTCAAAGATTATTCCTTCCAGATTGTCAATATATTACTGACAATCCACAGAAAAATCGTCAATTTTATGAGTTAATTCTAGTTGATATTGATAGTGTAGAATTAGTCCATCACAAAGACAAAAAGATTATGAAGGCCAACGACTATTTCTTGGCTAAAACAAATCAATCTATTCAGGTTGCAAGTGTGGGCCAAGTCCCTATTGCAAATACTTATTCAGCTTTAGTTTAATATCCACCTCTGTCATTTTTTCAAGCTGTATCTGGGTCATCTACCCAACCCAATACTCAAATAGCTACTGGGTCATCTACCCAGATAGGTTTATCTACTCAAAAGTCCAATTATGTAACAAAAAGTCAACGTCAACATCTTCAAGTTACTCAATATGCCAAGTCAGTCTCCTTAGCTGAATTAAAATCTCTTACTCAAAGATTATTCCTTCCAGATTGTCAATATATTACTGACAATCCACAGAAAAATCGTCAATTTTATGAGTTAATTCTAGTTGATATTGATAGTGTAGAATTAGTCCATCACAAAGACCCTAAAAATCCTGGCCAAATATCTTACTCAACTTGTAAAATTAAGAAAGTCAAAACCCCTAGAGAATTCGGTACTCAATCTATTTGGACCAATGTTTCCTTTTTAATTCCTTATGATCCCAATGGCTATATATATGTAGATTATCAAAAAACCTGGTTTAATATGTTTTATCTTAGAACTTTTGATCATTCATGGTTTATTCATTTTGATAATAGGTGTCAAAAGTTTTATCCATCCTGATTCTTGAAATGATGGTACTATTTAGGACCCAATCCTGCAATTTACCCAAAACAAATTAATCAATTATCTTTCCCTTATTACAAAAAACATTCTACTCCAGACCAACCCTATGTTCAACAAATTAGTTTTCATATAGATTTTCAAATTCCTTGGATTTTATCCTGGTCATATACCATTGAACCTTATTATTCAAACTGTTATTTATAATTAATTAGAGAATTTAGAATTAAGTGGTGGGACAAATATGATATTTCAAGATGCTCAGCCCAAAGTATTCAAAACTGGCTCAAGTCTGGGAAAAAGCCTATTCAATCACAAGCCAAGCTCAAAGAAATAGCAATCAAGCCCAATACTCCATCCAAGATAGAAGCCCAAGCTCAAGACAAGTCAACATCATCAAAAAATTCTAAAAAGAAGAGGTCGAAAAGTGAACAGCTCATGCAATTGATGGCAATAATTATTCAACAGATTTTGGACAGCTCATCCGACAGTATTCCAGATAATCTAGATGAAGATCCATATGGTGGGCCACTCTCTCGAGACCCATTTGATTTGTAAAGGGATAATGCCAAGCATCCTTATCCAATGTTTCTAGAAGATCAGTGGAAAAGTAATTCAAGCAAGCTTCAAGCTTCCACGTATACTCAAATTTGTCAAAATTGGCATATGTCATAAACAATTATCAAAAATAGTATATGTTGAAAACCATTGTCAAAAGAAAGAATTATTATGTTTTACATGTATTGTATTTAGTCAAAAGGTAAATAGTAAGTAATAATGACTATGAAATTGTAATGGTTTCAAGTCTGTATCTCAATGCTATATAAGCACTCTTGTAAGAAAAAGGAGGACATCGGTTGGGAGAATCAGCTAAGTCCTTCCTTCTCTTGTTGTATTTCAACTCTTTAATAAAATCAGTTTTATTCATCCCTTGTGTTGCTCTAATTTTATAATTTCTTTAATCTTATTTTCAGCATCAATCATTTTATTTCCGCTAAAACAAGTAAGTCATTTTCTTATATCTCTTACTTTATTTGCATACTTTGCATATGTATTTTGATCCTGTTTTCCAGATTGGTATTAGAGCCTTATAGTTTAGCTTAGATTAAGTCTATGAAAAATCGTAGGCCAACACAAAAATCCATATTAAGAGAGCATATATATAGACATAGAATTGAACTTAGAAATACAGAAAACTTTCTTAGATATAATTGGTATAGATTGTCTAGAGAAGATATAATGGATGTATTAGCAAAAATACACTATCTTAAAGATATCTTTATGATTTAGAAATAGAATACTGGACGCTCAATAATAGAGGTAGAATTTAGAGAAATTTTAGATTTAATTTAAGAATTGTTAGTAACGTAGAATTTTTAGTAAACAAAATTCTAAGGATAGGGAAGGGTAGCAGTGAGAGTTGTGCATACGTTGGCAAGCCAGGTGTTCCCAATAGCTAGAAGTGAAAAGCGTAAAGCCGTTGGTAAGCCTAGGTGTTCCCGTAGCCATCCTGTCCTAAGAAGATTGTATACTAGAATTTGAAGTTATTAATAATTTGAAGATGGCATCTGCAGTTAGAAAAAATCTAAATTCTAAATCTAGAAAAACGTCCAAAGTAATTAGTTCAAGAGAAATAATGACAAAAATTACTAATATTAAACAAAATTTAAACAAAAATATATTACCTAGTATTCCACCAAATAGTATATACGAAATAGAAACATTTGATTTTAAAACTGCTTATTCAATAAAAGAACATGAAGAAACATTAACTCTACAAAATGAATTCGAAGAAATACGATTACTTAGTCAATTAGCAATAGAAAATTATAAATAAAAAGGATTTAATTATATACATTTTGGACTAATACAAATAGCTATTAAACCATTATCAAATATTGGAATAGATTCCCCAATATTAATGTTATTAAGAGATAAAACATTACTAAAATTTCAAGATTCCTTATTAGGAGTAGTACAATCAAACCTCTGTAACAGTGCTATTTATTTTAATTGTGCCCCAAATTTTCAATTTAGTCTACACGATCCAACAATATTAGATACATTAGTATTAAATATTCATTTACCAGAATAAATGTTTACGCAAAATAGGCATGGATATTTATTATTATATAGAATATATTTTAAACAAACTAGTTCAGAGTTTAATCCAAGATGTAGATTGCAAGATACTAGAGGAGAAACTACAATATTAACAGTAGAAACCGAAGAAAATACTCCAACATCAACTTATGCTCCAAAATTATTAAAATGGAATGAAATCACTATACCAGAAGTATGGATAATAGATAATCCATTACCACCTAGAAATATAGCTCAAAAAGAAATAGCACAAATTATTCAAAATTCAAAAGGGAAAATTTTATTAAGATTTAATTCCTTAAGAATAGGAGAAACTTCATCAAGTTATTCTGATATAAAATCTGCTAGAAGTTCATTTTCATTACCAAAATCTAGTAGTTTTAATATTATGAGTATACAAGCA
Organism: Boswellia sacra; assembly: GCA_013180625.2. Taxonomy (NCBI): domain Eukaryota; kingdom Viridiplantae; phylum Streptophyta; class Magnoliopsida; order Sapindales; family Burseraceae; genus Boswellia; species Boswellia sacra. Next base: position 258,724 of record SNVD02012817.1, read on the forward strand.
AGTGAAATAAATAATAATTCTAACTTCTCAGTAAATTATTCAACACCTGTAACAGAACCAGTTAATCAATCACCACCAATGTCACCTACACAATCAGATTTTTAAACTATTAATACTATTCAACAGGAAGACTTTGAAATAAATAAAGAATATTTAAGAAATGAATTTTTACAAGAAGAAAATAATTTTAAAAGAAAATGGTATTTTAGTACATTTACAAAACAACAAACTGAAGAAATTAGAGAAGAATGGTATAATGAAATGAAAAATTTAAAAATTAATATTCCTTTCTTTATATGGTTTAATACGTACGCATCAAAACATAATATTAAATTACCTTATGAAAGTCAACAAGTCAATGTTCAAACAAATGAATTTAAAAAATGGGAAACCACACAACATGGAATAATTCAATCAATACATCCACCTTTAGAACAAATCAAAATTAAAACAAATGAAACAAAAATTTTAGCAACACCATTTAAAAAAGGATCTAATAAACCAGATAATGAAACTGCAACTTTAGGAGATGTTAAAAAAGTTTATGAACAAAATAATTTTAATAATTAATTATTGCATACTGTATCCAAACAAGTTACAAGAATAGAAGATCAAATAGATAATATTAAATTAAAACAACCTGTAACATTCCCTCAAGATATATCTCCTCTATTATTTAAAACAGTTCAACCAAATAATCCACCAGTAAAACTTCCTAAAGTAGATTTAATTGATCAAATTAATCAAAAACTTAAAATATTACCAAGTACCTCTAATAATATTAATATCATAGATCAAAATCAACAAAGTGATAATCAATTCATTACAACTTCCAAAGATATAGATGAAATAAATAAAATAACTAAAAAAAATAAATGGAAACAAGCCCCTACAAGAATATATTATCCAAGACCTACTCCACCGGATTTAATGTATGAAGAAAGAAGACAATTTATTTCTAATAAATATTCAGGTGATTCAATTTATGAATGGAATATAGATGAAAAATCAGAATATGAAATAATGAATACTTTACAAGAAATAGGTATGACATCTACTGCTTATAAAGCTTATAAAGCTTATAAAACAACTGATCATGAAACCGCTAAGATGTTAGTAGCAGGTTTGACAGGGTCATTAAAATATTGATGGGATAATTGTATAGGATTTAATAATCAACAAATTATATTAAATCATGTTAAGAAAACTCAAGTAGAAGATGAAGATGGATTCGTAACTATTCAAGAAACTCAAAACGCTGTAGAAGTATTAATATATACAATTTCAATGCATTTTATAGGAAATCCTAAAGAAGAATTAGCTAGTTCGAAAATAATCTTAACAAATCTTAGATGTCCAACCTTAGGAGATTTTAGATGGTACAAAGATGTATTTTTAACAAATATATTCAAAAGACATGACTGCAATGCTTCTTTCTGGAAAGAAAGATTTATTGCGGGATTACCAAAATTCTTTTCTGAAAAAATAATCAATAAATTAATAGAGATAACAGGAGGAAATTCAATTCCTTGGGATAATATAACATATGGTCAATTATTTGCTTTTATTAGGGGTGGGAATACGGGTTCGCTGGTCGTCTTCGTGTCGTATCGAGCTATCACACGATAAAAAATGACTCCACCCGAACACGACCCATTTATTATTCGTGTCAAAAACACCCAACCCAAACACGACACAATTATTAAACGGGTGACACGACCTGACACATTAACACGAGTAATAAATAGGTCATTTTTTAGTTTGACACGAATACAACCCGTTTAACACGATTATTATGACACGTTTAAATGTTTTGACACGATTATGATATGTTTATACGATTTTGACACATTTCAATGTTTTGACACGATTATAACACGTTTACAGACACGATTATAACACGTTTAAATAATTAAAACGATTATGACACAATTACACATTATAATTTTTGACATTTTTTTAAAATAACAATAATCAAATATTCAAAATCTATCCACAACACAATAAAGAGTCAATTCAAAATCTTCATTCTCAGTACCCATTTGAAAAATATCATCCACACTTGCTTCATTAGATTCCACTCTAACAGGTGAATTAATTCTAAAAGTATCCATTTTTAAGGGCTAAAACTGCATGAAATTAGAAACAAAATCAGATTTAACAAAATAATAATTTATTAATTCATATTAAACATGCATATATATAAATTACCGAATTGATATTCAAAGTAATAACATTAAATGAACAAACCACAATGTAGAGATGATATGCAATCTATTATATGATTTATCATGTATAATGCAATATATATGATTAAAAAGTTAAAATAAAATGTGATTAAAAAGTTAATAAATTTAAATTAATAACAAAGTATGAAAAAGATTGTAAAATATATATTATGTTTTAGTTGGAATCAAAGTTAAGTAGCCAGCCCATAACTTATATTAATTCTATTACATTAATAAAATATATATTAATTCTACGTGCATTAATAGAATATATATTAATTATATATAACAATTGGAGAAGATGGACAGGTGGTGGTGGAGGTGTCATATTAATATTGCTGATCACCCGTTGTTTCTTTCTTGACCATGGTAATGAATGGCTTTGACTTTGAGTACGTGATGAGTGCAAACAATTATTTAATTTAATTTTGTTTTTCCAGTAAACATCGCAAAGTATTTAATTAATTAATGACCACTATGATTCTTTTTGTACCCTTCCCATACCTTGTCTTTTGCTACACTTTGAAATCAAAGAACAATTATTTTACATCAGTGGATTAATAAAATCATAAGAGCATAAGTGTACCTGGAAAAATGATGCAAACCAACCTTCAAATTGCAATTTTATGCTCTCCTGAATCATGAGTTCCTTTACACATGAACGGAGAATTAGAGATATCAATTGATCATCTACGACATCAAATGACAAAAAATAGTCAAAATCAGAAGGGAAAAAAAAAAAGCAACCAATCGACATCATCCTAGTGATGCAAATCGAAAGTGGGAGAAGCCATTCTCCCGTCGCAGGCCGCGGATCTGAGGTTCTCACATTCAAATTCAAAAAGTAATAAATATAATAATCTCTTAATAAAAAAATAGTAAAAGAAAAAATAGATCCAAAAGTCTTCCCCCTTTTTTGACATGAGACTCTACCTGGTCAAAGACACAAGCGAAACAAACCGAGAAGCTGGAGTCATGGCGAGCCACTGTCGGTCAGTGAGAGAATATTGAAGTTGAGTGAGAGTGATAAGGTTGCTAGGTTTTGAAAATTAAAGCCACGAAACTATAAAGAAATATATATATAATAATTAGATGTGGTGAGGTCTATAATAATATTTTTGATACATTCAATTAAAATATGTCACGTGTATTAATTTCATTCTAAATGCTTTTTTTAGATATTCTCAATGAAATTACATTACCATATATATATATATATATATATATATATATATATATATATATATATTTGATACATCCAATTAAAATAAAGAAATATATATATATATATTCTAAATTATATATATCTTGTGTTAATACTTTTTTTTGAATGCAAATCTACATATAGAAAAAAGTTTGCTCTATCATAAGTGATGACTGTAATTAAGGGTGCACACGGGTCGGGTCGGGTTTTCCCGAACCCGATCACGACCCGATACTGTGCAAACCCGCAATTTTTAACCCGATTCGGGTTATAATTTCATGCCAACTCAATATAAACCCGATCAACCCGATCGGGTCGGGTCGGGTTATATCGGGTTTAGTTTATTAAGTAATAAAATCTCAACCCGTTTGCACGACCCGACACTGTTTAACCCGACCATTTCAACCCGATTCGGGTTATAATAAAACCCCAACCCGATGAAAACCCGACCAACCCGATCGGGTCGGGATCAGGCCGGATCGGGTCGGGGTTTTTTGCACACCCCTAACTGTAATGTATTATGTCATTTTCTGTAATGGTAATGTGAAACCTTATATATTTCATATTATAAATAATTTCATATATATTTCATACAATAATAATTTGCTCATCATAATATCAATATATATATATTTATTAAGGTTTCACATTACCATTATATAATATGGAACATTAAAATTTAAAACTAACAGCTTAACATTTCTTATGAATTTGACTTTATACATATATATATATATATGTATGTATGTATGTATTCTAAATTATACATATCTTGTGTTAATATTTTTTTTTAGTGCAAATCTACATGTAGAGAAAAGTTTGCTCTATCATAAGTGATGTATTATGTCATTTTCTACAAAATGACAAGGAACTTAAAAACGTTTATAATTTGTAAAACGTTACCTAATTTAACTAAGAAGACACGTTTTGGATGAAACATTATTAAGTGTATATTTAAAAGGCAAATCTATGAATCAATAAATGAATTATGAACCCAAAAAACAAATCCATATATAAAATGAAGAATGATTATGTGAAATCTACATCAGACAAATTCCTATATATAAAAGTAGAAAGAAAATCCATTTCATCTCTTTAACGCTTAAGCAACATGTAAAAGATTATAGTTATTGCAAAATAACATCAAAATTAAAATCATAATAACTTACTTACACAATTAAGACCTTCATCACATTGTAGAACTACTAGTCGATTCTTCTACTTGTTGGTTGATACTCACGTTTATTATATTCTCAGTCAACTCATCTATCTTTAGACTTTTATCTTCTGTAAAATCCAATTATTTATAAACTGATCAACTTAAATATTTATACGGTTGGCTTTGGTATTCAATATAAAATTTGATTTAGGTTTTCGTCCTCTACTCTTTTTTTTTTTTTACCTTTCTTTAGTAGTTTAAAATTCAAATTAATTTTTGACTTGTGTTTGTAATTTTACTGATTCAAAATTTAATCGTGTCAAATTGTCAATTCATGTCTTTATGATATTATGTTTTATTAAGGTTATACGGGTCACTAAACGAGTTCGTGTCACTAAACGGGTTCGGGTTAGTATACGGGTTCGTGTCACTAAATGGGTTTGGGTTAGTATACGGGTTCGTGTCATTATACGGGTTCGTGTCACTAAACGGGTTCGTGTCACTAAACGGGTTCGTGTCATTAAACGGGTTCGTGTCACCCGTGGGTTCAGACCCTCAACCCGAACACGACCCGATTATTAAACGGGTTGAAAATTTCAACCCAAACACGACCCAACCACGATTAAGACAAACCCAAACCCGCTAATTTGTGTGTCGTGTCGTGTCGTGTCGGGTTCGCGGGTCGTGTCAAAAATTCTCACCCCTACCTTTTATTAAAAAAGAAGGTTTAGCAATATGTCAAGAACAAAAAGAGAAAAGAAAAATAAAAAGTTTTGGTAAAACTATGGGTTCATTTTATGAATTATATGGTTATGAAAATCTTAAACCACCATCATATGCAAAGAAATATAAGAAAAAATCAAAGAAATTCTATAAAAATAAATTTGATAATCAATATTACAAGAAAAATAAGAGAAAATATAAACCTAAGAAGAATTATTCAAAGAAACAATTAGTATGTTGGAATTGTAGGCAACCAAGACAAACGACAAAACAATGTAAAAAGAAAAACAAAGTTAATGAACTTTTAAATAATCAAGATGAATTAAAAAATAGAATCAATAAATTATTATTTAGTGAACAATCTAGTCAAGAATCTAGTACCAATAATAGTGAAAAAGATATTCTAGATATTCAAGACACTGATACTACTTCAGAAAGTAATGAATCTTTAAGCTGTACAGAAGGAATGAGATGTGAAAGAGTGTCACGACCAACAATGTTCTGGGAGTTACGAATATTCAATAATTCCAAGCCTTAGAATTCTTGGGTCGGCAAACATTATGCATTCAAAGTTTGTGCATCACGTGTGAGACCAATATCAAATTCCCACCATAGCTAGCTTTTCTTTCCTTTAGGTGAAGTCAATTTTATACAATTCATAATCTTATATTAGGTGAATTAAACGTGGGAAACGTTGATATGTAAACATGGAACATATGATAGACATATTTCACTTTGGACTTTTTAGGGGAGGAAGCAATTACATCATTCTGGGTTTTGCTAATGATTCAAACCAATTTACCACTTGCTGAAATTAAGGCAATTAGACAAGACTTTATGATATTTTCAGAGCAAGAAAACCTAACCACGAAACTTGGTTTTACTTAGATTAGTCTTTTCTTAATATGGTTTAATAGTTGATCTTCAATCTATTATCACTTTAAATTATGTTAACTTCTGGGTCATATGGTATGGGACCAAGATGGGAAGCTTTTAACTTAAATTTTTTACTCGAATTTTCAACCATTAATTCATGCTGATCCAATGGCTAAGATCAAAAATTAAAATGACATATCTTAAATAGCCAATTTATCAAGTCTTGAACCATGGGATCAACATGAATTAATTTTGAAAATTAAGTTATAATTTTAAGTTAAAAATTTAAATTGAAATATCCCATCTCATATGGCATATATGTTATGATAAATTGATCATAAATATTCTTCCAAAATATTTAGGTAAGTTGCTTTACTTAATATCAATTGACAAAATAAGATTTGTTAGTTCTAATTTCAATATTTTTTTATATGTGTCTTTCTTAATAAAACTATATTGCAATTTACAAACCAATATTTAGGTATCCATTCTTTTCAAAAAATCTAAATAAAACTCACATGGATTTCATTTTGAGATTGATTTTCGGTTCCCGTCCCACTTTCTATCAACTAAAAGACGTGAGACGGTGAAAGAGAGAAAAATATATACTTATATAAATTAGAGATAAAAATGGAGATGAAAAGAATTACACCTAAATAGAAAATCACTATGTGAACTTCTCCATACTATTTTGGTGAATCAAGAGTGGGCACATTAGAGTTTTTTAGTATTGTTTGTTTGAGCCACTTGAAATTTCTTTTTAAATCTCACTCGAATTAAAATTAAAAATAAAAGAAATTTTAGATGCACATAAATAACAAGGCATTGACGTGATTAAGCATACTCAATGTAATATATATATATATATATATATATATATATATATATATATATATATTATTGTTATGCGAACAATCTTGCCATTTCTTTTCTTCTTACCCCACCACCCCCCACACCACCACCCCACCCACCAACAACCCACCACCCACCCACCCCCTTCCCTTCACGTCATATAGCATGGGGAATTCTTAGATGGAAAATTACCTTTTTTTCCACTTTAAGAAAAAGAAAATAAAATCATATCTATTGAATAATTATACATTTCAATTTGAATTTGGAATTCTACACATAAATACAAGTGTTCTTTAACTATATATGCATCTCTAAACATAATGTCTTACAAATAGGGAATCCAAAAAAATTAAAATTTTTTTGATAGCCTAGATACTAATATTCTATGGTTTAGGTCCCTAGTAGGACTTAGAAAGTAGATTTTAAGGGCCTCAAATAACAATATAGTGGTGCTATTTGTACCCCGCTATTAAACTGAAAGAACCCCACATTTTACTTTGTTTTTTTTTTTTTGGACAAATATATCCCCATAATAAATTACCCAAAAACCTTATACAAAGTAACAAAATTTCTCTTTAATTTTTTTCTTTTTTATATAGAGCCCGTTTGGCCCTGCAGTTGAATAGCTGAAAGCCACTTCTCCCAGTAGCCACAACACGTTTGGTGTCTGGTAACACCATCAAGAATAGCTTTACTAGTAGCTAAAGTTGCTAACCGCAATTTGTGCTGGGATTGCAAAAGCAGGTAATAACAACTTTTGAAAATTGATTTTAAAAAGCCAAATTTGGATTGACCAACGTACCAAAATTTTACCAATAAAATAATAAAAATCCAAAAATATCTTTATTTATTAAAAATTTAAACTATTTATTTAACAAATTAGAAAATCTAATTTATTTAAAATTATTTTTAAAATAATTTTTCAAAAAAAATAAAAAAATTTGTTGGACGTTAGTCAACCTCTTGTTGCCAGAATTTCAATTCACCGTCGCCGAAATTATGGCTCATTCGAGGACTAGCCACCATCTCTAGATTCGTCGTCAGTTGCTCTCCCTAAATCTGGCAACATCTCAGCATTTTCAATTGAAGATCAACGAGATCGAACAACTAAAGTTTTGATGTCGGTGAGTCCAAAGATGGTGGCGGTGTCTCCAACGCGATGCTTCAATATTTTTCGGCAGCCAGTGGTGATTGATATCCAGAGAATGCATTTTCAATTTTTTTTATTTTTATAAATAAAATTAATAAAGATATATTTATTTTAAAATTATTTTTATAATAATTTATTATTTATATTTGACATTGTAAATTTAAATTTAATTTTTAATAATATTTCTTTTTAAAAAGTTTAGTATTTTTTTTTTGTATTTATACTAAAAATTAGCTTTTGAAAATTAAAATTATCAAACACGTTTCCATAACTTTTGAATAGCACAACAATTTTGAAAAGATAATTTACCAAACATCATAAACTTTTTGAGACAGCACAGTTAACAGAAAGTTTTTTTCTCCAACAATTTTTCATAGCGCAACAGCTCCAAACACACCATAATCTTTCTAGTTCGACTTACGTAAATCTTAATTTAATTCCCATAATATTCAAACCTAATTTGATATAAGTTAAATCTTTCACAAATAAAATAACAAAGATAAACACTCATTAAGATTAAAGATTGTCAAATTTTGAATTTTTTTCTCAATTCTTATGCACACAACTTTAACATCAGATTTAAAGATTAAAATTCAAATCTTTTATAGAAAAAACAGTATATAAGTTTGATTTTAAAAAACTAAAGAAGTGGAGAAAAAAATTAAGAAAAAGTATTTATAAGATGAATGATTTTACTCAATTTTATATCATGGCTAAGGTTGATGGAGTTAAAGAGGTTGATAAAATTGGTGGCGTGTCTAGATATAATAATGGATAGAAAGGGTTATTTATGGAAATAAGTCGATAGTGATAAGTAAATAAATAATTAAAAATTAAATGGAATATGTAGAAAGTGAGGTTAAGTGAGGTTGCATTAGTTCAATTGCGGGGTGCAGTGCAAATAACACCACTCATAACATATTCTTATTTTCTTATAAATCAATTTTTATTTATGTATTTGTTTTGCGCTTTGGAGAAGATAAATAAGCTTATTCATAAGATTGCACTCTTGTTTTCGCTCTGGCAATGGTTGATTCATCCGAAAACAAAATAAGGCTATGGCCCTGCTTCCACTCTCTTTTTCTTGTTTTGTTGGCTTCGCAACAGAAGAGATGAAAACTTATAATTTAAACCAACCCTCAACAATGACAAAATCGAAAATAAATTAACGATAGGGTTATAGTGACAGTCCTTCCATGATTAACTGATCTCAGTCGTTGATGAGGGTTTTGACGGTCTATGTTTTTTTTGAACCCCTATAGCCGGCCACCTAAAAGCTACAAAATTGGGAATTGTATTTAATTACAAGGCTTGGATTTGGAGGGTGGCAACCTGTATTTGCCATTTGATGCGCATGTAAAGAACATCGTATCTTAACTAGAGCTGATTTAAGTTTTATTATGATATCTTTGTTATTATTTTAATCATTTCGGAACATTGATGGGTGGAAAGACAAATCACATATATCAATTAATAAAGGTAGGATTAACATTCCCAAAGATTGTATATTTTTGTTAGAATAATCATTAATTCATCCCAAAATTACATTTTTCATTACAAAACTCATTGAATTAAGTAAAAAAGTACTTTTTACCTATTTAACGTAATTTGCAAAATAATTTATGCTTATTTTAATAAAAATATATATATTTTTTAATATGTGTCCTTAATGCATACATCAGAACTATCAATCAATAAAGACTAATGACACTCTTCTTGAATTTGATATATAAAAAATGGGTTTTATTTTTATTTTTATATATAAAAGTTTTGGTTTTTGTTCAGGTTGAATTCGTATGATCAGACAATTTGGAAAGCTAAAATTTTTATCATATCTTTGTGCTTGGCACATCTCATTTGCTGTGTGGTAGAGTGGAAAGGCTTCATACTCTTATGGGTGTCATAGAGAAAGACATGGCCAAGGAAAAGAAAATGGAATTGACCTCGGTTTTGCAAGTTTTCCTCTTGGGTATAACTTTTTTCAATATTGGGCTTGATTTGGGCTTCATGGATATGTGGGGATTTTATCTTTCAGTTCATTTGGGATAGAATTGGGGTGTGGAGAATGTAATTGATGCAGCAGTGGAGTATATAGAAGTATGTAGTCAGAAATATTTGTTGTCTTACATGATGATTTTAAGTTAATTTTTATGTCACTCTTTTGAGATTGAAAAAGTTTGTATGAGTAATAATTCTATAGGATCTGTCATATGCTTGTATTCCATCTTGACAACAAACCTGCTTTGCAAAGTTTACATATGCACATGTCTACGTGAAAATTAATGGCCGAGAATGGCCACCAACACAAACAAACAAACAAATGATAAACAACACTGCAAGACAAAAGATTTCTTTATTAAGGGAACTAATATTTCTTTATTTTTGTCAGGAACTCCAAGGGTAAGATTTGGATTTGAAACATTTTTGTTAAGATGCAAGAAACATAAAATATATGTCCTAACAAGTACGTTATGTCATATGAGTCAGATAATTAAAATAAAATAATTGTTAATAAATTAAACATAACCTAAAATAAAATAGACAATATACATATAATATGAAAAAATAATCACGAAAATATGTAATTGTTCGCTATTCAGGTTTTGCTCACTGTTTAGTCTTCTACTATTCATCCGCTCGAATATTAGTGTTAGTGCTCATTTATTTCGGTCTCGCTTCAATGTTGGGATTTGTATTTTCATTTCTTTTAGTTTTGCTAAGGGTTTGATGCTCTTGATAATACACAATTTAACTCCTATTTGAAGTTTTTATTTGGTACAATTAAAGGCTACGTACCATAGTTCTTGATTATGGAGTTCTCAGCATTTTGCCAGTAGTTGCCCAAGAGCTTAGGATAATAGTGAAAGATTGAGATATAAAAAGTACTGATAGTATTTTTTGAATTATAAAACAAGAACTCTATACCATAGATAGTGATTTTCCTCTATTTGTTTCAAAACTCATCTTTCTAGCTAAAAGCTTTAGTCATGATATATGATATCACAGATGGGAGAATCCAGAACTCACAATAGTTGGAAACGGATTAAAATATCTATTGGATCACCCTTAAAATTGCTTTTCCTTTGCTTTTTTCACTCATGTTCTTGTTTTTGTCTAAAGAAATCTGCTCTTCTATTTCTATACATTGCTGAAAATATTCTATATGAAATGTTGAGGAGGCTTTGTGATTCTATATGAATATCCTACCTATATAAACTTTATTTTAATTCTTTATTTGTCCTGTAGTTATGGTCATTATGTTTTTTTTGCTAGCATGCACCATCATAATGCAATTTTATAACTACTACAGCCTAGCCGCTTTCCAAACGCCACTAGTGGAGCATGCTGAGGCTAGATATGATTTAATTAACAGTGATGATATGGTGGGATGGTGCATTATGTCGTAGGTATTCCAATTGTGGACCCTGATGTAGATCTTAATCCTCCGTTTGATGATGAAAATTTTGGGGGCCCAAATAATGAGACTAAAAAGTTCTTTGAGTTGTTTCAAGAGGTAGAGTGTCCCCTATATTCGGGTTCTGAAAATTTCACAAGATTGTCATTTATTGTTCAGCTTGTGCATATGATAATTTTGTTTGGATGGACAGATAAATCATGGATGATGTTGTTAAAACTATTAAAGGAAGCATTTCCTAAAGCTGAATTGCCAAAATCATACTATGAAGCTCAAAAGATAACTATTGACTTGCGTTTCACATACAAAACTTGGGATGTATGTCCTAATAATTATATGTTGTTTAGGAATGAGTTTGAGAAACTTGATAGATGTGAAGTATGTCAGACATCTAGATATAAACAATTTGATAGCAGTTTTGGCCATATTGAAAATAGAGGTAAACAAATACCTGCTAAATATGTAGGATATTTTCCGTTGCTGCCAAGGTTACAAAGACTATTCATGTTTTTGAAAACTGCTCCTTTTATGAGATGGCATGCTGAATCAGGCACTAATGATGGCTTGCTAAAGCATCATGTTGACAATTCTACATGGAACACTTTCGATAACAGAATCTTGATTTTGCTTGTGATAGTCGGAATGTTAGACTTGTGCTTGCAGTTGATGGTTTTAACCCTTTTAAAATGATGTTTACAACATATAGCACGTAGCCTACTATTTTAATTCCCTATAACCTATCACCATAGTTATATATCAAACAATCGTTCTTCATTTTGTTTATACTCATCGATGCCCCAAAAGGGTAATAAGATTGATGTTTATTTACAACCATGTATTGAAGAGTTGAAAGAATTATGGTCTGAAGGTGTGCTTACCTATGATTCATCAAATGAGTAAATTTAAACTACATGCAACATTGTTATGACTATTAGTGATTTTTCAGCGTATTGTCACAACCCGCCCAATTTACTTGCTAGAATGACCCAAATATGCTAGAGGTTTGGCCCAGCTTCTAGAAAGCCCAGGCCCAAGCCCATCTTCTAGAATTCTCTAGCAAGATAAACTTCTATAATTATCTCTTGTATTTATCTAGATTATTTAGTAGATAATATTCTCTTGTACATATCTAGATAACTTAGTAGATAAGAATGAATTAGGACCCTTAGATTCATTAGATCTTAGCCATTCATTTGAGAGGTGATTCACTATATAAATCCCTCCAAGCTCATTTGTAAATCATCCACAGAAATCCACACATAAGTTGTAAGCAAGCTTTCTAGTGTAATACAAGCTTTTTTGCTTAGCAATACTTGTCTCCATTTCTTCTCTTCTTTGCCTACAGGCTCTTTGGCTCAACGGTCCCTTCTTCTCCTTGAGCGAGAAGACTAGCATCAAGGCTTACTTAGCAACTTTCGGAGTCAAGTTGCCTAAGTGCCGCACGAGCGTGCTGTGCAAACCTCTAAGCTCGTGACAGTTGGTATCAGAGCACAATTCGAGCACAAGAGCATGGCGTCCGACCTTGAAGTGACCATGGAGGAGCAAGTTCGTGGACGATAGGAGCAACCTCAACCACGTGCAAAAGGAAAGCGAGGTAAGTCCAAAGCTCCACCCTCGGAGTCTTTAGAGCCTCGTGTTGCTAGCTTAGAGCAAGCTCTCTCGGGGATGGACAATGCAATTGAGGGCCTCTCCGACCGTCTCGAAGGCCTAGAGACGGATTATGGAGAAATCACCCAAGCAACAAAGTCCAACATCCTTGAGTTTAGTAACGCCTATGAAAAGGAGTTACACAACCTTACACGAGAGCTCATCGGCTTGCGGACCTTTGTGGAGCATGAGTTGCGAGCAATCCATGAGGAGGTAGTGGAATCTCGCACGGAATGGGAGAAGCATCAATGTGACCGTGCTAACCCCTCTTACCCAAATGGGCTAAGTACCATGCACGTGCCTACTCCTGCCACATACAATGGCACTCGCAATGCCATGGAAGTTGAGAACTTCTTATTTGGCTTGGAGCAATACTTCGAAGCCAAACGTGTCAGTGATGATGCTTCAAGGATCAACATTGCACCCACATTCCTACGAGATGCAGCCCAATTATGGTGGCGTCGCAAGCATGACGACGTGGGCAGACGCATCGTCTCCCTTCGTACATGGGAGGATTTCAAGAGAGAGCTTCGGAAGCACTTCTCTCCTAGCAATGCCGAGAAGGAGGCAAGGGGTCACCTCCGTCGTTTGAAGCAAAGCGGCACAATTCGGAAATATATCAAGGAGTTCACCACCATCATCCTCGAGATCGAGGACCTGTTCGAAAAAGATTCCCTCTTCTACTTCCTCGACGGACTCAAAGATTGGGCGAGGGTCGAGCTCGAAAGACGCGGCGTGCAAAATCTTGATGATGCCATAGCCGTGGCCGAATCCCTCATAGACTACACATCCCAATCCAAAGAGAGGAAGACCAACCAAGGGAAAGGTGGGGGAGAGCGGAATGCCGAGAAGGACAATGGCTGAAAGGAAGGTGGTGCACGTAAACCATCCAGGGGAGACAAGCGCGACACACCTAACAAAGGTAAGTCCGATGCCCCTAAACCTAAAAGTCCTTGCTTCATTTGTGATGGTCCTCATTGGGTGCGGGATTGCCCAAAGAGAAAGGCTCTCAACGCCCTAGCCGCTCAACAAGAGAGCATACAAAATGAGGAGCCTCAAGCGGGGATGGGTTCTCTCCGCACAATTGGCGCACTCAAGAGACCCACACATATGCAAAAGGGTCTCATGTATGTGAGTGCCACCATCAACGGCAAGGATGTGCGTGCGATGCTTGATACGGGAGCCACGCACAATTTCATTTCTGAAGAAGAGGCCAAACGGTTAGGCCTCAAATATGTCAATGGAGGAGGCACCATCAAGGCGGTAAACTCACCCGCCACAGCAATATTGGGAGTGTCCAAGGCAATGACGGTATAACTTGGCACATGAAACGGTAAGCTCGATTTCTCCATCGTTCCTATGGACGATTTTCAAGTAGTGCTTGGCATGAAATTCTTCGACCAAGTCCATGCTTTCCCCATACCATCTTCTAACTCCCTCAACATACTCGATGGGAGTCATGCATGCACGGTCATGGCGGAACGTGCAGTGAAGGTTAAAAGTAAGATACTAACCACACTACAATTCAAACGGGGAATGAAGATGGATCCAAGTTTCCTTGCCACTGTTCGAGAATTAAACGACGGTGAGGACGTTGCCATTGCCAAAGACCCATTGCCAAAGCAAGTTCAAACCATCCTTGAGAATTATAAGGATGTGATGCCGCAAGAACTTCCAAAGAAGTTGCCTCCACGACGGGAAGTGGATCACCAAATTGAGTTGGAGACCGGTGCCAAGCCTCCAGCCATGGCGCCTTACCGCATGGCGCCACCCGAACTTGCGGAGTTGAAGAAACAACTCCAAGACTTGCTCGATGCAGGCTACATCCAGCCCTCAAAAGCTTCATACGGTGCACCCGTCCTTTTCCAAAAGAAGAAGGATGGATCCTTCCGCATGTGTATTGACTATCGGGCACTTAACAAGGTAACCATCAAGAACAAGTATCCGATTCCACTCATTGCGGAGTTATTTGACCAACTTGGGAAGGCTCGATACTTCACAAAGCTTGACTTGAGATTGGGGTACTACTAAGTACGCATTGCCAAGGGTGATGAGCCAAAGACTGCGTGTGTGACAAGGTATGGTGCTTATGAATTTCTTGTTATGCCATTTGGTCTCACCAATGCACTCGCCACATTCTGTACCCTCATGAACAAGCTATTCCATCCCTATCTTGATCGATTCGTGGTAGTCTACTTGGATGACATTGTCATCTATAGCACAACTCTTGAAAAGCATGTGCAACATCTTCAACAAGTCTTCCAAGTGCTTCGTGACAACGAACTCTACGTTAAAAAGGAGAAATGTTCCTTTGCTCAACAAGAAGTAGAGTTCCTTGGCCACCGTATACGGGATGGAAAGCTTATGATGGACCAAGCGAAGGTGAAGGCCATTCAAGAATGGGAGCCTCCTACCAAGGTACCAGAGCTAAGATCTTTCCTTGGACTAGTTAACTACTATCGGCGGTTTATTAAGGGCAACTCAGTCAAAGCCGCCCCACTCACGGATCTTCTCAAGAAGAACCGCATATGGCACTAGTCCAAAGAGTGCCAACATGCCTTCGAGGGGTTGAAGAAGGCAATATGTGAAGAACCGGTATTGGTGTTACTCGACCACACCAAACCATTCGAGATGCACACAGACGCCTCCGACTTTGCCATTGGGGGAGTTCTCATGCAAGAAGGGCACCCCATTGCCTATGAGAGCCGCAAGCTCAATGACACGGAGTGGCGATACACGGTCTAAGAGAAGGAGATGACCGCCATCATCCATTGCCTACGGGTTTGGCGACATTACTTGCTTGTTTCCCACTTTGTTATCAAAATCGACAATGTGGCCACAAGCTACTTCCAAACACAAAAGAAGCTGAGCCCCAAGCAAGCACGATGGTAAGATTTCTTGGCCGAGTTCGACTATAGGCTCGAGTATAAAGCGGGCAAGGCAAATGTTGTGGCCGATGCCCTAAGTCGCAAGGTAGAACTTGCCACCTTGAGTGTAAGTCGACCACAAAGTGTGCTCATCGACCGCATCAAACAAGGCCTAGAGCACGACCCCATAGTCAATAATCTCTTGAAATTGGCAAGTGAGGGGAAGACACAGTGTTTTTGGCATGATGAAGGCCTACTCCTCACAACGGGTAACCGCCTCTTCGTGCCAAGATATGAAAACTTACGGAAGGAGATCATCAAGAAGTGCCACGATTCCAAGTAGGCTGGTCACCTAGGTATGGCACGAACCCTTGCACTCGTGCAAGATTCCTATTATTGGCCTCAAATGCAGGAAGACGTGGACGGCTATATAAGGACTTGTCTTGTATGTCAACAAGACAAGGTTGAGCACCAACGTCCAGCGGGGTTGCTTGAACCTCTACCCATTGCAGAAAAGCCATGGCAAAGCGTCTCGATGGACTTCATCGTGGCCTTACCAAAATCCGAAGGGTATGGAAGCATAATGGTGGTAGTTGATCGGTTCAGCAAATATGCCACCTTCATACTCGTCTCGATGGATTGCACCGCGGACGAAGCCGCTCGAGCATTCCTCAAACACATAGTGAAGCTATGGGGTGTTCCACAAAACATCGTAAGTGATCGTGACCCTCGCTTCACAAGTTGATTTTGGGGAGAGCTCTTCAAAATGTTGGGGGCCGACTTAAGCTTCTCAACAAGCTTCCATCCCCAAACCGATGGGCAAACCGAGCGCATCAATGCCTTGCTTGAGCTATACTTGAGGCATTATGTGAGCGCTCATCAGCATAATTGGGCAAAGTTGCTAGACATTGCCAATTCTCATACAATCTCCAAAGGAGTGAGGCAACGGGTAGGAGTCCGTTCGAGATTGTGACGGGACAACAACCTATGACTCCACATGCCATAGCCTCAACCTATGGAGGAAAAAGTCCAGCGGCCTACAAGCTTGCAAAGGAATGGCATGAACAAGCCGATATTACAAGAGCATGCCTGGACAAGGCCGCCAAACGGATGAAGAAGTGGGCAGATACAAAGAGACGGCACCTCACTTTTTAAAAAGGGGACTTGATACTCGTCAAACTCCTACCCCAACAATTCAAATCGCTTCACAAAGTGCACAAGGGGTTGGTGCGAAAATACGAGGGTCCCTTCCCAATTCTTAAGTGAGTGGGTGAAGTCTCCTACAAGGTTCGATTGCCACCCAACCTCAAAATCCATCCGGTCTTCCATGTAAGTTTTCTCAAGCCCTATCATGAGGACGAGGAAGATCCAAGTCGAAGCAAGTCCAAAAGAGTACCCATAGTCGTAGTCACCGCATTCGACAAGGACGTGCAATACATCCTTGCGGATCGAGTAATACGAAGGAGGGGAGTTCCACCATACACTGAATACTTGGTAAGGTGAAAAAACCATCCGGATAGTGA
Source organism: Boswellia sacra (assembly GCA_013180625.2). NCBI lineage: Eukaryota > Viridiplantae > Streptophyta > Magnoliopsida > Sapindales > Burseraceae > Boswellia > Boswellia sacra. The sequence goes on from SNVD02012817.1 coordinate 276,368, forward strand.
GGCAAGTTGAGAACGCGAAGACACCTTGTGGCAATTTAGCGAGCACATCCAACGCTACAAGGACGAGAATGCGCCGAGGACGTCGTAGAATTAGGTGGGGGAGGATGTCACGACCCGCCCAATTTACTTGCTAGAATGGCCCAAATATGCTAGAGGCTTGGCCCAGCTTCTAGAAAGCCCAGGCCCAAGCCCATCTTCTAGAATTCTCTAGCAAGATAAACTTCTATAATTATCTCTTGTATTTATTTAGATTATTTAGTAGATAATATTCTCTTGTACATATCTAGATAACTTAGTAGATAAGAATGAATTAGGACCCTTAGATTCATTAGATCTTAGCCATTCATTTGAGAGGTGGTTCACTATATAAACCCCTCCAAGCTCATTTGTAAATCATCCATAGAAATCCACACACAAGTTGTAAGCAAGCTTTCTAGTGTAATACAAGCTCTTTTGCTTAGCAATACTTGTCTCCATTTCTTCTCTTCTTTGCCTACAAGCTCTTTGGCTCAACGGTCTCTCCTTCTCCTTGAGCGAGAAGACTAGCATCAAGACTTACTTAGCAACTTTCCGAGTCAAGTTGCCTAAGTGCAGCACGAGCGTGCTACGCAAACCTCTAAGCTCGTGACAGTATGCTAACTTGTTTGGTTGGAGTACTACGGGTAAGAAAGTATGTCCTTATTGTCATCAAAATACGAGGTCAAACAACTATGTGTTGACAAATATTATTATTAGAAAATGGTAATAATTATTGGATTAGAAACTGGTCCTCATAATGAGTTAGATCTATTTTGTTGCTGGGAAACTGTTTAGGAATTTAACCCTTATCTTCGTTTCGTTTTAATTACCAGTTTTTGGAGTTTGATTAGCGACTTCTCTCTTCATTTATAATATGTAACTGTTTTGATCAAAGCATGCTTGAATTATTCAAATATTTTTCAAGCAACTGAGATGAACTATGTGCAAAGAATTGTAGAGTTCGTGTGTGCCTGAGTTTCAAATCCGATTTCGGTAAGTGGGTTTGGAGAATATTTTTGGTTATCCGCAAAAGAAATTTTCAAAAATACTATGTTTATTGATTTTATTGAGTTAGCATTGGATGTTTGTTTCATGTATTCTATTTTCTTAGTCCATTGTTTGTTTCAGCTCGGAGTGCTATGATTATGTGGCGAATTTTGAGTGGAAGTTTGGTTGATTGTTATGTGCCTTAGTTAAAGGATTTTAACCCTTTTGCACTTGATAGGGTGGTCTTTTGAGGTGAAATAGTTGAGTTACTTCGTAAAGTCATTACCTTGTGGCTTTTGCTGCAATACGTCTGAAGTATGGTACAACAGGTACTGTGCATAGGGTTGGGTGGATTGATGACAGTTGGCAGCATGATGGAGAAAAAGACGAGAAAAAGGAATGGGCAGCAGCCGGTTTCATTCACCTCCAATGTTCCTGCCAGAGCATTGTTCCCGCCCGCCCAAAATAAATAAAAGCAGTGCGTTCAGACTGTTCTTGTCTTTTTTACTCTTTTTATTAAGGAATGGGCAGACCAAGTTTCTTTCTTTTCCGCTTTTTAATTGAAGATGACGAGCACTAAATCAAGTCTTCACATACCCAGCTACCGAGAACGCAAATTCTGATAAATTTCCTTGCCGAAATTCTAAACATTAAAAAATAATATTATATATTCATAATTTTAATTTGTGAAATTGAATATAATCAATTATGTGTAGGACTCGTAAATACTATCGGTTATATTGTAGATAGAATAAAGTAGGTAAAATATGATAATTCGAAATTAAGATAAAATTCAAAATCGTCTATAAAAACTGTAAGGAAAAGTAAAGTGGGTAAAATCTAATAATTTAAAATTCATTTAAAATTTGAAATTGTGTCAATAAAAGACGTAAACAAACTGACAAAACTGTAAATATCTATATAAAAGTTGTGGGAACTGCTAGAGTTTAACAAATGAACTGGTATAGCTGCTGTTGTAGCTGGGGTTACTGGATCTGTGACACTTGACATCAATATGAGGAAAAAAAAGCTAAAAACCAATAAAACCTATTGTTTGTCTCAATTATCGATTGTCTCCTGATCCCCAAGCGTGCCAAATTCATTAAATTAAATTTTAAATAATAAATTAAATAAGTGATATAATTACTTGAGGACTAATAATATTCTTAGTTCAATAAATAAAATTAATAAATATGTAATTTAAACGAACAAATAAAAAAATATATAACTACTTGCAGATCATTAATAGTCATCATTCAATACATAAAATTAAGTCTTTTATTGTATAAATATGAATTTAATTTTACAAATATTAAGAAAAATAAATTACTAGTTATAAAATAAAGAAAGTAGACATTATTTTTTAATTTAAGGTAATTTTACGAAAGCATTATATTTGGAGGAATAAAAATAATTTGACATGAAGATAATATAAATATAAAAAAATAATATACGTAAATTTGAACAAAGTTATCTAATATGGAAGAAAAAATTAAATAAATAAGAAAAATATATTAAGGAAATATTGAAAGTTAATTTTACTAAAGTAGTCTAATATGCAGGAAAAAAATTAAATAAAAAAGAAAAATATAAATATTAAGAAAATATTGGAAGTCCATTTTGCCAAAGTAATCTAATATGCAATAAAAGGGACTGGCTAGAGTCTAGTCATTATAGCTATACATCAGTCACTATAGACGTAGCGAATGAGAACTTGACAATTGATGCAATGAGTTAAGAAGAGGCAAAAATCTAAACTGGCCACAACTAGTTACGAAAACTGGCTCCTTTCGTGCCTATCATAGATGCATCTCTCGCACCATATCTTCTTAATATTTAGTTAAATTATAAATCATATATGTAGATATTATACAATTGTGATTATATTAAAATATAAATAAACATAATAATACTATCAGTAAAATACATTTGGGCCCAATACTTTATTAACATTTGTAATTGTATATTATTATGTAAACAATATTTTATTATGATTTTAGACTATCCGTATTTTTATTAAGATAATATAATACGAAATATATAAAAGTACATACATAATAATATTAAAAAAAAAAGATTTTTAACAACAGTCAAGTAACTCAGTATATATATGTAATTGTAATGTTATAAATTAAAATTGTGTATTATATCTGAAAAATTACGTTACAAGTCATTAAAGAAAATTATATTAATAACAAAAGAATTGAAGAAATAAAACAATAAATAAAAAATCGTAAACGTCAAATAATAGTCATTAACTGTACGTATACAAGAAATAAACGAAATCATTGTTTAAAACGAAAAGTAGACATCATTTTTCTAGACATCATTGTTTAATAAAGTTACTTTTGTAAAAACATCTAATATGCAAAAATACAAATTAAATAAATTAAAATGTTTTTAATGATCGAAACCTGCCAATTTTGTACATAGATTTAAAGAAAAAGAAACTAGTTATCAATCTTTGAAGGCTATTGTTATTAATTAATAAACATATATATGTAAAAAATTATATTTAAAACAATAACGGTGTGAAAATCATAAACAATGTTGTTGTTTTTCAATGAAGAAACACCGAAAATTTCCCTATAAATAGATAAATAAATTTCGCAAAATGTATAAAAATCGTAAATCGATGTAAAATTATCGTAAATATCTACATATTGACCAAATGAATATATAGAAGTCGTAAATAGCTATATAAATGTCATAAATCTCTATAAAAATGTTGTTAATAGATGTATATATAAATGTCATAAACAGCTTATGCTGAGACATGGTAATTTATAATTTTGTATAAAAGACGTAAATTTTATTATAAAAGTCATGAATAAGTATATAAAAGTCATAAATAACTGTATACAAATCGTAAACAAGCGTATAATGTTGTAATTGAATGAATAAAACTCGTAAATCAATTTATAATTATCGGAAATACATAAAAACAGTTGTAAACACGTGTATACATGTAGTAAATAACGTATACTGATATAAATTTCGCATATTAATTTATAAAAGTCGTAACCAGGTGCATAAATATTGCAATTGAATGTATACAAATCGCAAACATCTAAATATCGACCAAATCAATATATAGAAGTCGTAAACGGATATATAAATATCATATATTCTTAAAAAAATATTGTTAATAGATGTATAAATGTCATAAACGGCTTATGCTGAGAAGTGGTAACCTGTAATTTTGTATACAAGACGTAAACTTTATTATAAAAGTCGTGAATAAGTATATAAAAGTCATAAATAACTGCATACAAATCGTAAACAAAGTTGTTTTTTTCCAATGAATAAATAGCCAAACTTTTCTATAAATAGGCTTATAAATTTCACAAATGAATGTATAAAAATCATTAACAGGCGTATAAATGTCGCAATTGAATAAATAAAAGTCATAATTCAATGTATAGTAATTGTAAATACCTAAAAAAACGTTGTAAACAATGGTATAAATGTTGCAAATGGCTTATACTGATATAAATTTCGCATATGAATTTATAAAAGTCGTAACCAAGTGCATAAATGTTGCACTTGAATGCATAAAAAATCGTAAATCATTGTGCAATTTTTATAAATATCTAAATATCGACTAAATGAATATATAAAAGTCGTAAATGCCTATATGAATATCCTAAATCCCTACAAAAATATTGTTAATGGATGTATAAATATCATAAACCGCTTATGTTTAGAAGTGGTAATTTATAATTTTGTTTAAAAGACGTAAACTTGATCATAGAAGTCGTGAATCAGTATATAAAAGTTATAAATAACTGTATAAAAATCGTAAACAACCGTATAATGTTGCAATTTAATGAATAAAAGTCGTAAATCAAATTATAATTATCGCAAATACCTAAAAAAAGTTGTAAATACATGTATAAATGTAGTAAATAGCTTACACTGATATAAATTTTGCATATTAATTTATAAAAGTCGTAATCATGTGCATAAATGTTGCAATTAAATGTATACAAATCGAAAACATCTAAATATCGACCAAATCAATATATGGAAGTCGTAAACAGATATATAAATATCATATATTTATTTAAAAATATTGTAAATGGATGTATAAATGTCATAAATGACTTCTGCTGAGAAGTGGTAATTTGTGATTTTGTATACAAGACGTAAACTTTATTATAAAAGTCGTGAATAAGTATATAGAAGTCATAAGTAACTATATTAAAAATGTTTTTTTGAATGAAAAGAGACCCAAATTTTCGCTCTAAATAAGCATATAAATTTCGCAAATTAATGTATAAAAATAATAAATAGTCGTACAAATGTTGCAATTGAATGAATAAAACTCGTAAATCAATGTATACTTACCGTAAATATGAAAAAAAAAAACGTTGTAAACAATTGTCTAAGTGTAGTTAATGGCTTTTACTGATATAAATTTCGCATATGAATTTATAAAAGTCGTAACCAAGTGCATAAATATTGCATTCTAATGTAAAAAAATCGTAAATCATTGTGCAATTTTCATAAATATCTACATATCAACCAAATGAATATATAGAAGTCGTAAATGGCTATATGAATGTCATAAATCCCTATAAAAATGTTGTTAATAGATGTATAAATGCCATAAACGGCTTATGCTGAGAAGTGCTAATTCGTAATTTTGTATACAAGAAGTAAACTTTATTATAAAAGTTATGAATAAGTATATAAAAGTCATAAATAACTGTATAAAAATCGTAAACAAGCGCATAATGTTGTAATTGAATGAATAAAAATCGTAAATCAATTTATAATTATCATAAATACCTAAAAACACGTGTATAAATGTAGTAAATAGCTTATACTGATATAAATTTCGCATATTAATTTATAAAAGTCGTAACCAGGTGCATAAATGCTACAATTGATTGTATACAAATCGCAAACATCTAAATATCGACCAAATCAATATATAGAAGTCGTAAACGAATATATAATATCATACATTCATATAAAAATATTGTTAATGGATGTATAAATGTCATAAACGACTTCTTCTAAGAAGTGGTAATTTGTGATTTTGTATACAAGACATAAACTTTATTATAAAAGTCATGAATAAGTATATAAAAGTCATAAATAACTGTATAAAAATCGTAAACAAGTGTATCATGTTGTAATTAAATGAATAAAAATCATAAATTAATTTATAATTATGTAAATACCTAAAAACAGGGGTAAACACGTGTATAAATGTAGTAAATAGCTTATACTGATATAAATTGCACATATTAATTTATAAAAGTCGTAACCAGGTGCATAAATGCTGCAATTGAATGTATACAAATGGAAAACATCTAAATATCGACCAAATCAATATATAGAAGTCGTAAACGGATATATAAATATCATATATTCATATAAAAATATTATAAATGGATGTATAAATGTCATAAACGACTTCCTCTGAGAAGTGGTAATTTGTGATTTTGTATACAAGATGTAAACTTTATAATAAAAGTCGTGAATAAGTATATAAAAGTCATAAATAACTGTATAAAAATGTTTTTTTGAATGAAGAGAGACCAAAATTGTCGCTCTAAATAAGCATATAAATTTCGCAAATTAATGTCTTAAAATCGTAAACAGCTGTATAAATGTTGCAATTCTGCAAATAAAAATCGTAAATCAATGTATACTTACCGTAAAGTTCGGAAAAAAACGTTGTAAACAATTGTCTTAGTGTAGTTAATGGCTTTTACTGATATAAATTTCGCATATGAATTTATAAAAGTCGTAACCAAGTGCATAAATATTGTATTCCAATGTATAAAAACGTAAATCATTGTGGAATTTTCATAAATATCTGCATATCGACCAAATGAATATATAGAAGTCGTAAATGCCTATATGAATGTCATAAATCCCTATAAAAATGTTGTCAATAGATGTATAAATATCATAAACGGCTTATGCTGAGAAGTGGTAATTTATAATTTTGTATTAAAGACGTAAATTTTATTATAAAAGTCGTGAATAAGTATATGAAAGTTATAAATAACTGTATAAAAATCGTAAACAAGCGTATAATGTTGTAATTGAATGAATAAAAATCGTAAATCAATTTATAATTATCGTACATACCTAAAAACAGGGGTAAAGACGTGTATAAATGTAGTAAATAGCTTATACTGATATAAATTTCGCATATTAATTTATAAAATTCGTAACCTGGTGCATAAATGTTGCAATTGAATGTATACAAATCATAAACATCTAAATATCGACCAAATCAATATATAGAAGTTGTAAACGGATATATAATATCATATATTCATATAAAAATATTGTTAATGGATGTATAAATGTCATAAACGGCTTATGCTGAGAAGTGCTAATTCGTAATTTTGTATACAAGAAGTAAACTTTATTATAAAAGTCGTGAATAAGTATATAAAAGTTATAAATAACTGTATAAAAATCGTAAACGAGCGTATAATGTTGTAATTGAATGAATAAAAATCGTAAATCAATTTATAATTATCGTAAATACCTAAAAACAGGGGTAAACACGTCTATAAATGTAGTAAATAGCTTGTACTGATATAAATTGCGCATATTAATTTATAAAAGTCGTAACCAGTTGCATAAATGTTGCAATTGAATGTATACAAATCGTAAACATCTAAATATCGACCAAATCAATATATAGAAGTCGTAAATGGCTATATGAATGTCATTAAACCATATAAAAATATTGTTAATGGATGTATAAATGTCATAAACGGCTTATGCTGAGAAGTGCTAATTCGTAATTTTGTATACAAGAAGTAAACTTTATTATAAAAGTCGTGAATAAGTATATAAAAGTTATAAATAACTGTATAAAAATCGTAAACGAGCGTATAATGTTGTAATTGAATGAATAAAAATCGTAAATCAATTTATAATTATCGTAAATACCTAAAAACAGGGGTAAACACGTCTATAAATGTAGTAAATAGCTTGTACTGATATAAATTGCGCATATTAATTTATAAAAGTCGTAACCAGTTGCATAAATGTTGCAATTGAATGTATACAAATCGTAAACATCTAAATATCGACCAAATCAATATATAGAAGTCGTAAATGGCTATATGAATGTCATTAAACCATATAAAAATATTGTTAATGGATGTATAAATGTCATAAACGGCTTATGCTGAGAAGTGCTAATTCGTAATTTTGTATACAAGAAGTAAACTTTATTATAAAAGTCGTGAATAAGTATATAAAAGCATAAATAACTGTATAAAAATCGTAAACAAGCGTATAATGTTTTAATTGACTGAATAAAATCGTAAATCAATTTATAATTATCGTAAATACCTAAAAACAGGGGTAAACATGTGTATAAATGTAGTAAATAGCTTATACTGATATAAATTTCGCATATTAATTTATAAAAGTCGTAACCAGGTGCATAAATGCTGCAATTGAATGTATACAAATCGAAAACATCTAAATATCGACCAAATCAATATATAGAAGTCGTAAACGGATATATAAATCTCATATATTCATATTAAAATACAGAAAATGGATGTATAAATGTCATAAACGGCTTATGCTTTTAAGTGGTTATTTGTAATTTTGTATACAAGACGCAAACTTTATTATAAAAGTCGTGAATAAGTACATAAAAGTCATAAATAACGTTACTAAAATCATAAATAAGGTTTTCTTTCCAATGAAGAAACACCCCAAACTTTCGCTGTAAATAGGCATATAAATTTCGTAAATTAATGTATAAAAATCGTAAACAGGCGTAGAAATGTTGCAATTAAATGAATAAAAGTCGTAAATCAATCTATACTTACCGTAAATACCTAAAAAAACTTTGTAAACAATGGTATAAATGTAGCAAATGGCTAATTCTGATATAAATTTCGCATATGATTTTATAAAAGTCGTAACCAAGTGCATAAATATTGCATTTGAATGTATAAAAATCGTAAATCATTCTGTAATTTTCTAAAATATCTAAATATCGACCACATGAATACATAGAAGGCGTAAATGACTGTATAAATGTCATAAATCCCATAAAATTGTCGTTAATGGATGTATAAATGTCATAAACGTCTTACGTTGAGAAGTCGTCATTTGTAATTTTGTATACAAGACGTAAACCTTATTACAAAAGTCGTAAATTTTGTATACTTTGGTAGAATTAACTTTCAATATTTTTTAAATTTTATCGTCCATATTAGATTACTTTGGTGAAATTTACTTATAATATTTTTTAATATTTACATTATCATCATGTCAATTTATTTTTATTCGTCCATATATAATGCCTTGGTAAAACTAACTTAGAATAAAAAAATATCGTCTACTTTATCTATTTCACAACTCTTAATTTAATATCCTTATTTATTTGTAAAATTACATTCATATTTATACAATAAAATTCTTAATTTTATTTTTATAACGATGACCATTAATGATCCGCAAGAAATGATAATAACTTCTTTATTTATTTGTACACTGAAATTACATATTGTTAATTTTATTTATTGAACTACGAATATTATTGGTCCACAATTAATAAAATCAGTCATTTAATTTTATATATTATAATTAAATGTAATGAATTTCGCATGTTCGGCGCCAGACAACCAATAAGTTGTATTCATTTTTAACTTTTTTTCTCGTTATTATGCCGAGCGTCAGAGCTCCTCTAACCCCAGCCACAAAATGAGTATATACCAGTCCAGTTGTTGAACTCTAGTAAATTTCACATCTTTCAAATAGATAATTACAACTTATTGTGGGTTTTTGTATGGCTTTTCTTTCCAAATTATGGGCAACGTGATAATTTTATTGAAAATTACTATATGCGAAAATTTTTACGTTTACTACGAGTTTTTCAATATAACATTTTAGCAAGTATAGCTGCACATAATATATTGTACTACTTTTACTGATTATTATTAACATATATAGTACTATATTAACTTTGCTTTTGTTATGTTTCTGTTCTTGTGATTGCAAGTAATTTAATTGTATACTTCATGTTTTAATGTATATATTGAGTGCACTTGTAAATTTTTTAAATATGTAAATTTTTTAAATATGTTAATTGTTAATTAGCAGTACTTTTCAAACGAAGACAAAATCGTAAACCAGGTTGTTTCTTTCCAATTACTGATTCACCCAGATTTTCGTTATAATCGGGCATATAAATTACGGTGATATAAATGTATAAAAGTCCTTACAAAATATATTGACAAACCGTTGTTAATTGTATAAAAAACGTAAATATTATTTTAACTTGCGCGAATGTCTAAATATCGCCCAATAAAAATTGACGAATAAAGTAAAAATTTCGTTCATGCCTTGCATCATTGCAAAGACCATATATGCTATCGAATCGTTATTCTGTAGTTAATTTTAGAGGGTTCATGTTGCAGATATACAAGGCGTAAATAAACTTACCAAAGTTGCAAAAATTATAATAAGTCGTAAAGAAGATAAAAATTTTAGTTACTGTCGGATACATACAAATGCTAATCACTTTAGATGTCGTAACACGGGTATGTACATATGCCAATTACGTATAAAGGTGATACTCAAATATGTGCAAGCGATGTGTGCATATCGAAGTCTTAATTTCATGTACAGATATAGAAAGCCTAAAAAATGTTATACATTTATGCACTTATAAAAGTCGGCGTTTGTCATCGAAGGCCACTACACCCTCGATTCACCCTTTCGGTATGCACACATCGGTTTTCCAATTACAATTCCGTACATTTGCCTCCCATACTTTTGGGACTTCCCCCGTGCACGAGATATTACGATTTACTCATTCCCTTCCCCTACTTTGGTCACTTCCCACGTGCATGAGATAATACAATTTGCTCTTGTTTTAGCAGCTTATATTTCTTCATGCTGAAACGGCTACCATGTTTGTGTCATTGCATTTATTTGTAAGGACAATGGACCTGTGAACTTTTATAAACATTTACATATATGTATATATATGTCAACGAACATAATTCGATGGCCTAGCACATAGTAACTACTCATTACTGATTCGGTTTCCATTATCATTACATCACCAACATATTTTCTAATGCGTAGCCAGCAAAAGTGCATTGTCCACCAAGGAATAGGTTGTCATTACTGGGTTCTGATCTGCATTATCATTACTTGAACAACATATTTCGTAAATGTCTTCTACCGTATCCACACTGTCGTATGCTCTCCACCCATAAATACTAACAAAAACAAACTTTGTTTCCCATCTCAGCTATAAATCATTTCCGCTATCCACATGAACACCCAATCACACAATGGCCTGTACATTTTGGTCTCCACCTAAAAATAAACAAAAAACCTGTACAGCCAGATCTTACAAAGATTGTAAAACTTATAGCTGACGAAGTCCTAATTCATTGCTGCTTCGACTGCAGTCGCAAAAACTGCTGTGCACGCCAAGTCCTACAAACACTCTTACTCTACTTCCCTATTACCTCTTGTGCATCTGCTGCTCATGCTGGAATTTTCCCCTCCATCATTCTAAGCCCATGTTGTGAACTTTGCCTCAGCACGCTCCACAACGTCTGCCCGTACCACATTCATAGGGGACATCACCAATTTCAGCAATAGGCTCAAACGAGCTGCACCCGAATGCACCTGTACGATGAGTATATTCAATCAAACCACGAGTAAAAGGTCTACTAAATTACTTAATTCGTTCCTGAACTCTGAAAATGTAATATTCTTACCAATGCGTTTGGTGGGGTTATAGAACATCGGCTCTCCATGAACTTCATGACATAAACCCCACAGTCATACTCGCTCTGCTGCGTTGCCACGTCCTTGTTGGTGAAAACATCGAAGTCTGAGAAGCGTAGCTTTCCGTCACCATATCGGGTCATTTCATCTGCAAGGATTATGTCAATCGCTTGCAGCTGCATAACATTCCATTTGTTAATGTCAATATCACAAGCAGAAATTACAAATTGTGTAATGTGACCGATGGACGTAGGAATAATGGAAATGATACTCACAATTCTCCTCCCCATATTTTCATACTTTCTTCGCTGTCTGGGAGAATTAAAGGAGTCCCATATCTCTGCGCACCTGTTGCTTACCCGAATTATCACAGCAAACCAATGTCCATTGCCATCACACATTGGCACAAAAATCTGCCCATGACATAAATTGTTAACTCCATAACCTTAATTACTGAAAATATTGTGTGCATCTATACCTGTCTACGCTAATTAAGGTAAGTACACAGCTTGTGGCCTTAGTACACGACTGGGTCGATAAATTAACATGTACACTAAGCATTATATTTGTGGCATCCGTGTATCGAATAACGGCATTGCATTATGTTGCACACTGTTTATATCTTTATCCCTTACTGGCCATTCAGCTGAACTTCTGTCATGCACATATCGGCAACCATATGACGTTGCCTTTCCCCTCCAATTACGGCCTTATTCCCCGTTGTACGTACAACATTAAAGTAACCTTCACACTACTACTTCATAATTTAACACCTTCATTAACTTCGGTTATATAATTTCTATGACCCTGTTGCAACTAAATTCTCCACCACTTGCTTCATTCACAGCACGCTGTGAATGACTCCCTAAAAAAACCTTCATTTATATATGACTTTCTTACATCGACTTCGTTTCTACCACCTAGTAATTCACCTGGTGCATAATTTTGGGTGTCTTCTAAATTTGTATTAAATAGCTTCATAGTTTTAATCACAATATTCGTTATAAGACCCGTACATTTGTCCCAACAATGCAAAAATTTTCAACTCTAATACTTGTGTACACTTGCTAAAATTCTGCATATAATTTGCACGATAATGACTCGCGGTTGACAATCCGACTTTGTTTAGTTGTTTAGCATTCCTAATAGCATCCTACATCCGCCACTAAATTGTGTCTCATATCCTCAACCACATTAAATGACTAATCGTACCAACCTATCATACATATTAACATTATGATTCCATGAATGTTACACTTATAGAAAACCCAAGAGGTAGATACCACGTCCGATTGCCATCTGTTCGTTGGCTGTTATCCTCCATTGCGGTGAGCTCTGCATACACATTTATCACCTGCATAAATAAATTAACAATATTAGCCTTCTTTGAAGAGTTAGACCCTCTGTCATGCATCAACCTACATCCTCTGTAAACCTTTGTGCATCTTATAGAAAAAAAAAATTAAGGTTTAATGCATGTTAGAGGCTGCCACAAAAATTAACATCATTTAGCATACCATGTTTGATACCCATTCTTCTGGCCATAACGTCCTCAAGTCGAATCGCGTCGCATGTGAATGCCGACATGTAACCAATATCTCCCTAAATTGTTTACCCTTTGTTAGTGTATCTGGTTGTGGTCATATATTGCGGAATACATTACAATAACGGCTGTAGTTACGATGGCTCATTTGCAGAGTTGAGCACATATTCGATAATCTTTAGCTCCTTCATTGTAATGGGGGCTGGTACAACGTATGGACCTGCCCAATACCCCCGTTTGCCCCTGCTACCTTTTGCTTTCACCAATGGACTCACCCTGTGAGTGAAGCGTTTCCGTACCATTGTGTTCTTCCCTTCTTTTCCTGTGTAGCTCCGCTCAGGCAAAGAAATTACCACGTAGTTGTCACTGTTTTTTGGCTTCCTTTCCTGTATAATGTCAGTATTACAATAAAAAATACTGTAAAGTACCTACTCTATTTTTGTTTAGGACAATGGTGGTATGGCCACAGTGGAGGAACGCTGCATATCCATGTTCATGTTGCGATTCGAATATGAATACGGATATATGTTCGTTAACAATTGTTTGTTTTGCTAATGTGGCCACACAAACTTTACTAGTAATGTAATGATACACATACCTCCACTGCCTCGGTCGCCTCTTCTGCACATGCCACCTCTGTTGGCTCGTCGTTGAAGCCTTTTTGCTGACCACTGTCTACGTTGCCATGTGCGGATTTTGTCGTCACCTGCTCAGCTGATTCCACAATGTCACCATGTAGAGACTCGTTCATATGATGTGGACTATCATCGACATTCGTACCAACGATGCCTTCAGTGACGCCTCCTTCTTTCCCCCCATGATGCACCTGTGGGTAAGCAGTGTCACAAATAGAGCTTCTAGGTTCTAAGTCTCTCAAGTTAATGGATCTCTCTCCTTTGGCCTGCAACTTTGTTACTCTTTGAACGACCACATCGCCTTGTTGTTTTCTCTTAGTAGCCTTCGAACGGATCGAGTCCACAGTATGTTACAGTGCTTTCACTGCTGCCTTGTCCTTATTAACCTGCTCCACCTCTAACTTGATTGTGTCAACGTCATCGGTACGTTGTCCCTCGTCTTTTAATCTTTCTGATTTATTCCCTTCCCCACTCGCTACTCCTTTTTGTCGAACTTGTTTGGCCCCTTCCATGTTAGATGTATGTGTTTGACGATATTGGTTCCCCCCCGAGGTGTGCTCACCATCACTTACATTTTCCCCCACTTTTACATCACTTTCATTGGCCATCTCATTTGCAGGCAGGTTGGCTTCATGCATCGACTTAACATTTTCGCGATTTCTTGACCCGATCTTCGACATAAGCCCAGTTCCATGTTCTTCCCCTCGCTGTGTAATCACTTTGTGCAAATCCTTCAGAATGTTTTGCATTGGCGTAACCATTTCCTCAACCCTCCTATTTTGCTGTCTCAATTCTTGCATCCACTCGACCATTTTCCCACCAGGACTGGATCTACTAATACCGGTATCAGTTCCCTTGTCCCCATAACATTTCTGTTCTGGTGTCCCCCCTTCACGTTTGCCCTGGCCCTGTAAATGTCACATCACGTAAATAAAAGTCACAGTTAATGAATGACAGACCTTAAATTAAGAATCATATGGCCGACTTATCCGACGATATCTTCATGCCACACACCCATACATTCTAATATCAACAAGGAGATATTAAATTTGTTAACTGTTCTTACATCACATATGTACAATTCAGAAACAAACGCATATAAAGCCTAACCATGGTCATGCGTTGGGACACTTGTCTTCGTATCGCTTTGTCAATGATGTTTCCTATCCACGCTATGACCGGTCCAGATTTGGCCCCTGCCTTACTGATCTTGTTTCGAAGACCGCTTATGAAGACAAGCTGTTTCCATAACAGAAACAAATTTCACGTGTTAGAGCGACAGTACCACAGATATCGAAATAATTAATTAGCGTGGATGCAATGTGATGCTGCCTTTTAACATCATACATACTATGAATTTGTGTAATGATTAACACCATTCTATCAGATTATTTATTGAGCATGCAGTGATGTTGCTGCAGTTCATTTTAACGTTGATATACGGCATTTATTGTCCTACTTAGATAACCCACCGTTATCTATCTACAGCTACTTTAATGTATGGCATGCATTCTTGTTACAAGACTGGTTGGCATGCACGATGTTTCCTATCTTGTCGTTGATGGAAATTAAAAATTAAGGTCTGAACATGCTGTTTCACATCTAAAACATATACTGGTTACATACAGCAACCATTATAAAGTAATTACTCCTGTCACTTACCTCTAGGAAGAGTACGCAACCTGACATATTTCTACATTTCTTCTCTTTGAAATCTCGAACCCCATAGACGAACCTCGTAAAGCACAACGTGGCCCAATTGTAAAGAGTATCTTCTGCACATCCACAAGGGCATGTAGATAGCTTGGATCAACCACCAAGCCGGCAGTAGGGCAAAGCAATGTTGCCAATGCAAACAGGGTGAAGGCGACCTTGAAATCATCAGACGATATATCTGCACGATCGATCATCTCCTCAATTTGACAAATTTTAATTTCGCGGCCTCCATTATAGAATTTTTTTCTAAGTGACCTCACTTCATCATCGTCCCCTGTAACCGGTACTGGAATGTCACCATCGATAACACCTAATGTCTCCACAAAGTGTGACGAATTTAATGGCACCGAGTGTCTATCAACTTTTAGGATACAAGTCTCTGGGTCAAAATCATCCACGAGCATCCTACACAACCCACTTCTCAGAGCACCAGGTCTTATATGTACCAGATTTGCAAATCCTATCTCTGTAACTGCTTGTTTTTTGGGAGCTGATTAATTTTGTCACAATGCGTTGGAAAGGTTTCGGACTACATCGGGTTTGGAATTTTCCCCTATTGTTCATCGGTGAACTCGTACTTGGGATGCTGTTATCTACTGTATTTTCCCCCGATAGTTCCTGCCGTTGAATATATTTGTCCTTTTTCGCAGAAGATAGTGATGCCCATTTTTCCCTGAATTTCTTCATGACCTGCAATAGCCATTCCTCTATTACGTTTGGGAAAAGGGTAACTTCAATAAAAAACAATACATTTAGTTCATCTTAAAATTGTTGTGTCCCAAGGCAGAGTTCTTACCATATTATCGATTCAGATAGTGCCTTCACTCTTCCTCAGCAACTCTATTTGCTCCTTCCTAAAAGGGACCAAACCAGTATGAATACAATAAATTATTGCCCAATATCACCCTTCAACCTCATGAAGAATTGTAAGCTATCTTGGGACGTGTGTGTTTGTGCCAATATGTAACTATATTTTTATGCATTAGACAAAAGGTAGGAACTCGATAGATGTAACTGCAAAATATATCTATTTTGATATTATTTACACATTGAGTACTTCATAGATACAACAGTATTACTCGCTTTGTTTACTAATGAACTGAAAACAGGATATGTAATTGGTGCAAATTTCGAAAGAAGTATACATCGTTAATATTAAATATTACCAACTGATGTGCAGAAATACATATATATATATATATATATATATATATATATATATATATATATATTGTGTTATGTGGATATCTTTATATATATGAAGCACTAATATATTTACTAAATTTCGCAGTTACTATACTACTTACCTAAAATTTGTCCACTTAGCTCCTTTCTTTTGCTTCAACACAGGAATATCGCTTGACACGTCCCCCTGTTGTGGCTCCTTACCACTGTTTTCCACTTTTCTGACATCGGAACGCCTCCTCTTTCCCATTCTACCTGTAAACAGGGGACGATGGGTTTATCAGTTTCTATTAACTGCATATACTTTGCATATCATTATTTAGGTAGCATGTCAGTCTGCACCCCACTACTAGTGACATTTATTTGAGTATGTACTTAGTTTTATTTTGGTTCGATTAGGTAGCCCATTGGTCGACCGATTTCCATTCTACATATACTAAATCCCACTAATCATTCACCCTGTCCATTCAGGTGATGATGGAAGTTTCGTAGTTGTTGTGTACAATTACAAAAATGATACATATTGTTTTGTACATGTCACGTTTCCCTTACGTGTTCACCCCTCACTCCCATTAAATAACTGGAGCAAACCTTACAAATCAATGAGGAAGATCATACCTAAAGACGTTGTAACTGCTTCGTCAGACTTAAAGTCCCCACAATCCGGAGCCCAACTGCGACAAATCGTTCTCTCCACTTTCTATATTAACTTTTTCCCCAATGCGTACAATGAGTTTGGGAGTGAAAAAACTATCCCTGTAGTCCGTTCATTAATCCTGCATGCATTAATTGCATTTCAAATATCGAAGACCAACTGCTGAGGTGCCAGCGCGTGGACATTTGTATCTCTGGTGGTGTAATTAATGACTTTTATGGCACATCGGGATAGGGCTCACGATCTTCCTCAATAAGGCAGTAAGGCCGTAAGTGGAGGTTATTGTGCCAGCCCACGAACCCACAATTCACCCCATGTTTTACTGAATTACAATGATGCCCCCCAGTAATGGATACGAAGCACGACTGCCCCGACATTCCATCTCCCTTACAGGAGGCCCCAGTCGAATTGTTACCAATGGAGTTCTCCTACCCTCGACTATAAATGTTAGCCACGTCATGGCTATGCCCATCGTGTTAAGAGTTGAGGAAGAAATTTCAATCTTGAACTCGAAACACTACTATTTCTTCAGACCTAACCACATCCGAATCTTGTTACGAAACAAAATCTCCGCTCCACCATAGGCGACCTCATCTATTGATGGCTACCCACTCTGCTTCTATCCTTTCCTTAATCTGTGGACGCTGTCGTGGCCATTTCTTGTAATAAAAGGTCGACATCTTCGCCTAATAGGGAACTCCACGATCAGTCGTGAATCTTGAGGAACCCACCCACAGATGGAAGAATGGAAGAACGGATAACACACTTCGATACAACGTTAACCACCATAACAGATGCACAGAAGCACAATTAGAAAGAAGGAGAAGATAGCGAGAGACGAAGATAGATGAAAAGGAAAGTTAATTGAGATACTGTCATAAAAGTCGGGGACAATGAAATTGGCCCCCTGAGGTTATGAGAAAGAAAATATGAGGTCCTTAGTTTTGTGAAACACTGGATTGGCCCCTGTAAGCACGATTGGGAGTCCGGACTGGACTCAAGTGGACTGAGATTGGGATTTGAATTTGGATTGGAGTTAACTGGTTTAGACTGGATTAGATATCGTGCTATGTTATGTTTTTTGTATTATGGGACTGGACTATATTAGTGGTCGATAAACTTTGAAAACATCTTTTTTTAAATATAAACTAATTTAATTTTATTCAAGTTTAATTTATTATTACATCATATTTATAGTTATTTAAATGTTTAAATATATTTAAAAAGTATATTTATTTAAAAATTATTAAATATCACTATTTTATGAAAAGGTTAGATTTTTAATAAATATGCTTTAATATGAATTTAATAAAATTATTTTTTCGTTTATTTTTTATTATATTTCGACTAAAATATTATGAATTGTAATAAAAATAAAAATTTGTAATAGAATGGAAAATAAACTATTTATTTTTAAATTTATTTTTACTACATCGTAATTAAATATTTAACTACAGATAAAATTATATTTATTTCAACTCTATCATTTTCGAACTAGTTTTGCATTTACATTTTAACTTGCAGTACATCTGGAGTTACTTTACGTTATGTGCATGTTAAATATTGGCGAAACTTGTTGTCCGAATGTACTTGTCATGGATGGCTGTGTGGAGTTAACTGTTTTGGGCCTTGCGGGCCCATTATCTTCCGTTACATGCAATTACGTTGACCACAAAGTTGGGCAGGAAGCTTTAATGTACTACAATGTCGAAACCGTAAGTAGCAGAAGTTAACTGTTTCGGGCTTTGCGGGCCCATTATCTTCCGCTCATATGTGAACCCAATTGGATAAAGTCATAAATAATGGATTCTTTAATGGCCAGCGATCATGAGCGGAAGTGTACTCATAAATAAATTCTGCGTCTTAAGTCTCCTCATATCTCATCGTATATGCATATATAACACATATGTACATACTGACATGTACCTACGGCTAGGGGGAATGGTTCGTCGTTGCGGTATGTGCACCTGTCATTAAGTGCTTTAATAGCCCTCCATCAATACCATAAATACCTTCTGCACCTTTCCCACTGCCCACGTATCGGCCGTTCATTGTCCCCATGATTTCACAAATGACTCCTCTGGCATTGGTAGACCCTTGGAATATAATGCCTCCCCATTATGTAGGTACGCTCATGTTTCAGTGTGGTCATTGACGAAACTGACTTCGTGGCCCGTAAATAATCGCTACACACCAAATTCCACCTTTCCTCGTGTAAGTTTTTTATAACAGCATATCGTTGCGACTTGAAGTTTGACGGTGTGGATTAAATTCGCTTCAGTACCTACACGAGTGGGCATTGGGGTCTCCGTTTATGGTTGTTGCAAAAAACTGTCTTTGTAGGTGCAGCTTCCATGTCCCTTAAATCTTTTTTTGTCTCGACATTCTCTCCCATGCCAGTGGTGCAGCCAATGAGATAGCTTGTGCAGTCCTCGTCATATGCTAATAAAGAACGAAACCTGAATGGTTGCGTTATAACTGCACACCCTTATATCACTTTTGCCTGACTTATCTAGCCTAGTCAATTATTTACAGGTATATGGATGGTCTATACATTCTTTGCTGCCATAACCTCGTACTATATGGCCAAGTTACATAAGGTGGCAGTCTAGGATTTGTGGCCATGATGCCATTGACATCAACTTTTTGTATGTTTACCAATGCCTCTGCACTGACTTTGCCTTCTGTATTTTTCAGGTTGGACGCAAGATGTCGACGTTCTACCTTTACCTTCATGTTCGTAGGGGCGAATTCTCATCACCGCTCGTTTCTATGAACTCTAATCGGGTCTGTTTATATTCATTGGTCATGACTGTGTCAGCGAGGATTCCTAGGCTTAGCGTTACTGACTACAGGCAATTACTGCTTTCGATCGATTTTTCGTGGGATGGTCAAACCATGTTTCTAAAATGTGACAACGACGTCGTGGACATGTTCGCCTTCTACCAAGTGAGGGATGAACAGAGCATTGTCTTCAATTACATCACGCGCACTATTGCTGAACGTGAACTCCGACAACAGAGTCATGAACTCGACCACCAACGGCTTAGGCAGCAACTCGTAATCGAACGACGACGTGCCTACCGACGTAATCTTCATTTCGACTGTTTGCGACGCGCTGATGTGGGCGAGATCATCAGCAGCGACGATAGCAACAGCGTGGGAGATTGAGTCAATCCATCCAAATCTTTATTCAATCGTTTTAAACTGCTAACTTATTAATTTAATTTCCCCACGTGTCTATATGTCAGTGGGAGTTAGGGGGCTGTCTTTATTTGTTAGGCAACCTAGGTGGTCCTGTTGGTGTTAATGACAGTAGTGCCATAATGCAAATATTAGCGAATTTTACTCTTATTGACCAGCCATGTTAAAACTATGATATGAAGTCAGTCAAAGCCATGTTAAAACTATGATATGAAGTGATTGAAGAAGGAGGAGATATAACATTAAATGAAACTTGTCCACATTATACAATTGTATGGCCTAATTAATATATAACAGCATTTGCCTAGGCCAATTGATCCACGTGGACGTACTTATCGTGTTATTTCACGAATCGTGCTGGCACCTTCGGCTTGGCCCAGCGGCCCAACACCGCAGTATATCTTCGCATAACTGGATTTGCGCTTACGAACTCAGTGCTTTTGTATTTTCCTTGGCATGCAAGGTCCGTAATCTCTTCGTAGATATCGATGTTTACGCATTTCATTTTTAAGTTCATAACTATTTAGAATAGCATAATAGGATATGTAATCGTAATACCCCACAAGCGATCCTTCATTTTAAAAAATTTGCGGGACTTAACAATTCCGCAGTCCATCACATGCGGCCCTAACCCGAAAATACGTTGTCAATGCAGTCGTCGTCCAATGCACAAGGTAGTGGTGAGTCTCTCTTATTGAAAATGTTTTCGTTGACCACGTAATGGTGAAATTTGTGACGATATCATTCGACATTGTCGATGGCCATAACACCTAACGATATCTGTTGATCGTTGTATATGTGACAGCAGAATGTTATTGCTATTTTGTAGGTATTTACATGTGGGTATGGATGGAGTTGGCAAGCACACGTGATGTAAGGGCTTCAACGACATGTGAAGGCGATACTTTTCGATGTCGTGTGTCGTTTCCCTCTCACGACTTGTTCCACGTCAGTGTTTGTCGTCGGATCCATATCTAAATCGGGGAAGGTAGTCGTTTTGGTTACAGATGATGATGTTGGCACGAGTTGCCACCTCATGTAGTTCATTTGCAAACGAGATTTCATGTAGTTTCGTTCACTTGTGCTTCCCTTTTTTTTTAATAATTAAAATAATTTACTCATATTACTCATATTCTGCCTGTTACTTTGTTCTATGGATGAGTTGACTGAGAGGCCACGTAGTTAAAGTAAGTGGAAAAGATATTGTCCAGTAAGCAAAAGCAGGTGACAATGCCACCTATATCCACGGTTGTGACTGAACTGTTGCAACGCTAACAGTAAACCACTGTCCCCGTAATGCAAGGTCAATCACACATATAAGCTAACCTTGGGGGCTAAAACGTAACTATTTGTAAGGAGGTCGAATTCATTTTACACCACGGGGCCGAAATGCATGACGTTAACTATAATTGGAGTTACTGTTTATTTGGGTCGACGAAATGACCATTAACCATCCGTTGTTCCATAAGTCGAGCCGCGTCCAATGGAAATATTAAGTTTGAGAATAAATGTGAATCACAGTTATAAGTTTATCGACAAATAAATGATTTTATATAGTTGCATACAATAACAAATATTTACCACCAAGAGAAGGAGGGTAGGAACGCCATATCTTTGAACTCACGTCAAATACCAACATCGTGGGGCCAGGAAGATTGTTAAAGTTGTGGAGATCGAACTTCTTATACCCCATACATGTAAATGAGGTGACAAGTTTAATCAATTGCGTCTACGGCTACATATGGATATTTCAATAAGAATTTATATCGAATCTTTATGGAGCCACATTATTGCTGTGGTAGTTAAGTCGAATAACAGCAGTGGTGGCCGCCTTTTACGGGAAAACTAATTTGCTATCCAATATCTCATGATTATGATTCCATCTGAAGGAGTTAACCATCAGCTCTCGCAGAACAAGAGGCAGATACCACAACGCATTGCCCTTTAATTCGCTTCAACGTTTCGAAGATATGGCGGCTGTATCGTACGCTATAAATCTTGGCTCCCAAGACGTCTGACATGCATTCATAATTACATCCCTCTATCTTCAACATTCAATGATTGTAAATAGTTTCGCTAGACCAACCTTGTATACTTAAAAAACCATTTCGCCAATTAAATAGATAAATATTTGACCTCGCAAGGGCATATAACTACAATTAAGCGAATATCCCTCAATAAATGAGCATAGTTTATTTTCGTGCATGACGGAAGCGAAAGTGGAACCATCACTGCGCTTCACGAAACGTCTCTGCGTCAACTTGATGAGCCGGTAATATGCACCAAAAATATTTTGTTTTTGCTAAAAAATGGAAAGCAATGTAGGGTAAATTGCCGGCACGTTAAATTTATAACTGTACTGTTCAACCCCATTATTAATGGTAGACCATGGATGGAGTGTGTCGTCGTGTTCTGCATTGTCACATGGGAGAAGGTCGTTCGAAAATCTTTAATATTTCCATGCCCTGGGATATTAATAGGAACTTCCTCTTACTGATTACTGCGTTTAGCACGTTAAACAAATACTGACGTGGAACAAGGGAAGTTTGTGGGTATCTGCATGGTTGCACGATAAAGACCAATGACTCATCCAGTTTAGGTAAAAAAATTTTTTGACTGTTGCAAGTAGCGAATTGTTTAGGTGTCGGTACTACCTTATTTCTTGAAGCAGGCATTTTTTAACACCAGCTTAGCACGTACGTGATAGGATAAGCACATCCTGTCACGTGCCTATATCATATAAGTATCTTGAAAAGAAGCCTCTTTTTTTCCCGATTATGATGTCTATGTCCTTCATGGTTTCCGTGGACGAACGAGGCTGTGGAGGATAAGTAGATGACAATGTATGCATGATGTTGTAGAAGTATTAGAAATAATTAGTAAGGACATAATTTTCGCTAACTTGTTTGATCTACGAAAGCAGGCAACCGCAACTTTTCCATCCAACATCCGTTACTGCTTCACTGCACACTTCTTCATTGCACACTTCACAAGCAGGAACATGGAAAGAGTGCAACCAACTCTGTATTTCAAGACAAGATGATAGACCAACTGCAATGGCTGAATTGTAAATTTTGAGTAGACCCATAAATGAGCGTGAGGTTGCGACGGATGGACTGAGTATACTTTATGCAAGGTTGTCGTGGTACTAGAAGAGGTGTTGGCCACCCTGACACTGAAAAAAGGTATTGATTGAAACATAAGTTAGAAATGTGAAAAAAAAAATTTGTGGTATCGTTGCGCAACGTTGTAACTGAATTAGTGCATTACTGTAACACAACAAAGGCTCTTATAGTTTATTTGTTTCTTTGTTTCACGATGAAGTGTTGAATAGATCATTAAGATAAATGAAGACATACAAGTGGTGGAAGGAACACCCATTTAATCCGGACATCATATTATTGTGTGGTTTTGGCCTCAGAATACTTTTACACTTTGGTAATAAAACATGGGATACGAAAATGAATATGACAGGTGGGCCTTACTCAAGTGAATTAGGGGCCACCAATGAAGACATTGTCCAAGGACACGAGGTTTTGTTTCCATTTGTGGGGGGAAAAGGACAAATTCAACAATATTCGTAATTCCGTATTGAATTACCACCACGTGCAATACAATTATGTAAACACGAACCACGTGATTTGATTATCCAATATTTTGCAAGAGGATTTGACCCATAAATGAAGTAACAAGTCCTCGTAAATGAATGTCGAATGTAGGCGGGTGGTGAGAATATAAGAGGCAGTACCAAATTTAAAGCATGTGCATGGCGAAATTGGCGTAATCGTTAATGCCGAGTGCACAAGGCAGAAAGGGTGACACTGTACGTTGTTGGTGCCATTGTTGAACGACAGTACCTGCAACAAAACACACGAGGGGGTATGCGTCATCCAATTTCAATGTTGAGGGGAAGGCATTTATATACACGTAACACAACGAATGGACTTCCTAACCTTGGGTCCACGGTAGAAGGCACTAGTGTATTGACAAAATTATGGGCAAACGTCACGTTCCCACTAACTGCATCGTTGCAATGAAGGTGCACATGATGTCAACAGAATTGGGCGATGTGCGTTATAGGACAGGTACGGAGGTTGCAGGTAGGGTATGGCAGAGGCATGATACCCATGCGCATATTGACCATCAGATGCATTTCGAAATAGAGTGTGAGCATGGAGTAATTTATCTTGCAGCGGATTATACAGGATGATCCCAATTTGGTATATGCAGGGGTCATCTACAAATTAAAAGTAAACCTGTTGTATGACAAAGTTGGACTGTTGGGGAGCACATGCACATGTTGTGGTCAGATATTAAGGGCGGACGTCCAAATCGAGGGATGCAGTCAAAGATAAGCGGAGCACGCTACTGATGCTACAGGAAAGGTTTGAATGGCAGAAAGGACACGGGTCGATAACGTGAAGGTCTTTTGACATTTGACTATTCAACAGCAGCAAAGGGCATATATTACCGATAACGTCAGACGGGAAGGTCCTTCCACGCCAGGCTGTATTAGGTGCATATGCTTCATGGTATGATTAAGAGCATTATTAAATATGAACAAAGCTATGTGTCATAGCGGATAAAGACAGAAAATGAAAAGGTATAACAATTTGGTAGTAACCCAAGGCTGACACAGATAATGCAACTACAAGAAGGTAGCAACCCTCACAGACGTTGTAGCAAGGCAAACCAAAAGGGAGAAGGGGGTCGAAGTATTTCTGTGCTGACGTTATGGTATGTGCGTTACATATATCCCTATGTACACACACATATATGTATATATACAGACACAGGCGAAAATGTTAGAAGGAAATGAGTCCAAAATTTTTGTGTAGGGAAAATCGTATGTCGTTTTTGTAGGACGAGAAATTGGAGTCTATAATAGTTGAGAAGAGGCAAGGCAGCAAGTTGATCGCTATCCTGGTGCAGAGCACAAGTCATTCAAGACAAGAGAAGAGGCTGAGAAGGCGTTTGTGGAAAGGCAGGCTCCTACGACAAACAACGAGGTTCATCGCGAATATAAAATGCCACCAGACGCCTGTGTAGGAGGCAGACGTAGCAAGATACCTCCAACAAGTAAGGCGGAACATTCATTGCCCTAATAACGTTATGAATTTGCGAATACTCGGTGAACAATGGCAGAAGTATTGCATTTGTGTATTGACCAAATAGATTCGTTAATTATGCAGGGTTATGTAGCACCAAAAATGTAACTACCGGAGGTGTACGAGGAATTTGTGATAAAGGCGCAAGTAGTTTTGGGTCATGGGTGGGTACAAACAAAGTGCACGTTGGTGGATCCATCAATATAGAGGGTTCAAGGATACAGGATGAGGGAGATGGTCGCAGTGACAGTTCCTTGAAGGCCAAAATGTTGCAGTTTGAAGAGGAGTTGCAAGCACAGTGTACCGAACATGCCAATAATGTTAGGAGGATATGTGAACGGATGGCCACGGACGTTAAGGAAATATGCAGTTCGTCAGAAAAGAAAGGAAAAAAGGTCGACAAAGGGATATGTGAGAAGGGAGAGGGTTGAAAATACGAGTCAGGACTTAAGCCAATGAATGTTAGTACAGGCAGAGTCTTTGGCTCGGGCAAAGGTAGATGTATGAAACAAGGACTGGTCCACGTTGATAATGACATTTATATATTATATTATGTGATAAACCTGTCAAAGTAAGGAGCACCGCACGCAGGGTCATGGCACAACTGTACATGGGGAATGTTGGTGCAATTAATTTTACAAGAGAGAACAAGTGAACGAACCGGAAATGAGAGAAAAATGACCGCGTAAATGTGTAAATTACTATTTGAACAATGGAAATAAATTTTGGAAAATTTTATGTTTTGTATATCGCTGTTGCAGGTCAACAGATAAGGGTAAAAACATAATTTAATTTTCTTGTTATGTGCCCACGTTAACGTGTAGGTTGGTTGTAAGAGTTAAAATGAGCAGATGGAATTTTTTAAGTGGAGATTAGTTGTTGACTTTCTTGGGTTTAGGGGTAAGGTGGATAAGGAAGCACAAATGTGGATTTAGTTTAGGAATAGAGTGTAGGTATGAAAATTATGTTGAGGTGACGGAAGTCTACAGTGTACAGTACAAAACGCAAGTCTCCCAATTTTCTATTACACGTGTCGTTATTTCGGCTCATGTGTAAGTCGGCCAGTATTGTCTTACAGTCGTTTGATTGAAAGCATGTTAATTGTGTCAATGGTTATGGTACATTGGATGTATGTACTGCGAAATGAGTAAAAAAATGTTAAAACATATATAAAATATGTAAATGAGTAATGTAATACAATGGAATATAGATGCGGGGGATTGGAATGAAATAAGTTGAGTTAAATAATTCAATGGAAATATAAGATTCAACTGTGTCTAACATGCTCATCAATCGAAGTGAAAGTAGAAAACTCACGGCTGCTTATATTTGAATGAAAATCATGTGAATGAAGTACACGGTAATGCATAATTTGGAATCGTGTAATGGAGAAAAACTTAAACGAATATGCCTTCTCGTTAATGTTGTCATAACCGCAGACGTACTTGTAGTAATAGTAGGTGAAATGTCCGTTAGGGCGGAGAAGTAGTAACATACATGACACAAAAAAAAAACAAATGGTTAAATTCGAAATAACAAGCAACTAATAGCCCAGTGTAAAATTATTTCGTCAATGTATAATTATTGCTTATTTTAGGAAAATAGTGTAATGAGTAAATGATGAGCATTAACAATTTGCATGGGTTATAAATTCGAATGAAAATGTTGACTTGTACATATATGACACAAATGAAGGTCATAAAATTTGACTAGCAAAAGAAAACGTTGCTCATCGAAGTTGAAATATTAATCCCGACCTTAGCACGAGAATTGGATAATAAAATTACCAATTATACATAATAAACCGAAAAGTGAGAAAATAGTATATTATCGAACATTCTCTACAGGGAGGGGAAAAAATTTGATTTTTGTACAAGTAATTATAGTGGAGAAAAGATATGTGGATCAATATTTGGTTAACGTGTAAAATCTTCGTATAGTGGCTATTTTGTTTTTTTTTTTCGCAGAAGCTTACTTAGGCGAAATTAAGACATTATATGCCCTCATAATAATTGTAAGTTTCTTAAGTGACTATGTATTTGTCATACATATAAGAACATTTTAAAAAAGAAAAAATTTTAAGTAGTTTCTCCGTAGTTAAGTTATTCGTAAATTTTAAAATTTTAAATTTGCGTATTATATTACTTGGGTTAGGCTCCAATGTAATATTGGACGAGATATTATTAATATTATTCGTCTTAATGTAAGTTTATAAATCCACATATACAATTTACGGTGAAACTAATTTGTAAGTCGTAAATAGTAGCATGTACTTGAGTTATGTTGTAACTAGATGTGTTATTTTCTTTTTATATTTTTTAAGTATAAATACATTGGAAGTATAAATATCTTTAATATAATAATGATGTATTGAAGGTTCCATGTAAGTGAATAACATACTTATTGCGTAGCATATTAATGCAATGAAAGTAAGAATTTTAATAATGAACTAAGAATGATGATGGCGTGGAAGTAACCTAAGTACTTGTTCAACAATTTCAATTGTAATGAAAAGTAATGAGCATGGTTGGGAGAGAGGGCGACAAAGCGAAAAGTGAATGGGAACGACCGCAGTCGTGGTACATTTGATTGTTGTTTTTCTTTGTCATACATTGATAGCATTTGTCACGGCTCAAGCGACAGTGGATACAGCAATGGCTGCACTTGTCAAGCAACATTTGAAACGGGGTTGCACACGTATTAGGTCGGGTCAGGTTTTTCAGGAGCCGACTCAAGCCGACAATGTGTCGGATTATAGCATTTGGATGCAAATTTGGGATTTGTTAAACATAAACCCGACTATCACCCGATAAACCCGATCGGGTATATCGGGTTAATCGGGAGTAATTATATTGTATCACACAATTCAATTCCGATAACGTCCAATACTATTCAAACCCGGTTGTTACAAACCGATTTCGGATCACTATTTAAAACTTATCCGATGAGAACCCAATTAACCCGATGAACCCGATGGGGTCGGATCGGATCGGGTTAATTTGCACACCCCTAATTCCAAGGTAAATGCTGCGGTTGAGGAGGACTTGCAGCCGCAATTCCAAATGTAGGTCAAAACTCGGGGTGGGAAGCAGCATAAAATTAAAACCGGAATGAGATTGTCGGCGTTTTTTTCTTAGTCCTTACTTGCTGCCAAATGTCAAACATTGAAAAGGTGTAGCACCATCTGTTGGTGGTAAGACCTTTATCAGCACTCCTAAACCCTTTAAATAATGAAATACGTCGGAAGGGCTGCAAAGGTAATTGCACCAAAAGGTGGGGTAGTTTTGATATGACCGAACAATAGTACGAATGGTGCTTGCAATAAATGAGGTAAACAATAGCGTAAAAGGTGAGTGGTGGAACAGTTTATAGAGGGACAGATGTTGGCGAGAAAAAAAATGGAAAAGGCGGGATAAACGTAATTGTCCAATAAGGGGGGAAATTGAAACAGTACCCAAATAATACAAACTCCTAAAGTGGGAACATCACAGCAATTGCGTCGATAACACTAAAAACCCAGGGCGTTGGGAGCTCAAGATGACCATGGGAAGTTCACATGGACGGAACGATAGGAAGGTTTGGGACGTACGGTTTCTGTAGAGGGTCTCTTCTGAGTCTAACAACTACTGAAGGGAAGGGGAACTGTGTAAACATGATATGCAAAAGTAGGATGATGCTTGTTTGTGGCAATGATGAGATGGAGGTAAAGATGTAAGATGTGAGGAGATGTCACTGAAAAGGGTTATGGGGAGGGGTCGTCGGGACAACAGTTAACATCAGAGAAGGGGTGGAAGCACAGGTATTTTCCTTTTTTTTCTACTGTAAATGACTAAAACCTTCTATGTGGAGTGAGGCAGTGAAAAGAAACGAATTAATTTTTTGGGCAACGCCTAAATAGAGGGAATGAATAGAGGAGATGTAGGGTATGAATTCATGTTGGCGTGGAGGATACGAAGAAAATGCACCTTATACAAGCTGAAATGGACGAGTTGGAGGAGTCAATGTGTGGAAGGTCGAACAATAGGTGGGGTGACATAGACACTGATGTCAGGTTTAGTAAGCATCAGTGTGGAAAACGAGATGGGGATACAGACAATATAGGGCAAATGCTAAATGGATTGGAAGCAGTGGGAAGCATGGATGTGAGTGACAAAACAGGAGGAAGCTACAGTAGTGAAAGTGGAGGTGTGCAGTTAGGCAAATAGGGGTCAGTATAGGTATCACAATTTAGTACCTTGGAGGCAGCAGAAGAGTTCTATTTAAATCATGCTAGCAAGAGGGGGTTCAGTGTGAGGAAGGACGTGATGCGTAAGGATGGCACCGGTGCATGTACTGACAGGCGGTGAGTGTGTGCTAAAGAGGGATTCAGGCAAAAAAAGTGGGTACACAAGGAAAGGAAAGGCTGACAGCCAAAGGGGTTGACTCATGTTGGGTGCAAGGCAACATTCCGTGTGAAGTTAAGAAAGGAAACAGGGAAATGAGAGGTGAAGGAATTCAATGATAACCATGGTCACTACATGGCAACTAAATCGGAAGTGCAGTTCCTACGATCAAATCGAAAGGTGGAAGTAAAAGACGTTGAACTTGTAAAGGGATTACGGCAAGTTGGGGTTAACACTTCCAAGGCGATGGAATACATGGTTTCAATGGCTAATGGATATGAGAAAGTGGGGTTCACAAGGAAGGATCTACAGAATAAAATCGATGTAGATCGTCGCCCAGCAAACAACAACAGTGATGCACAGAGGTTGGTGGACTACATAAAGGCTAAGGAAGATGTTGATCCAGGAGTATATTTTAATTACAGGGTTGATATGGACAATAGGATGGGGGACTGGTTTTAGAGCCATTGGTGCTACTCGTTGGAATAAACCACCATAGAAAGTCAACCATCTTTGGAGTGGCAATGCTTACAGACGAGACAGTGGAGACGTATACGTGGCTTTTAATCACATTCCTTAGGGCAATGAATAATAAGCATCCAATTTCATTAATTACGGATGGGGACAAATCAATGAGGAAAGCCATTCATGCAGTACTGCCTAACGCGACACATCAACTTTGCTGCTGGCATCTAACCGAGAATGCAAAGTCGCACATACGGGATGCCAATTTTGTGTCAAATCTAGCTAGACTTATGGGCGAAAACGTCACTGTTGATGAGTTCGAAAAGAGGTGGAGTGGATTATTGAAAGATCATGGAGTAGGGAACAATGAATGGGTGGCAAAGTTGCATGATGATAGGTCAATGTGGGCTGAGGCATACATGAGAGGAATTTTTTTCGGGGGGATGCTCAGCACACAAAGGTGTGAGACGACTAATGCTTTCATAAACCGCTATGTCAGTAAAAGGCTAGCAATGTTGGAGGTTTGTTGCCAGTTAGAGAGGGCACTAGGGAGGATGAGGAATAATGAGGCTAAAGACGATTTTGATAGTAAATATAGCGAACCTGTATTGGAGACACATCTGGTAAGATATGAAGACCAAGCACGAAAAGCATACACAAAGGAGGTGTTCCTCATGGTTAGGAAACAGATAGATGGAGAGGCTATTCTCATTGTCAGTGATAGAATGTCTAATGATGGGGGTGTGGTGTATGAGATCAATAAGTTCCAAGATCGAGAGAAGAAGTGGACAGTGGTGTACCACCAACTAAACAATCAAATGGATTGCTCCTGCAAATTACTGGAGAGCGCCAGTATTCTGTGTAGCCATATATTTTCTGTCATGAAGGCCGAACATATGGAAGAGATTTCGCCTTCGATGATATTGGCTCGGTGGACAAAGATGGCTAAGTTGATAAGCAATTGGCCTAGTAAAAACATAAATCTGCTGCAAGAGGGAACGAAAATGGCCAGGGTTGGAGCAATGGCAGTAGCAAGTAAGAATTTATGGCATTTTGCTGCGGAGAGTGATGACAGATACAAGGAAGCAATGCAATGTATATTTGCAATGATAATGCGGGCACAAGAATTGCTAGGGGGGATAAAGAAATCTGAGGTCCAAATAGAAGGCCATGTTCGCAACGGAGGAATTGTAAATGACCCTTCCAGTGTAAAAGCCAAGGGAACGTGCAGACATGGAAAACAAGGTAAAGTTACTCAACGTCGCAAGTGTGGAACATGTAGGAACCCTGGCCATACGAGGACAACATGTAGAAAAAGAAATGGAAACGGCAGAAATGGGAAAAGAGGAGAATTTACAAGAAATGAGGAACTTGGAAGGGATACGGACATGAGGTATCAAAGAAATGGATTTAATAGTTTAGTACCTGCGACAGGGGAGGAAAGTAGGCTTCAGGACATGACATTATTTGCATCGTATGAGCCCATATGTAATGGTGAGGACAGGATTATTGGTCACAGTTTTACCTAAGGTGGAGGTGGGGTAACACATGTGGAGGATAGTGTAGAAACAACGACCGCAGACGCGGGATGTGAGAGGGTAAGTTATTCGCAAGAAAGTGAACAAGTGGAAGTCCATGACTTTATGAGTTGGTGCAAGCTGCATAAAATGTGAGTAGTTTTTTTTTTATATGTTGTTGAACTTGCTTGTTTTGTTTATGCAAATTATAAATTCAGAACAGTTATGCACTGGTGGAACAACTTAACAAATGATGTTCCCGTTGCATTGACGATTTCACAGTCACACACACGTGTATACAAAATTTAAATAAATTTAGAAGACGACACAACTATAAGTATGCATTTTATCAACGCGACTTGATTTGTTTGTGATGCTTCGCAGATAGGTTATGTCAAGTGGTGGTTATAAGTTTCACTGCAGAACTACTGGCATACATCCTACGTGGCCATAGAGTTGGCAAAGCAGGATTATGGATGAATAAGAAAGGTATTTCACTTCTGCTATGTGGAGTGTGTGGAAGATGATCATGAATGCCACAGGTATGGAATTCTAGTTAGGTTATGTACTAGTCACTGAGTGCATTATTATTAACTCCATAAACTGGGGTCTTGCTGCAGTGACGATGTCCATGTTAAAATTTGGATTTAAACAATACAAAAATTATGTTGCTGGTAGTGATATAACGGAGAATGCAACCAACTGTACTTGATTTATATGTGCTGCTCCATGGATAGGTAGAGTGAAGCGGTGGTGATCAGTTTTGCCCTAATACGCTAATCTCCAATGTCACCATGGAGGCTGCAAAGTTGGCTTTGACATGAAGATAACAGGTATTCGGAATGTGGTATATGGAGTCTGTGGTAGATTATCATATATGCCAACAGGTAGGACTACTGTTAAGAATTACTAGTACTTAAATGCCTTGGCATTAACTTTAGAAACTAGTGACCTAAATGTAGATATCTTAACAACATATTAGAAGCTGCATGATTCAATAAACATAGGTGATATTGAAATGTTGTACAAAAATCGTGATGCATAGTAGCGTTCAGATAATGAATAAATGGTCTTGGAACAACGCCCTATACAAGGAATAAGGATAGTTATAAGTTGCTAAAATCAGTGGTAAAAATATGATTTGTTGTTTGTGTGTGAGGCTATATTAGAAGGTGACAATATCATCAAACAGCAGAATTTGTGGGATACTGTTGTTCATGGGTTACTCCCTCAAATTACTAAGATATAGGTTTGCGATACCTTTGCAGTGAAAGAGGAAAAAAGAATATTGGTACACACATAAAAAGCTTTATTGCAAAATTCGGTATAAACAAATGTAGTCCAAAACAATAATTTTGGTGATGACATAAATGGCAGTAGATGGTGATGACACCACATATGCAACGTGGTAGAAGCATTATTATGCGCTTGTAGAAAGGATGTTAACACGAAAAAAACTATTCCTTATTCTTTGACAAATGTATGAGACGTCCCGCGATGAAGATCATGTAAGTCCATTACTAATGGTTGTGGTCAAAACCAATTGTAGAGCAATGGAATTAGCTATTAAAACCCAAACTAAATGAATTATTACTTCGTATTTATACGTAAATTACATTAATGTTGACATTTGTAACTTTCCTATTGTATCACAGGCAACAACACACGAGTGGGGGAACTCTTGTTCTATCGTGAGATGTCTGCAATATTATGGACAACAAAACGGCTTCTTCATTAATTTCTTATTGAGTTATATCGCGCATGTAGCATTTGATGTGAAAGCTGTGTAGTGGCAAACATTGCAAACGGGAACATGTGTGGTGTAGATATTTAATTTTTTGTTAAAATCTTATAACTCAATAATGCATCAGCCAAAAGATGCCAACATTATTAAACGTACCGCAAACGTAACAACCCGTTCCACATATCCATTCGCAGTGGCAATGTATACTTAACATGAACAACATATCACAAGCTTTCTTTCATGTTTTTGTATTGCAAATTGCTCTGATGTTTTTGTTGGTATCGTTAAGACTAACCTTTTTAGTGGTAAATATGTTTCAGGCAGATATCACCAATGAATGCTGAATAACAGAAATTTTTTCCCAAACCTCGAAGACATAAACCAATCGTAAATCAACGAATCGGCCGTAAACATAATGGAACATTAGTAGGCAGAAGTACAACCATTCATCAACCATAAGCGTATCAAACAAAATCTGATGGCATAGATCGATTGCCATAATACAAATACAGAGGAACGACATATATATACACTGACACATCGTTACTGTATGTGTGATCCATACTGGCATGTCACAATTATCTGGTTTACCTTACAATAACATGTATACTTATTGTACATCGCAATTTCTCATATGCCCAACAAAATTTGGTTTGCCATACTTCGTCAAACCATCTTGTCCGAAGAAGTTGGATCCACCAGGCCTGTTGAAAACATCTATGGAACAGTGTCCATAATTGTCGCATAGAATATTGATGAACACTTAAATATGCATGTTTAATAAGAGTTTAGTTTATCATATTGCAATAATAGTGTCATTAAATTCCTCAACTTAAGCATATTTGTAGCATTTGCATCTTTGGAATTAATTCCTCTTAATTTTTGTTTTGTTACAGGTTCGGTAAAATGGGCATAACTCTCTATTTATAGATCAGAATGGTGCAATTCTTAATGTTTTGGAAAGCTGATTCAATTGTCTACAAGATTGCATTTCACAAGCATAATCAAATTCGGGCTCTTAGTGGACCAAAATTGGGCTTGAAGTGAACCCATCTACAGTCTCGGCCCAGTCTGACCAGGCCTCAGTATTTGGACCGTATCTCTCAAAATACGTATCCAAATTGTGCAAATCAATATGTTCTAGAAAGCTGAGAGAAATATCTACAACTTTCATGAAGACATGTGATTAAAATTCACAACATTTCGATGTCAAAATTGATGGTCAAAGTCGGTGCCTAATGATCCCAATTGTCAAAGATATTTACAACTAATATTTGACAATTATGCCCTTGTAATTTGACAAGTTTGCCCCTGGATGTATCTATAAATAGAGGTGCCTTGTGACCCATTAGGGCATCTTGGCCTTGGCTGGAACATTTTGGCTTTGGCTAGGATCTTGTATTGTGTTTTGTGTGTTTATGTTATTAATGAATTTCCTTTTTCTTGCATTTTATTTTCTTTCTATTATAATGTTCTTCTAA
Organism: Boswellia sacra; assembly: GCA_013180625.2. Taxonomy (NCBI): domain Eukaryota; kingdom Viridiplantae; phylum Streptophyta; class Magnoliopsida; order Sapindales; family Burseraceae; genus Boswellia; species Boswellia sacra. The sequence goes on from SNVD02012817.1 coordinate 311,763, forward strand.
TTTCTCTTTTGCTAAGGTGAAAGGGTGAAACCCTTGATATGAGAATAAGGATTCTCTAACCCTTAATATGTGCTTAATAATCTTAATCTTATAATGTTTATTCAATATGATTTATATTTAATTTCTTAATCAATCTTGACACCACTCGTAAAGTGGAGGTCTTGATCCATTGTCGACAATCCTTGGCACATCAAATGCTTGGATCCTTTCTAGATGATGTATGGTTCTTCCTTACCGACACGAATCTAGTTAGGAACCTTGATTTGTTGTAGACATATGATGATTGGCACATTGGATGCTTGAACCCATTTACAAGAAGTGGTATAATTATTGGTAATGAAACAAATATAATTCATATAACTAAAATGGGTTAATTATCCTTATTTGAAATATCAAGGGCGGATCCCCTAACCTTAGCCTTCATTGTTATTGTGTTAATTCCTCTTGTATTTTAATTATTCTATTGTTTATGAACTTTTTATTTTATTTACTATGGTAGGTTCTACCACCTTATGAAATTGTTCTTTAATTTACTATGGTTGGTTATACCACCTATTTCCATGGATGGTTTTACCTCCTCTTGCTTTTTGTTTTATATTTGAATGGTCGGTAATACCACCTACCATCTTACATACTTGTTGATATTATCATGTCACCTCTTTGAATCATCCATATCACATTTGCTTATCTTATAATTTGTAACGCTTAAATTCCCTTCCTCGTGGATCGACCCCGGTCTCACCGGGTTTTATTACTTCGACACTCCTATACTTGGGAGACAATCCTATTTTCGGATGTGTCAAATATATGTAACAAACAAGCACGATTTTCCGTTGTAAACAATGGTGGACGGAAGCAACGATATTTCTAGAGTGGACAACTAACAGGAATCGATTGATTGCATTTTTTAGAAAGCAAATGGAAATTAGTTGCATTGCGAAATGCAAGACAGAGCAGCAAAGCCAGCGTAATTAAACTATAACAGAGGAATATGTGATACATTATAACAACATAACTCATCGTGGAAAGTACCTATATTAAATAAATCAAGAATTTATAAACGGGTACAAAATTGGAAGAGCCATATGAGATCCAAACCGTCATAATCTTCAAACCCATAGTTGGCATAGAGTCTACCAGGCAGATACGAACAAATTGCACATTCACAAGTTTCTTATCCGTTACTTTTTTATTTCCCTAGGCAAAGGCGTTCGCAATCAACAAGGCGAAAACAAAGTCTAAACTATAGTAAAGACTGTTATCTTGATTTCGATTGCATAATGTTTTCAAAACTGACCTGTAACCGTTCAAGTATACGAATTGACATATGAATTGATTATTGAACCTGCGTATTTGTACTCAGTAATAGTTATAATTAAGCAACTATTTCTTCCACATGGGGTCAAACTTATGTACAAATAGAGGCAACAATGACACTACTCATGAACTGTTGATTGACATACAAGATAGCTAATTACAATCACTGTCGGTAAGATGATATCTTTCCCTCTCTTCTAACCTGTACTTAGTTAACGGGACTAATTGAAGATAACAAAACCTAAATTAATACCATTTTCATTCCATTAACTCGTATGACAGTGTCCTAAATGGCTTTACTATATGGAGCATTCATAAATTTAATGTTAACATTGCCAATGCAACTAATTTACTAAAATGTTATAGTCACACGCGAAGTAAATTCTGCATATCCAGCATTTATATGTTATAAAATCGAAAATTTGCTAACCTGGTCGATGCAAGCCGCAGGTTTGAGTGCTCTGTCAGTGGATAACGTTACTAGTTACGCATCTACTATCACGTAATTGCCTTCCTAACAACATTTCACCTAAATTTCTCTCCCTCACATAACGACAAATGAAAATCGTGTGCTTTTATAACTATAACACTACATTCCTTTTTTTAAGGCTAAGAACATAACATTTGCTACTAATAACCAATGTACGAATTCCACACAATTCCTTCAAACAAAAACATAAATTTCACCCAGTTCATGAAACATAATGCCAGAACTTATACCTCTATCTTATCTTAAGCAACGAACGAGTAATTTAACTCGATCATTGCACCATAAAACGATATGCCAAGCATTTTATACAACCAATTCAACGTTTAAAGATGAAATGTTTAATATGGGAAAAACAACCGTCAACACGTAAAAATGACATTCGCGCATAAAACAAGAATGAAACACAAGTCTCTCTCCATTATTTTATATGTCAAATACAACTTAAACACGTAAAAGGAGTACGGTATTACCTAAGGAGATCCGACTGGGCCCGCTTGTCACTTAAGTAACATACAAATGAAATGGGTAGTTATTGGAAGCAAACAACAGTAGTAATAATATTATCTAATTTGTCGAGGATGCTCTTTGTATTTTCGAAACATATTGCTTGCAAGGCAGAAGTCGATTTCACAGTCTTCTGAATGTGACGTAGTCTATCTTCAATCTTTTTGGTGGAACGACCATTCACACCATTTGCCATGTCATCCTGTACAAGTCGACAACTTTGAGAATGCCAAACGGCTTTTCATAATATAACAATGACATCGGCATATCTACAATCATGTTCCATAACAACGATAAAATTCAAATGTGCGATACAAAGACGACAGAATTATGTCAGTAACATATTAAAAACTGAGTTCAAAATCTTTTGAACCATATCGTACTATAAATAACACAGTCAATCGGAGCAAATTCTATCAATGTATTGGCACAACTTCTTGCTGCATCGACAGTATATAATGTTGTACCTTTAAGCGTAAACGATGAATATACAAAATAATGCACGTCATTAATATGGAAAAACATATTTTCCATGGATAACAAAAGGGGACATCAACCCATGCAACTTCAATATAATTGTAAACGGAGTATACAAGAAAAATAATTATGGTCAAATCAAATCTTTTGAAGGTTATCATTTCCTGGCAAACTTATGTGAATAACACATGTGAAGCCAATTACTATGTAACGATTTCCATACTTTTCTGTACAATATGCCATAACTTGTATATAATTGTATGGAATATACATGAGTGTATGTAACAGGTCATGTATGAAATGTACCAAAATGGAACACAATCACCATGTTTTCCGGCTAAATTAATGTCAGGATATATGTATATGCAGAATTCTTTACACAAATCACATACTCAGTAACCCAAGAAGATTTCATATGTATACCATAATAGTTTGCCTACGCCGCTCCTGCTGCAACCACAGTAGACATCTTCGTATCTTGACCGCATCCCATTCTATGATTAGCACAATTGATCTGTCGATGAGAGTAAGATGTGTGGAAGCATGATGTACATAATATATCTTTACCCCTCCAACATTGAAAGAAATGAATGTTAAAGTACAGAGAGAGTAAGTAGATAAAGATACATCGTTAACAGATGAAGATATGAAATAAAGGACAAAATACCTGCAGAAAAAGCAAGCACCCGGAAATGTTTGAACATTTGCACTGTTTGTACTTCAACACACTTTGTCGCAGTGTAGCGAAACAAAATCGTGACCAGTTCATTTCTCTTATGTTCCTAACATCTTTGACCACATGCAGATAAGAAGCCCTTACATGCATTATTGAGGTTGGACATAGCAACGTTCCCATGGCAAACAAGAAGAAGCACCTAAGGAAGTCATCATCTGCAAAACTCAAGTTTTACAGTGTCTGTGCCAGAAAATCAAGTCGTAGTATGCCACTCGACTTACACTGATACCTATTGCGAAGGTCTTCGATGTCAAAGTTAGGCCCCTCCAACAGAACAGTATGGCCACCATTTGCGATGCCCATTGTTTCCGTAAAGCTATCTGCAGTAATTCAGAATTCATTTCCCATTGCCAATAACTTACAAGTCACTGGATTCCAATCATCAACCAGCCTATGACATAGAGAGCGTCTCAATCTCCCCCACTTTGTCTGAATAATGGAGCCAAACCCAAGACGACATATTGCCTCCTTCTGAGCACTTGTGAAGGTCGATACACATCGAACAAACCGCTCTGGACTACAAACTGTGTACATATTCCTCGTATTCCTACTCTTGGATAAAACCTAATGCACACCAAGTGCATAACAATTATTACACACTTTGGCCTTAACATCATCAAAACCTATGTCTTCTGATGTCTCTTCACGCCATAAATTGCCACTTTGGTGTTGTGGACTACGAGACAACTAATCATCAAAAACCAGAAATAAGAACACCTAATTCAATATGCAATATATTTGCAAGTTGGGGTTAATACGCAATAAACAACATGTATAAATGTACATAGCTTGGTTGACATTTTGCATATTATGAACAATCGTTCAATATTTGGCAGTCATGCAAGATAATACATGTTCAGAGTTAAACCCAACATTAACATGTTCGGTTAGTACATGATATTAGCATAAACTCATAATAAAGTTTGCTCATTTACGCAAATTGTAAATACAATGACGTATCTGTAAGGTTGTTAAACTTACAGTATGAGGTTCTGTAGAATGAATAGCTCTTGATTTCCTTGCTATCTTCCGAGACGGTCGACGTTTTGTATCCAAGCAATGCTTTAATTCTGAATGATGATGTCTGCCCATCTGAATATACTGTCAACATTTGATAACTATAAGAATAGGATTTTGAAAAATAAACAAACAGGAAGTCTTACATGGTTATAAGGTCCCATTGTGGACTATAGTGATTAATTGTTTAATCCTGATAAAATCAATTATCTCGTAAATAGCTATCCCTTTACATAAAGGCTAGGCTCGTTATCCACTGAACAGATTTGCAAAATACATTGAAACTATGTTATGTTCAAAATCGAAAACTATCCAAATTCTAATCTACTATTGTGCAATGAGGCAAATACAGTAAGGGCCACTATCCCTATTACTACATAGAATTTGCGTTTGCACCCTAGAGTCCTCAATTTAACCATTTGGCAAGCATGCAATAAAATAGGATTAAACTTTTAATGCCTCAACAAAGTCATATTCAATTACATCAGGATTTCCATTTACACAACTAAAATAATAAAGCTTATGCAATATAATAAGATGAACTTCTTTTATAAATAACATTAGCAAGAACTAAACGGCACCTACTACAACAACATAATGAATGTATAAAATAACAAAACACTGAAAATTTTCCTTTGAAATGTCATAAAATAAACCTGATGATCACGATAACAAATTGAAATGTTGCGGCTGTTTGTGCTAAGGGCTATTCAACTGATATTTTGATATATATTACCGTACTTAATGTTTGAAGTAGTTCTGCAATAATGAACCAAAAAAACAATAACTCAACAAGACATGTACGAAAACAGACCAATTATCAATGTTATTTTTAAATGAACAAAATTCGACTACAAACCCCTAGATCAGTAAATTAATCAAATTAATGTATAAAACACGATAGCAAAATTACAAAGGCAAGTAGTTTAATCAATCTATTGGTGAGAAAAACAGAAGCCACAAAAGCTCCATGAATAACAGCATTTCAATCCGGAATCGTATAGATCCTTTAAATAAACAAACCTAAGTTCTCTTCCATTCCTTGAATCTCTGTTTCAATTCATTTTAATTACGCTAGGAATTTCTGCATAATCTATGGAGTTTAGGGAATTGACTGCAGATTATCTGCATCATCAGCTGATTACACAAACTTTGTGAGAAGTTCTTAACAAATTGATTTGTTTGTAATTTCTTCACATTGTGAAGAAATGCCATTTAACTTACAATCAACAGTTCATGTGCAGAGGGCCACCTGACAAAAGAGGAAAGACAAAAGGAGTATGGATACTAGGTCTATTGCCTTATTGCATCAATAGAGTTTCAAAGGCAGAGATGGAGATGGAGTTGTAGTGTTTTACCACTTTCATATCAAAGATAAAAAACCCACACAGAGATGACAGATTTCGCAACCGGAATAACGGCTTATAGGTTAATCTTGGAATAAAGAGCCAAGTGAAGGAAATGGGTTGGATTACATGCTTTAATTAAGGCCCATAACCTTGCTGTATGTTTACATCAGCTGGACTATACTATGACTCTGATGTTTGCGTCCATATCAATTGTTTTTAGAATAGATCTTCATCATGCTTTTATACAGATTACAACTTATAGATTACTAAAACTTGACGTAAGGAAATTCAATTCATATGCCAAATATAACATATCCCCTGCTAACTTTCTTGCATGTTAACTTTGCAAATGTACTTTAAAGTTACACCATGAACAAGATTCTTCTTTAGGCATCTTACCATTACCAATATCAATAAAAATCTGACAAAGAAGAGATGAATAAAACAAGAAAATACAAATCTGGATTTAAACAAACAGTCTAAATAATTATATCACCAATAACAGATTTCCTGCAGTAATTAACTAATTCAAAGCAACAAGAACAATATCATCCTTAAACGAGATACTATGAATAGCTATAGTAGGGCTGGGAAGCATACATTCGATTAACCTATAGCATACATTCGATTAACCTAATAATTGATTGACTCTGTACTAATTAACAAAGTAATAAACTAACAAGACTAAACATAAAACATTAAAACAAAAAAGGCAATATCCAAACCAAAAAAGCTTAAATGATTTCTAAATAAGCCATAGTAACAAACAACAACGACCTACATAGTTTATAGGAACAATCAAATTTTTATGTCAAATATCCCTGAGCCCAATAACCAAAGAAGATACAGATTGCATTAAATTTATTTACTTGGTATGTGCCTTCCTTCTATTCGAAACAAGAAAGACATTACCAATCTAAAAAATTTCATCATAATTAACATTAGATTAACCAAGTGTATGATGGATAACTAGCAAAAAAGGACAACTCCCAGCCAGTTTCTGGATTCATATAGTAACCAGAAGCACTACAATGATTTTATATTGATTCCTGCTTTAGATATAAGCCTCCAACCAAGCTTCAATATCAAAAATTTAAAACAAAAAATACAAGCACGTGACACCTCTACAATATCTGATATCCAGGCCATCACCAACACTTTCATCTGTGATTGTAAGCTATTTTTTATCGGAGAATTCATTGCATAATTACTGATGCAGCACCCAAACAGAAAATTTCATGCACCTAAAGTTTGTTACATGGTTATTACATATGCATGCTACTCTACATAATGCATCTGTTTAAGGGTACTCATTGTGGCATCAAGGCTTCGCTTTGTTGATGAATCTGAATATATCTACATTCACTATACACGAAAATTCAAATATATTTGCGACTTCGACTCAAGCTTCAAACATGTCATCAGAATTATTAAATTTTTATTTGGAACAGACTAAACTAACAATCAAATCGATATAAAGTAGTTTCATATAGACAACCTCTAAGTGAAGTATTGTGATTAAGCAATCTATTAGCTACTAGCTATCAGCTATAAATGTTACCTCATCTTTCCTTTAAATCTTGCCTTCTTACTTAGCTACATATATGTACTCCGACAGTTCAATTATTCTGAAACGATTATTACAACTTGTAATTCCGAGTTACTTCTGCCAATTGTCAATGAACTGAGTTTCCGATCCTCTAAGATACAAAACAAACTACTAAGGCTTCAAGCAAAAATTTCGAATACCTCTATGCTAACTGCATGTTCAAATTCAATTTCAACTTTTCTTTTTGTGCGTTCTCTGTTTCTTATATTAATCTTTTGCAAATGTAATTCCCAAATGATTGGCCAATTGGCCAATCCATGTTGTAAATTCAAGGAATCCTCAATCAAGTAAATCATACAAGCCCAACAGCTCTAAAACGAAAGTGTAAACATGTGGTAGTTGGTCAATTTCCTAGCAGGCAAATTGAATATTCACAGCTAACTAACACAATATTCTGCTATTTTGGAAACAGAGTAAACATATGCACAGCAAAAACATCGTAATTTACAAATCCTAACTTGCAAACCAAAATTAATTCAGCTAATAAATTCAGAATCTTCACAGAACACTAGTTGGCAGTGATTGAGTAGAAGCTTGAGGCTTTTACTCGGACAGTAAGGAGGGTTATGATCCGTGGATGAAAGCACAATCTCCATAAGTTAGATAAACCAAACCTCAGAGCACCAAGCTATACTTCAGGTGAAGATGCCTCCATACTTCACAAATGGGGGATTATTGAGCAGCTGGGAGCAAGCCTGGCCTCCTTTCAAGATAAGGCCTGCGGGGATGCTGCCCCGAAACCACCCTTTAACGATACCCAGTTTAGTGAAGTAAAGTTCTAGGTTTTTCTAGGTTTTTCTTCACCTCTCTATAATACAATTCCTTCAGCAAGTAACTTGTGAGAAAATTGAATGTCGATAACGCGAATTGACTACTATCTTAGGGGTTTTGCTCCGCGTCAAGATGAGAGGAAATGAGAGAGAGATGACCCAAGGACCGAGGATGAATGCTACCGGTATCCCAGGTTGTAGGTAAAACTTCTAAACAGTGGCCTACAAAAGGACCACCGTTGGATTAGATACTTAATTTAACCTTCTGATCGGACGGCCACTAAGGCTGCTGTATCTATACAGCAGCTGGACTACAGCCTGACTCCTTACCTTGTTCTACGAAGGATAAAGGTCTACAAAATTGTCAATGCGTCTATGTATGCTTATAATAATCTTAAATATTAAACTCATTCCCAATCAACAAATCTTAAGTTTCATATCTATCTTATAGTTCTGATGTCTTCGGTTTGTTGATTTTTCGTGTTCATGCTTGTCTTAGCTTGATTTGTATTGCATATATTCTTTTTTTTTTTTTTGGCTTCATTCTAGACTAAGAATTGTATATATATGCTATATATAAATGCATCACCTTAAAATTTCTAGGTTGTTGCTAACGCCTGTAGAAAGCTGAGTTTGATTTTCTTTAAGAAAAATTTGAAATTTAACTATATGCATAAATCAATTTACCTTTCATTATTGGTTTTTCAAGAGATCAGTGCCGACTCAAGCATTTTTGGGGCCTAAGGCGAAAATGATATAAGGCTTTTTGATATTCAATATAAATAATTAAATAAATTTCACAAAAATGATAACTTTTTTATTTAAAAAATTTTATCATAATTCTATTATTATTGTTTTACTCAATTACAGAATTTTTGTTAGTATAAATTTATCGTTTTACTTACATATTTATCAAGAGGCTTTGTTTTAATGTTGAACTAATTTTCTAAATATTTTAATAATTTCTTCTTATCAAGGGCCGTATTTTCTAATAGACGCTTGTATAAAACTAAACAGTAAATAAATAAAAAAATAATATTGATAAAAAATAATAATAAGAGTAATTATGGAAATTGAAATTTTACAGAGATGACACATCATTTTTGTTAGTAATCTTAGGAGAATGAGAGACTTTGAATATTTAATAGAGTTATAACGATAAGTTTATAACATAAATAAATAATGCATATAAAGTTAAGAGCTTGAATTCATATATTAATATTTGATTATTTTTAATACCATATATCAATTTTAACCTTGGTTTTTTTTTTTTTTTTGAAATTTTAAGATACATTTTGTATAAATTCATTATAAATATTTGAGGAAACCATTTAACTTTGTATTTTAGTTAAACTTAAATTCTTGTAATAATTTACAAAAAAAGATAATATATAAAAAATCTTTGAAAAAAAATTTTCGTAATTCATTGTAGGCTTACATAAAATACAGGGCCTTAAGAATTTAAATAAAATTTTGGGGTCTTATCGAATTTGAGGTTTTAGACCTTAATGATATAATATAAACTTTTGGGGCCTTGTTTAGTTTCAAATTTGGAACCTTGATGATGGAGCATAAACATTTGGGGTCATTTGGGACCCTAGGCGAGTGAAATATTCATTGTAGGCTAACCTAAAATATAGGGCCTTAAGAATTTAAATAAAATTTTGGGGTCTTATCTGAATTTGAGGTTTTAGACCTTAATGATATAATATAAACTTTTGAGCCCTTGTTGAGTTTCAAATTTGGAACCTTGATGATGGAGCATAAACATTTGGGGCCATTTGGGACCCTAGGCGATTGCCTCACTCGCCTAGGGTTAAGGCGGCACTGCATGAGATGATGATTAGGAGAGAGCAAGAGCTTCCTAAACCGGTACGTGGCAGCCTCTTGCATAATTATATATAGGAAATAGTAAATAGAAAGTTGCATTCTCTTTTTAAGACTATCTCAAGAACTATTTAAAGTGTATATGTATATATAGATATGTGGCTTAATTATAGAAGTACTATTTAAAAAAATAATCTTAGGATTGAGTTTGAGGACTTGTTTCCAATGCTCTTTCAAGATAGAAAATGAACCGAACCATAAACATAATTGATAAAAAATAAACGCAATTTTGGAACAGGACTGGCATACTGGGATCCTCAATTTACTTACACCTCACAACTCTCACAAGAAATTTTTTTTACTTATCTATTTGTTTTGTACTTTGGAGAAGATAATTAAGCTTATTCATGAAATTGCGCTCTTGTTTTGGCGTTGGCACTCCGAAAACTAAATAGAGCTATGCGAATGCTTCCACTCTTTTTCTTGTTGGCACTTTGTTGGGTCGGCAACACAAGTGAACACAACAAGGTCGGGTCAACAAAATAATCTAAAATAATCCTAAACGATAACAAAATTGAAACATAAATTAACAACGGGGTTATAGTGATGGTCCCTCCGTGATTAACTGATCTCAGTCGTAGATAAGGTTTTTGACGGTCTATATTTTTTGAACCCCTTCAGCCGGCCACCTAGAAGCTCCAAAATTAGGATTTGCATTTAAATACAATCACTGGGTTCACAAAGGTGACAACTGACAACCTGTATTTGGCATTTCATGTTACTCTCGCCTCATTGGAAATTGTTATTGCTCAGGCACATGTAAAGAACATTGCATCTTCACTAGACTTAATTAAAATTTTATTATATATGTTATCTGTTCTTATTATTTCTAAAAGTTTCGGGAGGTTCATGGGTCAAAGACAAATCACATATATATATAAAGTTAATAAAGATATATAGGATTAACGTGTATCCTAATGACATATATTAAAACTTAAAAATTTGTATATTTTTATTACAATAATTATTTTATTATATCACACGCGTTAAAACCATTAATTAATTGAAGATGGCGATCTAATTTAGTGATTGGTTATCAATATTAATTAGGAATAACATTAGAGGTAATGCTAAGATTATGATGCAATGACGCATGGCAGTTTGGCTGACCTAATCAACAAATTAGAATAACGTTTTTGTCTTTAGGGTAAGTGGCAAACACTTCGTAACATTAGACATTCCATTCCCATCGTCATCTCGTTAATTTAAAAGTTCTTAATCTGAAAAAATATATAAAACATTACAAACCCACTAATTGGCTTATTAATTTTTTAATTGAGTGTAAATAATTTCATATGAGAAACATATTAAACTTGGTTAAAGCTTCTTCATAGGATTAATAATAACCGTCGTTAAGTTTAAGAAGAAAGATTCTAATTCTCTGCAAAGGGAAATTAAGTGATAGAGAACCGAAAAGCTTCAAATCAATACACCAATGGCTACAGCTCCCTATCTCTTCTTGTCCGTCTTCATACTTTTATGCAACCATCTCAAGATAAGTTCAAGTAAGCACAAACAGCAAAAACCGGTGCGTGTCCAAATTTTCGGAACTACTATAACTCTAAATTTATTTTATTTTATTTTTCAGGCACTTGCACATTGAATTTCACTCAGTTCCCATATGAAGCAAAGAGTGAGTGTTTTGACATGGGCAAGGGCTCAGCTGTAGCAATTCTAACTGCACAATCATGTTGCGACTCAGCTTTGCAATATATCTTCCGAGCAATGGCTATAAGAACCAATCATTCACAGTCCATTTTCCTGGAACAGACAGAAGCTCAAGATTGCACAAATGAATTCCAAAATCTTCACGAAAGGACTGATCTCTCCAGATGCCAACTCCAGGATCATATCTCTTCCTCAGCACCAAATCAATGCTCACAAGGTGTTGATTCAGTTAAAAGTATAGTTGGGGTTGACAAATACAATACCTTCCAATCCAATTGTAGGGACTTGTCAATCACAAATCACAGCGACGACACTTGTTATAACTGTGTCGTCTCCTTTAGAGAGAGTTTGGAAATTCTGAAGGGAAGTACAGATAACTCAAAAGGGTGTTCTGAAGCTCTACTACTCAGCCTGGCAAGCTCAGATGTAAACTCCCCCAACTGGGTTCCTGGAACTTTTTCCTGTTTATGGAATGAAATACGTAAGAAATTCTCTCTCTCTCTCTTTTTTTGTCGAACAATTTTACCTCTATTGCTCGGATGTACTGATCAAGTTTCTGGTGTTGCGTTTCAGATTTTGTATTGCCTACAAAAAATCGAAACAGAGGTGCCTATTAGAAGAGATTAATTGATAGATAATATTTCTGTTGATATTTATCAGAAGTAAATGCAGTTTATTATAAGCTCTAACTTTGGCTGTCCATGTAGGTGAGGATGGTAATTATCTTCTGGGCTCCAGGAAACTCCTTGCCATAGTAATCGTGGCAGCGGCTCTAGTTATTTTAGCTCCAATTCTTTACAAGTTAACAAAGAAGCAACTTCGATATACAAGTCAAAAAGATATTGAAAATTTATCAGGTAACTCTAATATATATCTTATTATGGGAAATGGATAGACCCCCTTTTGATCTCAGCTTCTATCTAAGTTGATCATACTTATAATTTGGCATTTGATATATATATATATATATATATATATATATATATTTTATATGTATTGTGACTGCAGTTACAGTCCTTAAAAAGACATTAGAGGATGAATCGAGAAGTCCCTTCATCTGCTCCGACATGTATATTTTCTCACAAGACGAAATGGCCAAAGCTACCAATTGTTTCGATCCTACAAATTTGATTGGCGAGGGTTCTCTTGGTATGGCAATTATTTTAGAAATTTCAAACATTAATGATTTGATTACTTAATTTGCTTCAAAAATTTGTTAGGGAAGGTATATGTTGGAGTTATGCCTAGTGGCATGAGAGTGGCAATCAAGAGACTCAATGAAGGGAATCATAAGCTTCACACAATCACTGATGAGATTTATAGGAAAGCAAAGATAAGACATCCAAACCTGGTCAGCACTCTGGGCTGCTGTGATAGAGGTGATATTTGTCTTGTTTATGAGTACTGCGTCAATGGTGATTTATCAAGTTGGTTAGCTGGTATGCACCAATTCCTTTATAAAATGATCTTATATATATGCACCCGTATTTTTATCATTTATGAACTTATCCATGAAAAAAATAACAAACTTAATTTATGTTGGGAATATTTATAATAAATTTAAATAATATAATCAAACAACAAGATATTAAAGAAATAACAAAATATGAATTAGAGTAATATATTAAATAAAGAGAATAAATAAAGAGATAGAGTAAGAAATAAGTGGCCTGAGTATTTGGGAGGTATGTCGAAGGCATTGTCCTAAAGTCAAAGAGTCCTCCCCTCGTGCGGGTCAAATCGGTACTCAAAGGCTCCAAGATACAACCCAGTACTCACAGCCTATCTTCTCGATGAGCACGATCACTGGAAGAAAGTAACCTGTCTTCATATGTCGTGGTTGCTCAAAATCATCGAATACTCAAAATATATCATGTTCATGTTAGAACCTTTGAGACTCCTTTATATAGTAATCTCGTAGCTTAGGTAACTTACAAATTAATTCTTGTAACTCCTAAGCCATAAGTTCTTAATAAAAGCATGAACGTTACAAATAATAAGTGTCATAACGTTCATGTTTTTATTATACTTGTAACGTATGAAATTAATCTCAAAATAAATATTGTAACCTATAATGTAAATATTTGTTTTAAACTTTTTATCTCCAACAGTCCCCCACAAAAGGTTTAAAACTTTAAAACTTTATAAAATAAAATATCAAAATAAAAATACTCATAAAATAAAAATTATATATATAAAGAGCAACCTTCTATTATGCAATGGATATAGGTACCTTTCGGGTTTGAACCTACACTTAGTGTTAATAGTATCCATTTGAGAAACCTGAGTGAATAAAGTCTTGAACTCGATTTCTTGACCAAACTTCAAACTATCACACACATAATATCGACGAAGACATGGTTTTGGCGGGTTAGTGCTATTAATGGCCATGCGCTCAATCTTGATTCTCATGAGAGCTTTACAGAACAGCCCAATTCTCACAGTCGCGGCCCTCACGACGCTCTCACTTAGGTGAGTCCTCAAAAGGTATATGTGACCTATACCTCGTAAGAGTATCTAACCTTTGGACTCATTCAGGATAAATATCCTTCCTAACATCACATATAACAAGCACTTTATCATAGGGATAAGCATGATCATATCTCCTCTAAGATATGTCTTTATAGTTGTGCTTAACAAGTCACGCAGTACGGATTGTTCCTACCCATTGAACCTCCTTCATGGGATCTCCAATTACAGAGGTTGGGTTACTTCCCTAGGTGACTCCCTTTGGGCTTAAGCACATCACCCTCGACAATTTAAATAATTAATTAGCATGCTAAAAATCTTTATAATTGTATAAAATCTCATTGACTTTATCTTTAAGAACTTGTTCCCATTATTTTGATGAATGCTTCCACTAGCTCTCTTAAATAATATTTTACAAAAAAAAAAATATTAGAGAGCATAAGAATATCAAAGAGACTATAAAGAAAATTAAATGAGCACTTAATCACCACATAAACAATAATATTTTTAAACTCATACACGAAATTAATAATCATTTAATAATTATGATATCATTTTTTTCTCCAAATATCATAAAAACATTAACAACCATCACATAAAAAAAAACCTCCACATTAAGTAACATTTTAAATACACTAGCAATAACTTCATAAAATATTACTGTACTAATTTGTTAAATTTTAAAACTCATCAAAATAATAACTACACTCAAATCATTGTCATCTTAATTGTACAAAATTAAGAACTAAAATATAAAATTGCTCAAAAACTAGAAACTCCCACATTAAAAAATATTTTTTCAATCCTCACATTAATAAGATATTTTTTGCTAAAACCGTAAATATAATATATAACTCATATATGTATTTAATAATAATAATTAGCATTTATGCTATTATTTCATTCAATACAACCACATAAATTATTATAATAATCTATTAGTATTTTTAACATACTCTAGTAATCAATTATTTAGATGTTATCATCTAATATACATGATAGCCACAAGAAACTATGACTTAATAGCACACCATCATACATATGAGTTTCTAATTAAATATATTAAAAACACATGCTTTATTGTGTAATAAAAATTTGATGCATGCAAGTAACTCATAAATTGAATTCTTAATCAATAATAATTTGCAATAAATATCAGTAATAAGGATTTTTATAACTGAAATATTTATTAAACTATACTAAAAACTCGTAAAAGGTTTTGATTATAAAACCACTACATTTAACTCATCTATATTCTTTGTAACTCAAAGCATTATGCACTAATAATCTAACACTACAACATATGTATAACGAAAAATAAACAAAGATTTAATATATCACAAAAATATTTTTTTATTGTAAATAAATATTCATGCTATCATAAATAATTTTGTATTACCTCAAATAAAAAAATATATATATCTATTACCTCCATATTGTCTTGAGGTTGATAAAGATATCCAATCTCAATACTAAGTTGAACTAAGAACTCTGAATAAACATTTTTGTTGTCAACACAATTTGAAAGCTACGAACACAAAGATAGCCGAGTTGAAATCTACATGTCAAAGCATAATGACAATATGCATATTTTAATGTGACATGAAAAAACAAATAGACAATTGGCAACACACTTTCACAACTTATGCAAGCTTACATTTCTATTGTTTATACATTCAAACATTTGTAACTCATGCAAGGACAATGACTTAATCAATGTTATACTTTAGATCACCCAAAAATTCGCACAAATATATATATTCACAATATAAAGAAATAAATATCAATCCACTAATCATATCATAATTAAATCATACAAGTAGTGGAATCAATCAAAATATATCATCATAACCAAATCTTATAGACCTCTAAAAATAACTTATCTACATAAAAATATCATTGGATAAACAAAACAACATAAGCCGTCAATATACTCTACAAACTATTCATGTTATATACCACCCAACGATAAATTAAGGTAAACAATAAAATATATAAGACATTCTTTGGCTTTAGATTGTTGAGAATATTTGTAATAAATTTAAATAATATAATCAAACAACAAGATATTAAAGAAATAACAAAATATGAATTAGAATAATATATTAAATAAATAGAATAAACAAAAAGATAGAGTAAGAAATAAGTGGCCTGAATATTTGGGAGGCATGTCGAAGGCATTATCCTAAAGCCAAAGAGTCCTCCCCTCGTGCGGGTCAAATCGGTACTCAAAGGCTTCAAGATACAACCTAATACTCACAGCCTATCGTCTCGTTGAGCACGATCACCAAAAGAAAATAACCTGTCTTCATATGTCGTGGTTGCTCAAAATCATCGAATACTCAAAATATATCATGTTCATGTTAGAACCTTTGAGACTCCTTTATATAGTAATCTTGTAGCTTAGGTAACTTACAAATTAATTCTTGTAACTCCTAAGCCATAAGTTCTTAATAAAAGCATGAACGTTACAAATAATAAGTGTCGTAACGTTCATGTTTTTATTATACTTGTAACGTATGAAATTAATCTCAAAATAAATATTGTAACTTATAATTTAAATATTTGTTTTAAACCTTTTATCTCCAACAATTTATGCGACAAGAAATTAATTTTGTTATTAAGCATTGAAATATTATTATTAGGCGATAGGAGGATATCAATCTTATCATGGGACCAAAGGCTTCAGATATCAATTGGCATCGCTCGAGGCTTATGGTTTCTTCACAACAATCCCTTGGAGAAGATGGTTCATGGAAACATTAAGGTAAAATTAGTTTAATTTATAAAGTTCAATTGGGGTTACTAATAATTATTTCTTAATGTAACAGTCCAAAAGTGTTTGACTAAAAATTTAGTACTGTATATAACTACCAACTAGATTGGTTAAATTTGGATGAAGTTGCTAATATTGGAATAATATGGCTCAGTTGAGCAACATATTATTGAATGAGAGACTAGAAGCCAAGATTTCAGACTCCATCATCACAGGAAGTTACAAGCTAAAGAATGAAAGTAGGGTTGCAACCAGAGAAGACGATGTTCTCCATTTTGGAGTTGTTCTGCTTCATATATTGACAGGAAGGAGTAAGCCAAAATCTCTAGTAGAGGAGGTTAGTTTCTTTAAATTGTTTTTTAAAATATTTTATTAAAATATTAATTTAAAATCAAATATGAGCAGAAAAATTAATATGGCAATTATAGTAGATTAGTTAACCCCTGCAAAATCTGTGTTGTGATTTTAATAGGCAAGAGATACAATATTGAAAGGAGGAAGCATAAATGCCATGGTGGATCCACGCTTATATGGGGCATATGTGTCAGTTGAGTTCAAGAACATATTATCAATTGCTGTGCTTTGTACAAGTCCAAAAGAACATGAAAGGCCAAACATGGAACAAATTGTCAGGAAACTTGAGGAAACACAAATTTTAGTATAAAACTTTTAGTATATGTACAAAAATATTAAATCACGAGACAAATTAAATTAATTCTATCAATTATTTATTTATCTTTCAAATTAAACCCTAACTAGATTGTAACTTAGAATGTTTGCCCTAATTTTTCTCATAAGTTCTGAACTTTTTTCTTCTCTTTTGATTTACCATTTCAATTAATTGACGTGCATTGAAATTAATCTACAAAGGCTCATGTACTCTTAACTTGGATCAAAACTCAAGCGGTCATAGTGATGTAATTAATTTGCTTGCCCCGGTAGGAAAATGATGGTGTGGGCTGAGACTTCGGTTTTAGCATTCTGAATTTTAGCATCTTTTACCTCCCTCTTTCAACTTATAAGCTTCCTCACGAAGAATGAAAAGGTCAGAATTTTGTAAGATAAACGAAACACGAAAATTATTAAAAAAAAATTGTACCTAATGAGTATCTTTATTTATTTATTTTTCTTTAAAATACTTCTGCCCTTTATTTATCCAACAAAATTATTACATTTACAGCAATTATAATTGTACTTCTATTTATCCAATAGAACTAATTAATACCTTTATAAACATTATAACTGTACTCTAAAACAGATGATTAATTATAAATAGATAGATGTATCAAGTTATAAGTAGTTCTATGTACAATATATTATACACATAATCTTCCATTTGTGTTACAACCCTTTTCAATTTCTTTAATATTGGAACATTTTGATGCCATTTCCATTTGTGTTAAAAAGGCTTTCTATTACTTGTAACTCTAATAAGTCGTATATAAAGGGAATTAGAGAGAGGGTTAGAGCACGAAGCTTGTTTTTTAGATTGTTCTATTAAGAGAAAAGAGTATAGAAAGGTTGGGAGAAACAAGAGCGGTGAACTGTGGAGAGCTGGATTTAAAGAGCTTGAACAGCTAGCGTACTTTCTCTGTGCATTGTAGCCTTGTAAACTCTTTGTTAATTAGTGGATTTGAGCTACTCTCCCATGGATGTAGATCACTTTGATCGAACCACGTTAATTGCTGATGTTCTTACTGTTTTATAATTGGATTTCTTGATTACTTTGCTAAGTGATTATTAAAGGTCTTAATTGCACTTGGAGTTTGTTCTGCTTGATTCTTGCGTAAACAGGTTTCTTGATTCAATATTCATAACATTTTGTATTTGCGATAAATGATCACCTCACGCATATAGTTAAGTCTCATGAAAGTTTGTTGTTGGGCTTTGAAAGTGTCAGTACGAGTTGCTTTGCTCTAAACCATAAAATAAAGATTTGGGTTTTATTACATGAAATTGGCTAACAAGTAGTAACTAAAAGTTTTCAAATTAAAAAAAAAAAAATTGAAATTAATAATAAGTTCATAGAGCTAACCATTTATTCAAAACCAACAAAGAAAAAATAGGAATTTAATAGCTAAATTAAGAAGAATCTACAATAATTAAGCTTCTTTAAACTACCACAACTTTCAAAGATTACATATATACCGAGTTATAAACTTGATCACTTCCATCACATATATTGTGACCAACACCACACCACCCCAAACCCACCGCCCGCCACAGCCTCGCAACACGCGCGCCGTGCCCCAGCGCCCCACGCCGCCACCGTCTCCCTCCCCCTTTTCCCCTTTTCTTCCCCCTCCTCCGTGCCCGCCCCCACCACCACCCCCACCCCCCTGGGGGGCCCCCAACCCCGGCCCCAATAACTATATTTCTTAACTCAAAGAAATCCACCAATAATTCCAAATTTAAATTTCTCAACTCAAAGAAATCCACCAATAACTATAATTTGTTTTTCACTCAGAGTTATATACACCTAATAATCAATTGATAATTCCATAAATTCTATGTCTCATTTCTTTATTTTTCTTAATTTCTTTTGTGGCTTCACTCTTGAATTTATTCTGAAGTTAAAACTGACTAGATTATGGGTTAGTTTAGGATTGTTGTTACTGTAAAAATAAGTAGCTTTTGTTTTGCTAAAAAAAAAAATTAGCTTTAGAAAAAAGCGGGAGGGTGTTTGGTAAACTAACTTTTAAAAATTGTTTTGTTTTTCAAAAGTAAGATAGAAGTGTTTAGAATTGCTATTGCTAGTCTGTTGTAGCTTTTATTATATATAATGACCAAAATAGACATGTGTAGTATTCATTCGTAATATTTAACCGTTTTTTACAAATTTTATATCAATTATTTTTATATGAATATAAATAAAATGTACAATTAATTTTTTATTTATGTAAAACATATGTATGTATATCCTATATGATTAATTTTAATTTCATTGAATATTAAAATCAAATTCATTTGAATTTAATATTTTTGTAATAAATGACATATTTATTTATAAAATAATTTAAAATTATAATAATATGTTTCAATGAATATTATAATTAACAAAAATATATAAAAATATTTAAATTTGTTTTATGAAATTCAAAAAAATTACAAAAAATAAAAAAATTTAAAACTGTTGCTGAAGGGGTCACCAGCCGTCGTCGGAGACGGTCGCTGGCGATTGTTCCAGTGGTGCATCCGGTGACACCATCCACACCACCATGATCGCCAGCATGCTATCTTACCATCTACAGTGGTTTTCACAGCAAAAGACATGCCGTTTTGTAGCCATACATGGCGAAACTTTCCCGCAAAATTCTGTCATCTTCTACGGCTACATGGCACATATTTTACCATTAAAACTACCATGGATCTTTAGATTGCACGACGGCGATCATGGTGGTGCTGGCGATGACATCAAACATGCCACTAGAACGGTCACCAGCGGCGGTCCAGTGACCCTTCCGACGATAGTTTTAAATTTTTTTTATTTTTTTGCAATTTTAATAAATATAATATTTTTTAAATTTTTTAAATATATATAATTAAAAATATTATATTAATTAAATATATTTTATAAAAAATAAAAATGAAAGAATTTTGTAATTTTATTTTTTGAATAAAGATATTTTAGACATTTCTTACTTCAAAAGCAGAAGCAAGCCTCCAAAAGCAGGTAGTTACCCACTTTTGGGGTCTTTTATAAATCCAACTTTTTTCTGCAATAGCTTCTTTTTGAAGCGGGTGGAGAAGAAATCCGAAACGCCCCTGGGTTGCTGTTGCGGCAAAACAAAGCATTTTTTTTTCTATAGCAACTACAATCCCAAACTGGCCCTATAACTTTTTTGTATCTCATTAGATCATCAAAAGCTGAGATAAAATTAGATGAATAGAGAATCCTAATTCATCTAGTGTGATATATTTGAGCAAATGAAACTACCAATCAAATCAAATCAAGGGGTTGTAAAATTCCAAACAAAAAAAATCAATTAAATCAAATAAAGGGTATTTAATAATCTACATTTATTCTGAGCTTTCAACTATTATAATTGTTATTTATTTTGTTTTTTTTTTGGTAGGTAGTACCTATTTAATTTTTTTCTCGGATAATATTATTGCTTGCTGTAATTATAGTTGATAGAAATTTAATAGACTTAAATTTACCATTTAGTTGAAATGAAATAGGCATGCTCAGGACAAATCATCCAAAAAAAATCATGCAACTCCAAAACAACATGAAAGGCCAAACGTGGAACAAGTTGCAAGGAAACTCGAGGGAAACACAAATTTTAGTATAAAACTGTAATATGGACAAACATATTGTTGCAAATCACAAGACAAATTAAATTATTTCTATCAATTATCTATTTATCTTTCAAGAACATATTGTCAATTGCTGCTCTGATGTTTGAGCAAATGAATCTACCAAGTGAATCAAGTCAAGGCATCTAATAATCTAAAATCAAACTATCTATCTGATTCTAGGATTTTGACTCCTGTAATTATTATCCACTCATTGTTTTGGTAGGATGCTATAGTTATTTAATTTTTTTAGAACAATATTTCTTTTTGAATTATTGTTGAAAGATATTTACTGGACTGGAATCTACCTTTCAGGTTAAGATGGAATATGTATATTCAGAACAAATCATCCCAAAAAAATTCATATCATAATACTTTTAACTAAATTAGGAAGAATATTTAATATCATATTAATTAATTTATGTTAATTAGAACTATTTACACCGAAAGCTATGCTTTACACTCTTTAAGGAAACAATGTATATATTATTATCAAATTAAAGCATCAATGGCTGATAAAATTTCCCACATAAAATCAAAATGAGATGGCTCTTTTATTTATGAGTTATGAACCCTAGTTTTCTCATAAGTTCTGAACCTTAATTTTTCTTCTTATCTACTACTTAAATTAATTGATGTGCATTGAAATTAATCTTCAAAGGCGCATATACTCTTAACTTTGGATCACTCAAGCTGTAAGATTGATGTACCTAATTTATTGCAGTTTGGGAAACTATGGCATGGTGGTGGGCCTGGGAGTTAGGGTTTCAGCATATTGAATTTTAGGATCTTCTGCCTACCGCTTGTTAGGTTCTTGAATAAAAAGTCTTGCTTTTTGGGGGAAATATCATAATTAAAACGCAAAAATCCGTACTCAAATATAAAACAATTAGTATTTTAACCTAAAACTTCTTTGAAATATGAGTAAAGTCAAGAATTGATTAATTTAATTAATAGCTTTTGAAATATGAGTAAAGTCAAGAATTGATTAATTTAATTAATAGCTAACCATGGACATTGGACAGTAATTTTTATGTGCAATATTTTTATTATAAAAACCTTTCCATTTTTTGTGCGTCGTGTGCTTTCAGTCTTTCCTAAGTCTTCATCGTATGACCCGTAAAACAGATGCATTGAACACACTGCGCTACAACTCATCTCACTCCACCTCAACATATAACCTGAATCCTAATAAAGAGATAAAACAAATTAGTTTCCTCTTATATCTCAATTTTTTATTGGTTTCGAAGATAAGTGTATGTATCAGCATGATTTTCATTTCTAAATTGAAATGGTAAAAAATTTAAGAAAGCAAATAAACACAACTTGGAATCAATAGCTCAAGTGTATATATAATAAGATGTCATTACTCAATAACTCAAGTGCACAATAATATGTCATTAAATCTTCATGTTGCTGAAGGTATTTGTGTGTCCCTCTTATACATAAGACTAGCTATCACCTCATGGAAATAATTAAGCCTCATGCAAAATTTCTTTTTGAGCTTTTAAGGCGAATCATGCCGCTTGCTTTGTTTGTAACCTTCTAATACATATCAAACCGCCCATATTTATTTAGCTTAATTATCCATTTGCCTATCACTAATTAAGAGATTTGTGCTAATTAACAACATATCAAAGATTTAAGAAACTAACTATTATTTATTTGATTTCTGTCTCCGAATTATATATGGCTAATAATCAAATGATAAAAAAATTCCATTAATTCTATCTCTCTTTTTTTTTTTAAAGTTCTTTTGTGGTCTCACCCCGGAATTTATTCTGAAGTTAACATTATCTAGATTATTGCGGCTGAGATAAATTTGAGCAAATCAAAGTGTCAATTAAATGAAATCAAGGCTCATAATAATCTAATTTAAATTAACTATCAATTAATTGAAATCAAGGGTATCTAATGATCTACATTTGATTTGAGCTTTCAACTATTATAATTGGTATTCAATTATTCGGGTAACTAATAAGCTAAATTTGATTCTGAGCTTTCAACTATTGTCAATGTTTTTTAATTTTGTTTGGTAGCTAGGTAGTGCGTATTTAATTTTATCTATAGAACAATAGTGCTTGTTTTAGATATTGTTGAAAGAAATTTAATGGACCTAAATCTACCTTTTAGATTGAAATGAAATGGGCAAGTTCAGGACAAATCATCCAAAAAAAATCGTGCATGAATATTGTTTCACTAAATTTAGAAGAAATAATTGGAAATAAATTAAAATTAATTTTATATTTAGTTAATTTATCCAACAAAACCTAATATCTTGTATTAGTACTTGTAGAAATTTTTTTACAGATAGTCCCACTTTAAAAACTAGATAAACTGTTGCAAGTAGATTGATGGATACTGTATATATGTCTATTAATTAAATTTATATTTAATTGGCCAATAACTCCCCCATATATTTAGCTCAATTAATTTCATTTAATTGTAACCATGTTCAAAGATTCCCTATCGAGTTAAACTAAAACAATTTTAATCGCATGATATTATAAAAATCTATTAGTGATTTTATTTTATTTAAAAAAATTATTCAACCCTTTAAGCAACCTCTATCTAGCATACGTGTCATCCACTATCAACTCCACCTCATCAACCGCGCCACCAAAAGTCGGTAGCTAATAATTTCTTTCTTTCTCTGGGCTCAAGAATTAACAAACAAACAAAACGACAAATCTCTCTCTCGTAATCAACTCCTCCTCATAGCAATCTCTTCTACAAGGGACAACTCAACCGACTTACAAATCACTTCCCAGTTTTTTCAGCTTTTAAAATCTGTTATTTCACACAAAACGTGCTTCTTAATTTTGTTCTTCAACTTTTACCGAAAGTCAAGTTAATTAAGACTGAGATCTTTTTGTTGTTTTGCTTTCAAAATTATAACGAGAAGTGCTTCGTTTCACAGCTGCCAAACACGTTATTGTTCGTGGACAAATGTGTTGAGCCTTGAGCGGTTAGAGCTTTCGAAATTGAAATGGCGTTGTTTCGTAAACTGTTTTATCGGAAGCCACCTGATGGACTGGTCGAGATCGCCGAGCAAGTTTACGGTTCGTCTTCTCTTCATTTCTTCCCGTGTATATGCTGTTAATTGATTCTGTGAGCTGGTGATGTTGTAGAAGTCATGTTTGGAATTGGAGAGCTAGAATTTGAGAGTTTGATTGGCAGTGAGGTGAATTGAAGAAGATAGATATCAGCTTCTAGTTTTTGCAATTTTTCGCTGTCAATTGCCGCTGAAATTAATGGAAAACTTTATTTGGAATTAGAGGAATATTTTTAGATATAAATTTTAAAAATTAAATTAAATACCGGTTTACTTTTTGCTCTCTGTTCACTTCCTTCCGTTTCACTTAAGTTTGAAGTAACTATTTTTTTTTTTAATTTAATTTGATTAACTTTTCGATTCTAAATGCTGCGTTTGGCTGTGAGTTATAAGTTAGTGTTTGGCTTCTGGCAAGATAGAATTGATAATTAACGTAATTCGGTCATGTGTTGAAGTGATATTTAATGAGATGTAAAGTGGCTAGAATAAATACAAACTAAGACTTGCTTAAATGTCTTGCCATGACAACCTGATAGTCACTATCGATTTGTGATCCATTGTAACTGTGCATTAAAGGAAATGGCATGATGGTTAAAATGTTGCATTGGTTGTCCCTGCAAATGGAGGCAGTGGCATTTCTGTGAGAGAGAATAGAGAAGCTTCAAACTGGACTGTATTATATTGGCAATGGAAGTTATGATTTTACTGGGCTGGAACTAATAGAGTCTTGCTTATTTGTGGGAGACTTCAATTTCATCAGACCTGGATTAGATTTTTCTCTCTCATGTTTTATCTCAAGGAGCTTCCCTAAATTGTCTTTGTTCAATTAAAACTTTATGCTTATATCAAAATAACAATAGATAGAAATAAATATTACTGATAAAGAGTTCTCGCAGTTTAGAAATTTTGAAATTGAACTTTTGTTGATGACTTATGATTACTCAATTTGTGCACGTGTAGTTTTTGATTTCTGCTTTACCACTGATGCTTGGGAAGAAGAAAAGTATAAAGTGTATCTAGGAGGAATAGTTCAACAACTTCGAGAACAAGTTTCGGATGCCCAGTTATTGGTGTTCAATTTCCGCGAGGAAGAGACAAAAACCCTGATAGCTGATATCTTGTCTGAGTGTGACATAACAATAATGGACTACCCTTTGCACTATGAAGGTTGCCCATTGCTCACTATGGAGATCATCCACCATTTTCTGAGATCCGCAGAAAGTTGGCTCTCACTAGGGCAGCGTAACCTGCTTCTGATGCATTGTGAGAGGGGTGGTTGGGCAGTTTTGGCTTTCATGCTGGCTGCTTTCTTAATTTATAGGAAGCAGTGCAGTGGAGAGCAGAAGACCTTGGACATGATTTATAGGTATGGTCCTCGCAATCTTTTGCAGTTGCTCTCACCACTGAATCCAGTTCCATCTCAGCTGAGGTATCTGCAGTACGTCTCAAGGAGGAATGTGGTCTCAGAATGGCCTCCTCTGGACAGAGCTCTCACCTTGGATTGTGTCATCCTTCGATTTATTCCTAATTTTGATGGAGAAGGGGGTTGTCGTCCAGTATTTCGGGTATATGGACAGGATCCTTTTCTTGTTAATGATCGAAGTACCAAACTGTTATACTCAACAGCAAAAAGAAGCAAAGCTGTCCGGGCTTATAAGCAGGTGATAAGTGCTGCCTTTCTTTTGTTGTGCATAGTTTTGTTCTATTTGAACTTTTTTGATGCTTATTAGTGAACTGCAAAGTGATTAACTTGTCCTTAGTTTAGGTTGCTTTGTCTAAAGAGCATGACCAAAAAAATAAAAAAGAAAAAAGAAAATTGGAAGAGAAGAAGGAAACTGAACCAACAAGGATTTACCCCTAGAAGCCAAGCAATACATGGCCTTTGGTGCTCCAATCTTGCCAACTGCCTTGGGAAGGCCAGTTAAATATAAGAGGATTCTAGGAGTCTAAAGAGATAACACATTAAGCCTGTTAATGAGCCATATTATTTGACGATCAAGGATGGGAACTCTCCCTAGGGGATTATGAACCATACTCTCTTCTGTTTTTCTTATTCAGATAGGCTTTCTGATGAACAAAATGGAAGCTGCATCTTGTTTTTATTCTTTAAAGTTTGATCCTTATGAAGTACTAAAACAAAAGGGTTTGAGATTCGAAACTTGGTTACAAGATAAACAAACTTTTATGTTCAGATAATGGATGCCATTTTGCTTTTTACGACTAGGTGCCTTTTGCATTGGATTCTTTACACCTCATAAGTCAGACATGCCCTTGACAAGGAGAAAGTTCTTGCCTTCAACAAAGGAGAGAAAGCCAAGAACCTTTGGATGTGTTGCATTAGCTTTATTTTGGGTGACGTGTCAAGAAAAAAACAACTGTATTTTCTCAGGCAAAACATGGGAAGAAGTTAAGAGTCTTATGGGACAAGACACGTTTTTTGCCATCTCTTTTAGCTTCTGTTTCTAAAGAATTTCAATATCCTTTTTTTTACTTTTTAATCTAACTAAACTGGGAATGAGTTGTTAGATAGTTGTTTTCTTGAGGACTGTTGTGGGTCTTCTCAATTGTCTATATTTTCTAGATAGTCTTCAAAGGTTCATCTACACATGTTTGTATAACTCTTGTCCCCTCAGAGGCTGTTTCTTCTTGTGGACACATGTTCCAATTTTCTTAATGCTCTTCTTCATTACTATATTTTTTTTATTTAAAAAATAAATAACTAAAAGTGGGTTACTTCAGGTTTACATCTCTTGTTTCATGTCTTGATTGTCAATCTAGATGGTTTACTTGAAGCTGGTTTTGATAGATACTTTAAGACTAAGAGGTAGTTGGTAGAGCATTGCATTTGTCTTTTGGGAACTTCAATCGTGTACATGGTTGAATCTGCAAGATTCAAGCTAGATCTTGGGACTCTAAATGTTGACTGAGAGGTTTCATTTACATGGTTTTATGCATTACATATATTTTTGTTCTGCAGGGTTTTTCTTTTGGTTTTTTAATTAGTGATATGTTTAGTATATTTTATTGGAGGCATATCTTCTCTAATGTTGCACCTACATTTGATCCAAAACTGAAATATATGATTGCTATTGCTGCAGGCAGAATGTGAACTAGTTAAAATTGGAATCAATTGCCATATACAAGGTGATGTTCTGATTGAGTGTATCAACTTGAATGATGATATGAAACGAGAAGAGATGATGTTCAGGTTTGTCTTTAATACGGCTTTTATCAGATCAAATATATTGATGTTGAACCTTGATGAAGTTGACATATTGTGGGATGCTAAAGAACTATTTTCGAAGGAATTCAGAGCAGAGGTATATGTTTCAGCTTCCTGTGTTTGGATTAGCTGTTCAGTGGTTTCTTTTTTCCTAACAATGATTTTCTTTCTGGCCGAAGGTTCTTTTCTCAGATATGGATGCTGCAGCTTCTGTTGTCGATTTCGATGTTACTTGCTTTCAGGATAAGGATGGCCTGCCAGTTGAAGCATTTGCTAAAGTACATGAGATCTTTAGCCATGTGGATTGGTTAGATCACAGGGCAGATTTGGCATTTAATAAGCTGCAACACTTAAGTGCATCAAATAATCTGCAAGACAAGTCAGATACCGATTCTAGCCCAAGTGCAGGAACTAGTCCTGTACTAAAGGAAGCTTACCCTACAGATCTTCAAGATAGAAAGAAGCTCTCATTTTTGGAGGATAGCCCTCAGAGCTCAATTTTGTTGGCTTCAAAGATCCAGTCTGTGCCCTCACCAAAAGTGTCTCCGGATAACTGTGAGAGTGAGGAAGGGTGCCAAGTTTCTCGTAATGCCCTTCAACTACCTAGTCAATTTGATGTCATGTCCCAACAGACATCTAAATCTTGTCATTCTACGTCACTTATTTGTACTTCTGTGCAAGAGTCACCTCTGCAGGTATTAGGACATCATGATACTTCTGAAGCTGCTGGTGGTAAATCTCTGGTGCATGATTATAAATCATTTGTAAGAGCTGAGGCAAGTCATCAGATGACGGCATCTTCTGCTGACTCCATTCGAGCTTCAGCTTCTGCTCAAGCTGTCCCATTTAAACGTCAATCTGTAGATGTTGAAAGTGCTTCAATTTCACCACCAACTCCTCCATTACCTCTCCCCCCACAACCTTCCTTGACTTCTAGTGCCTTGAAAGTTACTCCCCCTACTCCTCCCCTACCACCACCTCCACCGCTAGTACCTAATCATCTTTCAGCTTCAAGTTTGGCACATTCCTCACCTACCAAAGAGAGTGAATCCCTTTTAGCAGATAAGGTGTCATTAGACAGCCCCATAGCTGCTCCTGAGGCTTCAATCCCAGTTACAAATTCCAATTCTTCATTTTCTATTACACCATCCACTTTGGTTCCTGAAATCGCTTCAACCGGTCCTGCACCTCCACCAGCTCCTCCTCCT
Source organism: Boswellia sacra (assembly GCA_013180625.2). NCBI lineage: Eukaryota > Viridiplantae > Streptophyta > Magnoliopsida > Sapindales > Burseraceae > Boswellia > Boswellia sacra. The sequence continues at coordinate 340,617 of SNVD02012817.1, forward strand.
CCAACACCACCTCTGAAAACTCCAGTCTCAGTTAAAACTTCAAATGCTTCATTTTCTACTCCCCCTCCAGCCCTTGCTGTTGCTTCATCGCCAACTCCCTCACTTCCACCTCCACCTCCTCCAATGCCACCTTTGAAGGAGACATCATCTAATAGAACAGGACCTCCTCCACCCCCACCCCCTCCTGTAACTCCTGGAAAGTCTGCTACCACTGTTTCATCTCCAGTTCCACCATCGCCACCTCCTCCCACTGTGTCCTCAAATTCCCTTCCTGTGCCCTCTGCTCCCCCTCCACCTAAAGGGAATTCAAAGACTGGCTCACCAGGAGTTTCTCCCTTTAATGGAAAGAGTCGATTGTCGCGTACTATTAGTTTAAGGGGTCATCAGACCAAAAAATTGAAGCCATTGCATTGGTTGAAGTTATCAAGGGCTGTGCAGGGAAGCCTATGGGCTGAAGCACAAAAATCCGGTGAAGCTTCCAAGTGTGTTCTGTTTTTCTGAAAGAGAAGTTCTCTAGTATATGAATGATTAGTTTAAGTATAACTTAATTCTTATGAACTTTTACGCCTCTCTATATAGGGCTCTGGAGATTGACATGTCAGAACTTGAGAGTCTTTTCTCAGTAGTGGTTTCAAATTCAGATAAAAAATCTGGTCTACGCTGTCGACATGGCCCAAAATCTGATAAAGTGCAACTGGTAACAGAAATTTAAACCCTTAACTTTTTAACATTTTATAGTTTATTTTCTTCCTTTTTATTACTTTTAGTTGTTAACATTGATATTTTAGGTTAGGTTTCACCATTAACTAGATACTGTTAGATATAAACCGTTTTGACATCATAATATTCAAAGCTAGTCTAGGACTTCTTTTTCCTACATCATACTATGGGTTTCAATCCAGAAATGTTGAATTTTAATCAAATCAAATGTCCAAAAATTTTCTAATTTTAACAATTAAATAAAAAAATTCAACTTAGAAATTTCATTGTTTACGTGAATGAATTAGTTTTTTCCAGATAGACTTCCCGATGAATTGCCTAATTAATTGATTAATATCTTCTATTACACAGGCTGCGCATTCCTTTTGTAAATTGTATGTAGGCTGTTAAATTTGAAACTGTAACATGTTAATTGTTAAATGATTAAGTCAAGTGTTGGCTCTTATTTTATTATTACTGTTTATTTACAGATGGCAGCAATCTACAACATTAAACCATGAAATAAAACTAGCATCAATTTTGTAGCAAAACATCCATAGTGTGAACTCTTAAAAAGTGGATATCTTTGTCATTGTTTATGTTTCTCTCATGTCTGGTTCTTGGTATGTCAAGTTGGTGAAGTTTTCATATGTAAGATTCATCAGCCAATTGCTAGGCATACACCTCCATAATGAGGGATGAATATCAAATTTTTAATGTGTGAAGCATCATGAGCGTAAAGCCTATCATTGTGATATGGGAAATTTGGTTTTGGAAAGAGGCCAAGGTACAGGAAATGGAAGGGAGAGAAAAAATAGATATTAGAAAGCTTTTTCACTCATGCCTTTATTCGATGAATTCTAGACTACATATATAGCAGCGGAAACGACTAATTAGTGCTGAAAATCTGCAGAACAAAATAACTAATCTAATCTGAAAATCTGCAAAATATTTGCAGAATAAAATAAGTGAACCGATGCAAAAAAGAAAAAAGAAAAAATCAAATGAAAATCAGAAATGGACCCCCAAGTCTTCCTTCTCCTGCATGCATATCATCCCTAACATACATATCATTCCGCCTCACTTACAGTATCCTTGTCCACAAGGATAAAATCAGGATAAGATCTTGCAAAGCGGCACTTATTTTCCGAAGTCGCATCCTCCACTGATGCACCAACCCATTTAACTAGGATTTTAGGCTTTGGACAGTAATGACCTTTTCGTATCAGACGGCGATCCATAATAGCCTCATGTTGCGGAAGGATAGTTGCATTATCTGTCACCGGAGGAAGTTGAGAAGAAGTAGGTAAAACTGGTCCCAAATGCTTCCGTAATAAACTAACATGAAAAGCATTATGGATTTGGGAGCCAGGAGGAAGAGCTAACTTATAAGCAACTGATCCGACTTTTTCAATAATTGGATAAGGACTAAAAAAAGTGGGGCGAGTTTTAAGGAACCACGAAATGCTACTGAGGTCTGACGATACGGTTGTAACTTCAGATACACATAATTCCTAACATTGAAAGTTACTTCTCGTTGATGTTGATTTGCTTGAGATTTCATACGGTCTCGAGCCTGTAAAAGGTTTTGTTGTAACTCGCACAAAATAGAAGCCCTATCGCGGAGGTAGTCATCCACTGCTTGGACTCGTGAAGTACCAGGTACATATGCTAGTAAACTTGGGGGCGGAATGCCATAAACAACTTCAAAAGGTGACAATTTAGTGGAAGAATGAGTTGCTGTGTTATAACGAAACTCAGCCCAAGGAATCCATTCCAACTATTTTCACGGCTGATCTCTTACAAAACAATGTAGATATTGTTCCAAGGTACGATTGACTATTTCAGTTTGGCCGTTGGATTGTGGGTGATAGCTAGAGCTCATGCATAACTTGGTACCTTGTAGTTGAATCAAAGTACGCCAAAAAGAGCTGATAAACACCTTGTCTTGTTCACTAACAATCGTAGTAGGAATGCCATGTAAGTGAACCACGTGTTGACAAAAGCTTTGGCTACCGTAATGGCAGTACATGGGAGCTTTAAGGGGACAAAGTGGGCATATTTGGTCAACCGATCCACAATTACCATGATAACAGTATGCCCATCCGAATATGGTAACCCTTCTATGAAGTCCATTGAAATGTCAGTCCACATCTGCTTGGGAACAGGTAGTGGTTGTAGTAGACTAGCGGGCCTCATTTTGTCTACTTTATATCACTGGCAAATGTCACAATTTTGGAAGAATTCCTTCATCGTTTGGCTCATGTTCGACCATAAGAAACTAGGGGTGTTCAAATTAACCCGACCCGACCCGACCTGATCGGGTTAGTCGGGTTGGGCCAGATTTCAATCGGGTCTTGTTGATAAATAACTCGAATTCGGGTTACAATGGTCGGGTTTTTGGGTAATCGGGTTTGGTATTTGTCATTAAATAAAGCTAAACCCGATCAACCCGACCCGATCCGACCTGATATAACGGGTTATATGTCGAGTTGATATTTTAAAAAATCCGATATCGGGTCAAAATAACCCGACCCGACCCGACCCATGAACACCCCTATAAGAAACTATGCTTGATTTGGGCACGAGTTTTATGGTAACCAAAATGCCCTCCTAGAGGTGATGAATGACAATCGGCGACTATTTTAGGAATTAGTGATGAAGTAGAACTCAAATAGACCTTATTCTGTTTGAACCAAACTCCATCTCTCTTCAGCAATTGGTTATTCTTAGAACTTGTTTGAGATAATTTCCCATAAAATGGGTCTTGTTGAACCTCTCGCTGAAGTATTGGCCACCAATCTGCATGTGGTAAGGAAATTGCTAAAAATTGAAGCTCAGTCATTTGAGAGATAAGGAATGTACACCTTGGTTCTCAAGCCCTTTTTTGTACTCAATTTTGTAGTCATATCCAAGGAGCTTAGGCAGCCATCACGTTTGAGCCAGGGTCGTGATCTGCTGCTGTAGCAAATATTTGAGATTTTGTGGTTAGTCCGAACCGTAAATGGTTTCCCAAGTAGATACGGTTGCCATTTTCGGATTGACTCGACAATGGCAAGCATTTCCTTCTCATAGGTGGATAAGGCCAAAGCAGAACCTTTTAAGGCCTCACTAAAGTAAGCGACTGGTCGGTTTTGTTAAGAGAGGATTGCTCCAATTCCAGTCACACTTGCATCACACTCAATCACAAATGGTTGGGTCAGTGCCTTTTTTAATTGAGTGAAAGCCAATATTGTATCATCATTCCAATGAAAGCCGTCTTTAGTCAAGAGTCTAGTCAAAGGACCTGCCATAGACCCAAAATTGCGGATGAACTTTTTCCGTAATAGCCAGCTAAACCAAGGAATCCATGAACCCTTTTTACCGTCGTTGGTGTAGGCGAATCAATGACTGTTTGTATTTTGGCAGGATCAACTGCCACTCCGTTTTTAGAGATGATGACCCAAATAATTAACCTGTAGAATGGTGAATTGACATTTCGATTCTTTTACAAACTAGTAGTTAGTCGAATAAAATTTCCAAAACAAGGCGTAGATGAGAAAAATGATCTTCCCATGTTTTTGAATACGCCAAAATGTCATCAAAAATGACCAGAATGAACCTTCGAAGATATGGGCGAAAAAGATTATTCATGAGACTCTGGAAGGTAGCAGTTGTGTTGGTGAGTCCGAATGGCATCAGAACGAAGTCGTAGTGTCTCTCATGTGGGCAAAAGGCTGTTTTTGGAATGTCGTCTTCTTTCACACAGATTTGGCGATGTCCTGCCCGTAAATCCAATTTGGAGTAGAATTTAGCCCTGTGGAGTTCATCCAAAAGTTCGTCAATGACAGGAATTGGACATTTATCCTTCACTATGATGTTGTTAAGGGCCATGTAATCTACACAAAATCTCCAAGACCCATCTGCCTTTTTTACTAATAGAACTAGAGATGAAAATGGGATGTTACTAGGCCTAATTAGACCGGAGTGTAAGAGTTCTCTAACCATTTTTTCGATTTCAGTTTTCTAGTAGAAAGGGTATCGGTAGGGTCTTACTGATTCCGTATTTGGCTGTAAAGGAATCTGGTGATCATGCATCCATCGAGGTGGCAAGCTAGAGGGTGTTACATGATGAAATTCGGTTAGGAGGTGTGTAAGGTCAGGTGGATGCGTGTTTGGGTCTTTGTTGTTGCTACAGGGAATAATCTGAAAAAATAACCTGGTGCCTTGTAAATTGAGGAACTCCTTGTCAGTGAGGGCCTCCGTGCCTGCTCATTCCATTCCTTGAAAGGTATGAGTTTTGTCTCCTTCTTTGAAGGTCATCGTTAATTTCTTATAGTTTGTCTCAATGGAGCCAATAGTTTCAAGCCATTGCATGCCCGATACCAGTTGACATGCTGCGACGGCTAAGATGTAATAATTAGCAGTGATGGCATGACGTTGGACTGTAAGAGCGAGACCTTGGCATTGTCCAGTGCATTCTATTTGTTCCCAATTCGCAACCATGACTTGCAACTTCTTGTCATGAACAACTGGTAACCCAAACTTTTGTTTTGATCGATGAAGTTATGAGTGCTACCGTCGTCTATTAAAACCGTTACATCCTTATTCTTTAATTTGCCCTTGACACGGATGGTTTGGGGGTGTTCTGTACCTACAATCACACGAAAAGAAACTTCTGGTATAGCTTCAAAATTCTCAGGTACTTCTTGATTGTCGTCGTCGTCAATGGTGGTTAAGGGAGGAAAGTCTTCTATCATAAATAATTGTGGTCGCTTGCAATGATGGCCCAGAACGAATTTCTCGCCACAGTAGTAGCATAACCCTTTCTCTCGGCGTTCTCGTGCCTCTTGATTGGTGATTTGTCGAAAGGAAATTGGTGGGTTACTAAAACCGTGGTTGGAGTTTTGGATTGGCGGGGGCCCTAGTACGCTAGCCACTGTATTTGTCGTTGTCTTAGGTATTACCGAGGTGATGGGGTTGGTGAGTCTTTCTTTGTAGCAGGTTTCGTTCCTCAGTGAGCCGAGCCACTCCTATAGCGTCTGACAAGGTTTGAGGCTATTTGATTTTACCATCTAAGCGAACGTCATCATGGAGTCCAGCAATAAAACAACCAATGAGAAAATGTTGGGGTAGGCCATCAACTTGATGGGAGAGCCTTTCAAAAGCTTCTTGGTAGGCAACGACTGTTGAAGTTTGTTTGAGGCGAGTTAAAGCTTCAAACAGGTCTTCGTAGTCAGTTGGGCCGAAACGAAACAATACAGCTTTGGTGAATTCTCCCCAAGTGAGGGACCTCGAAACTTTGTCAACCATTTGTGCCATTGCAAAGCAATCCCTTCTAAGTGGAAGGATGCTGGCTGCACTTGTTGATCAGGAGCAATGCCTTTGAAGTCAAAGAACTGCTCTGCTTTGTAAACCCAACCAGTTGGATCTTCTCCATTAAATTTTGGAAGGATAATTTGAGATGGTGATTGGGCGATCAAAGGATGGTTCAAGGTGAGAGGAGCTTGGTTGGTGTGGGTGGTGTGATGATTCTGTAGGGGCAAAAGGGTTGGTTTCAATATTGGAGCTGCGTAAGGTTTGAAGGGCTTGAAGCTCTGTTAAAACTGTTTGTGAAGCGGCATTAATTTCCTTAGAGCTTGACTCATGTCGGCCTAAAGTTTCACTGACTTTGTTGGAAAATTCAGCATTTGTTTTGCTACGAGTGTCCATGATCGGAGCCGGCTCTGATGCCACTGATATGGGAAATCTGGTTTTGGAAAGAGGCAAAGGCACAGGAAATGGAAGGGAGAGAAAAAATAGATATTAGAAAGCTTTTTCACTCATGCCTTTATTCCATGAATTCTAGACTGCATATATAGCAGCTGAAACAACTAATTAGTGCTGAAAATCTGCAGAACAAAATAACTAATCTAATCTGAAAATCTGCAAAATATCTGCAGAATAAAATAAGTGAACTGATGCAAAAAATATCAAATGAAAATTAGAAATGGACCCAGTCTGCATGCTGATCAAGTCTTCCTTGTCCTGCATGCATATCATCCCTAATGTACATATCACATTGGCAATGTCAAACTGATATGTGAAATCTGGAGAATAAACTGAGTATTTAAGAGCCGTACACAGTAAACATACAAAGCGTTCAGTATTTGATACTAGTTCTTGAATTGCTACTTCTTCTCGTGTGTCTTGTTTTCTGATGGCATGGTTCCAAAAGAACATGAGTTTGTGTTGAGTTTTATTTTTCTTATTTTATCACTTCTTGTAGATTGATCACAGGCGAGCATATAACTGCGAAATCATGCTTTCAAAGGTGAAAGTGCCATTGCATGACTTAATGGTAAGTTGATTTACACTGCATCTGCTCGTGACCATTGGCTTCTTCAAATTTAGGATTAAAGTTTCATTATGCTGCGAACAACAATAAATTCATAACCCAATTAACCAGCCCTTTCCATACTACGAGAGTCCTACCGGAAAGCTATATCCTTGTTTTATCATATCTTGGCTATATTTGTGAATTTCTTTTTCGTATATCATACTAGTTTAAGGACTGGTAATTTTGCTCTTTCCCAAAAGATTTTTTTCTTTTTTTCAAGTTTATCCCATTTAGCTCTTTAAATAACGTTTTACTTAGGGGTGTATATGGTTCAGCTTTGATTGGAATGGAAGATACGTACCCTGCATACCAAATTGTTTTAATTTAGTACAGTTGGGAACAAGTCTTGTCGTTGTAGTTTTATGTTGGTATCATTCCTCATTACAGAGAAATCTTATGATACAAAGTATTATCTGCCTTATTGCATATGTGTGACCTTGTGGAACAAATTCAGAGTTCAGTGCTTGCTTTGGAGGAATCAGCAATGGATGCTGACCAGGTTGAAAATCTTATAAAATTTTGTCCAACAAAGGAGGAAATGGAACTACTTAAGGTACAGTGAACCATTATTGGATTAATTGTTACATAAATATTTATTATTTTGATACGTAATCAGATAATCTTCTTTGACTATCTTGTAACATTTGATCTATTGCTAAATGTTAGGTAGCTCAAGATATAGATACTATCTCTGTCTATCTCTTTCCGGTGGATCTTGGCTTACAATCGCATTTCTGTTTCTTTTGTTTAGGGCTACACTGGAGAAAAGGAAAAGTTAGGAAGATGTGAGCAGGTCTGTGGATTTTATTTCTATTTTGTTATTTGTTTTATAAGTCTCTTGTCCAATGGAAATTTAGTACTTCAGATATTTAACTACTTTCTATACATATTAAAATTTTTTTTTCCCAAAAATTCTTATATCTGTCCAACTGATTATATCAAAGTTCTGTTGGAGAGGGTTTTTCAATTGGAATGTCATGCATGATCACGATTAAAGGTTGATATGAAATTAGCAATTTGTCAAAAATTCAAATCTGTTTTTTACTCTTTTTCATCTATTTTTTTATTTTTTTAATTTTTTTAGTAATACATGTGAACTTCTATGTTATCAATTTATAAGTTTATTACCGCTTTGTTTTATCTGCTGGATGTTTTCTTTATTTTCATAAAATAATGATTTATGGAATGATACAACTTGCTTGTTTCTGAACAACTAACAATTGCATTAGCTATTAACTGGTATTAAATTTGTTAAAATGACAATTGAACTATGATGCTCTTTCTTTCTTTGTGTATCTTAACCAATACTTGTAATCTTATGTAAGCTCATTTTACCATAGGGAAACATATTTGTTAAGTATTTTATAAAAGATATCAACTTATAGTAATATGGCAAAAGATATCAATTTATAGTAATATGGCTCTGTTCACATGAGCAATAAAGAACGCTTAATATTTGATAAACAGAGTTTAAGTGGTAGCATTAAGAGGCAGAGGAAGAAGAAGATTTTGCGTTTCTTTTAGTATACACATTTTGTATGTGGTTGATATGAGTGGTTTTCTTCATGCAGTGCCTTTCAAAACATTTTGTCTGCTTACTAGGATGGTTACCCATGCCTCTACTTCCTTGAAAAACTAATTGCTGGATCAATTGCGAAGTATTATTCCTTTCTTAGAAAAATAAGAGCGTCCTAAGAATGTCACTGATTTTTGCTGATTAGTGAATGACATTGTGTGACACTCTGTTGTGCACTAATGGTTGATGAAAAACTATGTAGATACCTGCTTAGTTGACTTATATAACTGCTCTATGCAGAGAAAAAAATTTGGTACCAAGTAATTATGTATTTGGATTGCTATTTGTAATTTAATCTGCTTTCTGAATCTTAATTAACAGTTCTTCTCAGAGTTAATGAAAGTTCCGCGAGTAGAATCCAAGCTCAGAGTTTTCTCATTCAAGATTCAGTTTCAAACCCAGGTAGAATAAGTATTTATCTACATGCTTGCTAGGTGTCCTGGGTTTGTGTGAATTATTAATCTGGATTTCTTTGTTAACCATTCAGGTTTCTGACCTTAGAAGTAGCCTGAATGTTGTGAACTCTGCAGCAGAACAGGTAAGATACATTTTTTACTCTCATACTTATTTGTGGGACGGGTCAATGTCTTTATTGAAGGATTGATGTTAACATTGATCTCAGTACTATGTTCTTATCAGGTCAGGAACTCGGCCAAATTGAGGAGAGTCATGCAGACAATTCTTTCATTGGGAAATGCGTTAAACCAGGGAACTGCCAGGGGTGAGTTAAGATGTTTGATGGCTGTTGTCTTGGAAATTAATAATCTAGTATGTAATCTTTATGTAAGCTCATCATTTTTCTCTCTCAGTGTTATGAGTAAGCATGATTATGTTGAATGCTAGATATATTGAAAACCTTCCAAGGGAAAATCTTCTTTTTTCTATGTCTTAAGGAACTTTTAGAAGTTGCTTTTTACTGGATTAGTTTAGACCGTGGGTCATAAACTGAAAGCTCTTGAGAGGCTCAATAATAATTGTTTGAGGAATCCTTCGAAGCATCAATCATATATGATTGACTGACATGTCTCCATAATTTTTTTCAACACGTTTTCCATATTGCATCTCATATGTGAGATAAGTTTTATATACATATATTATCCTGACATGTGGTAAAATATTTATTCGCATGTGGAAATATGGTAAAGTTAATGAAAAAATGTTAAGCTAGAGCATGCCCTATCATTACATATATCACTTTACATTTAGCTTTGCACCTTCACTGGCTTCTGGAACAAGTTTCTTTTTTTTTTTTTTTTTTTGTATTTATCATGTTTAGAATGGTGCGTGTTGTAACTGTTGTTGCACTGGATTTTACTTTTTTCTACTGGCTTCTTAAGTTTAAAGCTTCACATGGCTGTCACTACGAGTTTTATTTTATGTGGATCACATAAGTAGGAGACATGTCTTTTGGCATTTCTGTTATGTACTCACAGTATGATGTCTTTACCTGTGATAAATCCATGTCCTGTGCTGCTTTGCCTATTGCTTGACTTTCCGGTCTCCTTTTTTGGTCTAATTGTTATCATGTGACACTGTGCGATTCTTTTGCTATTTTATATGCACAATACACATATGCTGTCTACTTTTATTCTTAATCTTATTTTCTTTAATTCTTCTTCTTATTATTATTTTTTTATTTTATTATTTTTATTTTTATTATTATTATAATAATAATATATTTTGGCTTCAGGCTCTGCAATTGGATTTCGGTTGGATACCCTTCTTAAACTCACTGATACACGTGCACGGAACAACAAGATGACCCTCATGCATTATCTTTGTAAGGTAAAAAAATAAACCAATCATACAAACATCACAATCAACGTGATTGAATCAAGAAATTTTTTAGGATTTTCCATTAATTTTTTATGAATCGACGCATCTAGATGGCTTTCATGTAGCAATTTTATGTCAAATATTGTTGTTATGGGCCCACAATAATATGGTTTTTCCAGATTATTTATGTGGTATTGTATGAATGAAAGAAGCATTTGTCTTGATAACATTATTCACAGTATAACTGGAGCATTCTTGGGTGCTCCTTTATTGAAATGCATAGATAAATGCTTCTTTATTGGAATGCACAGATAACATTACTGGTTGTTCTTTTTCAATTCTGCTTTATAACCTGCAGGTGCTTGCTGATAAATTACCAGAAGTTCTAGATTTTTCGAAAGAGCTTTCCAATTTGGAACCTGCATCAAAGGTAGTCAGTATATATTTTCTATTATTCTTTATTATAGGAAACAGTGCAAGTGTATTGTTTTCAGTGCAAATCGATTCGACAAAAGATGTCATTTCTGACTGATGTCTGATTTCCATATAGATACAAATAAAATTTTTGGCAGAAGAAATGCAAGCAATAAGCAAGGGATTGGAGAAAGTTGTTCAGGAACTGTCCATGTCTGAAAATGATGGTCCTATATCAGAGAATTTTCAAAAGGTATTTTAAACATGACACTTTGTCTTGCAATCGGGCATGTCTGCTTATATCTACCCACTTTTTGGCTTCCATTGCAGACGGCACTTGTTTGTAAGGGAAATGCTGCTCTTGCATTAATACTTATGTTTTTCTTCTTATTGGGTTGGTTATTTTTTGATTGTATATAATTGGTTGGTTAAGGTCATGGATTGAAGTAAACATAGTGACACATTACTGGAGGTATGAAGATGGTGAATTTAGAAAATACTTGTCAACTTTGATTTAAAATAATAAAAATTGGTTTTCCAGAATAAGGAATTATTATGAGCTACGAGAAATGAGTCTTAGCCATATTCATTATTTTCATGTGCCTATATGTTCTTAAAGTTCTTTCTAATGTCCTCATGTCAACAAATTGCTCGTTTCTTCTCCGTATATGGGCCTGTGTTGCACCTACTATTTCAGCATTTATCAAGATGAGCATATGAAGTTGGATAACCATGACTGGAAAACAGGAGTTGACTGGATTGTTATTCATATGTTATTCGTAAAGGATTATCATATATGATCCAGCTAGAGAGTTAACTAGAGTTCATTTGGATTATGATCTTACAATAATTTTCAAAAACTAAATGCTATTCAGAAACCTAAGTTGTACTATCCAAAAATGCGTTTATATTCAAAAGCTTTTGTTAAAACTGAGATAATGACGTCTTTTCATTTTGAATTTTTTTATGAGTTTTAAGTATTTGTGAGAATATTTTTGAAGACATTTTAACCAAACATGTTTTCATGCAATTATTTATATCTCTGGTTTTCAAAGACAGAGACTTGTATTTAAACTCTAAAGCAAATGATCCCCTTAGAAGCTACTCCAAGTTCTAGTTTGATTGCCACTGGAGTAACTGGACAGTTGATCCAACTGAAAAATATAAATTACTGAAGTTGCTGACCAACAGTTATATCATAGCATCTAATTGTAATGGGATATTGACACAAAACCCTTAAATATCAAGTCTGTTTGGTTAACAGGTTGCTTAACTGGTGCCAGGCAGCGCAACATTAAGGAAGTTAACTGTATTAAGTTTGTGCTGATAGCAATGTAAAAATATTGCAAGTGCTTACATATGAATAAATATCTGTCATGCTTCTTTAACTGTATTAAGTTTGTGCTGATAGCAATTTAAAAATATTGCAAGTGCTTACATATGAATAAATATCTGTCATGCTTCTTATATTATCCCTCTTCTTACATCTTGTCTTCCCCTTTTCTTTCTACTCTCTCAATTTTTTTTATAATCTCAATGGAACTAATAGCTTGGTTTTTGTTGGTCAGACTTTGAAAGAGTTCCTTCATTTTGCTGAGGCTGAAGCAAGGACGTTGGCTTCACTGTATTCTGGCGTGGTAGGTTGAGAAACTTTCACTGTGAAGAATGGCGTTCATGTTTCATAGTATTTGGTGCTAAGACGGTTCTTTACCTGGAGCTCAATGTTTTTCAGGGTAGAAATGTGGATGCATTGATTCTTTATTTTGGAGAAGATCCAGCTCGTTGTCACTTTGAGCATGGTATGTTGGTTATGTTCAGTTAGTTATCCTACTGATATTTTGATGCTTTATTTGCAAAAATGGAACCCTATTGTGTGTTTTTGTTTGATTGTTTACAACAAATTATAGTTGGTTCTCATTACTTCTTTGATTACTTTATTTATATGTCTAGATAGCGTAGTACTTGTTATTTATGATCAAATTCAACTCTGGCAGTGAAAAACCAAAGCATGGGTTCAGGGACCTTCTCTAATTTGATTTTGCGTTGGAATCTCATTCCCTTACTTGAAAACCTTTCCGCTTCTGATCTGACAGATATTTAACTTTTTAGTTGAGAATACCTTTGTTCTTAAGTTAATTGAAATGTGAATTAGTAATACACTAAACAATTCAAGTATGTCTTCTCTGCGGTAGGTCGCTTCTGAAAATGTTTCTGTCAAAATCAATCATTATTAACAGCAAATAACTAAATTATTGAGTGTCTTGCAGATCTTGTTATGAAATTTTGGTTCACATATCTTTGTTTAATGTATTAATGAACCCACGTTCTTCCAAAACAAGCCACCCTATCTCTTTAGCGCCTTCAATCTATGCCTCTACATGAACAAAGAATTTTACCGTATGATAGAAAGAGGATGGCTCTTCAAGAATCACACCCTGAACACATATGAAACAAGATAGAAATAGAGTAAGGACAGCAGAAAATAAATAGAAATTCTTAGAAGGTTTACTGCAAAAAAAACTTTGGATGGGTAGCACACTGTTCAAGGGGTCTGCCAGTTCTCCCTAGAGACAGAATTTTCCACCCTGAAAACATATCCCCCACCTCTCTCTATTCCCCCTTTATTCTCTAACTAACTCAGCACATGCCCCTGAGAAGGATAACCAATTTCCCTACCCAAAAGGATAACAGAAAAATAGAGAACAATCTCCATTCTGCCCCTCATTTCTTTTTACCCAAGTGGCGCCTAGCATAGGTGAATCTAATTGGAGGCTTATCATTACCCCCTGCCCAAGCATTCACCTTGTCCTCAAGGTGAAAATTAGGGAACTGTTGCTTAACCAAATCAAATTGCTCCCAAATGGCCTCACAATCTGGTAGATCCTTCCATTTAATAAATACTTCAGTAGTGACTCCGGAGCCGTCTGATTTGTTGCGTATATGTTAGGACTCCTCCTTATTCACGGAGTGTAATTCATCCACCAACACACCAGGAACAGGAATATAAGAACAAACAAGAAATCAACAAGGAAACAAACAGAAAAGAAGTAAGAACAGAACAGATTTACTAAATGAATTCTGTATTCTATATAGATTTGGATATGTTGCAGGCAATTCGAGAGGCCTGCAGCTCTCCCCAAGACTGAACAATTCTCACCAAAAAAAATAATCCCATCCCTCTACTCCCTCCTCCCTCACCTTTTTATCCAGCCTGTCAACTACCCTTTTTTCCTAAAATAGTGGTAACTAACTTTTAAACCTTCACCTGAATAAAAGTAACACAAAAGCAATCAAAAAGTAAATCATGCCCTCCTTACTCATATCCTAATAACACCCCTGCCCCTCCTTATTTCCTATTACGCCTAGTATATGTGAACTTGATAGGTGGCCTATCAATACCCCCCGCCCAAGCCAGCACCTTGTCCTCAAGGTGGAAGTCAGGAAACTGATTATTAATCAGATCGAGCTGCTCCCAAGTAGCTTCAAAGGCAGGTAAGTCCTTCCATTTGACCAGCACCTCTGTTAGAAGTCCGGAAGGGCCATGTTTCTGTCGGACATTAAGGATTTGGGCAGGTTCAACGTGCAATTCCATAGAAGAGTCAAGTTGGGGAGGAATGACAGGGGAAACATTGTCTGTGGAGCTGACTGCTGGTTTAAGTTGGGACACATGGAATACCGGGTGGATCAGGGAGCTGTCTGGTAAGTGAAGTCGGTAAGCCACCTGTCCCACCTTAGCTTCCACTGGAAAGGGGCCATAGTAACGGGGGCTGAGTTTTTCATTTCGGCGTTGAGCTAAAGACCGCTGCTTATATGACTGTAATTTGAGATAAACTAAATCACCCACTCGAAAATGAAGCTCCCTTCTTTTCCCATCAGCCATATTTTTCATCCTAGCTTGTGCTGTACTCAAAGTCTGTTTCGACTCCTCCAGCATCGCATCCCTTTCCTCCAGGAGAAGTTCCATAGTGGAGACAGTGGTGGAGTCATGCCCAAATCGAACCAGTGGAGGGGGGTCACGGCCATACAGAATTTTGAAGGGTGTGGACTTGGCGGAGGAATGAAAGGAGGTGTTATACCAATATTCCGCCCATGAAAGCCATTTGATCCACTGCCTTGGCTTGTTTGATACAAAGCAACGAAGATAAGTTTCCAAGCAGCGGTTTACCACTTCGGATTGTCCATCCGATTGGGGATGGTAAGCAGTGCTTCTTTTGAGAGTGGTGCCTTGAAGTTTGAGCAATTCAGTCCAAAACAGGCTAAGAAAAATCCAATCTCTATCGGTGACAATAGACCGAGGAATTCCATGCAAACGCACCACTTCCTTGAGAAAGACTGCAGCCACAGTTGGGGCGTTAAAGGGATGTCGGAGAGCTATAAAATGAGCATATTTACTCAGCCGGTCAACCACCACCAATATTGTATCAAATCCTTCCGATTTCGGTAATCCCTCAATGAAGTCCATAGTGAGGTCCTCCAAAACTTGTGTAGGTAGAGGTAAGGGTTGCAAAAGGCCTGCCGGAGACATAGCAAAGTACTTGTTCTGCTGGCATACTGGACAAGCCTCCACATATCGTTTGATAGTTTTCTTCATTCCCACCCAATAGAACTCCTGGGTAATCCGCTGGGTGGTCTTAAGCAAGCCTGAATGGCCGCCTATGGAACTGTTATGAAACTCTTTGAGCAGTTTGGGAATTAGGGAGGAGTGTTGACTCAATACCATCCGGCCCTTGTACAACAATGTGCCATTGATTACTGTAAAACCCTCCTTAACCGAGTTGCCAGCTGCAATATCGGCTTTGATCTTGTTCAACTCAGCATCATCATTCACTGCCTGCTGAATTTCTTGCAAATCAAAAGAAGGAGATATGGCTATAGCCCCAAATTCAGGGTGGCGGGAAAGAGCATCCGCAGCCTTGTTCTCCAACCCTGGCTTGTATTGAATCTCCAAATCAAACCCCAATAATTTGGTTACCCACTTCTGATGATCGGTACTGATGAGGCGCTGCTCCAGCAGGTGTTTTAAACTTTTTTGGTCAGTCTGAACTATAAACTTGCGTCCCAAGAGATAAGGGCGCCATTTCTAAATGGCCAAGACTACTGCCATCAATTCTCGCTCATAGATAGATTTTAGGCGCTGACTAGGAGGGAGTATGTGACTGAAATAGGCTATGGGTCGTTGTCCTTGCATTAAAACAGCTCCTAACCCCACGCCTGAGGCGTCAGTATTGATGAGGAATGGCTTAGAAAAATTAGGGAGGGCTAACACTGGAACTTCTGTCATAGCATGCTTTAAGCGATTGAAGGCCTCCTCAACTGCTGCATTCCAACCGAATTTATCTTTCTTTAACTGGTCGGTGAGAGGCTGAGCTATGTTACCATAATTCCTGACGAATTTTCGGTAATAACCGGTCAGGCCAAGGAAACCTCTCAGTTCTTTCAAATTCTGAGGTCTAGGCCATTGTAGCATAACCTGGATCTTTGATTGATCCACCGAAACCCCTTCTTGAGAAATGACATGGCCCAAATAATCCAATTCAGCCCGAGCAAATAAACATTTCTTCCTATTAGCATACAATTGATGTGTTGCCAGAGTCTGGAATACCATTTCCAGGTGCTTCACATGGTCTGCCAAGCTCACACTATAGACCAGAATATCATCAAAGAAGACAAGGATGAACTTCCGCAGGAAGGGGCGAAACATTTCATTCATCAGAGATTGGAATGTAGATGGAGCGTTTGTGAGACCAAAGGGCATTACCAGAAATTCGTAATGGCCGTCATGGGTACGGAAAGCGGTCTTGTGAATATCCTCCGCTTTAATTCTGATCTGATGATAGCTTGATTTAAGGTCTAATTTAGAGAATATAGCAGCCCCGTGGAGTTCATCCAATAATTCATCTATTACTGGAATTGGAAACCTGTCCGGCACTGTCACTTGGTTGAGAGCTTGGTAGTCCACACAAAACCGCCAGCTTCCATCTTTCTTTTTAACTAACAGAACCGGACTGGAAAACAGGCTACTGCTGGGGCGGATGATACCAGCTGCAAGCATCTCTTGAACTAAATGTTCAATTTCAGTCTTCTGGATATGAGGATAACGGTATGGGCGAACGGAAACTGGCTGACTTCCTTCTCTGAGAATAATGGCATGATCTCGACTTCGTTCGGGTGGCAATCCGACAGGTAAGTGAAAGACCGAATCATAAGTCTCTAGCAGTTGTTCTATTTCCGCTGGAATTTCGGAATTATCTGGGGTATTAGAAACCGACAGTGAGCTTAGTTCTAGCAAAATTCCCTGTCCCCCTCCTTTAATAGCCTTGAACAAATTCTTCAATTTCACCTGAGCCCTGCACAAGCTAGGATTCCCTTGAAGAGATACTTTACGGCCATCCACCAGAAATTCCAGAGTCAATGCTTTGCAATCAAACCGGATTACACCTAATTTTTCCAGCCACTGCATGCCCAGCACCAGATCCGACCCGCCCAGGTCAAGGGGAAGATAGTCTTCCACAATCTCCAGCCCTTGCATAGACAGAGCAATGCCCTTACACACCCCTTCTCCTTTGATTGGCCTCCCAGTGCCCAAGAGAACCCCATACCCTTCTGTCTTGTCAAGAGGTAAGTTTAATTTTTGCACCAATTGACGTGAAATAAAATTATGTGTCGCCCGTGGGTCGATCAGAACTACGACCTCTTCGGTTCCCACTGTTCCAATCAGCTTAATAGTTTTGGGAGATGTGAGGCCCGCCACCGAATTCATCGACCACTCTACCATCTCCAGTTTGTCTAGCAAATGATCATCCCCAGCCTCGGGTTGACCTCCCTCGGAATCTCGTTCCTCTTCCGCTTCTTGAATCACCATAACTTGCAACTCCCGGTAACGGCATCGATGTCCCGGCGAGAACTTCTCGTCACATCGGTAACACAACCCCTTATCTCTCTTAGCCTGCAGCTCGGCATCGGACAAGCGCCGGAACTGTCCCTCGCTTCTTCCCGCAATCGGCTTATCGGGACTTGTCATGGGACGATTATGAAATATTGAAGGGCTTTTGTTCGGGGCCGAAACAGGTTGGGCCATAGCCCTACGTTCACCAAAAGGCCCACCCGCCTTATAACTCTTCAGGGCCGAATTTTTGTTCTCAATGCGTTGGGCCAGATCCATTATCCTTCCTTAGCCTGTGGGCCGAAAAACCCGTAACTCCGCCCGCAGATCCGGCTTCAACCCGTTTATGAATTGTCCCTCCAGTATGTGATTTGGGAGGTCGGCCATCGTCGACGAAATCCTTTCGAACTGTCGTCGGTACTCCCGCACCGTTCCTTCTTGTCGGAGGGCCAAGAATTGTTCCGATAGACTCTCCTTGTTATCCCGAAACCTTTCCAGCAGCAATTCCTTGAATGTCCAAGAACGAAATGGCCGCCTGGACTCTTCCCACTGATGCCAGGCAAAAGCTTCACCCTCCATGGAAACCCCCACTGCCATTAACTTCTCCGCTTCACCCATGTGATTAACAAAGTTTGAGAAAATGGTTGAATGCCTCTTTCTTTGATGATCTTTCCTTTAAATAAGAATTGCTGTGCAACCTATTTTAGACAAGAAAATATTTACTGCAATTACCCTAATTATTGCTAATCTACTTTAGGTAAGAATATATACAGCTAATACACAAATTATGGCAAATTAGGTCTTCAAATCTCAGCCATAATTTTTGCCATAATCTTAGCAATTGACAGCCCACAAAATCTCAGCCATATTTCCATAATCTTAGCAATTGACAGCCCACAAAATCTCAGCCATAATTTCTGCCATAATTTTAGTAATTGACAGCCCACAACCTCTGCCAGTGATATCCCCCCTCAAATTGATGCTGGATGATCAGAAAGCATCAATTTGGTAACCAGAAAATGATGTCGTTGTCGTGAAAGAGCTTTAGTAAATACATCAGCAGTCTGTTGATCAGTGGTGATGTGAGGTAGAGAAATGACATGGGCATCATATGCTTCACGAATAGAGTGACAATCTACTTCGATGTGCTTGGTGCGCTCGTGAAACACTGGGTTAGCTGTAATTTGGATAGCACTAGAATTATCCGCATAAAGCGGAGTAGGTTCCATTTGGGGAAACCCAAGCTCACCCAACAGTCCTCGAAGCCAAACAATCTCAGAACATGCAGAGGACATAGCACGATACTCAGACTCAGTGGAGGATTTCGACACTCGATCTTGCTTCTTGCTTTTCCAAGAGACAAGAGAGTTGCCAATGAACATGCACCAACCAGTAATGGAACGTCGAGTATTAGAACAACCAGCCCAGTCAGCATCACTATATGCAACCAAGTGAATAGGAGAATCCACAGGAAAGAAAAGACCGCGAGTAGAGGTGCCTTGCAAATAGCGAACAATGCGACGAACAGCAGCCAAGTGAAGGTGCCGAGGGGCCTGCATAAATTGGCTAACTTGTTGAACAGCAAAAGAAATGTCAGGCCGAATAATAGTTAGATAATTCAAGCTCCCCACTAAACGTCTATATAAGGACGGATCAGGCAAAAAATCACCCTTGTCAAGACGATATTTAACATTCACTTCTAAGGGGGTATCAACAGATCGACCATTGTGAAGACCAGCTAATGTAATTATCTCGTGAATGTATTTATGCTGATTTAAGAAAAGACCAGCTGCTGTAGAGTTCACTTGAAGGCCTAAAAAATAGTGTAAAGGACCTAGATCCTTCATATGAAAAAAGCTTTGAAGGCGTTGTTGAAGCTGAGAAATCAATTCAGAGTCGGTCCCTGTAATAATGATATCATCAACATATACAAGGAGCAAAACAATTCCTTTAGGAGTCTTGCAAAGAAACAAAGAGGAATCATATTGACTCTGGACAAAAGCGAAGCTAATAAGCGTGGATCGAAACTTATCAAACCAAGCACGTGGAGCCTGTTTTAAACCATAGAGTGACTTTTTTAGTTTACAAACATCAGAAGAGGGTGTAGAAAATAACCCTGGTGGTGGAGTCATATAAATTGCTTCCTTAAGATCTCCATGTAAAAATGCATTCTTAACATCCATTTGTCGTAATGACCAGCCCTTGGAAGCAGCAATCGCGAGAACAAGTCGCACTGTTGTCATTTTTGCCACTGGTGCAAATGTCTCCTCATAATCAACTCCATACTCTTGTCGATTTCCGAGTGCCACCAACCTTGCTTTGTATCGGTCAAGTGACCCATCAGATCTCAACTTAATGGAATATACCCATTTACAACCAATGGGTTTAACACCAGTAGGACAGGAAACAATATCCCAAGTATGGTTCTCTTGAAGAGCTTGAAGTTCTTCTTGCATAGCTTTCTCCCAACATGCATGTTTAGTGGCCTGAGAATAAGAGGTAGGAACTGTAGTATCAGCTAAAATAGCAGAAAAACCATACCTATCAGGAGGACGACTGATACGAGTAGATCTTCGGAGAGCAACTGAAGTGGGCACTGGATCAGGGTCGGGAAGGATTTGCAATGATAGGGGTTGTCGTCGCTGATATACAAAACCAGGTTTAAAACGTTCAATGGAGGGAGATATATCATCAAAGCTAGGAAGAAGGACACCATGTGATGGGAGATCCTGCTGCTGAAAATAGTACTCATGTTCAAAGAAAACCACATTTCTAGAAACACGCAGTCGATTAGTGGTAGCATCATAACACAAAAATCCTTTGTGAGTAGTGCTATATCCCATAAATGCACACCTTACTGATTGAGCTGTAAGCTTGTGACGTTCATGTGAAGGCAAGTGGACAAAGCAAACACATCCAAAAGTGTGTAGCATATGATAATCAGGCTGCATACCAAATAGACGGAAGTAAGGAGAATCAAAATTCAATTGTTGAGAAGGTAGCCGATTAATTAGATAAACTGCAGGCGACAGAGCTTCCACCCAAAATCTAGGCGGAACTGAGGCCTCTAAGAGTAAAGTGCGAACCATATCCAGCAAGTGACGGTTTTTCCGTTCAGCCACCCCATTCTGTTGAGGGGTATAAGGGCATGATCGTTGAGATATAATGCCTTTTTGTTGTAAGAAAGCTTGGAAATCATGTGACATATACTCACCTCCATTATCAGACCGTAAAACCTTAATGAGAGTGGAAAATTGAGTCTCAATATAAGCCACAAAACGTCTGAAAACAGTTGACACTTCACCTTTAGTGCGCAGAAAATATATCCATGTGAAACGACTATAGTCATCAATGAATGTCACGAAATATTTATACTGCGCATGGGAAATGATAGGAGTAACACCCAAAACATCACTATGTATAATCTCAAAACATGTATTGGCATGAGTACCATAAGTAGGAAAAGGTAACACTTTACTCTTTCCTAGTTTACAAACAGAGCAATCAAGAGATAAACTATTAGAAGAACACTGATTGCCAAGAAAACCATGCTTCATTAAATGAGACAATATCACATTATTTGGATGGCCCAATCGTTTATGCCAAACGTCAGCCTTATTTTCAATAATAACAGAAGCCAAAGACAAAGTTCTAGGAATAAATTGCAATGGAAATAATCTGCCCACTTTAGGCCCCCTCGCGATCACCTTCCCCGACCCTTGATCCTGCACAAGACAGCCACGACGAGAGAAATTGACATTACAGTTATTATCCACCAATTGCCCAACTGAAATTAAACTAGTAGACAATCCAGGAGAGACAAATACATGACGAAAGGAATGTCCAATATCACCAATGGCTGTAATTGGAAGATTACTTCTATTAGCAATCTGAATATTTTGTTTACCAGTATACTTCTGAAGATTATGCAGCCATTCAAGTGATCCAGTCATATGATTTGATGCCCCAGAATCAACAAACCAAGGAGAAGAAACAATCTTACCTTGACCATGAAGTCCAAGAGTAGAGAATGCTGTGATGATCATCTGTTGGACCATTTCTGGAGTAGCAAAAGACTGATTTGTGCTAGCAATTGTGGCTGGAGAACTGATATTGGTAGGTTCTGAGATAGCAGCCTGAAAAGCTTGGCCTCGTCGATTTTCTGGGCGTGTAGGACATTGCTTGATAATGTGTCCATTCTGTTTACAATAATTGCAAAATTTCTTACCACAATTGCGGGCAATATGCCCGAACTCCTTGCAACTATAGCACTGCATTTGTCCCTTTCCTCGGTTCTTCCCTTGAGCAGCATAAGCAACATTAACAACCTCAGATGTCTCTTTGAACGAACCAAGAACAGCTTGTGTAGCCATTCTTTGTTCTTCGCGCAACAATTCTCCAAGACATATATCCAAGGAAGGGACAGGATTTCTATTCAGTAATCCAGCCCGTGCAACTTCAAATTCTGGCCTCAGTTTCATCAAAAACTGATCACGCCTAATATCTTCATGAACCGCTTGAAGGCTGGCTAAGGCCTCATTAGGTACCTTTGAATAGATAATACCAGAATATTCGCTCTATAGATTAATAAATCCAGAATAATACTACTCAATAGAGAGATTACCTTGACTGAAGTTACTAATCTCAAGTTCTAGTTGAAATCGTCTTGCAGTGTTATCTTGATTATATATGCGTTGCAGATAATACCACATCTCCTTAGTTGTATTAAAGGAACGTAAATTGTTCACCATATGAGCTTCAATAGAACCTAAAATCCAAGAGATGATTCGAGCATCCTTTGCCTCCCATTGACTAAGTTCTGTACCTTCTTTAGGAGCAGGAGCAGACTCGTCGATGTGATTCCAAAGCTCCTTCCCTTTTAGAAACATTCTGAACTGAAATTCCCATGCTGCATAATTCTTTCCTGTGAATTTGATAGCCAAAGTCTCTGTAGACATTCTTTGGAAGACAGAAGCAAAAAAAAACTGACAAAGATTCGAAGATTCAGCTATGAATTTCAAAGGCAGGCTCTGATACCATAACAAAGTTTGAGAAAATGGCTGAATGCCTCTTTCTTTGATGATCTTTCCTTTAAATAAGAATTGCTGTACAACCTATTTTAGACAATAAAATATTTACTGCAATTACCCTAATTATTGCTAATCTACTTTAGGTAAGAATATATACAGCTAATACACAAATTATGGCAAATTAGGTCTTCAAATCTCAGCCATAATTTCTGCCATAATCTTAGCAATTGACAGCCCACAAAATCTCAGCCATAATTTCTGCCATAATTTTAGTAATTGACAGCCCACAACCAGCCCACAACCTCTGCCATTGATAGTGATTCAACGAAAAGAAGTGTTCCACACGGTATATCCATTCATCTGGATCACCCCCGCTGAACGTTGGCATCTCTACTTGCCTAGTTCTGATTTCACCTCTGCGATTCTCACCCAGCTTCCCGCCATGACTCTGGGATTGAGATTCTTCTCCGTCGACTTTAAATGGACTCCCTCGTGAGTCCCCCTCCATCGATTCCAGTTTCTGCAAAATCGCTGCTATGTTCTGTTCCAGGTTTGGAACTTTAGCCAGTCCCTCTCTAACGGCCCCGATGTCTCCCTGGAACTTGTTGATTCTCTCCTCCAATTCATCTATTCTCCCCTCCCCTTTCTTAGCCATTGCAGGATTTCAACGGCTCTGATACCAAAAGTGTTAGGACTCCTCCTTATTCCACCAACACACCAGGAACAGGAATATAAGAACAAACAAGAAATCAAAAAGGAAACAAACAGAAAAGAAGTAAGAACAGAACAGATTTACTAAATGAATTCTGTATTCTGTATAGATTTGGATATGTTGCAGGCAATTCGAGAGGCCTGCAGCTCTTCCCAAGACTGAACAATTCTCACCAAAGAAAATAATCCCATCCCTCTACTCCCTCCTCCCTCACCTTTTTATCTAGCCTGTCAACTACCCTTTTTTCCTAAAATAGTGGTAACTAACTTTTAAACCTTCACCCGAATAAAAGTAACACAAAAGCAATCAAAAAGTAAATCATGCCCTCCTTACTCATATCCTAATAACACCCCTGCCCCTCCTTATTTCCTATTACGTCTAGTATATGTGAACTTGATAGGTGGCCTATCAGTATCCTGAGAACATTTTTAGGTTCCACTACCAGCTTCATGGTAGCCTTGAGCTGGGTAGGAAGAAGAGATGAGACAGGAGCATTTCCTATCATTTTCTTTAATTTGGAGACATGAAAAACAAGGTGCACGGCTAATCCCGCTGGTAATTTTAGCTTGTAGGCCACCTGCCCCCCTTTTTTCTATTGGAAAAGGTCCATAGTATCTTGGGCTCAGCTTCTCATTTCTTCTTCTAGCCAGCGATTGATGCCTATAAGGTTGTAGTTTGAGATAGGCTAGATCTCCTTCTTGGAATTGGACTTCCTGACGTTTTCCATCTGCGAATCCTTTCATTTTGTCTTGAGCTGTTTGTAAATTCTCCTTTAATTCATCTAGGACAGCATCTCTTTCTTCAAGTAATTGTTCAACGGTTGAAACTGAAGTAGTGGACTGGCCATACTGAACCAGTGGGGAGGCTCTCTTCCATAAAGGATCTTGAAAGGAGAGGCCTTGGCTGAGGTATGGTAAGTAGTATTATGCCAGTACTCCGCCCAAGGGAGCCATTTGACCCACTGTTTTGGTTTCCCAGCCACAAAGCACCATAGGTAAGTCTCTGGGCAGCGGTTAACCACTTCCGATTGGCCATCAGTTTGTGGATGATAGGTTTTACTACGTTTAAGTTGACTGCTTTGCATCTTAAATGTTTCAGTCGAGAATAAGGTGAGGAAGACACGATCTCTATCAGTAATGATAGAACGTGGAATTCCATGAATGTTTATAATTTCTTTAATAAAGAGGTCAACCACTGTTTGAGCATTGAAAGGATGCTTTAATGGCAAGAAATGCCTATATTTGCTCAACCTGTCCACCACAATCAGTATAGTATCATACCCTTCAGACTTTGGTAATCCTTCAATGAAATCCATGGTCAGATCTTCCCAAACCTTATTGGGAATTGGTATTGATTGAAGGAGACCAACCGGTGGAAGTGCCAAATACTTATTTTGTTGACAAATATCGCATGATTCAACATAGGCCTTAATTTCTTTTTTCATTCCGACCAATAGAATTCATTAGAGAGGCATTGTGTGGTCTTTAGCAACCCCAAATATCCACCCATAGGGCTGTTGTGGAATTCTTTTAAGTAATTTAGGAATCATAAGAGACTTTTTACTCAACACAATCCTCCCCTTAAACAATAATCTCCCTTGAAACACTGCATAACCATCATGGTTATTATTTCTAGCGGCAATGGCAGCTTTCAATTTTCTCAATTCTTCATCCTCCGCAAGCTCTTTTTCTAAATCATCAAAATTAAAAGATGGTGAGATTGATAGAGCAGTGAATGCAGGGTGCTTAGACAAGGCATCTGCTGCTTTGTTTTCCAATCCAGGCTTGTATTGGATTTCAAAGTCGAATCCCAATAATTTGGATAGCCATTTTTTATGCTTCACACTAACTAGCCACTGTTCCAAGAGATATTTCAAGCTTCTCTGATCAGCTCAGACTACAAATCTTCTCCCTAAAAGGTATGGCCGCCACTTTTGAATGCCAATACTATTGCGATCAGTTCTCTCTCATAGGCTGATTTTAGCCTTTGACTTTGAGAGAGCATATGGCTGGAATAAGCCACTGGTCTGTTTCCCTGCATTAACACTGCACCAATCCCCACTCTAGAAGCATCAGTATCTATACAAAATGGTTGAGAGAAGTTTGGTAACGCCAAAACGGGAACTGTAGTCATAGCCCTTTTTAGCTTGTTAAAAGCCTCATCAACCCTTTCATTCCACTTAAAGCCATCTTTCCTAAGTTGTTCCGTTAAAGGGATAGCCAAAATCCCATACACGGAAAGAAACTTTCTGTAATTTCCTGTCAATCCAAGGAAGCCCCTCAATTCTCTCAAGTTTTTAGGAACAAGCCACTGCACTATTACTTCAATTTTAGAACTATCAACTGCGACCCCCTCAGCCGAAATTATATGACCTAAATATTCTGGACTGGTTTGAGCAAACAAGTATTTTTTTCGATTAGCAAACAGTTGCTAGTCTGCAAGAGTTTTCAATACAGTTGTCAAATGCTATAGGTGCTCCCTCATATTCCTCCTGTATACTAAGATGTCATCAAAGAAGACTAGAATAAACTTTCGTAAGTATTTCCTAAATAGGTCATTCATCAAAGCTTGGAATGTTGAAGAAGCATTTGTGAGGCCAAAAAGTATTACCAAAAGTTCTTAGTGTCCGTCATGTGTCCGGAAGGCTATTTTGTACACATCTCAGACTTAACCCTTATTTGATGATAACCTGATTTGAGATCCAATTTAGAGAAGAAACAAGCCCTATGTAACTCATCCAAGAGTTCATCAATCACGAGAATTGGGTATTTGTCTGGAATAGTAGCTTGATTGAATGTCCTGTAATCCACACAAAATTGTCAATCGCCATCTTTCTTCTTTACAAGCAACATTGGGCTGGAAAAGGGATTACTACTGGCTCTAATTATTCCTGCTGCTAACATCTCTTGAACCAGTTTCTCAATCTCATCTTTTTGTATCTGGGGGTATCTATAGGGTCGAACACTAATTGGTTTTCGCCCTTCTTTAAGAATAATAGCATGTTCCTTTTCCCTACGGGCCGGCAAACCAGGTGGCATGGAAAACACTTCTTGAAACTCATTAAGAATATCCTCCTCAGGATCCTCGTCCAGCCAATCATAAACATCATGAATATTGTGCTTTTCACCAACTGACTGGTTATGTTACCAACAAATGTCATCGCCTTCGCCATAAAATCCAAGACTTGATTGAGAAGGGCCAGATTCCCGACCTAGAGTTGCAAGAACCCAACACAAGAAGCAACTTATTGTCCAATCATAGTCGGATACCTCCTACAATGACCAACATGATTGGGTCGGGCTTGACCGAGGAGTAAGTTATGAATTCTTTTGAGGAGGGTAGATATAACAGGATCGAGAGAGCCAAAACAAGGGAGAAGTCAAAGCTTGAACGATAAGAAGGGTCCATTAGAAAGGTGGTCACGAAGAAGAAGCCCAAGGTCGAAGAGCCCAAAATAGAAAAATCCAAAGAGATCATTGAAAGGATAGAAGATGAACTGCACTAGAGGCAGAGTCTTGCAACAAGGAAAGTGCACTCAAGTCCAATAGTACCCCTTGCCCACCACTTTGCACTGCCTTCATCCGATTCTTTAATTTCACCTGAGTTCTACTAAGGCTAGGATCCCTTTGAAGAATCATGGTAGTACCATTCACTTTAAACTCCGTGGTCAAATCTTTACAGTTGAATTTGATTACTCTCAATGTTTGTAGCCACAACATTCCCATAACTATATCCGACCCCCCAAGGTCCAAGGGAAGGAAATCTTCTATTATTTCAACCCTCTGCATTGACAGAACTATTCTCTTGCACACTCCTACACCCTTGATAGGATCACCGGTCCCCAAAAGCACCCCATACTTTCCATTGTTGTCTACTTGTAACTCTAATTTTCTCACCAGGGCCTGTGAGATGAAATTATGAGTAGCCCCAGGGTCAATCAAGACAATGACTTCTTCATCTCTGACTATCCTTTCAACTTTATGGTTTTAGGAGTAGTGAGGCCTACAACAGAATTCATCGAGAGCTCTATAACGCTTGGCTCAACGGGTATTTCTCCACTTTCTTCAGCAGCACTTATCTCATCTTCTGGTTGATGAGTCTCCTTTTCTTGAATCACCAGAACTTGAAGTTCTCTAAATCGACATCTATAGCCTGGAGAGAGATTCTCTTCACACCAATAACAAAGACCTTCATCCCTTCTTGCCTACAATTCAGTGTCTGTGAGTCGCTTGAATGAAGGCCCCGAATTCTGAAATGGTTGTTTAGTCATGTACGAGCTTGCTATTGGAAGAAAAATATTTTGTAACTTCACACTCGGACTTGTATTTGCATAAGTTCCTTTTCCAGAATTATTACTCAATCCAGACTTAGTTTTGTTGAGTGTGAAGTTTCGGTCCTCTACACATTGGGCTACCTCCATCAATCAGGCCAACCTATTTGGTTGCATCAATCTCAGCTCGGCCCGTATATAGGATTAAGCCCGTTAATAAAGCCTCCTTCTAGAATGTTTTCAAAGACATCGTGAAGAGACAATGCCAACGTCCCAAATTGACGCCTATATTCTCGAATTGTGCTAGTTTGCTTCAACATCAAAAACTTCTCATAATTCGTCCCTTCCTGCGAATAACAAAATTGATCCAACAACAACCTCTTCATTTCGTCCCAACTTCGCATCGGACGTTGACGATCTTCCCACTGAAACCACGCTAAAGCCTCACCTTCCAAAAATACCATTGCTGCCTCTATTTCTTCCGCCTGTGTCATGTGATTCAGCGAGAAATATCTTTCAGCTCTGAAAGTCCGGCCATCAGGATCCATGCCATCAAACGCCGGCGTCTCCAGTCAACGCGGTGGTTGGAAATCCCCTCTGTAATTTTCGCTGGCGATGAAAGTCCCGGAGTCTAGAGGAGGAATCGATGAACCTTCACCAAACATCCCTGAAGCGATCTTCGAGTTTTTGATGATCGGCTTAGAATTTTTTTCTATTGTACTCCGAAACTCCACCGCCATCCCTTCTAGCTTCTCCAAAACAGTCGCTAGATTCTGTTCAAGAAGTTGGACCTTTGTCATACCCTCCTTAACAGCTCTAATGTCTCCCTGAAACTGAGTAAGCCTTTCCTCTAACGCTCTATTCTTGCCTTTCCTTTCTTAGCCATCTCAAGATCTCACCGACTCTGATACCAAAATGATAGAAATAGGATGGCTCTTCAAGAATCATAACCCGAACACAGATGAAACAAGATAGAAATAGAGTAAGGACAGAAGAAAATAAATGGAAACTCTTGGAATGTGTTAGACCTCCAGTGATTATTTGTGTATGCAAGAAAGGGTAAAAAGGGGAAAAAGTGAAGAAATTGTTTGTTAGGATGTGTTTTTGACGTGGCAGGACAGTTACAAGTTTGTTAGGAGAATTTGTATATATAGTTGGATGAGCTGTGAGGAGAGGAGATTATTGAGTACTTTGGCCTTTTGGGAAACCGTTTGTGGCTAAGGTTTTGGGGAGGTTGGGGAGTCCTCGAAACTCCTCAACCATTTTATTTTCAATATCGTTTCTATTTGTCTATGTGCTGTTAATACCAGAATGAGGGATTGTTCATAAATAAAAGCTATCAGTCAGAAATTTCAGTGCCATTGTCTGTGTTATTTTACATACTGTTGGAGTGTATAAACAGGGTACTTAACAATTTGGTATCAGAGCAAGATCCATGGCAAAACTTACAGGAGATGGACGACCACCGGACCGGATTGCGGCTCTAGAAAGGCGGATGAACACTATGCAAGAAGATCTTGCGAATTTTGGAGCTCAACTTGGTGATGTGCGTGGAATATTGCAACGATTGGAGGCGATGAACACTCGCAGACCAGATTTAGGACCAAATCGAGAGGAAGCAAGACATGAGCGAGGTCGTCACCATCACCCAGAATCTCCAATTCGTCGTTACGGGCGTCAAGAACATCGAGGGAAGAAATTGGAGCTCCGTCTTTTCTCGGGTGAAGACCCATATGGTTGGTTGTATAGTGATGCTCAAGATCCCTTTGCTAATTGGAGAGATTTTAGAGGGGCCTTGCTGCACAAATTTAGTCGAGCTAGGGAAGGAGATCCATCTGAGAGGCTTTTAGCTTGGAAACAGAGGGCGACAGTGGCTGAGTACCGGGAATCATTTGAGTGTTTGGCGGCGACGATGCTTGGAATTCCAGAAACCATGTTAAAGAGTGCATTTCTAAATGGGCTGAAGGAAGATATACGGGCTGAGGTCAGGCTTCTGAGACCCATCAATTTACAAGAAGTTATGGATGTGGCCGAGCAGATTGAAGATAAAAATGAAGTGGTAGATAAGTGTAGAAGACAAAAGTTGGGCCGTCTGGGCCGGACATAATAAATGGGCCCAGAAAACCCTAAGCTTGAAGGAAATTCTTGGCCCAAGAACTCTACCAATTATTTTTTCCCTTCAACGCAAAACACAGAGACTTCCTCGGGTACACGTCCACGAAATTTCACGGCTTCAGCTCCTTCTTCAGAGCATCAATTTCAAAGGCTGATTGAGGAAGAGGCACAATACAGACGTGCTAAGGGACTCTGTTTCAGGTGTGATGAGAAATTTGGTCCTGGCCATAGGTGTAAACAGCGACAACTTCAAGTTCTCTTGCTGTCCCAGGAAGAACAACTAAAGGAGAATGAAGGAGTAATAGAGGAAGAGTCCTCCCAAGCCAAGGATTCGGAGTCGCTGATGGAAAAGATGGATATTTCCCTCAATTCATTAAGAGGATACTCTTCAGCTAAGACCATGAAGATGCAAGGGCGGATTGGGCAGCAGGCTGTTATTGTGTTGGTGGACAGCGAGGCATCTCACAGTTTTATTTCAAAGCAATTGGTGACTGAACTCGGTCTACATACAGACCCAACTGCACTTCGTCATATTCAGGTTGGTGACGGTCAATTTTGCAAGCAACAGGGAGTGTGTAAAGGGGTTCAACTTTGGATTCAGGACTATCTAGTCCAAGATGACCTCTATCCTTTCGATTTGACTGGGCGAAATTTATGATGAAATTCAAGGACGATGATCGGTGGGTTTGCTAGTCAGGTAATCCTTCACTCAATTATGGTCATGTTAGTCTCCGTGCTTTAACTCGTGCGTGCTGTAAAAAGGGGACTAGGTTTTTGTTGGAACTACATTCTGTGATTAAGGGGACTAATGATTCAGAAGGATTACTAATTACACCAATTCTTCAAGAGGTGGTTTCTAAATTTGATTCTGTTTTTGGTGTACCAATTGGTTTACCACCTGAACGTGTGCGAGACCATCGAATTATTTTTCATGATGGAGCGGTTCCTCCTAATATTAGACCTTATCGATATCCCCAAATACAGAAGGCAGAAATTGAACGGATGGTGGCTGAAATGTTAGAAAATGGAGTGATTCGCTTTAGTAATAGTCCTTTTGCCAGTCCAGTTTTACTGGTGAAAAAGAAGGATGGCTCTTGGCATTTCTGTGTTGACTATTGTGCCTTGAACCAGCTAACTGTGCCGGACAGATTTCCTATTCCCATTATTGATGAGCTATTGGATGAATTGTGTGGAGCAAGAGTGTTCTCAAAGTTAGATTTAAGGGCAGGGTACCACCAAATTCGTGTACATGCAGCTGACATTGAGAAAACTGCTTTCCGAACTCACGAGGGACATTATGAATTCTTAGTGATGCCTTTCGGCCTCACGAATGCGCCCGCTACATCATTAATGAATTCCCTCTTTCGGCCACACTTGCGGAAGTTTGTTTTGGTGTTCTTTGATGATATCCTTATTTATAGCCGGACTTGGGCTGACCACCAACAACATTTATCTACTGTTTTAGAAATCTTGCAATAGGAGAAGCTTTTTGCCAACTTGAAGAAATGTGCTTTTGGCAAGGAGCAGTTGGACTATTTAGGTCACATTATTTCAGCTGATGGTGTAGCGGCAAATCCTGGTAAAGTTTCAGCTATCTCCACGTGGCAAGCTCCTAAAAACGTTAGGGACCTCCGCGGGTTTCTAGGACTTACGGGCTATTATCGACAATTTGTTCGGGCATATGGGCAATTGGCTAGACCTCTTACTGATTTGTTGAAGAAAGGGGGATTCCAGTGGACTAAAACGGAGAATGAGGCTTTTGAACAACTTAAATCTGCCATGATTAAGCTTCCTGTTTTAGCTATGCCTAATTTTTCTAAGGTTTTTGTGTTAGAGACCGATGCTTCTGGTAGTGGAATTGGAGCGGTGTTGATGCAAGAGGGGCGACCTCTTGCATATTTCAGCAAGGCTTTATCACCCTTGTTTCAAATAAAATCAGTATATGAAAGGGAGTCGATGGCAGTGGTCTTAACAGTGCAAAAGTGGCGGCATTACCTGTTGGGGCGTCATTTCATTGTTCGTTCCGACCAGCAGAGTTTGAGATACTTGTTGGATCAACGTTTGTTGCCACCAGACCAACTCAAATGGGTAATCAAATTGCTGGGATTTGATTTTGAAGTACAGTACAAGCAGGGAACTGCCAATCGGGTGGCGGACGCTCTTTCTCGTCGGGGAGAACTCCACAATTCACAAATGGCAGCTCTCTCAATGCCTCAATTTCTGAACTTGGAAGATATTCGTCGAAGTCAGTTGGAGGATTCATTTTGCTCTAATCTAATTGCTGGCTTGAAAGAGCAACAAAAAGTTCCAGTGGGGTTTGCTCTTCACAATGATTTACTGTATTTTCGTGAACGTATAGTCCTTCCTGCTTCATCTCTTTTAACTGAAACTTTATTGCGGGAATTTCATGACACCATGGTCGGCGGCCATTCTGGATTTTACCGCACATACAAGCGTCTAGCTGCCAATGTGTTTTGGCGGGGGATGAAACGCATGATCCATGATTACGTAGCTCACTGTGAAGTTTGCCAGCGGATGAAATATGAGGCTTTATCTCCCGGTGGATTATTGCAACCTCTACCTATTCCTAATAGAGTGTGGGAAGACATTTCCATGGACTTTATTGGGGGGTTAAAAAAGTCGAAAGCGGTGGATACAGTGCTGGTAATAGTTGATCGCTTGTCGAAATATGCGCATTTTTGCCCTTTAACTCACCCCTTCACAGCGAAAGAAGTTGCTGCTCTCTTTGTGCGAGAGGTGGTTCGCTTACATGGTTTCCCTCGATCCATAGTTAGCGACTGTGACTCCATTTTTATGAGCCTGTTTTGGAGAGAGTTATTTCGTCTCCAAGGTACTCGATTACATCCAAGCTCAGCATATCATCCGGAATCATATGGCCAAACTGAAGTCGTCAACCGCTGTCTGGAAACTTATATTCGCTGTTTCGCTTCTGACAAACCAAAATAGTGGTCTTCATTTTTGCCTTGGGCCAAATACTGGTTTAATACTACCTACAATGCTTCTACCAAGCTTGTCCTTTTCAGGTAGTTTATGGCCGTGATCCTCCGGTTTTACATCGTTTCTAGGATAGTTCATCTGTGGTGGCTGATATTGATCAACAATTGCTTTTGCATAATCAAATGCTTGATTCCTTGAAGGATTGTGGCTCAACAACGTATGAAAAAATTTGCTGATATGCATCGTAGGGAAGTTTCTTTTGCACCTGGTGATTTAGTCTTGCTCCATCTTCGTCCTTATTTTATGAAATCATTGGCTCGACGGGTTAATGAAAAGCTCAGTCCACGTTTTTACGGTCCTTTTGAGGTCTTAGAACGTATTGGCACTGTTGCCTACCGACTTAAGCTACCTACAACTTCTCGGCTCCATCCTGTCTTCCATGTTTCGCAATTGAAACCTTTTAAAGGTAGGGAGTTTAAAGCTCAGCCACTGCCACCCCATATTTCTGAAGACTTGGAGTTAATTGTCGAACCTGTTGCTGTGTTAGACACTCGATTTGTTACTGTTGGCAATCAACAAGTGCAAGAAGTGCTTGTTCGCTGGCTTGGCCTGCCAGAATATTAAGCTACCTGGGAACCTGTTGATACCATCCGTGATCAATTTCCTTCTTTCAACCTTGGGGACAAGGTTGTTCTTGATGGGGGGGTATTGTTAGACCTCCAGTGAAATTTGTGTATGCAAGAAAGGGTTAAAAGGGGAAAAAGTGAAGAAATTGTTTGTTGGGATGTGTTTTTGACGTGGCAGGACAGTTACAAGTTTGTTAGGAGAATTTGTATATAGAGTTGGATGAGCTGTGAGGAGAGGAGATTATTGAGTACTTTGGCCTTTTGGGAAACCGTTTGTGGCTAAGGTTTTGGGGAGGTTGGGGAGTCCTCGAAACTCCTCAGCCATTTTATTTTCAATATCGTTTCTATTTGTCTATGTGCTGTTAATACCAGAATGAGAGATTGTTCATAAATAAAAGCTATCAGTCAGAAATTTCAGTGCCATTGTCTGTGTTATTTTACATACTGTTGGAGTGTATAAACAGGGTACTTAACAGAATGTTTACTGCAAAAAAACTTTGGATAGGTAGCATACTGTTCCAGAGGTCTGTCAGCTCTCCCTAGAGACAAAATTTTCCACCCTGAAAATATATCCCCCCCCTCTCTCTATATTCCCCCTTTTATTCTCTAACTAACTTAGCACATGCCCCTAGGAAGGATAACCAATTTCCTACTCAAAAGCATAACAGAAAAAAAAAGACAATCTCCATTCTGCCCCTCCTTTCTTTTTACTCAAGTGGCACCTGGCATAGGTGATTCTAATTGGGGGCCTATCACCGTACTATACATGTCAAAGACAACTAGAAATACATATGTATATTTGTACAATCTATAGTTGGCCAATTCACTGCACTTACCTATACGGACAATTAAAATTGCTTGATTAAGAGTGACCAAGCTTAGTTTTTAAAATACTGATCGCTGTTTTATTTCTTTTCTTACTGCTGCAGTGGTTTCAACTCTGCTCGACTTTGTGAAAATGTTTAACAAAGCCCATGACGAAAACTGCAAGTATCTTGAGCAAGAAATGAAGAAATCAGCAGAAAATGAGCAATCAAAGATGAATGTCTCACATAAGGAGTCCGAAGGCTTGTTATATACATCAGTATAGAATAGCAATATCAATAATTATGCTCCAGCTTGGCAGAGGCATCTAACAAAAGCCATGGAAGTGTCTCATTGATGTTGGAGAAAAATGTATATTTGACAAGTACATTATAGTTGAAATGTAAATATACAACGTCATATCTGGCGCCAATACCTAGGTTAAACTTTTCTTTCTCTGAGGTGAGCCTCTGGAGCCCGATTGCCTACTTCTGTCTGGTTAACCTTCTCTTCTTTTCTTGTTTTTTCACTCTACATGATTACTAAATAATGTTATCCTTTTTCTTATTGGAGCAGTCATGGAGTAGTCAGCAGAATCTTGTTCTTGAGTGGCAACTTGTAAATTATCAACTGAAATTCATCTGTGTAAGTAATTTCACTGTAAGAATATGGAAAATAGTGATTTTTTTCTTTTTCCAGCTTCAAATTGTGGCTTTTCACATTGAATTGATTTACCCAGGGTCTTCCTCTTAATTTTTGATGATGTTAATTGTATCCAGGTAGCTAGAACCTTTAGCACGCTACTACTTTCTTTGGTTTTTGCCTTCGTGACTACTTTACCATGATACTTGGTATACATGCATAACATGAAGCTAGAAATTAAAACTTTGATCTTTTGTTGCCACCTCTTTCTTAGCTTGAAAGTATGGATTTTATGCTGATTCATGACACATTCGTTAGTTTGCTGTGACTATGAGATGAAAATAGACGCTGTGTTTATACCATGCTTTTGAGAAATAATCCGTTGAAAGGTCGTCTTATTTTGACCTTCAACTTCGAATGCAGAAAATTCCCAGAAGTGCTTTGGTTGTATTTTGTTGTTCCTTTTTCTTTCACCATGAATACCAGAAAGTTCAGTCTATATGAAACTCACTCTACCCTTGTTTATGGTCAGAATGCTGCACTTTTTATACTTCTATTTTAGTAGACAATAATAAATGAAGCTTTCTACGCGGGCATTCCTTGCACAAAAATCATGTTTCGATGTCAATCCGATTTGTGATGGATATATATTTCTAAGTCACTTTAATTTTCTCGTTTAACTTCTCATAGAAGAAGCTACTCTAATTCTCTGCATCCTTTATACAACAAACTTAACATCTCAACTCTTTATCTGTTGCCCCTCATTTAAGTCACTATCGGCTTGTATACTTTCTACCATCTTCATTAGGCATTTATGTTTTCCAGCAATTTCATTTTACTTGGTAATCGCTAATAAAAGTTTGTTTGGCTTCATCTATGTTTAGATTCAACTATTACTTCATTTATTTTGCTGTAATGCATCCCTCAAATTAGATTGCTGTTATGTATACTCCAATCTTTCTCCAGTATGCACGCATTTTACATTCTCCTTCCAGCTCACCCACTTTGATTGTGGGCATACGAGGAAATATTTCGAGTGTGTTTAGCTGGGTTTTCAAGTCAACTGCATTTTTATATAGCATTTGTATATTTTCCCATTTTGAACATCTACTTAGCCTCTGGACTTAGCGTGAAAAACCACTATCTTCCTATTATAAGTACAGGAGTTGGGCCCCTTCACCTTATCTTGATAAACTAGTTCCATTTTAGTATGTAGAGCTCGTGCATATTTGGTGACTTTAAATAGTATGTTATTCTCTAGATCAATCATATACGCTAAGCATCATACTATATTGGATATCAAATACAATGGTCACTGTCCTCACATGTGCATACTAAAGAAGGGACAGTTGACTAATGCATCATTTGTTTACCAATTTCCATCTACCCAGATAGCCACAAGTGGAGAAATGATTGTTAGTTGTAGTTAGTAGCCTGTGTTTAGGTCACTAATCGTGAACTGTCTCGGAGTAAGCGAAGAAAATGATGCTATACTTCATCATCTGAGTTAGTTTTGAATAATTAATTTTTGTTCTTGAAAGACTATATTGCAAAAGATGCCAATATGGGTTGAGGCTGATCATCCTCTTTCCATCTAAAACTCAACTCTCCAACCTAGTCCACTTAAACAGACAGTGGCCATTGACATTTTATATTGACCTAAGAAATCAAAATAATCCCAAAAAAAAAAAAAGCTTAAATAAAGTGTGATAGATTGTTATAAGGATGTTTATATATTACCAATTTTCAATTGATAAATATTTGTTATAGGATCCTTATTTTTCGTTTTTGAAACGTGAGACTTGGTATGTTCCAATAACATCTTGTGTATTGTGCAAGCCACGTGCCTTCAACGGAACAAAATATGGGGTCCTATCTCGAATCTCATTACTATTCTCATACTATGCATTGTACAATACAATGCTGGGTAAATGATTCTTCCGTTTCTCTTTTGCAATCCCAATTTTCCCTGCAAATCCCAATATATAGTTCCAAATTTTGGGTTTTTAATTTAAGATTTTTTTTCCTTTTAGATTTTTTTTTTTTACATGGATTTCAGAGATCCAAATCAAACATTGATTTGTTCATTTTTAAATGGTCTGGTTGGTTCATTAGCCAAAAACGATCCTTTCTTCAATTTAATATTTACTTCATATTAATTTTCTGCTATCTATATCCTGACTCCTCATAGTATGTTAAATTGTTGGATGGTTCGCTTTATCAAATAATATCACAAACGAGTTATTGAAGTTACCGATACGTAGAATTTTATTAGCATGAAATTATTTTCAATTTCTTTGCTCAGTTTTTAAAGTAGAATTCATCTCAAAAGATAAATTTCTAGGCGTCCTTTGAATAATTCATAAGTTGAAATAGAAAGAATGCTTTATTGGTATATTAGAATATTAATTTATTCGAATATTTTGATATAAAATTAAACACAAATTTTTAACTATTGATTTACATAAATTAATAGTTGAGATAGTTGATAAATTGGTACTTTAGATGTAGTTTTTTTTTTTATCGTAACTATTAGACTATATCAATGACTAGATCTGTGTCAAGATTTTGCATAAACGTTTGTGTTAAAAGGCTCTTAATTAATAATATAAATAACTTTGGTATCGTTGTATTATTGCCTTTTATCTGGAGGTTTATTAACTTTATTCATAAAAACTATAGCTAAATAGCTAACTTATATACTTTAAGATAATGTCTTCTAATTTTATTTCTCA
The DNA here is from genome assembly GCA_013180625.2 of Boswellia sacra. Lineage (NCBI taxonomy): Eukaryota > Viridiplantae > Streptophyta > Magnoliopsida > Sapindales > Burseraceae > Boswellia > Boswellia sacra. Next base: position 378,215 of record SNVD02012817.1, read on the forward strand.
AATAATATGACAATAAATTGATTTGTAATCTCATCATCTATATTATATTAACCTTGATAATGAATTGATACATAAAGAATACAGAGTTTAAATACTTGCTTTAAAGCATGATATCATTGAAATTGATGCTAATATACATGTTAGTCTCACAACACCCATAAATTCAACTTAAAGGTTTTACTAAGAAATAATTTTACTTCAAGAGTTTAAATTTATAGATATGTATTTGACATTAATGTTTAAGCCATTTTGAATCTTAAAATAAGAAATTCACTTATGAGATTTTGATCAATTTGATTCTAATACTTTGATAAGATACTACTTAACTTAAACTTATAAGTGCAGTTGTATCTATTAATATTTATTGTTTAACATATTTTTGGAACTTTATTCCTTTTAATGATGTTTTGCATGCAAATAAAAAGATATAATTTAATTTTATAGTGAGAAAATTGTATGAAACTTGTGTCGGTGGTGACTATAGCAAATGGTAGAAACATTAGCTTGGCAGTTGTGAGTACAATCCCAGCATGAGATTTGGCCTCACATGCTCAAAAGAGAAAAGAAAGAAGCGTGGGGTCTGCCCCAGAAGATTGTACGAATTTAGGCTCCGATTGGCAGTCGGGATTGGACTGGACTGGACTGAGATTGGGATTAGGATTGGGATTGGATTAAATTGGACTGGACTATAGATAGTACTGTTTTATGTTTGGTGTAATATGGTACTGGACTATATTAATATATAATAAATTTTTAAGAAATCAATCTTTAAATATAAAATAATTATTTTTATTCAAGTTTAATTTAAATAAATATTAATTTAATATTCAGATTAAAAATATTTAAGTACCTTTATTTTTTTAAAAGTAATAATTCAAAATATTATATTAATTTTAATTTTAATATTATTGGTTATTTAATATTATTAATGCATTATTTTATAATTAAACATTCAATATGAATTATAGATTAAAATATAATTGAATTAAAAATTATTAATTATTAATTATAACTATATTATAATGTATTTTATATGTATTTTTCAATGTTTTATACTCTTACATTTATATTTTCTTAATAATCCTTTATTTTATTATAGTAAAATTTATTATTATTTTTTATTATATCAAGAATTATTTATTTTATTTATTATTTTATTAGATTTAATAATATATTGTTTATAATATTTATAAATTATTTATATATTATTATATTAATATTTGTCTAATAATATAATATTTTATTATATTAATTTCACTAATATTATAACTTATATAATATAATTAATAATAATATATACAATTATTTATTATTATTTATAATTTATCTTAAATTATAATTTATTTAGTATTATATCATTTTTATATTATTATTAATTAAATAAAATAAAAAAAACTATTTGTCCAAGCTTGGGACAAGTAATCCCATGGTTCACCATGGGACTGTTAGTCCCAAGGATTTGTTACTATTGGGACTAAGATTAGTCCCAATCCCAATCCCTTGAAATGCTCCAAACAAAAGACTAAAATTATTAGTCCCAAAATCTTCTCCAGTCCCCCTTATGTCCTGGCAGCCAAACGGTAGATTCCATCGGTTAGTAACTCTTACGTCAAACATTGCCTATACCAACCTTTTGTGATATAATTTCACAAATTTTCAATTAACATTTTATTTTTGCAATTAATATAGTTTTCATTTTATTTTATTTCATTTCACTTTTTTTTATCTCGCTATAGACTTTAACTAAATAAATGGGTTAGACTACTGTGCGGCCAAAAGAAAGGGCACTCCCAAAAAAGTCTCAAAAGCCTCCTAATCTCACCCAATAATTGTCCATTAAAGCAACTTCGATGAATAATGACGATAATAAATGCAAAGCATAATGGATCCCCCTTTAATAACTAATGACATAGAGATTCCCATTACAAAGATTCAGGATTAGCTTTCATTGCTGTCTCACTGTGTAGACATCAGAACATAACAAAAAGAACCATTGAGCAAAAAGAACCATTGAGCCACTATCAATTACATGAACTAGTTAATGCAACTTAGTTTAATATACGTAGAATAACGATGTACTCCTCAAATAGTTATCCTAAATTTCGTTCAAATAATATGATAAATGAATTGTTATTTATTGAATAGACCATAAAATGATATAACAAGTTATTGAATAATGCTATATCGATAACTATTTTTATACAACTTGAGTTGGTAAGCTATCATTAAATAGGTAAAAAATGAAAATAAATAAAAAATATTAAATTGAATAATGTAGTAAACCCATTAATATCTTGTCAACTTAGGTTATATAAAATTTTGATTATAAGTCTAGCATTATATTATATCATCAACAATCCACTTGACAATCATTAATTCAATAGGTGAGTATCATTATTTATATAGTAATACTCAACTTATAATCTTTATACAACTCAAACTCCACAATTTAATGTGGTAGTCTGCAAAACAATTTACTGAAAAAAAATAATTATGAAAATTATATCTTCAATAAAATTTTATCATGTAAATTATCACATCAAATTGTAGAGTTTGGATTGTACAAAAATTATAAGTAGAGTTTGGATTGTACAAAAATTATTAGTCTAGCATTACTGTATTTATATATGTATATGCAACCAATATAATGCATTGAATAAAATTTTTTGACAATCGCTATATGCCTCTTATATTCACAAAATTATTTCAACCTCGTTAACCAAGGTGTAACTGAGGTTAAACCCAACAACTAAACTAAGCACAATTATATGGTGCTCACGTTGCAAAGCTAACAAAGACAATCTTCACCGGCCATACCTCTGCCAATGCGTTCCTATTTGTTTGCTTTGCTAAGACTTTTCTCCTTTTCTTAGAAAAAATCATCTCAATATAGAAATTCTATTTATGATTTTCGATCGTGTGGAATAAGCATTCTTTAACTAGTCAAACTATACACTATGTCACGTTCTTGTTTGCCAAAATTTATTCCGCCTTAGAAATTTTTGACAATCGAAGACCTCTGCTGGTCAATGCAATAGCTAGCTCATATATTAAACCATATCTCATCATCATGAGGTCATGGCCACCCATAAGCACAACAAAAGAACTTTTCAATGAACCAAATCATCAAATCCAATTACCTATATTTGATTAATCTCAAATGGGTTCTAATTTAATCAACCACCTATCACATACAGTAATTTGTTTCGAGAATCCAGACTTATGTAGTATTAATAAAAGTGTGTTTATAAACAGGATTTTACTCAACTTGTTACAATAAAAGATAATTAAATTGTTGAAATTAGAAATTACAAATGCTGTAATTGAATTGAGATTAGATTGTCAAACACAAGCAGACAATAAAGCTCATCAAAATCATCAGCTTTAACACTAAAGCTAAGAGTTCTTTTTTCTTCTTTATACCAACGTATAACGGGCATATTGATCTGTAGACTGTAGAGGAGAGCTTTAGCTAAATTTAGGGATGTACAGTTGATACCTGTCACCAGCTTCAACACTCCTATTGACAAATTGCAGTTTTTTCACACCGTTTATTGACTTCTAGCCAATTGACAAATTTTTGAGTCCTGTAAAAGTATTGCATTGAATAGTTAAGTACAGAAATAGCCGGGATATTAAAGCCTATAAAAAGGTATCAAAAATTTATGACATGTAATGAACTCACGTTTATTTTCAGGGTTGGATACTTCTATACACATTCAGCATAGACTATGCTCCTTGAAACTAGAATTGGATAGTTAAATATTGGATTATTATGGCTTTTGAGTTCTCAAACCGATGTTTATTAATAATGAAATGAATAATTGAAGATTTTTAATATTTTACGGCATTTACTGACTTTGGCATCAGAGCAATTGGCCAAAAGGGCTAGAAGACCTATGTCCTCTCTCATCTCTAGTCTCAACTAACAAATAATTTAGGCTGTTTGTATCTCCAGCTACATTGCATGTGAGACTAATGACTTTTGGGTGCATAGGAAACAGTGCCAATCTCACTCTCAGTTTGAGATTTTCTCTTAGTAAAGAAAGTGAAAAAGCACATATAAATATACACATAAGAAAATAAAAGAGAAAAAGGTGGTGACATTCTTATTCGTAATCATCCCGAGCTTAAAACACACCCAAATCATTCAACCCCACCCCACCACATAGCTTTTACACTTTTCACAGATAAAAGTAGAAGTCCATTATTACTAAACAAAGAGTAAAGGAACCAGCCCATAACAGAAGCTCAGAACCCAGAACTCTGCCTGCCTGTCCCTTATAACACAATCTTCTCTCTCTTTCTCAATTGCTTTGCCAAGAGAAATCCCAATGTCCTTCACCTTACCAACCGCCATTTCTTCACCTTAAAGCTTCTTATCCAATTATAACATCTATGACCCATTTGTACTCATTATTCTGCTGTAAAGAAACACAGTGAGAGAACTTGTGGGCATCATTTTTTGGATATAAAGCAATGGATGTCAGTAGAAGAAGAGCAGGGGCCAAGAGCAGTGTTGTGGCTGGTTCTGTGTGGGAAACCAGAATGAAGAATGATGAAGTCAAGGGTGGAATTAAAGTGTTCAATGGTGAAGAAAGTAGTAATCTTGATGAAAATGGCGATAAGAGGATTGTGAGTAAGCGTGGCCAAGCTGGGAGCTTGGTGGCGGTTAGTGGCAAAAGAAAGACTTGGAAATCTGAGAGCCTTGATGGGCCAATTCAGATTGCTAAAGGCAAGACTTCTGATCAGGAAAAAAGGAATCTTGATGAGCAGTGTAGGGAGCTTAGTGTGTCTGTTGATGGTGGAATCAAGAGAAGTCCAGTTTTGTCAAAGAAAGGAAGATCAGATAGAGAGCTGAGTTTGAGTCTTTCTGTTGATGGGATTGATAAGAGCCCACTTCAGGTAAAGAAAGGAAGATCTGAAGAGGTGATTGAGAGGAGCCCTATTCAGAGTAGGAAGACGAGATCTGAGACTGCCAAAGTGTCTGCTGAGTCATGGAAAGAGATTGTTGAATTTGGTAGTTCTGCTCACTTAAGAAAGTCCAAGTCTGAATCCATTAAGGCTGTGGATCAATCTGGTAATGGAATTGAGAAGAATTCAGTTCAATTGAGGAAGACAAAATCTGAGTCAACCAAAAGTTTGGGCAATTCATGTAAAGATAGTCCTGATAAGTCTAATGAAGGAAATGAGAAATTGCCAGTTGAAAATGAGAAGAATGGATCTGAAGAAACTTGCAAAGAGCTTGATGTGTGCCAAGATAAGGCCATATCAAGCGATGTGACCAATGTGGGTGTAACCAAGTCACCACCTAAAGTGTTAGCCAATGATGATGGTCATATTGATGATGCTATTGATGGTGATGATGATGATGAAGAGTTTGATGAAGAGGAAGAAGAGGAATTTGAGGAAGTTGATGTTGAAGTTGAGATTGAGAAGAAGAGTGTTGATATTAAGGAAATTAATGTGCCAGAACAGAAGCCTCCTCCAAAGGTGGTTGTCAGTGAAGTGAAAAAAACGTTTCATCAATTTAATAACAGAACAGTTCCATTCGCTTCATCTGTGAACAAGCAGCCTCCTCCCGTTGTACAGAGAGCTACAATTTATCCAAATTTCACAAAACCTAGCACAAGTAAGTATGCAAAGTTATGTTATGGCGCAACTTATTGTCATACACATGAATTTGTCTAATTGATTTTCATAATTTTCTGTTTACTTTTAGGTTCAGTTGCAGAGGAGTACCACAGCTTTCCACAAACTCATAACAAACTTCAGAATTTAGGTGAGTTTTCACTTTCCAGGCATATTTAATTTCTTAATTTTTTGAACTCTTTTACTGAAATCAATTCAACTTTATCATTCATTCTTTATTTCTTATTGTTCAGTTGATTTGGTAATGTGGAGAGATGTATCGAAATCAGCATTTGTCTTTGGGATTGGAACATTTATAATAATCTCTTCCTCCTACACCACGGATCTCAACATTAGGTAAAACCATTTTTAATTACTAACACAAGTTCCATTTTGGTTCTTATTCTAATTCCAATTTGTTATCCTCTATTTCCATACAGAACCCTTAACTAAAATCTGTTTCCTATTGTTTATACAGCTTCATTTCCGTGATTTCCTATCTGGGTTTGGTCTATCTTGCTGTTATCTTTCTCTATAGAGCCATCATTTGCAGGTATAACACATTAAAGCAATTGTCAAGAAAATTAAGAGAAAAAAGTTATTACTACTTAATTGGTCTCATTCCAATTGCTTTTGCTTTCAGGGGATATATGGATATAGATGATTCAAGTTATGTGCTTGGAGAAGAAGAAGCAATTTGGTTATTAAAACTGTTCCTTCCTTACTTAAATGAGTTCTTGCTGAAGCTCAAAGCACTCTTTTCTGGTGACCCTGCAACAACAATGAAGGTATATATTCACAAATTACCCTTTTGTCTGTGACATGTTTTTTTATTGCATTTGCTTTTGCCTTTGAGGAAACTACCAAAAGTTGACAAATGGTTGCAATGGCAGTTGGCAGTGCTGCTGTTTGTTTTGGCCAGGTGTGGCAGCTCCATAACCATCTGGAAAATGGCCAAATTAGGTGAGTGGCATTACGCAAACTTACATTCACCTTTTATTATTGAAAGTAGGATTATTTTCCAACTGACCAAGTCAAAATAAAGCACTTTCTTTAACAGTTTTACACCTAAATTACCAATCCACAAAAAAAAAAAGAATTGGCAGAAAGAAAGAACAGTTAAATTCTCTGCAAGTGCTTTTAACCTTTGGACTGAGTGCTTGGTTGTGCTCAATGTCTCAGGCTTTTTTGGAGTTTTCATCATACCAAAGGTCTGCTCTTCATATTCAGCACAGTTAACCGCATACGGTGAGTGCCTGCTTCTTCTATCTGTTACTTTAACCCACTTCCTTTGTCCATATTATGAAATCTAGTCCTATGCAATTGAATGCATCGTAAGCTTGTGGGTCCTCTCCGCATTTCACCTCACCAAACAGTGCTTACTGTCTTGTATGTTCATGTAACGGCTCTTTGATTTTATGGGCCCTACGGCAAAGTTTTGGCCCAAATCTGGGCCCATCTATTAAATCGATCTCTCTCGTAAATTGGATCCTAATTTGGCCACCAACCTTTATTCCCGACCATCAAAAACCGAATGTGGCCCCCACCTCTGGCCTTTTATGTTTTTCAAACAAGTTTCATTAAAGTCATTATAAAACCGATAATATTATTAATAACCAATCTTTTGTTGATAGATATTTATAATTTTATAGTTACGTTTCTTCTATTTTCCTACTTATTTATCATAGGATTTCTTTTTCATAAAATATGGCTATAAAGTAAAATTATAGGCAAACAAAATGATACCAATATTTATCTTTCTAAGTTAACATCTTAAATTCATGGTTAGATTAAATAAACAAGAATTTGAAAGCGTTTTTTTTATAAATTAAAACATAATTTTTATGATTATTTTCAAAGAAAAAAATTATGCTATTTTCTATGAAAGGAGACATTGATAGTGTTTCTTATTAAAAATCTACCTTTATATTTTTTATCGTGAAAACTCTACAAGGAAAACTTTAAAATATGCAAATAGAAGACACTTTCAAATAGAATTACTGTTTGTAAAAGCATTTTGAAAGTACTTAGTAAAGTCTATAATTTTCTCTCTCACTTCACAAGTATTTTTGTGCATTTGTACCAAATACTCAAAAGTATACTGATTTTTTTGTTACGAATTTCAAAACAAATATGATAATACCACACACATTTTCAAAACAATGTTTTTCTCTTGCTTATGACAACGTTGAAAACACTTAAATTAAGCGATATAAAAATCAAATGCATGGCAAGAATGTACAAATTTTAAAATCCCTTTTAAAGGATCCAAAGAGTCAACAATATTCTATGTATTTCATCATTCTATCTTTGGATTCTAATCTTCCCAATCACTCATTCATTATTGAAATGAAAATTAAACGCACGCTAACTAGTAAACTACTTTTCATTGATGTCATGGCCTCTTTAAATGGACCCATCAAGACTCATGGTGGACCCTTGTGGTCTTTGGCAGTGGGCCTAAATATATCATTTTGGGCTCACAATTTCAATATCAATCATTCGGTCAATTAATCTGGCCATTTGGTGCATTTAGATGATCCAAATCATGATTGTAGTGACAAATTGATTTGATGGGCACTGCTACTGGTCTCTGTATGCATTACCCAAAGGTAAAATTCAGCCCATTTTGATGACCCATTCTTTCCGTTAAATTTTTTTTTTTTTTTTTTACTTTTTTTCATTTTGGAAACTAATCTTAAAATAATAATAATAATAATAATTCTATGGAGGGTCAGGTGAATATCTAATAAAATTTTAAAAAAAAATTATTGTTTCATGAGTATTGTTAGTATTCTTGAAAATAAATTTGGCAATAAAGTAAACAATATATTCAAACGATACATTATTCTAAACATATATGCTAATATTCCAATAAACATGAAGGTAAATTTTGGATTCGACGCTTTCGCGATGCATGGGATTCATGCTCCCACAAGAAGGCTGTCGCCGGTGCCATTTTTACCCTTGTGTGGAACCTATCTTCTATAGTGGCACGAATATGGGCTGGTGAGGATACTTTGGTCATTTCAGATTCTTACTGTTAGCCAAACGATTGTACAATTATATATTTTTCTAATTTTTACCTTTACCATGCAGTATTTATGTTGTTCGTGGCCATCCGATATTATCAACAGTCAATGGTGAGAGATGATTGGGTAGAGGAGGATACGGGAGCTGAAGAAACATCTCATGGGCCACAAGTTGTAGGGCAAAAAGAAGCCTATAGGCCCAATAAAGAAGGGACCGGGCTCAGAAGAGAATGGCGCAGGCCCACTACTTTAGGCCCAGTACAGAAAACAAAGAAGGCATCCTAAACAATAAGACACTCTCGGTGCAGCATATTAGCTCACAATCAAATCAACCCCTTCATTTCATCATGTGGTGTGATGTGATTTGCTGTGATATGATACGATAGACGTGCAAGTTCTCTTTTTTTTTTTTTGGTTTTTTTGTTTTTCTAAATCTTTTTTTTCTTCCCTTCATATAGATTTATTTCTTTATATTGTAAATATACTTGTTGGAGACACTATTTTGTACTGACAAGAACAGTAGAGCAAAATAATCAATAAATATTCATATACGAGGTTTGAAAATTGTTAAATTTTAACTTTATTTTACTTATTTTATTTTTATTCTCTTTGTAGAGAATGAGATCAATTCAGATCGCTGTTTGATTATTTCGTTAATTTAAATTCTGTCCAAATGACTAAGATAGATCGAGTTAACTCATGTTTTTAGATAAGTAAAGTCACAAGAGATCTCGATAAATCCTAATATATATAATAAAAATGCAAATTTGAGATTAAATATTGCATCTTAGATAGCTAACATAAATAAAAAAAAAGTTATCACAAATCATAAACCCTAGCCACTTCACAAACCTTCCAATCCTAAGTCAATTTTACAAACCCCTCCAGCACTAGCCACTTTTACAAGCCTTAACATGCCCTGGAAACCAAATCAATACAAATTGAAAATTGTGAGTTGGTGCCAGTATTGTTATTTTAGTTCCTTTAAATCTCTTTTTAAACCTCACTTTAATTAAGATATATTTAAAAATTAAAAATTATAACTATATTTTATATAATACCCAGAATACCATTTCTGTTATATATATTTTGTAATTGGTTTTTCTTAAAAAAAAAAACTCATGTTTATTTCTAAAACATATTTTAATGCTATCAACTATTCAACTTTTTTTATTATCCAAAAAGCAAAAGTTTTTTTTTTAAAATTCATCATCTTCTATTTATTTTCTTATTGCTTGTCAATGATTTTATTTTATTTTTGTAAGGTAAGTATATAAAGCTACATTATTTTCCAGGGTTTTGCTATTATGTAATAATGCACTAAGTTCAAAATTTAATTTTGTTTTGCCGCTATAAATTGTTAAATTGAATTTTAAAAAAATTAAATAATGACACAAGTTTGTATTATTTAGTTACAGTAAATTGATATGTTGAATATTTTTAATAGTTTACAATAGATTAATAATCTTAATTCATTTGAACATGTAAAAAATATATTTGTTCAATTACATTGAATCGAACAAATCAAAGATATTTAGTTCGTAGCAATTGAACAAAAAAAAATACTTTTCTTTGTTATTTTATTGTAAGTATTTAAATTCATCTCACATTATTTCAAAATCACAATTTAAAATATTAAACATCCATTTCAAATAGACATTGGAAGAGAAAAAAAAAGATTTATGATTTAAGAAAAAAGTAAATGATATATTTAATTACATATCTATTGTTAGTCATTTTTACCTAAATTATTTTTTCAATTCTATTTTAAAGGTCTAGCTTAAAGAAAAGTTTATAATGACTCAAATAATAACACTCTTTAAACTTTTATTTTGGTTATGTAATTGGAATCCAAATTTTGCGTGGTTTGAGTTGGGTGCAGTTTTTGGAATTTGAAACAATAATTAGTCTTCATTTTCATAATCCATATTTCTATGTATTTTTGTGGAATATGATTCATAATTTTAAACATCTCTATTTCTTCGTTAACTTGGTAGGCAGTGGAGGATGTTAAATAGATACTGTATTCTTTTATTTTGTATATTTAAAAAATGTTTAATGTCGAACTGTTTGGAAGTTGTTTTTTATTGATAGTGGTTTTAATTTCTTGCATAATGATTGATGTTTTATTTGCACATTTATTTGGCTTGGGGATGATAATTTATTAACATGGACAATAATTAATTCTGATATTTTGTTTAATGAGTAAATCAGAAGGAAAATTTTAATGATATTTGTCTTACTTTTCCAATTAATCTAAATCGGACTAAATTAATTAATTTGGTTTGGTTTAGATTTTCAATATGAATAAATTGGACTGGTTTGCGTTTTGACCAATCTCAGCGTATTATGCTTGTTTTCTTAATATTTTATTTATGTTAGATTAGTGTTATCCAGTATTGTACATGCATTTTAAGGTTATAAATTAGGTTAGATACTTGTACATTATTATTGATCTTTTTTTTTAATAAAAAAAGGAATTCAAATACTTGAATTTTATATTGGTAACATTACTACACTCCTGCACTTATCGGGTATTTTTTGTCTTTTTTTTTTGGGGTCAAAACTAAATTTGAAAGAGTTGACTGAAGTAAAAGGGAAATACATCTTTGCTGAGACCGATCATTCACGAAAATTCTTAAAAGATGACCCCATTTTAGAGGCCTTTTCAACAAGTTACCCATCCGCTTAAAATTTGTATACAATGACCCTTCGACCCTCAAATGTCCCAAATGCCCTTCTAGTCTTGTTTGATTTTCTCTTATTTTTCATCTTCTTTCTTTCTCCTAATCTCACTTCTCCAACATATAAATCTTGGAAAACTAATCCAACAAAACACCTCTAGTTGTATATTCTTTAGATTTCAACAAATTCGTTCTTTATTTTAAATTATAAAATTAACTCCATATTTAAATTATTTTGGGTTTAGTTTTTCATTACTTTGAATTTGATTTTTAAGGATTTAAATGCTTAAATCTAGACAATACAATATTTTTATTCCCAAAAATGTTTGTGCTGGGCAAAATTCTTAAAAAATGGCTGATTTTGATTGAGAATGGTGGAGTTTGAAGAAGTTGAAGTGTTTATGGACTTAACTGTCGAATATTGAATTTCAGACACTCAATTGTCTATTATCAGGCACTCGATTGTTTGGTGTTAAACACTCGATCGTCTGACTTTGGATGTCGATCACTTTAATGTGTGATATCAAACACTTTGGTTGTCTGCCATCTAATGCTCATCTTCAACCTCCATTTTTGCATCAAGAACTCCAATTTTTCCATAAAACAAAAAAAACCTTTATTTTTCTGTCAAAAACCTTCGTTTTTGCTTGAAACACCTTTATTTTTCATAATAACCCAACAATAAATATGCATATTTGCAGGTATTCAAATCACACTTATAATCTATTACAAACATAAAAGTTACCTATTATTTATGTGCAAACCTTAAATCAAATCCCAAAAAAAAAAAAATTGAAACCCAATATTACATGTTTTTTAAAGATTCAAACCGTGAGTTTCTCTCTCTAAAACAGAAGTAAGAAAGAAGAATGGTATTTGAGTTTTTGTTAGGGTTATTTAAGTTATTTCATAGTGCTAGAGGGCCATTTCTTTAATTGAAGAAGTTCAATTGATTTTGATTTATTTTTTTTGTCTTCCAATATACTTTAGGCTTTACAATGGGAGGTCATTGTGAATGGGTTTCTTGTTTTTTCTTATATTCAGAGTAAGATTATTTATTAACCATTTCTTATTATTTTCATTTTTTTAGTTATTGGTCGCTTTTTTATTTTTATTTAAATTTCAAATATCCAATCAAATTAGTTTTTTTTAAATAAAATGGGCAACACAGTTCTCTTACAAATCCAAGCAATTGACCCGACCCGATTAATGGTCGGGTTGTATGGGTTTTCAGTTATTTATTTGTTAGGGATAAATACATGACACTAGGCACCCCTCACTTTTGGCCAACGCTCAACCCTGTTGTTCGGTCAGTAACAACCAGCTCCCACTTTCACACCTTTGTTTGAAAGATCCATTGACAATATTATGCAAAGACAATATTACCCTTGTCTGCTTAAAAGACTAAAACAATGCACACTAGAAAACGTTGTCGTGTTGGATATATACTCTTTTACAAAAATTAAAGAACACAATCTTCAATCCTTGTAATCAATACCCAATAGTCATGGAATCATTTCCTCTCTCCTCTAACGGTAAATCCGTAAACAAACAACCCTAATAGCTAATGTTGTCTTCTTCAGCCTCATTCGCTTCTCCTTCATCGTCGGTGTCACCGACCTCGATTAGAAGTGATTTCTAGTCTAGCACCACCATTTTCAAACACAGTTCTTCAAAATCATCAGCCATACCTCTCCAATCTCCATAATTGTTTTTTAGGTGTAAAAGTTTTGCTAGATTGGTGGTTAATGTATAGGTTTTTTTTTCTTTTTTATTCTCTGGGTTTTATGAGATAGATTTGTTTGTAAATTAATGATTGGCTGCAAAGAAAATAGAGGGTGTAACTGAGTTATGTCGTTTTTTTTTTTTAGTTTTAATTGCAGGGATGGTTTCGTGTTTTGTTGATTTTCTAGGTTTTATAAGTTGATTATTGGATTCAGAGAAAAATAATGGGTAGTACAGGATATATATCTTCAAGAAAATTATAGAAAAAGAGGAGAGGTTAGTGAGATGTTGTCGTTTGGCTGTCAAGAAATTTTTTTCTTTGGTTTCTTTTATTTTACTTATATTATTGTATTTATTTAAATGTCCTGTCTTTTATTTAATTAGTTATTGGATGAATGTCTACCATGCCCTCGTACTGTTTAATTTTTCCTAACGGCTGTTAACGTTTTGGGGGTGTTTATGTAACTATCCGAATAGCAGGGGTGAGTTGGGACTCGACTGTAACTGGGGGTTGTCTATGGTCCCTCTATTTATTTCATTTTCATCTTTTCATGTTACGAGTTGCTTATTCATTTGTGGATTTTTTCATGTCTTCTAAAGGAGCATAAAATAACTCTCTCACTTCCACTCCCTGTTCCAAAACCCTCATTTCTTTTAGAAAGTAATCAAATTCAGTTTTGATTTGCAGGTGGGTTTTGCTTTATAATCACTGTTCAGCTAGCTTTTAGTCTTTTTAACGTTCGTTTGTTTGAGTTGTGTTTTCTCCAGATGAGTCTCATGAACGATTCCCCGGTGCACTCCTCCAGCAGCGATGACTTTGCTGCATATCTTGACGCCGAGCTCGGCGCTAATTCTTCTGAGTCATCCCCGGAGGATGATGAAGCTGAAGGTGAACCATCTAAAGAACCTGAGAACGAGGACAATCAACTTGAAAGCGAGAGGTATTTTTGTATCATATGTCAATATGCTCTCTTGGGGTTTGCAAATGTGTTATTTTTATATTATAGTCAACTCTTCTGGAATATGATTTTCAAACCCTTCTTTGTGAAGAGAGAAAACCAGAAAGAGGGATGCTGCTTGTGGAATGTTTTTCTGATAATAAGCTGAAAATTAGCTAACCCCTTATGCATTATTCTAAGTTTTATTGCCATTTAGATTCTAATTTATTTATTTATTTAAATTAATGTTCCCACACATTTTTGTATGCTACTGTAATTTTTAACTTGATATGTATATGTAATGTATCCCTCTGAATACAATTTGCGTTTCAATTCTTGCAACATGATACCTCTTTTACTTTTAATGGCAGAGTTTTTGCTGCTTTGCATTGCTGTGTGGTTTTACCTTTTTTGAGTTAGAATGAGTGATTCACTACAAGAATTTTTTTTTCCCTTTTGCTATCTTGTTTTAATAGTTTTGACATATGACTTATCTGCTCAAGTATCTCTCTTTTTTGTTTGTGGACTATTTGTACTCAAATATGTATCATTGTAAGATAGCTAATAAATGCAACTCTTACTACATGATGGCTATTTCATGAACCTGAATTTCGGTTACATGGAGAGAGATTTTTTGAGGGTTGGCTTGCAGTAAGTGGTATGAGAGCTTATTTTAATGACTATCTGGTTATTTGGGAATGCTTTTGATAGAGATGATATAGTTAAAAATATGAATGGTTAAACTAAATTAGGTCCATAACTCGAAGTTTAAGCTTTTAGGTGAATTGGATCCTTAACATGGTATCCAAGCAATGTTCTGAGTTTGAACCTTCGGTTATAAAAAATCTAGAAATTAATGTGTTGGACCAGCCGTGGGTGTGTTGTCTGTCGTTGTTTGTTTACATTTGGAGTGTTAGGATATAAATACATAAATAAAACCAGGCCAATATCTCAAAGCTTAAACTTTAGGTGAATTGGTTTTTTAACAGATATCAACACATATTACATGCTGACTCTATGAAGTTTATAAAATTCACTGATCTATTGCTTTCGTTTTTTTCTTTTTCCAATCTTTTTATTTTGTAAAGTCATATTATGATTAACTTTGCAGGATTAAAAGGCGTAAGGTGGAGTTGTTGGAAAAAACATGCGAACAGCAAGGTTCAACCTCAGATGGAGCACTTGAAAAAGAGACAGGTATAATTTTCTGATACAGCTTGGTGTGTCTTTCTGTCTGTTGGACCTAGTAGTCCACTATGCATCCCACTTGATGAACTATTATTCTTCCTGATTAAAATCACGATGGAAAAATAAAGGTTCTTTGATATCCTTTTTATAGTATTAGATGTCTGCTGTTTTGCTGCAATTGTATGTTTACCTGTCATCCTATCAAGAAAAAGAGAGGAAAAGAAGGGGAGAGGGGAATCCCTTAGAAACTATGTTCTAGAGAAGTAGAAATATAGTGTGATTACATTATACATATTTGATGTTTATCTTTTAAGGTACTTTTCTATTTTAAAATACGTAGGATGGTTGAATTGTTAAGTAAAGAGTGTAATTTCATTATGCATATTTGATGTTTAGTTTTCATTTGACGCCTCCTTTTGTTAGATTTCTACCATGTTGAATGAATTGAATTATTTTAGATATGATGTGTGCAGAAACATCTTCAAAAACGGTTATATGCACTCATCCAGGATCTTTTGGAGGACTGTGCATCAGTTGTGGGGAAAGTTGGGATGGTGAATCTGGTGTAACATTTGGGTATATACACAAGGTATAACTTATAGTTGGTGCCTATCTTTTATTTTTGTTTTTTCTTTGCTTTATGTGCTTAGACTGATTTCTTGTTAAAAAATTCTTTTATATTTTATATGGGAGAAATTCTTGATAGGACATGTTCTCTATAGCTTTTGACTGTAATGATAGGGTGTGGGAAAAATTGCACTTGCAGGGTCTAAGGCTTGGAAATGACGAAATTCTTCGTCTACGCAGCACAGACATGAAGAATTTGTTACGTCATAGGAAGCTTTACTTGGTGCTTGATCTTGATCACACCCTGCTTAATACAACTCTTCTTAGAGATTTGGCTCCGGATGAAGAATATTTGAAAAGCCAAGCAGAATCTGCACAAGGTATGAGCTGGTCTACTATTTCTGTGATTTAGTTTTGGTTAATTGTTGTTTGGATTCTACTGGTTCTATATTTGTTGATCATGCTAGTGTAGCATTGATAATTTGTTTGGTTAGTTCATAGTTTGTCATGAAACTATAGCCTAATTTATTAAGGAGAATGAAGCTAAATGCCGCAAGACTAATAAGACAAATTTGACGAGTAAAACTCATCGGCCACAAGTATTGCCTAGGTTTAACAATTTTTGAAAATATTTAAAAGACTCTCGACGTGACAACACAAGGAATCTTAATGAAATTGATTTAGCAGCATAAAATAATATCATCATCAACTAAGGTAGAATGTGGAGTATCCCCAGCTAGTACATGTAGTTTTACTTTTAAGGTTCCTTTTCTAGTGTACATCCAAGAACCTTGGCAATCCTTTATCCGACTTGAAAAGTGAAATTTCTGCTTATACTTTGGGCAATTGTTATCAGCTTTAACATATGATGTTATTATGAAGCCGTTATTTTCTTGTAGGGCATAACAAAATCTTTAGATGTACATATTTTTCTGTTAATGGAACAGATGATGTCAGGGTATGTGTTTGTGGATAATATTTAGTGTGGGTGTAGAAAAATCCAAAACCTATTATACACGATCATTATACACTTCCTCCATTCAGTGGACACGGTTATGCTTATATAACATTTGGTGAAGCACTCTAAGGGGGGTATAATTACAATTTAATGCAATCTCATTAAATCTGAAGTTCCAATTGGGTCACCTATCTTTTTTCTAGTTTAGATTGTCGTTGTCATCATTATACTGCCAATTTTGACATAGTCTGTGCCAACCGTTGTGAAGTTCAAAAATAAAGGCTAAAGTTCTTTTTTTCTAACTGTTGCATTAGACATTTGCAATGATAGTGGGGTTGGGAATATAAGCATGGAGGCTATGATTGAAAAATCAAAAGAAAATGAACATGCAGCTGACAATTGCTGAGACAAAGTTAGGATGGGAAACCAGAACTTTGTTAGTTTGTAGGAAAAATGATCCACATGTATATTTTTATCTACAGTCATTCTCTGCCGACATCTGCATTCTTTTTAGAAATTTTCACTTGTTTTTTATTGGAAACATAAAAAGTTTGTATAAAAAAGTCTATATCTGATATGGCATTGTCTATTTTACTACAAGGGTTATTATAGTCTTTTTGTTTATTTGATTATTTAGGGTTTCTTTGATTTGGGAAATTGTTAATTTAGAGATTTTGACTCGATTAAGGAATTTGACTTTTCCTAATTTGTCTAAAATTCCCCCTATGGTTAGTTTAATATAAATATAGGCTTTCATTACTATTTTGTCAGACTTGATTAAACTTGATTATCTGGATATGTTAAAAGCATTGTTCAGTTGGCTTAGTGTTGAGTGAGTGTTTATTTGAGTGTGTTCTTGGATTTGGTTTGCTTGTTGTTCCAGGTTCCCCATTAATATCTCTTTTGAGTTACAAAAGGAATATTTTGCACCTGAGAACACACACACACACGTTGTTAGATGAATCGAAAGGGTCTGAGGGGAACTTAGGTCCACTTGGAGTAAGGAGATAATAAACTCTTGCAACATAATTTTTGTCAGCAAAATCCATATTTGCAAGCTTAATGGAGGCTCTTATTGAATATTCTGATCTGGCAATTTAATTTGCTTTTATTGTCATCTTGATTTGTGATCTATTGTATATAATGTGCTAACATCTTATTATTTTCTATTATTTTTGTTCCATTAGATAGTTGTTTTTCACAATGTGGGATTTTTGTATTTACTTTTGCTTATTGTTTAATGTTTTTTATTATTATGAAACAAATAGGTGTTCCAAAAGGCAGTCTCTTCATGTTGGATTTTATGCATATGATGACCAAATTGAGGCCCTTTGTTCGGACATTTTTGAAAGAAGCGAGTCAAATGTTTGAGATGTATATATATACAATGGGTGAGAGGCCATATGCATTACAAATGGCTAAGCTGCTTGATCCCAGCAGAGAGTACTTCAATGGCAGAGTGATTTCTCGAGATGATGGCACTCAAAGACATCAAAAGGGCCTTGATGTGGTGTTGGGCCAAGAAAGTTTTGTTCTGATCCTTGATGACACTGAAAATGTAAGTGCATTTGTCGGTATTAGAAATTCAAGATTGTATATTGATGTTTCTTCTTTTCACGTTAGAACAAAAATATCATTTTAAATGCATGTGATAGTTTATATCCTATTTGTGTTGGCATTTATAATTTTAGGCATGGGCAAAGCATAAGGAAAATTTGATACTGATGGAAAGATATCATTTCTTTGCTTCAAGTTGTCACCATTTTGGCTTCAACTGTCAATCTCTTTCTGAGTTGAAGAATGATGAAAACGAGTCTGATGGTGCTCTTGCATCTGTTCTTAAAGCTCTTAAGCGAATCCACCATATATTCTTTGATGTATGTCTCTCTCACTTAAAGTTCTTTGACTAAAAGTCAATATTGTTTATTTCTTGTGCTTGACCATATTGGTTGGAAACCTGTTTTTAGGAACTTGGAGATGATCTTGCTGGTAGAGATGTGAGGCAGGTGAGATATTTCTAAATTAATGAATGTATCACCATCGTAACTTGGGTTTAATTGGTTTGCATTCTTGTAGATTTATTATTTACCATGGCTCTCTGTTTGCATACCCATTTAATTCCTATAAGAATGTTTCTATATTTATAGGTCTACATGTTAATCTTTTGAGTCCTTGATTTAAGGATTACTTGCTGCTGTTTCCCACTTATTTTATTGAAGTCATTTGGATTCACAAAATTTCGTTCCATGCTACACTAATTCCAATAGGAAGATTATACATTTATCACGACTTAAATTTAGCTTGTGTGCTTGCAGGTGCTGCAAACGGTCCGGAAGGAAGTCTTGAAGGGGTGTAAGATTGTCTTTACTCGTCTTGTTCCGACTAGATCTCCGGCAGATAATCACCCTTATTGGAAGAAGGCAGAGCAATTAGGAGCAACATGTTTGACAGAACTTGATTCATCAGTGACACATGTGGTTTCATTGGATGCTGGAACGGAGAAGTCTCGTTGGGCAGTGGCGAAAAATAAGTTTCTAGTCAATCCACGGTGGATAGAAGCCTCTAATTTTTTGTTGCAAAAGCAGCCTGAAGAGAACTACCCTGTTGAACAAACAAAGGACCAATGACAATGTCTTCATGCTGTGACTAATTGTCCAGACTACTGGTGGTTCAAATGGCATGGTTTCTTTGCTGTGTTTCTTACCAGTCTACACGTTCTAACATAGTAATTAGCAATTAGTATATGGAGCAGTATTGATCTAGCACAAGATGCATCGAGTATGAACTTGGCAGTTCATTAGAATTTTTGTATGGTCAACCATGTGCCATAGCAGGGATGATGCAAATTTTGATGATTAAAACTTGTCCAGTTATTTTGTACAGTTTTTTACTGCAACTCCTCAGATGATGGATACAACTATACTGTATTTGATCCTAATTTTTTGTAACCGGACCTAGCGAGATTATAGTAGCTGGACACAACTTCTTGGTTATGGGAGTGGATGTACCTTTTGGCCTTGTATTTTTCTTCTTTTGGTAGGTCTTGTGATGTTTTTAGCGAGTCACTGACACCTAGAATTAATTGTAAACAAAGAAATCTTCATTGCGCATTAGTTCAATATAATGTCTTAACTTTTTCTGTTGGAATGTGGCTTGATAAGAGTTGTTTACTTGATCTGCATTGGAGAACTCTTCTCCGATGGGTGAGGTTGCTTATGCTTAATGTTCATAATTAGTGTTCGGTGAGGTTTGTTTAGTTGTTATAATGTAACTTTCGTGCAGCACTAATGCATCTTATGTCCTTTTTCTTCTTTTACATTGAGCTGGGACCAAACTCTAATTATTTTTCTCTTCCTATCAAGGAAATATTTGGTATTCAATCTATATGCCGTGTATTGCAGGAAGATTTATACTACATACATTCTTAGTCAAATATAGATCGAATATAATCCTGACATTACATTTAAAAGAAAAAAAATTGATTTAATTTTACAGATGGTACAATTGTTATAAAAAAGTTCAGATTTGAAACAGTTAACTCAATGCATAATCTTAATGGATGCAATGCTTCATACGATGTGACTTACAAACCACTGATGTGTTGGCTGGCCTCAAAAGTTCGTTGATTCAACTTAGTACCATTTGAACTCAACCCTTGTCAAGACTCGCAAAAAAGTTCGGAGCAGGATTTGACAACACAATGTCACGGTCTGGCAGTAGCAGCTCAACCAACCGTCCCCAAGCTTAAGAAGACTGGTGGTTCGAGGCTAAGAGCCTAATCCATGGTGCAAATGTTGAGTCACACAATGTACTATTAGTGTCAATCAAAGAGACGGGTCAAAATGTGACACAGAGTAAGCATTCAGGAGAGTAATTTTTTATGTGTGAGGGACTCTCTCTTCATGAATTTATTACGAGAACAATATGAAAGGAGAAGCTTCTCGTGCAGTGTAGGTTAATGGAATCCACATGGAAACTACATATTAATCTTTTGCAATTGCATACATGGTAGAACATTAAGAACAAGAGGGCCTGGTAGTGGAGACCAATTCAATCCTCAAACCTGAACAACTTTTGTCGTCTCAAGTTCAACTAGTGCCTTCTCCGACATCAAAGCAGTGATAGAGGTTGTTTAGGTTGTGTCTCAATAGAATTTTCAAATTGTCATGTGAAGCAATTGACAGCCATACAATGTAACAGTACTTTCCTGCAACTTCTATTGGGTTGGATTTTCTATTTTCTTCACCTTTATTGACCTAATTGATAATCGATAAAGTCGAATACGCAATATGGACAAATTTAATGACTGCTCAAGTGCAGATGATGACAATTTGATGTGTATGCAGTCTGCTTTTGAGGTGGTAATTAATGATACATATATAATATATGTGGGAAATGTCAACTTCGCAGAATTTGTGATAGCAAGATAATTGATGTAATGGATACATGTAGAAATAAAACTCCATGACGCCATTTTCTTCCATAAGTTTGTAGGACAATATTAAAGCAATTTCTAGTAATGGGAAGTTGGAATTGCTCAATTACTGAAAAGAATTAATAGCTGCCTTCTTATATGTAACATAGATTTGGTAATTATTTCATCAGTACTGCTGTGAGGGAGTTCGCTGAAAATGTTTATACATGCAGGTCAGTTCACTTGCAGTTTGTCTCAACTTGATTAATTAGGTTACCCACTTGTAATATTTGTCTAAACAAATCAACACTCATAAACACCTTGATCAATTTGTTTCTCGAATGATATGAAAATCTATCTATCTCAAAGATGAATGCACTGAAATTTTAATTAATAAACAAAATTAGGTTTTAGCCTCTTGGAATACTGAGGCATGGTAGAAATAACAGGTAATTGATTATGTTTTATGCATCATGGTAGATGTTAATATCTTTAATTGCTCAGTAAACATTCTAGATGTTAAAAGTCTTTCTTAAAATATAATTAATTTAAAGCAATTAAATACCCCACATTAACAGCTTAATTATATACAATCTGCAAAAATGACTTTACGGTATTCTTACCTACTAAACTTATTTACTTTTGTTAAAAAATCATTGAGTCTTCCTCTTCCGGGGAAACACTCATATAAAGAAATATATTAAATGCCAATAATCAGACAAATCATCAGTGAGCTGATAAGAAATGTTTGTAGTTATGATCAGTTTCCTTCAATATTTCTTCTTAATTTGTCTCCTATATACCTGTTCATTTTTGTTGTTCATTAAAATAATCCTGCCTCGAAACAGATTCAAGACAAGTGTTTAGAGCTTCCACTACATGCATGAGATATCCAAACGAACCTTAATCATCTTTCATTTCTTTAATTTAAATATATCATGCAAAACCTTTACCAATATAATAGACTTCAATTTTAATATAATATATACAGAGCATTCATTTTTTTTTTCCTTCTTTCATTTTTGCCTAACCTTGTGAACCATATCTTTTAGTGACAAATGTCCTTAAACACAATACTTTAATTATAATGGCTTTCTATATAAAACATATTGATTACTTTATTTTGTCTGTGGCATGAATTATTTAAGAAACGATTTATTAATATAATGTTTAGAGGCTTCTGGAGATCTGCCTAATCACTAGTCACTTCTCTCTATTGCAATAATTCTCTCCTGCTTGTAATTATGATTAGGGCTCTATAATTACAATATTTTAGTTAGTTAATTAATTTGAGCTGGTTGCTGATACGTAGAAGTTTTTATTGCAGCCAAAGTAGTATATATATACATGCATGACTAAGCATTGCTATCTGAGACTTGAATTCAGTGATTGGTTGATACTTGATGGCTTATCTTGGACACAAGATGATAAAGGAACCTGAAATAATTTGTCTAGTCAATCTCTAGATCTCTTGTATGCCATAAATTTTCTAAGAATCCACTTGGCTGTTAGAAATTTGCTCCAAGCAGCTTTCAGGGTTGTCAGTTTTCACTTTAATTTATTCAATCACCTCACCCTCATAATCGATCGATTTCCATCGACGTAAATATATAATTCTTGGGATCTCTTTGCAACCATTAGATTTTATCAAATAACTTATGATGATTTGCTATAAGTTTCCCTAAATTTATTATTGGAAAACCTCATTTAGAACAACATTACAAGTGTTGTTTCTATATTTGTTTTGGATAAAGATTAAAATCAAATTAGTGATCAGGGACGTTGGCTTGTTGTTGCAGCCTTGAATGTTTGGTGGAGAGAGAAGCTTGAAAATTGAATTATTAGTTTCATGATGAAGGCAGACATGAGACATGCCATGACTTGATTATTATTATCCCTTAAGCTGCCAGATTTTTATAAATTTGTGACTCTTTAACTTCTTTTTTTTGATACAAATGTGCCAATCGAGTTAGAGCCTCCCAGAATTGTTATTCTTCATTTGACATTACATAAATATGAATGCTTGCTCCCAAATTTATTATAATCAATCGCTATTAGTATTATTCTTCCCTTGACATTATATTAATTTTAAGGCCTTTGACATTGATACTTCAAAATTCTAACTATAATAAATTTGTAATATTAACGAGAGCATGCGAGAATTGTTGATAATCTTTTATTGGTATTATTTAATAAATATTTATACCTTCCTCCCTTGTGGAATCATAATATAGGTAAAAAAAAAAAACACTTTAAAAAATAAAATAATTTCTTTTTGCGAAATAATAAGATATTGAGATCTATACGATCAGTATCAACTGATCTGGCAAGCTGCAAGAAAATGTATCAATTTCTTCTCATAGAGAGTTTCAAATATGCAATCAATCATTTCTTTGATAATTAATTAACCATATGGACCTTACTTAAGCCAATGACCTCACCTCACTCAATAATAATATAATGCCGAGTACTAGTAGTAGTGTAGTACTATATATTCGTTGAATTGGTCTAAATATTATTAATTATCGATGTATATATACATAGGCTTGAATTCCTAATTGAATTCAGTTCAATCAATAAACCAAGAACGTGTAGGGTACGAAATGTGTATTATTTATAAGGTGTGAGGTTCTTATTCTTCCTTGTTCTTTTCAACTTGCCTTCTGTGTCCCGCTTAGCTCCTTAATTTACACAAAATAATGATATTTTTTAATCTACTATTGTTGGTCCATACTTAATTATGTTAACCATCTAGCTCTTTCTGACGTTTCTTTCCTTTGTAAAAATCTTAGTTCTGAATGTAATGCAATGAGTCATCATCTGATCAAGAAGAAATATTTGTTATTAAAGGTAGATGCAGTCTGTACAGGACAAACTCGGAAAAAGTAAAGAGAAAACAACAATTGAGGTGAAGATTTTTCCTAATTTTATGTTAATGATATCTGATCGCACCAGCATATATTAAATTGATTTTTTTTTTAATCACAATTTGTCATAGTTTATTAGCTTTGTCAAAATCAGATGGGATCACGGGACTAATTAACTAATTGTAATTATGGACATAATTATCTATGTTCATATATGTATATATAAAAAAAAATGCCACAAACCAAAGAAAAAATATTTAAGCTAGAAACAAGAATTCAATTAATTAATTAAATTCAGATATTTCTCTGCTGTGAAAAACAAAATTAATGACGTGGAACCTCGGATTCATGAGTCACTTTGTCGACATAATATAAAATTACACCCAAAATTCATTATTAGTTTTTTTTTTTTTTGGTTAAAGCAAAACCATATCAAACTAATTAAGACGTGAAATTTAATTAATTAAAAAAGGAAATTAAATAACTGAACGATTAATACGCTATCCAAAGAGTCGGGTAGAAAGGAAAATATATTTTGTTTTCAACCCTAAAGTTAAACGAAGGAAACAAAGGCTTATATTCAAGTTATAAATTGACATCATTTTTCCATTTGCAATTGGGCGACGCATATTTATGTTCTTGTCAGCCACTTGTCATCTTATTAATTTTGAAACATCATACTATATTGTTTTTCAATAAAATTTTCGATATTTTAAGTCTTCAAATTTATTTTTTTCTTTTTTATTTTAATATCTCTTTATAAAAATATGTTTATATGAATTAGTAGAGAATTCTGATTCATTAGAGATAGAGCGACGCATATTCAAACTTTTATTCTCCAATTACAATTATGGTTTTGGTCTAATATTTAGTGCAACGCCTTTAATTGAGAAATTAAATGCAGAACTTGACGACCACAATTTTCAATCCTAGGACTTGGTGCTCCCTTGCAGAGATAGTACGGTTGATATTATTATACGCAAACTTTTCTTTAGTATATGCATGGTCACAATTCAACAACGTTGGTCCATAATCCGAATTTCTTTGTCTGCTGTCTCGCTTCCTTCAATTATAATTGCAAAAAATGGATCATACACATTCATCAGAAAGACTGATCCAAGAGATAAAGACAAATTTATAAATAATGAGAAAACCAATCAAAGGCATATAAATAATGATAAAGCCAATCAAATAATAGTGTACAATTTTCAATGAATTCTGTCATTTCAATCAAGAGATGGGATATGGGATGCTCATTCTCGAGACTGCAGCAGATGTTGAGCATTTCTTTCCTTTCATTTGGTGTCAATCTGTGACTGAATCTATGGGCTATAGGGGACCTTGTTTGGAAGATTACACCAATTTTTGGATTCTATGTAGATTTCCAACACAATACGATGACAAATCTTATGTAAGATTCTTGGAAAAATGTACCTCACTATTATTGGCCATTTTGATTACCTAAGTTAGGATACAATAATTATCATGTAGAATCAATTCGTACATCAGCATAATTTATTGTAATACAATATCGATATAGTTATTTCTATATTATTTATTTTAAACTTTTAATGAAACTATGTTACATTATATTGTATGCACTAATTATATGAATTGATTTTATATATATTTTGTAGGACATACTAAAAAGCATAACAGTATAATCTGATAAAATCTTTTAAAAATCCACGTAAACTAGTTGGATAGAACGTAAAGTTGATAGTTATTATTGAGCAAGGATAATCTAATTTTTATTTAAGATTTCTGTTTTCGAAAAATATCCAAAATCGTGAAAAATCATATGCGTAAAAGAATTAATGTGGTTAAACTCATGCATGTTGCAACTTGCAAATTATATGGCTTTTGAAATGTTTAGAGCATCACTTAAAAATTAAATAGACTATACAAAAATGGAGAGAAGATATTAAATATTTTACAAACAAAGTTTTCTGCCTTTGTGTTTGTAGAGTGTAGAACCCAACAAGAACGTGCCATCAACCAATTATTTCATGTGTTAATCTGAACGATTTTAATATAAATGGTAATTGATATTTTATCTTTCATTTACTTTATGATCAAAATTTGTATTTGCGAGTTTCTCACCTTGCCCATTATGAAAAATATTGTAACCCATTCTTGTCATTATAAAATTATATTTCAACAATATCTGGGGAACCCACTAAAGGGGATTCAGCTAGCAATAATGAGTTGATAACTATTTTAAAAATAATAAAAAACATTATCTCATTATGGTATGAGATTCTGTATTTTGATAAATTCGATTTGTTTAAAATTTAAGTAAAAAAATTAAAAAATTTTCACTTGGAAAAAATTATAATTTATAAACCCATTTGCCGTCTAAGTAATAACTAATGCTAATCAAATTGTCCTCTTAATCTGTACTGCGGGAGGGCGCAGGGAAAAGGCCAGCCAACATTAAATGAAGAACTGAAACATGCAGAGTCACGTGAGGGGCACGAGCGACACATGCAGGTCTAGGGGCCTGGGCTGGGGCTGGTCTGAAAGTTTTGTCGGTTGGAGAATGTGGACAATGTGTACAGATATTGATGTTATTTTCTTTAATTATCATCAAAGATTTGCATGCATTGCATCATATCATCAAGTTATGTTACATATAGATCAGAATCTTCAACTTTGGCATCCGGCCATGATGTGGTCAGATCGTAATTAGCATTTAGCCATATTATGCACAATGTTATCTCTTCCAGTTTCGAGCTACAGAAGATCCTAACCTTTTGCTGTCTTCCTCCTTTCATTTCCTTTTCATCAAATATGGTTTCATTTCATGATCAAACCTATTCATTACTATCAATTTTCCGTTTTCTGTGGAGTTTTTTTATTTCGGTTTTCGACTCGGGGAAATCTCACGTGCCCCAACATCATATTTTAGAAGATAACAGAGCGTAATCAACAATCATCCAACAATTAAAATTGATTTAACAATATTATCGGATTGATAATTTAATTTTTTATTTCCTCAAATATAATTAATTAATTTCTTGGTACATAAAATTTTCAAATAAAGACGACGGCGTGGGGTCTTATAGTTTTATATAACTCAACCTTATGAACCAATTTTTCGAACCTATGAGTCGTCATTGTATTAGAAAGTCAGATATTCTGTTGAGGATGAAGGCATCAAATTCTACCACTAATATTCCGATTAAAAACCAATTTAATTGAAAATCTAATCATTATTAATTTGCTGAAATGAATCAATGATTAATGATCAATCAATCGTATAATTATTTGACTTATACAATACTATATATAAGAGCAAACATATATATACATTATTTCAAAAACATGGTATTTTAGCCCAAAATAACATGTGAATCATTGAAACAAAAACCATATTGGCCACAACATGTATTAAAAAGAGGCAAGTCAATTTTTTTTCTTTTGTTGATCATAAAGGGAGGGTTGAATATTCTTTGATTTATCAATATTTCTCTTCTCTTCTATAATTTGACTTAACCACTGAAGTTATACTAAAAATGAATTGGGATAATGTAATATATATATCAACAAATATTTAATTGATAGGCATTAAAATAATAAATAAATAAAGTATTTGCGTAATATAATATCATCGGATACATCCTAGAATGAAAAAGAATAAACAAAAGTTAAGAGTTTATAAATTCAACAACCCAAAAGAAGTGAATTTAATATCACTTACTTATAGTGCACTTTTAGATGGTGGGAACTTGGGAATTGATTAAATTTCAATTTTTATATAAATAATAAAAATTGCTAAAAAAAAATTGCTTTTCAGGTTTGGAAACGAAGGTTGTGTTTGGGGTGGGGTGGGGGCATGCATGGATGGATGGATGTAGGGTCGGTCCAATGAACAAAAAAGACAGAAACATAAACAGAAGCACATGAGATGTGGCCCCGTTCTGAATTGAACCCAACCTGAACCAGAAAAAACCCGTCTACGTAAACTCTTTTTATTTTTCTTTCTTAATTTTCTCGTCAAATATAATTGCTCGTTGTTCCTATAACAAATCATACAAATCTTCATAATTGATAATGCCACCGTATTTGAAGGAAGCAATTGGAGAATTAATAAAGTTATTATTAAATAATGAAATTGTCTGGTGGTGGCAGTGGCCGCCGCAACTGAAGGTGGCTGCTGTCTTTGACTGATGTCATGCAACTTCCTCCCGCTAACCACTATGCTCCTCTCCTGCCACTGCAGCCGTCCCTCCTGCCATTCCCAGCACTTTCTTATCACTCATCATTTTCCATCACATGTTCAGATATTTTGGTTTTACAGATTTCCTGTTTGGAAATTAATTTTTCAGGAGGGTAGATGATTTTTCTTTTTAACAGTATTGGCATTAATATTATTGTTGGTCGTTGTTGTTTGAGTTGCCTATTGATATTATTTTTATCTTATTTTTTTCAAAATTGTGAAGAATTGTGATTGGTATTAGACAAACTAAATTAATAAATAAAAAGTGAAAAAATTTAATTACCCATACCTAATTACCTATTGAATACTGATATATCAAAAGATATTTACTTTATCATATTATTTATATAAATTGATGTGGTATAAAAAATAAATTATATTAAATTATTTTTATATAATTATAAGTATATATAAATTGATGTGATATAAAAAATCATTTGTATATAATAATAATTATTATTATTATAAACCGAACGGGGACAGAGAGATGGTTGGATATATTTATTTTATGTATGAGGTTGTGCACAGTAGGGGAAGTAGCCACGAGGACCACCAATTTATTTGAGTGTTAGCCATCCATATTCATTGGTTGTAGCCAACCTTTTGACTCCCGAATCTTTCTACAAGTCAAGGTCATAATTGATGGCAATTCGTTCTTCGTTTCCTAGCTACTCCATTCTATATGATAATTGTCTTAATTTATACGCTAAAATATAAGTTAAATTCTCAAAAATTATATAAATATATTGTAAATTTATTATTTAATAATTTTTATATTATTTTTAAATAAATTTATATAATTTTAAAGATTTAATATATGTTTTTAGAATATATGTTGAAATTATCCTTTATGATATATTACCTCATCATCATTAATTTACAGAATTACAGGGTAATATATCAATTATTAATTTGTATAATCATTATGAAATTAATGATTAATCTTTAAATAAGAAATGTCCACATTAATTCGGTGAAAATAAATAAAATTTACTCTAAACATAACTTGATATATTAGTTTTTATCTGGTTAAATTAATTTTCAATGAAATATGTTTTTTCTATCCGTTATGACGAGATCAAACGTTTAAGTCTTGAATCATTTCAACTTTACATTACACCTATCACCATCGCACCTAATTTTGATTATAAATTAATATTAACCATAATCTTTTACATTAAGTATCCGTTATCAATTCAATTTCTATATCTTTATTGAATAATACAACAATATCTGATTATTTTTATTTTAAATAATATTATACAATTTCCTTATTGATATCAAAATCGAGATTTACATTAAATGTTGAGAAAATCCTGAAATGATGAATAGTTTTTATTGTCTGACAGCTATTTTGATCTGAGCGACCTGCATTTTTCGCACAAAGGTTAACAAAATCAGATCCCATTTAATTATTGTTATTTACAGGCTCCAAGAATCCAAGGCACTCGAATCAGTATTTTAATTATTATATATTCTCCATTAATTATTATTTCAATCTAGCATGGATGGGACCCTGAAGCCTGAAACTTCTGCCTCCGGCTTTCAGCTTTTAGCTTTTTTAACAGGGTTCATGCACACACATCACATGGATTGCAGAATTTATCATGAAAGCAAGACCGGGAATGGATATTCCTTCCTTGCTTTCCCTGCTTTTTCTTTAAAGCTTGTGAGATGATAACTTCAATTATCACCGTTTCAGCTTCTCGTTTCCCATTAATTTATTCTCAAACTGTGAAGCATATCAGCAGTGGTCACTGCACGTAATAACTTATCACAAAGTTGAAATTTTCAACTCTTTGCCCCCACCACCATTAAGTACTATTAAGTACTTACCGGGGATGATTCCAAGTCGATCCACTAAGGACACAATCAAACAGTGTTCAGCATTACTTTATCTAATTTCCCCTTTTCAGTATATGCACTTTTATAAGATGAAAATGAAAAACGTAAGGTTAATCTTAAGTTATGTCTTTTAAGATTATATATTAAATTTTAAAAAATTACATAAATTCTTTTAAAGATTATGTAAATTCTTTAAAAAATTGTTAATTATTTTAAAAGAGTAAAAAAATCATTAAATATATAAATTTCAAATGAATTTATATAATTTTTAGATTTAATATATGTTTTTAAGACATACGTTAAGATTATTTTAAACATAAGTTACTTATAATTTTACATATTATAATCATAATAATAATATGATATGTGGCCTTAAAAATTTTTAATCTCTTTTTTGTTAGTATGTTAGTTAAATTTTAACATATTTTGTTTTTTTTTTGTAACCGAGGTGTCCGATCCAGCTTACGCGCACCACGACTAATCCTCGGAGGAGACTAGCGCAACCACAACCCACTGTCACGATCTCCCACTTAAATCATGAACCCAGGACTTCACCATTGATGCTGTACCAACTCCATCCTGATCCGCTTCACCACTTGAACCAATCCATTGTGGGTAACATATTTTGTTGCTATATATTTTATAACTATTTTAATAGAGTTTTAGGCTCTGTTCGTTTATGAATTTAAATCCTGTTTTCTGTGCTGTACATTTTTTAATACAATTTACATTCAATCTCAACCACGTATCATTTTTAAAATTCAAAATAGTTCAAAATTAATCACATATACTTAAATTTAATTGAAAATAAAAATATCCGATTCATAGTCGATCAATTTTTTTACCGATTGAGCTTGGAATTACAGTAATTACTCTCTATTGATAGCCAGTACACAGTAACTTACCAGAAAATGCAAATCGGGAGTCTCTGGCCCACAAAATTATTAAAAAATTTACTGATTATAGCAAATGATCAAGTAGAGACATAAAAAATATGCAATGACTAGTTCTGCAGCCAATTCCAAACCGTAACCATCAAGACGCCCCAGATACGTGTCGACATCCCATTACGTTAGAAATCGAAAGTTTCTAAATCACCCATCCTGATACCAACACGTGGCTGTCAGGCAATGGAATCATGACCGTCGGATCGAATCTAGAACAAGATGGTCATTTAGCCCTAAAAATCGGCTTTATAAAGACCAAATTAGCCAGGGAATGAAAGAAGAGAAAGGCCAAGTCTCTGCCTCTTCAGAGTCTCACAAATAATCCTGAAACTCTTTCAAGTGTTGTCTTCTCAAAAAAACTCAAAACGCTGCAAGCCCTTTAGGGAATGCAGAGAGATGAGAGGACCTTCGCTGACAAATCCTGAGCTTTGTGGACGTGCCAAGAGGTGCGTCGGCGGCAGGAATTGCCACCGGAAACACGTTGAAGACGGGTGATCATCATCGATCAGGAATTGCTTTCAAAACTTTCCTGTCTGTTTTGTAATAATATTCTTTTGTAATCCGTGCAAATTTAAGAAACAATCTTGTTGTACCAGTATTTGAGTTTGCGGTGACTAGTGAAATTCTATATAAATATTCATAAGGATGGCAGCTTTAGAGAGCGGTGACGGAGGAGATAACGGCCGTCCAACTTTGCTGCATGGAAAATACGAGCTCGGACGTCTGTTAGGCCACGGCACCTTCGCCAAGGTGTACCTCGCCAGGAACTTGCAATCAGGGACGAGCGTGGCCATGAAAGTTGTGGGGAAAGAGAAGGTTATCAAAGTAGGAATGATGGAGCAAATCAAACGGGAGATTTCAGTGATGAAGATGGTGAAGCATAGACACATCGTAGAGCTTCACGAGGTGATGGCAAGCAAGTCCAAGATTTACTTCGCCATGGAGCTTGTCCGAGGCGGTGAGCTCTTCAACAAGGTCGCCAAAGGTCGGTTAAGAGAAGATTTGGCTAGACTCTACTTCCAGCAACTCATTTCCGCTATTGATTTTTGTCACAGTCGTGGTGTGTATCACCGTGACCTGAAGCCCGAGAATCTCTTGTTAGATGAACAAGGGAATCTCAAAGTCACCGACTTTGGTCTCAGCGCTTTCTCGGAACATCTGAAGCAAGACGGTTTGTTGCATACAACTTGCGGAACTCCAGCTTATGTTGCTCCGGAAGTTATTGGTAAAAAAGGGTATGATGGAGCCAAGGCGGATATTTGGTCTTGTGGCGTAATTCTCTATGTGCTCCTTGCTGGCTTCTTGCCATTCCAGGATGATAATATAGTCGCCATGTATAGGAAAATTTACAGGGGAGACTTCAAGTGCCCACCTTGGTTTTCATCCGACGCCAGGAGATTAATCATCAAGCTTCTCGATCCGAATCCCAATACGAGAATCACCATTTCAAAGATCATGGAATCCTCCTGGTTCAAGAAGTCTGTGCCCAAGTCTGTCCAATCCAAGCAGCAGGATAAGGAATTTGAAGCCAACAACTGCGAAGATGGTGACAAATCAAAGCAACCCGAAACGCTCAACGCCTTCCACATCATTTCCTTGTCCGAAGGGTTCGATTTGTCTCCTCTGTTTGAAGAGAAAAAGAGGGAGGAAAAGGAAGAGCTAAGATTCGCCACAACCAGGCCTGCAAGCAGCGTCATTTCGAGACTAGAGGAGGTGGCCAAAGCAGTGAAATTTAACGTCAAGAAGAGTGAGTCCAGAGTCAGATTACAAGGCCAAGAGAGCGGAAGAAAAGGGAAATTAGCCATCAACGCTGACATCTTTGCTGTGACACCGTCGTTTCTAGTTGTTGAAGTGAAGAAAGATAATGGTGACACTTTGGAGTACAATCAGTTCTGCAGCAAGGAACTCCGCCCTGCTCTTAAGGACATTGTTTGGATGTCAGCTTCGGAGAATAATTCTACTCTTGTTTGAATTGGCAAAAATTGGATTACCAGAAACTGGCCTTGCTGCTTTCAAGATTGAAAGATCATTGATGATTGTTTGTTTTTTGTTGTTATTTTTGTTATTCAATTTGATGAAAAATGGAAACAAAAAGGGCCATCTGTTCCGTAATTTCATCATATTTTATCATCTTTGTCTGTGACCTCTGTCATGTCTCTCATGTGTCTGAGTTGGTGTTTGTTGTGGTTTAGTTTGGTTTGCTCTGCGCAAAATTGTTTTTGTGAATTATACTGTTCTCATGTTAATTTCAATGTCTGTTGTTGTCTTCCATTTCCATTTCTCTTCCTCGGTTTAATTTTCTAAAGAGATTAAATTAATTAGCTCGATTTACGTTTCTATAAGTGATCTTTATACCTGTGAGAAGTGCTTTTCAAAGAATTAATCAAATATATAGCAGTAATTCTACCACTGAAATGATCTTTCATTTTTCAAAGATTGATTGATGTTATTTGTCTTCTACTCTTTTTTGTTCTTCTTTCTCTTCTTAATTTCAATTTAAAACGGCTTTGCTTTTATTGGTAGGTCAATCAAAGACCCATAGCACAAACAATAGCATCAACACGTTTAGATAATTATTTCTTACATGTTTCATTGTATTTAATTGAAATAATAACAATAATTTCTAATTAATTTGGAACGTATTTACTTTGACGGAACATCCTTCAACACAAGGTATACGATCGATACATCAAATCAACTGCTTTACAAAAGCGCTTATAATAATAAATTTATGCCCAAAATCATTTCCCAATACTTCTTTTTGAAGAGATAGCTTATCAACAAAAACGAAAACGCTTTCCAGCTTAGAAATAATTGGGAATAATTGTTATAACGTTACACACGCATAGCATAGGCGCGTGATTTGAACAAGAAGTTGAGTGTCGTTTATCGTTCGCAGAAATCCAAGTGGCTTAGCCATGGTGGGCTAGCTTTAAATTGATGATGATACTGATAGGCCTTTCTTTTTCAATTATTGTTCGGCATTTTCCTATCAGTGCGGCAGTGCCTCTGCCTTAACTTGTCTTCACATACTACAGTTTACACTTTACGCTTTTACATGTTCATGAGATTAAACTTTCAATGGCAATGCTTTCAATTCTCTTTTACAATTGCAAAGCATGAACATCTTGAATTCGAATCTCTCAACAACATCAAATCATTAATACTAGTTTCAAATTTATTCAAATAGAAGTTAGGATCAATAGAAAATCCTCATCCGATGTTCAATTATAATATTACCCTTTATACATATTATAAGTGAATTTTATTCTACTAAAACTTATGACCCATTTTCTTCTATGAGATTTATCAGATTAATAGTTTATGTGCATAATCATAGAAGTGATACATCATAAGGACCGCAAGTGAAGATTTGTACATAGTTGATTTCACATTCACCAAAGCTGAATGTGAAATAGCCCACTGGGGCAAGAACATACAACTTTTGTTGCAAGAATATTACTATAAATATTGATGATATTAATGTTACCCAAGTGAAATGTAGAGGGGTGTTGGCCAAATTCAACAAAGTTTATGACCACAAAACAGGTTGTGGTCCATTCTAAATAGGTTAGGTGTAGCTGTGTCCTCCAAATGCTAAGAGAAGATGAAGGGCACATGCCCTAGCTAGCCTTATTGCTATCAAGGCATGATGCATGTAGGAGTTGTTTTGTTGTTGCCCTATTGTGCAAATGAGAATCACGTCAATTCATGCATAATCAATGGAAGAGAGAGAGATTGAGGGATCAACAAGAGCTGCTGTCAGGTCATAGGTGAGAATAAGACACTGCATAACCGAAAAAAAAATGCTTCATGTGAAAGGGCATATCCTATCCTACGTTTTGGTGATCTGGGCTTGCGTGATGTTCCAATTGCTAGCTCCTAATGGCACATGGTTTTGGTTTTGGCATCTTCTATGTTACATCTTCATCCATCATCATTGGTTCTTGAAAAACTTTTTCTCCTTCATTGCTCTATCATTTTGATGGATTATTAGTTTAGGCTATTATGTCTATGTAAATTGACCCTTCTAATAGACCTGATTAGCTAATATCATGCAGTTCATTTGAAAGTTATCAGGGTTCTTATTCATTATTTGATTGGATTTACAACCTTGATTGATTTTGACATATCATGAAATTGGTAATCTATTTTGGTATGCATAGATACAATTAGCATTTATTGATTGCTAAATTTTGGTAGTCCACACTGTAAAAGAATGCCGGAACTAGCAAGCCCACATGTGAAGTAAGAAAAAGGGCCAGGTAAATATATTCAATCTCGTTAGATAACCTTTTGTCTTTATCAAACCCAATTTTCATCAAAGCATCAACTCTTGAACTTGAAAAATATCGAGATTGTAGTTGCAATTTTGGCACTCTTCCTATATAGAAGAAATATCCTATCTAATTCTTGAGATTGAAAGCTTTCAAGCTTCTTGAAATGCATCCAATGTCATACATCAATACGTATATGATATGCAAGAACTTTAGTATATATAAGATATAGGTTATTATTTATAAACTAAATATATCAATTAAAATCCCATGTTTTACCTTATACAAGAAAAAATGTATACGTTAGAATATCTTCGAGATAGACACCAATAGGAGACTTTCACCTTAATATGCATGCATAGCACGTATTGTCACATTGGTAGACGATAAATGCTTTAGAAATATTCTAAATACTCACACATGCAATGCAAGTTTGATGTTGCTTGAAAATATTAATTGTCTCAAAGAAATATATGAAACCATATTCTACATCATAAATAATCACATCTGGCCAGGTTGAGAGATCACAATTGATGCTAGATCAAAAGTACATCGTACAAAGTTCATAACGCATATTTAATATTATTAACAATGTCCTGAAGAACAATTTCAAATAGGTCACTAATTAATTTATTATTTAATTAACATCATTTTTAATTCTAATTGAAGACACGGTGCCCGGCCAGCAGCCCTAACTGAGAAAAAAGATTTTCAATTAATAGTGGTGATTAATTCTCTCAGCCAAGTTATAATGATTGATGATCTAATTTTTAGGTTAAAAAAATTATTAGACATGTACAAATGGAAATTAATTATGATTTCATTGTGTGACAAAGGGAATCCTACCTAATTCCTAGCA
The DNA here is from genome assembly GCA_013180625.2 of Boswellia sacra. NCBI lineage: Eukaryota > Viridiplantae > Streptophyta > Magnoliopsida > Sapindales > Burseraceae > Boswellia > Boswellia sacra. The sequence goes on from SNVD02012817.1 coordinate 414,369, forward strand.
GTATGTTGGATGCATCATTGATAGAGAAGACAAGCTGTGTCTTCCACTTGTTCAAATTAAGGTTGAAAGTGATTAAACAAGTGGGGTCAGCGTGTGTTAATTGCTTAAACCAAGCTGATTAGGGTGTTGATGTCATTGTTTTGGCATTAATTTAGAGTATGATCGTTAATCACATGGGATGGGAAGGCAGCAGGAGAAGGGCCGGGTAAGACCTGGCCCAGAACATGCTTTATATTCATGGGCCACTATTAAGGCCCATTTTCTAAAAATGTTTATATGGGCCCGTTAGTGTCTTCTGTTTACAAATAGTATTATTACCTTAAATAGCAAGTACAAGAAGAACAATGCTTTTAGTTTGCCTTCACAATTTCTTGTTAAAATATTTGACAAAAAAGTCTAAAAACTATTGGCAAATGCTACTCTCGAAAAAGTATAATTAAATATTTTAACTTGTTGTTCGAAGCTATGAATGTTTTTTGTTTTGTTTTGTTTTTTTTTTTTTAAAGTTAGAATAAGATCGGATGTCAACCATTTAGATATTTTGGGTCGTTTATTATTGTTATTATTTAACTTAGCATTGATTATTAAATATATTTATCTAAATGAAAGGTGCAACTTTTAGTTTTTATTTGGATGAGGAAGTCTCCTGATTTAAAAGAATTCTTTTTGTAAAATTATCCTTATGAAATAAATCTATTTTCTACTGTATCTTTTTTTCTTATTTATATATTGGTGAAATGTAAATTCTAAATATCAGAAATTTGAGGATCTTAATAAATTAAATTTTATAAAAAAATGTAAAGAATTATTTTATTTTAATCAGGCTATGTATTTTAATAAAGCTAACATTCTCAACAACAATATTAAATATTTCATTGGTCTAATGAATCTCATAACGTGATAGTCTAATTCATCAAACAGTTCAGAGATATAATCAATTGAGTTACAACTTTTGCTAGCATTAGAAATATAACCAATATCATAAACATTTATGAGGATAAACGTTAGAGATTAAATATATATGTATATATGTAAATGTTGACTTCCAACATTTCCATTCCGACGTTAAAAAAAGAAGATATTTTGATTTATGGGATAGTCATGATAATGAAGAGGTAACTTCTTCCAGATATATATATTTATTTATTTTTAAAATATACCCTGAAATGGAATGAGAGTTAACTGATGATACAAGTTATCGATTTGATAGGAAGCTTTAACAGCACATAAATGTGTAAGAGAAAGGATAAATTAAGCCAAATCAATAAAGAAGTATCAACAGATGACCTCTTTCATCTTAGCTAATAGAGACAATAGGACAACACCTAAAACCCAGATCACGGCTTCACTCAAGCATAGCACAGTCGATATTATCTCCGCATCAACTGTGTGTATGTCATCAACAGCATCACCCATTCCATAATATTTAATTATCTTCTCTCTTTTAATTTTACTTTTGCAGTTAACCGTATCTAGGCATAGAATTTTATTGAAAATTTCTCCTAAAACATACTAACATCAGCAGCAAAAGTTCACTGTTATATCTGTGAAAAAATTATTTCACTCCTTATTGTTAAACAATGAGCTTGTTTCTTGAGTCGAACAACTTGCTCTATTTAAGTTGATTTCAAAAAGCAACTATTTTTCTCATGAAATGGAAGGTTTAGAACCTGATTACTTGCAGTGCAAAGGACCAATGAAGAGTATACTGAGTTCTTATCAAAGTCATAACATTTGTGTACTTCAGATCTGGAAAGATTTGAACCATGAACTAATCAAACAAATAAACATTTTAAGTGAAAAAAAAAAAAAAGCATAATCCTATAACTAATAATTATGACGCTTCTGGGGGAAGCATAATATAGCCAGAAATAGAACAATTTCTGGCTATCTAATAATTTAAAACCTAATTGCACTTGTTTCATATCAGAAAGAAATATTTAACAGTCCAAAATTGTTTTTTCATTACTAATTCAAACTTAGACATGCCTCTCAAAGAATAGAAGTTTTACGCCACAAGCATTCTGCTGGCCGAAAAAAAAAAAAAAAGAAAGAAAGAAAAAATCTAAACATTGCTCCAGCCAAAAAATAGAGCCGTTATGCACTGTAGCTGTTGCCCTAGAAATTAGTCAAATGGAAAGAAAAAATGTTCAGAAAACAGCTCTAATGAAATTTTAGAGCCATTCCCTAAAAGCTGAAAGTAAAATAAGTCCGAAAGGAACATTTTCGAAGTCTAACTCAGGAAATTTGTACACCAAAGAGTTTAAAAGATTTTGGCTCGCTATGGCACATTGGACTTGGTTCCACCACTTCCCCCTCCTCTACCACCTTCTCTCCATCCTCATCAACATTTTGGCCTGATTGAACCTGCAAATCCACTTGCATGCCAATATATTGGCTCGACACTTCGATTGAGGCATCGTGGCTTTCACCCTTATTTACATCAATCATGCAGAATGTCTTAGTGACTTTTGCCTTCTCTCTGCACTCACAAATGTAGAAAGCAATAGTGTCATTAGTCTTCAATTGGTTTTCCTTCACAAATCGATTCCAACCCCTTGTGAAAACAAAACTCTGGCTGCTCCTCCAATAGCAATAGCGAAATGTCCACATCCTCATCAGCCTGTAAAATTGGTGGCAATAATAGAATGTTATACATTCTCATAAGTTCAAAAGAACATAAAATTAAATTGTACAACATAAATATGACATGAGAAAATTACTATAGTAACACATGTAAATACACGACATAGTATCATATTTATATTATGCTTAAAAATAAAAACCTATTAAATTATGTATGGTCATTAATTTGACATGTCTACCTGTCATAAAAAACTAGCTGCCTATCATCTGCCCTGTCACTCTTCGCGCTTTCTTCTCCACATTCAGAAAATTGTGGGAAGTACTTAACAGCATACTTTTTTGGGATGACAAGTCTATTCAGCTTACCCACATCACTTGGTGTTAGCTCCTTCTGGAATAGCTGCCTGCACACCAGCCATCCATTGTCATGTGCATTCACTGGGGTGAGACTAATATCTCTTTCCACATATTTGGACTGATTCCCCAAGAAATCTGCAAACTTTGATTCATAGGAACCATCCCGAATCATGTTGAGCAATGCTTCAGTACTGTAATGACTTTGAAAGTTGGGCTCTTTAATAGTAATGTTAGTCCAAGGAAAATTTCTGTGGGATTCTGCGCTCCGAAGTCTGATTGCAGCGCTATCATAAGCCATAGCTGCTTCCTTCTCGGATTTGAAGGTCCCGAGCCATATCCGTTGGTGGTTGGCATATATTTGGGCACCCCAATGACCATTCTGTTGTGGTACCACACCTTTAAATTTTGTGGAGGAAACAAAGCTACTGGCTGGCCTCAAACGCTTGCTGGCAAGAAATGAGTGAGCACTGCTAGTTGAATCCGACAATTCTGCATTCACATTCATTACATCACTTGAGATCATGCTCAACATTTCTTCTTCCGTACAGATTCTGATGAACAAACAGATTTTAGAATGTTAATAATTTATAACAATATAGAGTTAAAAGAAACAAAAACATGAAGAAGAACAACTACAAAGCAATAATGCTGACAGATATTTTGTACTCCAAGCAAAAATTAAAATCCTGTCAACTAAAGGACCAAAATAATTGTGAGAGATATCCCATCATTTTATGAAAACTGAATCTCCAAATATATATTAACATAGTTGCAACTGAAAAGTTTCCAGGTTACAAATAGAAGATGCTTGTTTCACATTATTGAACTAGAAAATGATATTTCAACCATCTAATTAGCATGCAAACCAATAAGACAACAACATTTTTGAGTCTGTAATAGAATGGTTTCATGCTCTTCTTTCTTTTTAAGAGAGCTACAGAACAATTAGGAGACATTATTCTTCAATATGCAAGTTTCTGATTCACAGTTAACAAACTTGCTATCAATCTGCGTCACTGATCTTGTGTAAAAAGAATTTGATTCTGTAATACATGTTCGGATATATGGTGGAAAAATTAATCAACCCCTTGAAGATAACAAGATCGAAATATAATCAAAACAGGGATAGAGATAACGTTCTATTTTATGAATACCAAAAAGATGTCTAAAAACGAATCAAATCTCTACCCATTATATGAACACATGAAAAGCATCAACAAGCCATAATAACCTAGCATAAAATCAATTTTCTCAAACAATAAAATATAAAAAGCCAAAAATCATTTAGATATCATGTCTATCAGTGAGGAGATACAAGATTGGAATCTTATATTCATGTTAATGATACATTATCAACTTAAGCTTTATGATCTTTCAACATGGAAATATTTCTGAAAATATTACACTGCATATACTTTTTAGCATAGAAGAAAACTGCCCAAAACGGAGAAAAAACACACACATAAAATTTCTTGACCATTTTTTTTTTGGTGTGTTTCCAACCCCACATGAGAAAATGAAGAAACCTCATGTCTCATCAACTAAATATTTCATACCAAAAACATGTTGGATCAACTCACAACTAATTTTACTAAATACGTTACCATTTAAACCATGTTTAGTCTGGCGGACAAAATAATGGGAAAAGCTACAGTGCATCAATTTTATTTTTTGCAAAAAAGTGGAAAAATGAGCAAAAAAGTGAAAAACATTACAAATACTTGAAAATGATCATTGTTTCCAGCTTATGGACATGTCCCCAACTTTTATACTCAGTTTCCTTCCTTTTTGCAAAATAAAATTGGTGCATGCAATGCTACAGGTGCATTGTAGCACAACCCCAAAATAATGAAGTAATCCCATTAAATTTCAACGTTCGTACCATTTTGTGCTTCAATCCCACACAAGAAAAAGGCCGTCCATATTCTGTCAATGCCATAAACATGTCAAAAATGATGGATTCCAATGACTTCTCAATGTTCTCATCAATGTCATCAGATTAATCTATGTTAGACACATCATTATCTAAGAAGAATTAGGAAAGACATGGGAAAGCACAAAGCCAAACAGCTATGGCAAATTAGCCACTAAAAGATCATAAAAGGTTCATATAGATAATACTTGAGACATCTATTCTCTCTGGCTCTGAAGGATGTAGAAAACATAAACATGCATTTAGCACAACCGGTCTAAGATTAAATCTGTTCAAATATAATCAGATTGAATCTGTTCACAAAAGTTCATTAAATTTGCTCAAAAATAATGAGATTGAATGACTACAATCACCAGTTCAAACAATTTTTAATATTTACCAAGAAATCTAATGCAAACATGTATTTTGATCGTCACAGTGTGAACAGAAGTTCAGAGCAACAGTACCTTATGCTTTTCCTGCTCTTGCGACTTGCTTTCAGCAAAAATGAATTCTTGATGAAGAGTGATGTTTTAAAACCCTGCAATTGACAGCAATTAAATTGTCAACTAATACAATAATAAATCCAGATCGGAGCAAATAACTTGGGAACCAACCCCTTTCGACACTATATACAAGACATACAAGTTCAAAGTAGTAGGCAAATCATCTATTCACAGCACGGACAACAAAAATAATGCAAAGATAGGAAAACTAGTCCTTAATCCTGATCCATGCATCTAAGAAAACCGCATTTATGTGATGAAATGAGGACTGTGGCCAAAAGCCTAGTCATAATAAAAAGGAGTTCTCACATGTCATAAATAGAAGTAACTTTCCAAGTTCCGCACCAAACCACCAAAAAAAGATTTTGGGTTTGACTGGGAAAAAAGTGAAAAATTTAGGACGTGATAATTAGGTCTTGGCTCATAACTTTACAGGCTATATTATTGGTTGAACTAAATCTACAACAATCAGATCCTATGAAGAAAGAACAGAATGATCACCAAATGGCCAGAGAAAAATAGTATAAAGTTAACTCACTCTATTACACAGCATCTGATAATGTCTTGGCACTCCAGATGGAGAACTTATCAAATTTTTAGTGAGATAGAAGCATGCTCAAAGCAAGCATTATTTTTTTATAATCCAACTAAGGCAGATCATTCAATTTTCACAATACTTCTCTTCTTCTTAGACCTTGACATTTATTTTCCCATGGTTACCAAATTCTAAAATGAGGTTTACTTCTTTCAAACTCACAACCTTCATAGCTAGAATCTATCAGGACACAATATCCCAAATGGGTAGTCCTGTGGAGATTTAAACCCTTGACCTTTTGACATACAGCAAAGACCTTTTAGCACTCAACCCAAACCTTGGACTTGGATTTACATGGTGCCACCTTACCACTCAAAAAAAAAATTTTTTTTAATAAAAGGTCAATATCAACACATCAATACATCCAAAAAAAAAACCTCAAGAACCGATGTTCTTAAAAAAAAAAAAAAAAAACTGAAGAGATATGTAAATGTTAGACTAACAAAATACCTGCAGTTAGGTTACAAATTATCTTTTGAAATTGCTAGCTGAAGTTGATAAGTATACTGGACTAAACAAACCAGAACTATTAACATTGTGGAAATTGTTGCTACAGATACTGCAATCTGCAGATGTTGCATCAGAAAAAATTAAAAGAGAAATGAACTAGATTACTCAAAAACCAAACATGCTCAAGAAGTCCACTAGAGACATCTCAACAATTAATTATCGATCTGCCTTGCCCCAGCTAATGTCTTAAAAAATAACAACATAACCAGAAATGAACCTACATATCCCCAACATTAGGTAAAAATCAGAGTGATGAAACTTAACAACTGCCTACAACTCTTGAAACATAACAAGCAAGTTTATATTTTTGCGTCATACAGATGTTAACCCCTAGTTATAGAAGAATAGTCACACTTAAAATTAAAAATCTAGACAAAAGATTTGAGGATTTTCCCATATCATTATAAGCCAAGTCAACCAAATACATTACTTGAAAGACTTAATAACTATAGATCGAAACCTGGATACCGGAAGTGTAAAACCAGATTTGGCCATTGGCATCTTGATTAAAAATAACTTTTAATTAACCAGACTCTAAATATATATGCCTATTTCAACACCAGACATACAAGAGGATTTTAGAGAAAATGTCAATATAAGCCCAAAACTAGGGGAAAAGAAGTTGCTTATTCCTACTCCATCTTAGACTCTCCAAGAACAAGAGATCTCAAAACTAAAATAATTCTTTTTTGTGCTATATTAAAGAATAGAAAATTGTTTGAAGAGCATAAAAGAATATTTAGGTCCCTAATGAAGATTTTTGTATTTTGAGTTTACCAGTCAATCCAAAAATGTATTGTGACATTGATAAAGCTAATAAGAGAGTTAATTGCCAATAAATTTTTTGTAAGGACAACATAGGCAAGACTAATTTTACTTTTTATCTACTACAGCCGATAAAGATTTTCAACAACCATTTATACAATTAGTTTGTGAATGTTGTGCTACTTCTGTTGCCTATAAACATAGAAGCAACCAGTTAAACCGAAAAGATTTTTGGCTTCACAAGGCAAAAATTTTAATCCTTGAATAACATGATAACAATTTGATATTCAGTAAAACAAAGATTAAGACATCTATTACCAAAGAAATTCATGGTACCGAAGACAAAGAAGGAAGTTTCAATTTGAATTAGATATTAATTGTTTAAGTGGCCAATCCAAGGACCTACTATAGCATTTCTTTTGAAAAAGAAGACAAGATGAGACAAGAAGAAATAGAATAAAAAATTTTAGCGGGATGACAACCAATTATCTAACAATTTTCTCCAATTTTAAATACAAAATTTGTCTGCTATATAATGGAATCTTTTCTTTACCTTCAAATTAATTCATGGTAATAATGAGTTCAGAGATATCTGTCATACATGCACTAATTACACAGAATTTAAAACGAGCCGCAACTTAATTACATGGAATGTCTTACACATAAATTTGTGCAGATTTTCTTGTTCCAGCGAACCAGCAGCTTATCATGTGTGAAGTGACCAACTGTGTGTGTGTGTGAGTGTGTGTGTCTGTGTCTGTGTCTGTGTGTGTGTTTGACCAATAAGCACCTCAATCGCAAGGCAATTATGAGAACATCAAATCAATTTCTTTGTCAATAGATATATTCTTGATATTCGACCCATCTAAACTACCAAAACACAGGCTGCCCGTTGTCATCCAATGATTGTTTGATGATCCCCATTTGTGTTTGTGCTTTAATAAACAAATATTAAATGTCTTGTCAAAAACAATAACAATACTAATGAAACTGACGTGCGTAGGATAGAAATAAGAGAAGAGAAGAGAGACCATCGAATGGAAAAAAGAGGGGACAACTAAAAAATAAAATAAAATAAAAAAAGGGAAAGAATAAAAGACTTAGGTGAAGAACAGTTAAAAAAATAAATGGAGGAAGTTTCGTTATCCATCAAAATCTGCTATAAACTAAGAATAAGACAAAAAAAAATATAGTGGTTAATATCAAATTAAACTAGGAAATTAACAAAATATATACTTTCAATAAGAAATAAAATACCACCTAAGCAAGAAAAATTAACTTTAGGAAAAAAATGAAACTAAAACAAAATAAAAAGACATTTAGATCCCCAAAATACTCAACTAGATTAATGACTATCAATGACATTTTTGGATAGATATATATCTAATCGGCTTCAAAAAGTATGGTTAGATCAGTGTATAAACTTTACAACAGGCATTAAATATTTGGGAACTCATATGAGGTCAACAGAGAAATACTAGATTCCAAATCAAATCATATAAAAGCATTAACTAATGAGTCCATGGAGCAGATAAATCTTTGAAACATATAACCACATCTCTATTTATTGAGGCTATGTAAATATTCAATAATTTCCTTCTCTACTGGAAATCAATTCCATAAATATAAGATACAGTGTTTAATGCAGAACTTGAAACCACAATAGTTAAGTTCTAGATGTAATTAATCATGGAGTACCAAATCCAAACCTCCAAAAATATATGCTTCAGCAAACAATCATAAGGGTTTCAAAGTCACAACTTTGACAGACACATCCGTATCTAAAATTCGATCGAAGAGTAAAGTGCCACTGCCAGACAATCTTTCCCGGAAGAAATTAATTAATTAGCATCACCTCTGCAGTAAACGTCGCCATATAGGCAATGGCAAAACTATTCCTATGATTCCAAGTTTAAACTCACCACAATATGCCACCCCAACTTGTGCTGCTACAGCTGATACCTCAATGCCACTGTTTGCCACAAATGGCTATATATCACGATCAACCACTTGCATTGCCATCTTTTTTTTGACTTAAATAAACTCTCCACTATCCATGATCACTACCTTTAACGCAAACCACTCCTACCAAAACAATCGAATTGCTAAATAATTAACTCAACATGACAAATTCTCAGGCATCCACTTTTTCATTCCAAATAAAAATCACAAATCAAGGGACCCCATTACTACAAATGTAAAAAAAAAAAAGAACCTTTAAATGTTCTTTTGTAAATGTACTTCTAACAAACAATAAACTGATGAATGAATAAGGATAGCAGTGAAGTCCACATGCCCTACTAGCAAAGAATACAGTGATAGAGACAAGACACTCATAATTACTAAACATTTTATGATCCTTTTGATGTTTCATCCACTCTAACGAGATTTTTTCAAGCTCTGATGATTATATGTCTACAAAATTATCATTGGTGTGCCATAAAAGTCAAAAAACACTTGGGGTATAGAAGAAAAAAGCATATTTGAATTTAGCAACATTGGCCACAAAACTTAATAGGTGATTTAAAAATTATAGCAACATTGCCATAAAACTTAGTAGGTGATTTAAAAACTATCACAAAAATTTGAGCAAATGAAACTACACAACACACCTATACTCTTGAACTGAAGTTATGAGAATTTCATAGACTATAGACAAAAGGTTTCATTTGTAAAATAAGACGTGAAGAAGATTACAAATCTTTAAGACTTTTCCATTAAGTGGAAAGCAAATTATATCAGAGACAAACAAGCAACTTTTGAGATCAGAATGAGAATAATCCAACCCACCTTCCTAACATCAGAAACTTTACTATTGTGTATGTACTATGATACCTGTAACATCTACCCTATAATATGAATTCATCATCAATAACCATTCAATCTTTCATCTAATCAAAATATAAAACAAGAGAAAGAGAAAGACCTATAATTAACTTTGAATTTAATCACACATATTACTTTTGGTATCAAACATGAAAAAGATATCAGCGACCTATCAGCAACTCAAACAATTTACTGAAGCTATATATAATATGAAACCTGTAATGCCTAAATTTTAATAAATCCAAATCTACTACAAGTCAATCTAAGATCCAATCAGAATATGGGACAATAGAAAGGGAGAGACCTATGGCCCTTCACCTATCCATAGCAGCTGACCAAAAGCAAAACATTTGTTTGAGAGTCATTTTCTGTGGCCCAATACATACAATGTGCTTAATGATCATTCAAATCTCTGATTATCATATTTAAAAAAATAAAAATAAAATCCATAAACCAATCTTATGAACTTCATAGCAATTATATTTTTTGCAGATTAAGGCACAAATAGAAGGATCCCTGGGAAGATTGAATGCAAGAAGCACTTAATTGAAGTGTGAAAAGAATCCAAAATCAGGCAAAGAATTGCTCAAATCTAGTCTAAACATCCACATCCGTTACAAATTGAACAAGTTCTCCTTTGTTCTATTAAATTTTATGCTCAATAATCAATTTCACAAATATATTTAATGGCTTATCTTCCTTAAAATCAACCTATAAAGCATTATAACTACTCAATCTACCTACTCAAATAGCCCCAAAAAATGTACTGTAATGCATAAAGTAGCGACAGATTAATTATCTTCTAAATTTAGTAACCCCACCAGAGAAGCCACATAAAATCAGAAGAACAGTGCTGCAAGATAAAGAAAAGCAAGTAAAACTAACATGAAAGAAGATTAAGACCAATTACCAAAGTGATTAACCTGCGCCAAATAGAAGCAGTTTGTTCTTGCCCCCCTGAACGAAACAACAAGCACTGCAGAAACAATAAACTTTATTTACTATTTAAATCGTTAAAAACCAAGACCTCGGCAGGGAAGAAGATCTTCCAGAAAAGGAAAAGAAAAAGTTATAATCGAGGAAAATCAGCTGATTCAGAGAACAGATTATTAACCTGCACAAGGAGATTTCCATCTTCAGAGACTTTATTCATGGCTACAAAATCGTGTATATTTTCCCAGAAGAGGAAACAAACAATTCTTCCCATACCTAACACTAAGCGAGTTGACCCACTTTCAAAGTAGTACCCCTCTCCCCCTACAAGAATTGCTCATGTACCAAACCCAAATCACAAAAAGCAAAAGCATGATACAAAGCGGCATCACTTATTAGGAAATAAAATCAAATATCAGCATCATTTATTATAAACAAAAAAATAATCACGAACTATTCCGAAACCCCATTTGGGGTTTGTAATAGGAAAGTCAAGATAAGATCCAAAATCGGGCATGGGTAGAGAGATATGATTAGAAACCAAAAACTGCTTGCTTTTTACCTGGCATGGTTGGAGCTGAACAAGAAAGAACGGAACAGAAGAGAGGGTTTGGAAAAGCATAAGAAGCTGAAAACGAGAAAGCACATGTGAGTTCCAAAATGCAGTTTTCCGTTAAATGTGTACAGTAGCCAAGCGTACCTTCAAGTAGCCATTTCGTCCTCTTCTTTGAAGAGAGGACCATGAAAAGTCACGCTCTCAAGCTCCATCACATATTATTATATTATATTATATGTTTGTAGAAGTAAATTTATCTATAAAAGACACAAACTCAATTAATAATGATATGTAAGAGCTTATGCTTATCCATATATGCACCCGCTGGCCGCTCACACGCATGCCTGTAAACGAACTAATATGTCACTCATGAAATTCTTCCATTTGTTAATAGCAAATAGCCGCTTCAAAAGAGTGGAATGAATATCACTCCGATGGAGAAAACAGTCAAAGAAAAACAAAAAAGATCTCAAGAAGTTATTAAGAGATGAGAGAAGAGTATTATATATTCTTTCATTCATGGAAAACCAAAAGATATCATCATGATATGTCCAGTGAGCCTGCTTGATGTGTCATTTCTTCTCAGCAACCTTTTTTTTTTTCCTTTTATCTGATAAGGATGAAGGACATCTTGCGAGACACATACACCAGTGAGTCACGGAGAGAGAGGGAGACATGGAGTGATATAGTGAAGACAGATGAGCTAGCAATTAAAGAGAAACATCTGGAGATACAGAAAGTACTTGTTGTGATAGAGAGATAAGAATGAGGAAGATCAAAGCAAAAACTGAACGAAATTTAAGGAGGTTGTTTTTCTTTTCAGTTCGTGAGGAAACACACTTGCAAAATCTGAAGCTGACAGAAAGAGAAGTGAGCACGCACCAGCAAAGGTATCCTCTTATACAATTGCCTGCGTGTGCTCACTCTCTTCTGTCAGTCTCTCTTGTGTTCCTCTTTGATGATAACAGACAAGCTAGCATAGCTGTCTGTAACAACCTCTCTATATTTTGCTTAGAAAAAGGAAAGATTTTTAAGATTAAATCACTGTAATCCTTTGATTAAAACTACCCAACTACCCCATCAGATCACTTTCACTCAGATCTGGAACTGCAAAAGACAACCAACCAACCGTTTCAGGAAACCCTCACATATGGTTAGATAAAGATGAACTCGAATTAGGGTTTCTTCTTATGAATCACTCAACTAGCGACAAAAAAAGAACTCCTAACCTAACCATCTCAACCCCGCAAAACCCCTTTATCTGAATTCACTCTTTGCTTCTGTTTTTGGTTATAGTTTCACTCTTTCCCTTCTTTCTCCCACCCTCTTCTGACTTTGGTTTTGGATCTCATATGCTTCCTCACCAGCTGCAAAACACAAACGCGCACACAACCGGCACAGGGAAAAGCACTACCTCTCTCGCAATCACGCACCAATTTTATTTCTAGCATATAGCTAACCCTTTGTGGCTTTAATGCCGTTGACACCCGAACCTAATATATCTACAGAGAAAGAAAGATGGCGAAAGCCAGATAGAGAGAGAGAGATTGTGAGGTTAAATGAAAAGACCTTTTTGGTGGAAATGGGTAAATTCTCTCATTTACTTTGAGCGCACGACTTGCTTGTTTCGGTCTTCCTCGAAGCGAAGGACAAAACAAAAACACTTGATCGAAGAGACAACCGGAGAGGGATGGAAATAGAAATAGATTAGAGAGAGTGTAATTTTTGAATGAGTCGTTTGAAGGGTATTCGGTGGATGTCGTGATTTCATTGGTGGTTTGGGCCACGTACGGTCTGGTGGTTTGACGACACGTAAGATGGAGTATGGGCCGTTCAGATGGTCATCGTGGAGGGTCCCATGTTGGCGATGTGCTGGGGTTGATTGGAAGTCGTGCGGATGGATAGGACTGCGCCAAATAAAGGAGACAAAGAAAATGACTGATTAAAAAATTATCTCCCTGTTAGATTTAGATTTAGATTTAGCTAGGGCATACTCTTTGTAATCAAAAATTTTATTAATTACCATTTTTCTACTTTGTCATCCAATATCAGTCTACCCTTTTAAGTGGTCAACAAACCTTTACGGCCGAGGATGGCGATTGGGTGCGTTGCAGGGACGGGGATCATCATCACATCCCCATCCCCACCCTTAATAAATAATTAAAAAACAAATTCTAGAAATAGAGGCAAATATTGGTATTTCCCGGATAAAAATATAATTTTCTATCCCCGATCTACCATAAAAGCTTCACTAATTTTTTTAGTTGACATTAATAAACTTATTTTTTAACAATTATTATAATGGAATAATAATTAATATATTTTAAAAATTAACCATAAAAAATAAAATTGAATATATTTTAACGGATAACCACATAAGAATATAATGTAAGTACTTAATACTAGAAAAAAAAAGTATGAAAATAAAAACCGGATAGAGATTTTTAAGTACAAATACCTGTTAACCAAAAAATTTCTTAATAATTTACCACGAAAACTTATTTTTACATTTTCAATTCCAATAACAATGCTTATACGTAATTATTAAAAAAAATTTAATATATTGTGGGGTATGGGCGGGGCGAGGTGCGAGTAAGATGCCCTTTCCCTACCCAAATTTTGATTTGGAGATAAGGGTTTAGCCCCATCTCCATCCCATCCCCAATTTTATACTCTTTATCCTCACCCCAAATTGGTTGAAGCTTCGCAAATCCTCATATAAATGAGGATTTTTGTCATCCCTCAAAGACCTTTGAACACATCAACCTTCGCTAGATACGAATGGCTAAAATTTATCTTTATTATTTGCCTTTATTAATTTAATTTGTGTAAGCATTGATCACTTATCTCGAGAAAATCCTTGTCTATTATATATATTAAAATTTCAATTTTGTTTAGTTTCAATAATGATTTGTTTCTCAGAGAAATAGTACTAATAACATTGAACTAAAATCTAATATTACACATGATCATGATGTTTGGTATAACATTATCTGTAACCTAATTGTTAACCTTTACTTATAAATCTAACACCTAAAGGGTTAAAAAGTATTTTAATCATTTGTTTAAGATGAAACAACTTTGAACATGCTTCTTTTTTTATATAAATTAATCTTATAAAACTTTAATGAAAAAAATTATAAATAATAAAATACATAAATAAAATACATCACCATCAACTAGGTGTTCTCAAAAATGTTGCACTTTGGGGTCCTTTGACTCATGGAATATTGAGCAAATAATTTCATTATTTTAGCAGTGTTCATTGATATATTAATTTAATTTAAAAATTAATTTGAACTTTTATGCAATAGCTTAAAATTTGTTTAATGGAACAATTACTTCACATGATAAAAAAATCAAAATAAAATTAATAAGAAAGTCTCAATTGTAAGAAATAAGAAAACTAATTAAAATAAAAAATATTATAATTTTTTATATTTAGTTTATTTTATTTTAATTATAACATAGTTGCTTTTATGTTTTCAATTTTATTTTAATTTTTACCACTATATTGTGAGGTTTTAATCGGCTTATTTTATTTGTATTATTTTAATTTATCCTCTCTCTTTTATATTTATTTTATTTATTTGAATTTGAATTTTATTTTGTATGTTTTTAGAGTTCTATATTTTCTTTTATTTAAACATTTATAGTTATCATCTTTTAGTAAAAGGTTATTGGTAAAAATGTCAAATTAAAAATAAAGAAGATAGTTAAATTTTTATAGATCGTTAATTTAAATGTCAAGTAGTTTTATAACTATTTGAAAAATGAATGTAGTATTGTTAATTATCATAACATGCATTTTTATGCGTAAGGAGTTTGATTTAACAGAAATTTGTTAACAACAGGGTTAAGAATAATATTATGTAAAACATTAAGGTTATGTATAACATTAGGCCTTAGTTCAAGGTTATTTTTAATATTTTCTCTTTATTTCTTCTTATTCTTTTTTCTTAATTCATTCTCATTAGAGTTTTATTTTAGTAATCA
Source organism: Boswellia sacra (assembly GCA_013180625.2). Lineage (NCBI taxonomy): Eukaryota > Viridiplantae > Streptophyta > Magnoliopsida > Sapindales > Burseraceae > Boswellia > Boswellia sacra. Next base: position 429,911 of record SNVD02012817.1, read on the forward strand.
CTTATAATAATAACTTAATATTTTAATAGATAAACACACCAAATTAGTAAAGTGGCCTGTTTAGTTTATATCATATAAGTCTTTCTTTTTTTGGCGGTCAGAAAGCATAAAATGAGTTCAAGAAACAGTCAATTAAAGGCTTGTACCTAGATGTCTGTACTGTATAAATACTTGGGGAGAATAGAGCATTCCAAGCATATTGCAATTTTTTTTAGAATTTTTTAGAACAATTTTCTTCTTAGATCTTGAGTTTCTTGACAATAGCTTCCGCCATTTTTAATTCCCTGCTATATCTTTCTCTCCCATTGATTACTAAAAACACAATGAATTAAGAAAATTAATGAATCCTTCATGTAAACTTATGAAGTGTGAATTCTCCATGCAAGATTTTAGTCTCTTAAAAGTTTTAAAATTGGAAAAATACTTTATCTGATTTTAAATATTATAGTATTTGTCTATTTACTAATCATCAACCTATTTTACATTAAGGGTCTTTCTTTTTCTTTGTTTGAATTTTGAAAGGGTCTGCAAATTTAGCTTGGGTCTATATCCAAGTCAAGTTTGAACATGTCTGAATACATAAATAAGTATGATGTGTTTTTTTTAATCTAAATTGAAATTTCTGAAACCAATGTTTTTACGTATATATCCTTAATAATTATATTTTTACTTATATTTTTATATGACACATTAGAAAAATTTACAAAAATAATATTTCAAAAAGTTAATATTAATGCATTTAAATAATAAAAACTTGTCATTTTAATTATGTTATCATGAATATTAGAATTGATAAAGTTTGATATAAGAATAAGTTAGGTGAACATAAAATAATTTTTTATAATTTTTCACTAAAAATTATAAAAAAGAATTAGTAATGTTCAATAGGAATTATTTGAATTCATATTCTTGTAGTAACAACATATTAATTATTTACAAACTTAGATTTTAGTTATTTTTATTATTTTATTTTCAAATCAAATTTTAGATATTTTAATTCTTATTTAGATTATTAAAAAAAAAAAAGCGTGTGTGTAGTAGGCTTGAAGGAGGGAGGTGGCTCAAAATTTTATAGACTATTATTAGACGAAAAAGAAAACAAGTTAAAAATTAAATTTTATTTTATGGGAGGGTATTTAAACTAGAGGGAGGCAAACAAATTTTCTAAGATTTAGGAGGGGCCCGGGCCCCCCAACTCTCTATCGAGGTCCGCCAATAAAAAATATATTCTAAACATTGTTATATATAAATTAGACATAGCTAATATTTTTTTAAAATTAAAATATTAGGTTATATACAATTTAATCATGTATAAATTGTATAGGGGTATTTCAGAGAATGACTATCATAAAACTTTCAACATTTTCATTTAGATGAAAACTAGTTTTCTTCATTTAGAGGAAGTTTGTCTTACAATTAGAATTAAATAAATAAATAAATAATGTCGTAAAAAGATCTGAAGTATGATATAAAGTCAAATCTAGACTTAAAGATTAAAAAAAAAAAAAAAAACCTTAAACTTATATCAATGAGAGACAAATAAAAAATATAAAAAATATATTAAAATATCCTAGATAGCTAAGTAAGTGGCTAGTCCTCCTCCATTATTAACATAACATATTATATTTTAAACTCAAAAGGCAAAAGGATATAAGATATAGGATTTGGATATTCAATAAAGTGGATTTGATTTTATTATCAACGTTGAAGATGACTATATAATATGATCTAAAAAAAAAATTAATCGATTAGAATATGACTCAATCAATGACATCATATATGAGATCCTCCAATTTCATTATATAGGACCAATAATCCCTTTGGCTTAAACTCTCTTCACTGCTGTCGAACAAAATTAACTTCTTTATAAAGAAAACAAATCATTATAAAATACAAACCTATGCCCCTATTAATTAATTGAAACACAATATCAGGTTGGTTTATAGATGGTAAAATATACTGCAGGGATGGGAATCCGCGGGAACCCGCCTCTATTGGGGTAGGGATTGGAGTATTATTTATGGGGATGGGAGAAAAAATTAATCTCCGTATCATAATGGGGTGGGGATGGGTTTACTACTCCCCACCCCGTATCCGCCCCACACCCTGCAAAAATATTTAAAAATATAAAAATAATATGATTTTATTTTTATTTTTATATTATATATTATAATATTTAAAATTATAAAATATGAAAATTATTTTAATTTAATTAGAATAATTATTTAATGTAATAATATACAATCATTTAATTATCTAAAAATATAATATTATAGTATTTTAATAAAACCCTAATTCAATTATAGATAACAAAATTAACAAAGTGATTAGCCATCGACTGCCGCATCTTTATTTTTCTCTACAATAATAAGAAAACAATGCAGCCAAATTACAGATACAATAATTATTATTAATTCGTAAATTATAATGATTATAAATTAAAAGTAATAATTAATTTTTTTAATGTTATAGGAATGAAGCTATTAAGGATCTTGAGAAAAAAGCAAAGAGATGATGCTACATTGATGTAGAACATAATTTTAGGATATCATTTTTATATTTCTTTTATTGGTTATGACTTATTTTACTTTCTTTGTTCATTCCTTTTAAGCACTAGATTTGGTTCCAAAAACTAGATTATAATTTTGATATTTCTTTATGATTTTTTTTGTTGTTAGAGATTATTTATGATTATATGTTAATTAATATTTATGTAAAAGTTTAATTTAATATCTTTATATGGGGAATGAGGTGGGGTTGGGGAAAGCATTCCCCGCATGGAGATTTCTCATCCCCGCCCCATCTAAGAAAACATGGGGAATAGATGGGGAATGGAGGGTGATTTTAATAATAGGGTGGGGAATGGGGACGGCCTCCCCACCCCCGCCCCCGCCCTATTGCCATTCCTAGGTTGGTTACACAATATTATTCCATAATTGACTAAGTGATGCCTTTGGGAGGTCTAATGCGAGTTCAATAAAGGCTTGTAATCATCATTATTATGTACTCCAACTAGGTTGGAGTTATCACGTAAGGAATTCCTAATCAAATACTTGAAGGGTAGAAGAGATATAAGGGAAACCTGTTCTTGTTAATTTGATTTTTGTCAACAAGGTAAAACTCTAATTATATGCAAAGGGATATTCCCAAATGTCAATAAATCAAAGATCAATTATAGTATTATCTTAGAGAAGATACAAATTACTTGGTATCACTTTATGCAAAGAGTGGCCTGAAATTTTGTTAAGAGGGGGCAATAAATTAATAATAGATGAAGATAAGCCAACAATATCAAGTTTTTTTGTAGGTTAGTTGTCAAAATATAATTATCAACTATAAATTCTCTTCGACAAAGAAAATATGGTATAAAAGAATAATAATGATACTTATTTCAATCCTATCTCAAGTTTTGTATATGAAATTATGTGTAATTATTTAATATTTGTCGAGCAGATAGTTTATTGATAATGAGTAATTTGATAATTTTAAATAAGATTATTGTACTTTAAATTCATGCTTATTATTTGAGAAAATGGGATGTATGATTTTATAAAAATTTTGAGATATGTATCACTACTCATAAAACATATATAACAGAGATATAATTAAAAAAAAAAGAGGGTTTTTTTCTTTTAAGAAAGAGAATTTTAATAGGGTTTACATATGAATAACATTTATAACCTTCTAATTGATTATCATGAAAAAACTATCGAAGTCACCTATGGATGAATATTCATCGTTAAAAGAAAAGGGAAAAAAGTTGCAAGATTACATAGTTAATGCAAAATTGAATTTTATAGACCTTGGTGAAAACAACGACAAATTTTTTATGGGTTTCAGCTTTATGTCCTTTACTATATAAATGAAATAGAGAAGCAAGTCAGAGGGGTTGAATGGATCCTAGCTACTCCTATAGCACCCAATATCAATAGCATTAATTCTACCAAATGGAAATATATTATGCACTTCCATCAAGGATGCTAAAACCGTGCCGATAAATGTGTTCATAACTTGGGATAAATCTATGAGAACTTCCACTTCATTTTTTTATTTGAGTAAAATATTAAATGTTCAGCAGTACGCTAGTGGTACATGGCACTGTGTGCAAAATAAAATTATAATCTTGTATAGTATCAATATAGTATAGGATATTAGGAATAAAAAGTTGCTTTGCCAACGCACACCCCACCACATGCATTTGTGGGTGTGCATGTGCATATATTTTAATTTTGTTGTTTTTGTCTTTTTTTCAAGTTAGAGATTGGGTAAGATCAATGCTTTTGATTATTAAAAATATATATATATATATAAATAATCATTCAACTTTTGTCGTTGTTGAGAAGAAAAGGGTGAATGTTTTGATGGTAAAACATTGTAATATAATTAACATTTAACAGGTCAATACTTAGCATATATAGTTCTTTCAATGATTAGTTAAACACAATTGAATCATATCCTACTCGTGCATATAACAAAAAAAGAAAAAGTAATTTAAATAAAACTAAGATAGAATTTCATAATATATAACTTATAATAATTTGTAAATATGGAAACACCATAGAGAAGGTAATTTTATAGTAATTTATTTATTTGTAAAAATGAAGACATGTAGGGATGTTAAAGAGTTAGAAAACTAATATATTACATTTAATTCAAATGTATTTAATCCAAACATCTTAGTTTTAATTCATTCATTGGATCGTTGCTTACTTTCTGTTCACAAACCTATTATTATATGATTAAAATTGCGAATAAGTACATCGATCGATCTAAAAATTTTCCTCGGCAGTGTAAGATTCCTTACATATTAATTTTATCTATATATATATATATATATATATATATAATAGAAGATTGTAACAATCTATCTTTTAATTCAAGAGCAGATACAATGTCAAAGTTTTCACATTGAGAAAGAATACGACAAAAATTTTATAATAAACTTTTCTTATTGCAATTACACAAAGGATGATACTATTCTAGTAGAGGACAATTGATGCCCATCATGTGATTCCAATAGTAAGAAAATAACAAAGGAACTAACATAGCTATCAAAATAAAGAAAACAAGTAGTTATGGCATCGTTTTCTATTAGATTAATCGAGAAAAACTCCTACAGAATGGTCCCAACCATTCAATAATTAATCTGAGCTAGAAAGCGAAATGACAAGATGACTAGACTATCTAGAGTGCTTGAGCTTGATCATTTGACAAACCTTTTGACCCCGAGAACCTACTATATTCAAACATTTGCTTAATTATTATTAATGTCCTACCTGCGCCTCAAAAGTTGACGTAATATTTGCTTCCTTATTTTTAAGATAGTATGCATTTACTGTTTGTACGCTTCCAATTGAAACCATAACATATGCGTAATCAAATAGAACACTAGCATCTTTGTGATAGTGATAAAATTAAAAAGCCTTTTGATAGAATGGACATAGAAAGTTAAAAAAAAATTATTTTATTTTTCTTCCATAATAGTAATTTGATTATGATTATTTTGGTAAATATAATTGTATACATAACACAGATTTAAATAAGATAGGTTTAGAGAATTGTTTTCAGAAGTGTACGTTGTTTCATGGTATCCGTTATACATAATATTTTAGGTGTTAATATCGTTCACCATACTTTCACGTTTAGTCTAATTACAAATAAATGCTTTTAATAACTTAAAGAAAATGGACAAGGATGAAGGATCTTTTTCGAACAAGAAATTTAAAACTTGCCTAACCAATATTTTATGTATATACAAACTTATATTGTCTTTCATTCAAAGAATATATAGTTTTAGTTGGCTGTTATGTGATAATTAAATGTTTTTGGTAGTTTTGATGAATAAAAAGTATATATATGTTGTGAAATCATAATTAGAATAAATAAAGTAACAAAACCTAGGGGTGAAGATGCAAGAATATAAAGTAACGGAATTGTAAAGGAAAGGGAGACAACAAGCGCTTTTCATTTATTCACTCAATTGCTACAAGTTTACTCGAGCCCAAAGGCTTGTATTAATAGCAATGCATCACCCCTAACTATGGATGGCAGCGGGTCCGGGGCGGCAGGTATCCAGCCCCGCCCGGTTCAAATTTTTTTTGCCCCGCCCCGCCCCATTGCCCCGTTGCGAGATTAATTTGAACAGACCCAGAGCCGCCCTGCCCCGCCCCTAAAACTTATACAATTTTGCAATCACCCCCCGTAATATTTAACGAATTTGAATTCGTTATAAACCAGATTAATTTCTACGAATTTGAATTCGTTATAAACCAGCTTGAATTCTTTATAATGATTCCAGCAATATTAGAAACCAGATTAAGCATCAAACATCAAAATGAACGTTTCTCACAAAAGTCAGTACCTATTTCAGCTTGTATAGCTGGCTTTCAAAATAGTCAACTAAATTTAACAACCAATTTTGAGGTCGGAAAACCTAAATTTCAGTACTCAGAACTAATTCAAATTTAACAAACCACAGACAAGTACAAGATTTGGGAATGAATTAGAGCTGTTAACCACAAGAAATTTCTATTACCACAATGAATCAGAGCTGTTAACCACAAAAAACTTCCGAGACCGTGAGTGGAGCGAGTGGAGTCGATGTGGTGTGCGAGAGCGGAGCTGCCGAGGAGGCGATCGGGCCGAGCTGAGTGGAGTCGAGCTGGCTGTGCAGTGGAGTCGTTGTGCAGGGCGGAGCTGCGGTCCTGCAGAGGAGGGCGGAGCTGCGGAGGAGACTAGAGAGACAGAGAGGATAGAGGAGGCTGGAGAGTGGAGACGTTTGGGTGAGTAACGTGAGTTAGGGTGGCGGAGCTACAGTGGGGAGAAAGAGAGGATAGAGGAGGGCCAGGAGGCTGCAGACGTTTCGTTTGGGTGAGTTAGGGTTAGGGAAAAAAAATTTATTTATATAGGTTAGAAAAATTTCGAGGATATCCTAATATATCCAAGCATGTCACAATTACCCCTAATAATATCATTTAAGTCTAAATATTTTATTTTTTCTCATATATACCCTTATACTGTGTGGGGCGGGGCGGGTCGAACGGGGCTAAATGCTAAACCCGGACCCGGACCCGCCCCTAAACAGTTTTGGGGCGGGTCTTGTCCCGCCCCATTTGCACGGGGCAAACCGGGGCCCCGGACCCGCCGGGGCAAATTGCTAACCCTACCCCTAACATCCAATAGACATTGTCTTGGAGTGTGGGCAGGTGGCAAGTAAAGAAAGTATTGAATGGCAAAGTGATAGCACCATAAAATGTAAGTGTAAATCATTGTCTTGCTTGTGTTAAACTGGTGTTGTAGCCAGACATAATATACAACATTTCCCCTTGATTACCCACCACTTTCAGATAATTGCATTTAACCTTACAAAGGAAAAATCTAGTGGGATAAAAACCTTAGAAAAAAATACAACTATATAATGAACTGAAAAGTGGTGTTGGACTGCAATTGCCTTATTAAAAACCTTCTCATGAAATACGACAAAATCTGATCAAAGGGAAAAAGAGTACAATGCATATGTGTCCAGGATATACTTCCCTTGATTGGTACTCCCCTAATAAATATTTCTCTGACCTCCTAATGGTAACAAGAATTCCTATCTTCAAGTAAGTTTTGTATAAATTAGGAAGATACTCAAAAAATGCATAGCCAATTAATATCATATTCTGCATCGGCATCTTCAAATAAAATAATTTCAAATATTTGGTTCTGCAACTGTAGCATAAAAGATATTTCCATTCTATTCTGATGTCGTTATGTTATACAAATCTATAAAATCCGACGTTTGATCTTCAATAGGAGATGAATAGTACTTTAACACCAAATATTTTCTAACAATCTTTTATAAGATGAAATAAATCCGTAAAGATCAAACAACTCTGTAGGTCTGGTTATCTCATATGTATTATGCTACATAAATGTTGAAGAGCCATTGGTATTGATGAACAATATCTCATATGTATTACGCTTGGTCATTCTCTTCAAGTACTATTCAAGTATTCAAGAATCTTCACAAACTCTAGAACCTGGTAGTCGACGAAGGGTGGAATTTTTAAGCTCCACCTGAAGGGTTCGAACCTGAGACCTTGCTGCAGCCAAGCACGAGGTCCCAAGCCTAATACCATCTAGACTGCCTCTTGGAGGCATATTGTCACGCCCTAACATCTCTTATATAGAGATTTTAGGGGTGATTGAATAAGAATTTATAAAAATTACGTCATCCAGATCTCATAAGAGTTGTTTTTTTTTTCAATTATATATATATATATATATCACTAGAATTCATTACAACTTATGACTATTTGTTCAAAATTAATTTTACATACACTGGTGACTAAAATCAATACATCAGTTAATAGTCACCTAACAAAATCTCCCATTACATACAAGGAGAATCAAGAAAGTTCCCAAAAAAAATCATTATATGTATGCAGACTCCATACTCCCTAAGAAAGCTCTAGAACATCTCTAGGATAAGCATCCTTCTGTATACCTGTGGAGGGAGGGGGTGAGCATAAAGCCCAGTAGAAAAGTTCTAACATTATACGAAATTATTCACATTCCACAAATATTCAATCACAGGATTAGACATCCAATAATAATATATCAAACTATTATGTTCGTTCGCATATGAAATTTCTGTTCGTGTTTCCCTTGGATCCGTGTACAGAACGGCCCATCCAAGGTCCAACACATCATATCGAAATAGTCATGTTACCCTTGGGTCCGTATACAGGACGGTCCACCCAAGGTCCAACACCTCATATCATTATACTCGTGTTCCCCTTGGGTCCATATACAGAATGGTCCACCCAAGGTCCAACACTTAGAATATAATATCCACATTCTTCTTGGATCCGTATACAAAACGGCCCATCCAAGGTCCAATGCATACATTAACAACCTTTCAATATCATTACTATGATAAATCTCAAGAAAATATGATTTTTATGTAAAATCCAGGACTTTTTCGGAAGTGTACAGTTGATTTGGGGTGATTATGTAATTTTGCTCGACACTCGATACTGTTCACTCGATGTACTGTTCACTCGATACTATTCACTGTTCACTATCGAGTGAAACACCAGAATCGAATGCCAGAGTTGGTTCAAACATACTATTTCCAGATTTCAACTCCCAACTTAAAAAATTCACCAAAAATCCGTTTTAACTCCAAATTCAACGAAATCAATGGCTAATTAAAGCTTAATACGTCAATTTTTTAAAACAAATAAGAAATCATACAATTCTCAATCCAGAAAAATGCATCAACTCAATCAACATAAGACAGTCATATGAATTGCACTTCTCACAAAATCATCTCTACTCCACTTCATCAACCCTTCAATTCACACATAATTCTTCATACAATCACAACAAACAACTTGCAATAAGTAACTTCACTCATAATTCATCATCCAAGCAACCAAAAAATAGTGTCAAAACATGTCACATACATAACAACTAATATCAATTCAACAACAAAACACATAATATGAAGTAAGTATAGTGTTAGAATCTCCTACTTGTTTTCCAAGCTAAACTTCTTGAAATTGTTCCTCTCTTTTCTTTCCTCTCCTTTCTCTTCTTTTCTTCCTGGAACCGTGAACTCTCTCTCCTCTTCTCTCTTTTTTCTTTTTCTTCTTGCCTCCCCTTAATTCTAGAAAACCCCATCTCTTATATACATAAGGCCTTGGCTCAATGGGCCTAAGTCCACTAACTTTTAATCCACTAATACTTTAAACATAATTTCTAAATTTGTAATATATATATAAATGCATATATATAATTTACATTTGAGACTCTACAACCTACCCTCCTAAAAAAAATTTCGTCCTCGAAATTTGAAAATATGAGTCAGAAATTACCTCTTGCATTCAAAAGTTCAGGGTACTTTCTCTGAATCTCTGACTCTAACTCCCATGTGGCCTCTTCAACATCATGATGCTTCCACAAGACCTTGAGTAATGGGATGGACTTGCCACGTAAGACTTGCATTCTCGAGTCCAGGATTTGAATAGGAACCTCTTCGTACGAAACATCTTGTTAGATCTCCATCTCATTTCAATCTAGCACATGTGTTGGGTGAGGTTCATACTTTCTTAGCATCGATACATGGAATGTGTTATGAATTCCCGATAACTGCGGCGGCAATGCTAGCTCATAAGCTACTTCGCCTACCCGCCTTAGGATTTCAAATGGACCAATGTAGCGTGGAGCAAGTTTACCTTTTTGTCCAAACTGCATCAAGCCCTTAAGCGGAAACACCTTTAAAAACACATGGTCCCCCACTTTGAATTCTAACAGTCGTCTCCTCTTGTCTGCATAGCTTTTCTGTCTACTTTGGGCTGTAAGTAAACGTTGTCGTATCAATTTCACCTTTTCAATTATCTCTCGTACAAGCTCAGGCCCTAATAAAGTAGCTTCTCCCACTTCCATCCAACATAAAGGAGACTTACATAGTCTACCATAGAGTGTTTCATAAGGTGCCATTCCAATACTTGACTGATAGCTGTTGTTGTATGTGAATTCCACAAGTGGTAGATGATCCTCCCAATTATCTTGGAAATGCATCACACAAGCCCTCAACATATCTTCCAAAATTTGAATAGTACGCTCTGATTGACCATCAGTTTGGGGATGGAAGGCTGTACTAAATAACAACTGAGTGCCCATAACTCTTTGAAGGCTTTGCCAAAATTGAGCTGTAAACCGGGGATCTCTGTCTGAGACCACTGAAACTGGAACTCCATGCAATCTTACATTTTCTTTAATGTACAGCCGACTCAAAACATCAACTGAATCGGTTGTACGTATAGGAAGAAAGTGTGATAATTTGGTTAATCTATCTACAATCTCCCATATTGCATCCTTCCCTTTTAAAGAACATGGTAATACAGTAACAAAATCCATGGTGATGTGATCCCACTTCCACTTTACTACAGGCAATCGTTGGAGTAATCCTGTAGGTCTTTGATGCTCAGCCTTCACTTGTTAACAAGTAAGGCATCTAGCCACATATTCAGCAACATCCCGCTTCATCCCTTTCCACCAAAACTGTCGACGTAAATCATGATACATCTTGGTACTACCAGGATGAACAGCAAATTTAGAATGATGAAATTCCTTAAGAATATCATCTTTACACTCTTTACTCGATGGTACAAAGATCATGCCCTTGAATCGTAAACTCCCTTTTGAACCAATGGTCCAATCCACACTCCCATCACTGCGTAACACTTGCTCATACAAGGCTCCGATCTCTGAATCTTGATGTTGCCATTCAATCACTCTATGCACAAGAGACGGTTGGGCAACAAGTGTAAAAAGGCGAATTTGATCTCCGCGATCCTCAACCAAGATATCATAATCATAAACAGACCGCAACATGCTCCACTCCCCTATCATGGCACTAACCATGACCCTGGACTTCCTACTTAATACATCAGCCACCACATTTGCCTTGCCTGGATGATAATGGATAGAGAAATCGTAGTCTTCCCAATACTCCATCCATCTTCGTTGTCTTAGATTCAAGTCTTTTTGAGTGAAAATGTATTTTAAACTTTAATGATCATAAAAGACTTCAAACCTCTCACCATACAGATAATGTCGCTAAATTTTCAAAGCATACACTACCGCAGCAAGTTCTAGGTTATGAGTGGGATAATTTTGCTCATGAGGTTTCAACTGACGAGATGCATAGGCTACAACTTGACCATGTTGCATTAACACACACCCTAACCTATCTAAGGAAGCATCGGTGAAAACTACATAATTAACTCCACATTGTGGTATCACAAGGATAGGTGCTGAAGTTAATCTTTTCTTCAATTCTTGGAATGCTTGCTCACATGCATCATTCCATTCAAATCTGACTCATTTCCTTGTTAACCTAGTCATTGGTGCAGCCAATCGGGAAAAGTTCTCAACAAAGCGCCTATAGTATCCTGCTAAACCCACTGTGGACTTCAAATACATTCTTTGGTCGTTCCCACTTCATAACTACTTCTACTTTCGATGGGTCTACTGAGATTCATTGTCTTGACACCACATGGCCTAAAAATTTTACTTTTGATAGCCAAAATTCATATTTACTCAGCTTGGCATAAAGACGATGCTCTCTCAGTGTTTGAAGTGCCACGCGTAGATGTTGCTCATGTTCAACCTCAGATGAAGAATAAATGAGGATATCATCCACGAACACAATCAAAAATTGGTCTAAGTGAGGTCTGAACACACGGTTCATCAAATCCATAAAGGCAGCAGGAGCATTAGTCAGTCCAAAGGGCATGACCAAAAACTCATAATGCCCATATCAGGTACGAAAAGCGGTCTTGGGTATATCTCCTTCTTTTATTCTCAATTGATGATAACCCGAACGAAGATCTATCTTGGAAAAACAACAAAATCCTCTCAACTGGTCGAACAAATCATCGATCCTAGGTAGAGGATATTTGTTTTTCACTGTAACCCGATTTAACTGCCTGTAATCGATGCATAAACGCAATGAACCATCTTTCTTCTTCACAAACAATGCTGGTGCACCCCATGGAGAAGTACTAGGTCGGATGAATCCTTTCTCTAACAATTCTTCTATCTGCAGCTTTAGCTCTTTCAACTCTACTGGAGCCATTCGGTAAGGAGCAACTGATATAGGTGCCACGCCTGGATACACTTCAATAGCAAGCTCCACCTCTCTAGTTGGAGGTAACCCGGGCAATTCTTTAGGAAAGACATCAGGAAATTCATTCACCACCCGAGGAAGTTCAGAAACCCCTTTATTAGTCTCTTTTACTAATATACTTGCTATCATGTTCCTCATCCCTTTCTTGTTTTGTGACCCAATCAAAAGATAATGCAATAATGCATATTTATCCCCATAAAAACTAAAAATGATGCCATCCGGCATATGGATGATCACCTTCTTCTTATGACAATCCAATATAACTCGATAAGCGGACAACCAATCCATTCCTAATATCATATCATACTCAGTGAAATCCATAAGTATCAAATCAAATGACAACTGGTGGCTATTAATCTCTAGCATACAAGCGCGACATATCCTCCCAACCTCTAAAGTACTACCTATAGGTGACTCCACATGCAATACAGAGTCCAACAAATCAGACTCTAATCCTAATGCAGATGCAAAATAGATGGATATAAAAGAATGAGTAGCTCCAAAATCAAATAAAACACGAGCCCATACGTTAAAAACCAGTAATGTCCCTCCCACAACTCCGTGGTCTGCAGGCTTTGTCGGCTGAGTCATAGCAAAAACTCGTCCCTAAGTCATCTGTCCCTGCTGTATAGTGCTTTAAGCTGATCTTGAAGGTCTAACGGATTGAGAAGAAGCTGCCTGAGACCTCTGAGATGTTTGATGGGAATGAGTATCACGTCTTTGAAACAGTGGTCTAGCCTGTGCCCCTGATCCTTGTTGAGGAGTCGGTGGGGTCTGACTAGTGGCACTCTGAGGACCTCTCATCCCTGCTGGACAATCCTATTGCATATGACCGTATTGTCCGCATCTATAACATCTACGACACGGGTATCGCAAGTGACCTGGTTTCCCACACCCATAACAAACTCTCTGACTCTGTGAGGACCCACTTGCCATGGAGCCTTGAGATTGCAGTTGTTGAGACTGAGAATTAAAGGAAGTCCTATTGGACTGAATTCTCTGTCTCTTAGCTGAACGATCCTGCTGTCTCGCTCCTCTAGGAGGTATGCCAATACCCCCCACCCTGTGACTCTGGGATATCTCCTGTTCTACCACTAAAACGGTCTCCACCACATCAGAATATGTAGTCAATCTACATACTGCTACTGAGGGTCTGATATCATCTCTCAGTCCCTTTAGAAATCTCCGGGCCTTGCTAGCCTCATCTGCCACCAACCCAGGTATAAAACGAGATAAAGCAGTAAATCGTGCCTCATACTGTTGCACCGTCATATTCCCCTGGGTCAAATATATAAACTCATTTTTCTTTTGATCCCGAAAAATCGTAGGAAAATATTTATCCAGAAAAGCAGTAGAGAAGTCCTTCTATGTAAGAATGTTCCCTCCTCTAATACACTCAACAGACGTCCACCACTGTAACGCCTCTCCTGACAACAGATGAGTTGCCACCCTAACCCGTAGATCTTCTTCAACTTGCAAAAGATTGAAGAGGCGCTCAACTCGTATAAGCCAATCTTCTGTAACATTCAGATCGGGCTCCCCATTGAAAGTAGGTGGATTGTGGCGTTAGACTTCCCTAAGTGCACCCTTCATTCTATTGTCAACACTCGTCTCTAACACCGGTTGAGGCAGTGTTGGTGGGTTAGCACGAAGAGTCTCCCTAACCGTGTTTGCCACTGTTTCGGCCAATGTATTGGCCACATCCCTCATGGCCCTATAAAATTCTGACCTCTCACCACCCTCAGGTGGGTTAGAACTTGAAGCACTTCGCATAGGAGTACTCATTATCTAATTTTTTTCAGTGGCAAAAACATAAGTGACAAAATTTATAACATTTAGAACAGAAACACAACAAACAGTTTTTCAAGGCATATACAAGTGCACAAACATGACTCTACCCCTCCCAGACTATCTACCTCCTTTCCACAAGTCTACAGTAAAGCCTAGGCTCTGATACCACCCTGTCATGCCCTAACATCTCTTATATAGAGATTTTAGGGGTGATTGAATAAGAATTTATAAAAATTACGTCATCCAGATCTCATAAGAGTTGTTTTTTTTTCAATTATATATATATATCACTAAAATTCATTACAACTTATGACTATTTGTTCAAAATTAATTTTACATACACTGGTGACTAAAATCAATACATCAATTAATAGCCACCTAACAAAATCTCCCATTACATACAAGGAGAATCAAGACAGTCTCAAAAAAAATCATTATATGTATGCAGACTCCAGACTCCCTAAGAAAGCTCTGGAACGTCTCTGGGATGAACATCCTTCTGTATACCTGTGGAGGGAGGGGGTGAGCATAAAGCCCAGTAGGAAAGTTCTAACATTATACGAAATTATTCACATTCCACAAATATTCAATCACAAGATTAGACATCCGATAATAATATATCAAACTATTATGTTCGTTCGTATATGAAATTTATGTTCGTGCTCCCCTTGGATCCGTGTACAGAACGGCCCATCCAAGGTCCAACACATCATATCGAAATATTCGTATTACCCTTGGGTCTGTATACAGGACGGTCCACCCAAGATCCAATACCTTATATCATTATACTCGTGTTCCCCTTGGGTCCGTATACAGAACGGTCCACCCAAGGTCCAACACTTAGAATATAATATCCGCATTCTTCTTGGATCCGTATACAAAACGGTCCATCCAAGGTCCAATGCATACATTAACAGCCTTTCAATATCATTACTATGATAAATTCCAAGAAAATATGATTTTTATGCAAAATCCAGGACTTTTTTGGAAGTGTACAGTTGATTTGGGGTGATTCTGTAATTTTGCTCGATACTCGACAGTACTGTTCACTCGATACACTATTCACTCGACCTGTTCACAGAAAATACTGTTCACTCGACCTGTTCACAGAAAACATTGCTCACTAGATATTGTTCACTGTTCACTCGACAGCACTGCTCACTGTCGAGCGAAACACCAGAATCGAATTCCAGAGTTAGTTCAAACATACCATTTCCAGATTTCAACTCCCAACTTAAAAAATTCACCAAAAATCCGTTTTAACTCCAAATTCAACGAAATCAACGGCTAATTAAAGCTTAATACGTCTATTTTCCAAAACAAATGAGAAATCATATAATTCTCAATCCAAAAAAACACATCAACGCAATCAACACAATACAATCACATGAATTGCACTTCTCACAAAATCATCTCTACTCCACTTCATCAACACTTCAATTCACACATAATTCTTCATACAATCACAACAAACAACTTGCAATAAGTAACTTCACTCATAATTCATCATCCAAGCAACCAAGAAATCAAGTCAAAACATGTCACATATATAACAACTAATATCAATTCAACAACAAAACACATAACATGAAGTAAGTATAGTGTTAGAATCTCCTACTTGTTTTCCAAGCTAAACTTCTTGAAATTTTTCCTCTCTTTTCTTTCCTCTCCTTTCTCTTCTTCTTTTTCTCTTTTCTTCCTGGAACCGTGAATTCTCTCTCCTCTTCTCTCTTTTTTTTTTTCTTCTTCTTGCCTCCCCCTTAATTCTAGAAAACCCCATCTCTTATATACATAAGGCCTTGGCTCAATGGGCCTAAGTCCACCAACTTCCAACTCACTAATACTTTAAACATAATTTCTAAATTTGTAATATATATATAAATGCATATATATAATTTACATTTGAGACTCTACACATATAGTAAAACATATTAGTATGCAATAGCAAATCAAGCCCTTGCAAGGATTTTCCTATAACCGATTAGTATCTAGCATACTATATTTACATGCAAAAACAAAATACAACAATGCATGTTAAATCCATTAAGGATTGATATTCAATTAAGTATCTAATTGTAATTGTATCTTCTGCAAAAGAATAAATTTTATCAATTAAGGTTTCTTATAGATGCCAACTCAAGCTAAAGTGCTTACTTTCCACTTGGTCATTCAATTTTTGTCAGAATTCACTAGTCGTGTGTGACTCATAATCATTTTTCATGATTTCAATAGCCACTACAAATAAGAAGATTTTAACAAGGATCATCTCTTTCGATTCCATATCTCATAATATAGAAATTTCTCAATTAGTCTCTTCAAGATTCAAGCCTTACCCAAGGCTAAAAAAATTTCTCTATTTGTCTCATCAATGACTTCCTCAAGCACTTTTAGCCTGCTTATTGTCGCTCCCAGGACAAGAGCATTAGCTTTTATGAGTGCTTCTATTACTTTTGAGATTAATGTCTCTACTAGGACATTTTTTTGTAGAGTGTGGAATTTGATTTCCTCTTCAAGGGAAATGAGGTCTTTTGATTCAAAAAGTTTGCCACTCTTCAAGGTGGAACAAATAAACTATCCAATACCTTTCAAGCATCTGTTAAGTAAATTGACTAATAGAAGTAGCAATTTAGTTGGCACAAAAATGATTGGTACATCGATCTTTGATTTAATTTCCTCTTCAAGGGAAATTCTTCCAAATGACAAATTATGCTTGTAGCATATAAATTAGCAAATTTCCTTCTAAGCATTTTTGTCTTTAAGATAGATATGCAATAGAGGTTCTGATATTAATTGAAATATTTATAATATATGCATAGATGACATAGTTGATGCTATGATACACATACTATGTCAAAAATTACTTGGAAAGACATGATTGAAGTATAAAAATACTTAATTAATGAGTATCAATGTAAATAAGCAACATGAACACTTGTACAGAATTAGAATCTTTCAAGTTCCTTGATGGATATCTTCGTGAATAATTTTGTTGGTTGATAAACTTCTGGTTCAAAATCATTATCGTGACATGATATCCACTGATACATATATCTTCAAATCTCAATTTCGATGCTATAATCTTCATCAATCGTAGAAGATTTATTTTGTAAATCTTTATACTCATCTTTCTTGACTTCATGAATATATACTACTTCAAATGATTTTTCTTGTCATTTCAATGATCACAAACTTGTAATTTCTTCTAAAGCATTCTTCAAGTTGTAACAACACTTTCAAAATGTCGACCGAGTCTTCAAGGATATTTGTAATTATCATAATACAAACGTTAGGAACGTAATTGACAACAACAAGATGTTGTTCTTTTTGATGATCAGAAGAAAATAAATCAATGTTGAATTTTTGTATTGATGCTCTTGATATATCTAAATCAAAATTAATTTTGAGCATAAAAGTAAGCAATCCCTTGCCATTATATTCTTCTCAATCATTTCTTGAAGACAAAACTGCAACTCTAATATGATCTTATGTAGTTTTGAGTTGTTGTCAGAATTAATAATCTTAAAATCTTGAAATTTCATATTCCTTCAATAGTCTTGAACTTGAGAAAAATTATATCTCTCCGATGATTGAATACTTATTCTGAATTCTTCCAAAAGATCAGTGAATAATCACTTTTAAAATACTAATTAGTCTTCAAATTCGTTTCAAAAATAATGTAGAGAAAAATCGTAGCTCTTGCTTTATCTTGCATTGATGCTTGATTCTTCAATCAAATAATGTAAAAGAAAAATCTTCTCATAGATGTGTCTTGATACTTCTTCCTCAAGATAAATATCTCTTTATGCCTTCATTGAGTCTATTGAAGAATTGCCAAATTTGAATCTTCCAATAATTCTTGGACATAGCAGAAGGATAATAACAATAATATGATATAAATAGACAAACTATCTTATTTTTCGATGTGGAAGATCCAACTCAGTGGCGACCACAAAGTATACTCATAGGAACAGTTATATAAAATAAATCATATAGATAATTGCATACCTTCAGAGTTATATCGTGCTGATAACGTGTTGTGAAATCATAATTAAGATAAATAAAGTAACAAAAGTTAAGGGTGTCGATGCAAGAATTTAAAGTAAGGGATTGTAAAGGAAAGGGAGAGAATAGGGGTGGGAATTTGGGTTCGTGGGTCATGTTCGTGTCGTGTCGAGCTATGACATGACAAAGATTAGTCCAACCCAAACCCGAACCCTTTATTATTCATGTCAAGAATACGCAACACGACCCGATTATTAAACGGGTGACACGACACGATATACGAACACGAATAATAAACGGGTCATTTTTGTGTTAGACACAAATATGACCCATTTAACATGATTAACATGAAAATAACCCATTTAACATGATTATGACATGTTTAAATATTTGACACGTTTATGACACGTTTTACAGGCACGATTACAACACGTTTAAATGATTAACATAATTATGACACGATTATGCATTTCAATTTCCAATCTGTTTTAGTATTTTTAAATTAAAAATATAATAATAAAATATTCAAAATTCATCTACAATACAATAAAAAATCTACTAAATATCAAGTTCCATACAAACTTAAAATGTAATTTAGCTTCAGAAAAAATTCAATACATCTTTTTAACTCTTAAGTAACCTATAAAGAAAATATATAAAAAAAATTAAGGGTAGTTCAAGATCATATCAAAATTAATAATAATATAATATTAATATTAATAAAAATACAACCTTGAATTTAAATATCTAATAAACATATAATGAATTTTAAAATTAATTTGTATTTATAATTGTGTCACTATAAAAATAATTATGTTAATCCGTGTTAGTCATGTTATCATGTTTTATTAATGTTAATCGTGTTATAAATGGGTTCGTGTCATCCGCGGATGCAATCCCTTAACCCAAACACGACCCAATTATTAAACGGATTCAAAATTTCAACCTAAACACGACCCAACTACGATTAAGATAAACGCAAACACGCTAATTTCCGTATCGTGTCATGTCGGGTTCGCAGGTCATGTCGAAAATTCTCCCCTAGGAGAGAACGAGCGCTTTTCATTAATTCACTCAATTGGTACAAGTTCACTCAAGCTTAAAGGCTTGTATTTATAGCAATGCACCACCCCTAACATCCAATAGAAATTGTCTTGGCAGGTGGCAAGTAAAGAAAGTATTGAACGGCAAAGTGATAGTACCGTAAAATTTAAGTGTAGATTGGTGTCTTGCATGTGTCAAAGTGGTAGGGTAGCCACCTATAATGTATAACAATATATAGTATTTTGTCTAGTTAACTTAAAATATAGAGGACTCTAGAATTGGTTAGAATTGCTCTGATTGATCAGCACCCCGGAATAGCCAGTGGTATTTGAAGAGCCAATTTCAGTCCGACAGGATTTGCTTTATTATCAATTATTCAACAAGGTTAAGAGGATGGAACAATATAATATTGTGGATAAAGAAACTGCTTATGCCCCAATTATTAATAAAGACTTGTTTGAGGTGATGCGTACCTTGTCTTTGTTCCCAAGTTCTCATATTGGGGGTTCATGTGAGTTTGGTCTTGTGACTTTAGCTTTGATATCACTGTTGAAGAACAAGTTGTTTAATCCAAAAAAATTAACTTATTGGGTAAAGGGCCAATCCTCTTTATAAATCCAAGACTACTCAACAATATCGTGTATATATAAACATTTATGATGATATCAATATCACACATTTTACATATCTAATATATCGGGCCAACAATAATCCCACTAACTGAAAATTGTACCAATTTATCCTGATAAATTACTGGCGGGAAGGTGATAGAAAAAAGGACACTTTGATGGCAACACAGCCCCCCCTCTTACGCATTCAATTGCATATACCCTACCTGTTGCTAGACTTTGTTGTACCAATTTATGACTTTCTCTCACTCATTAGATACGCTTGTTGATATATATATATATATATTTTTTTTTTCTTTTGCCATTCTCTTTAGGTGATCGATGAACGGTGGCTGTTGAATTCTGCCCCACAAGAGGAATAGAAATTTTAGGCAAGTTGTAGTACTACACTAGCATACAAACACACACAGAAAAGGGCGTGGATTTTTTGTACATTCTACTACTCTTTAGTCTTTGTAGTCCACGAAGCGCACCCACCTTCCCTCCCTTAACCTTTTGTAGGACAAAAGTTTACCTTCAAACAATTCAAGTGGTAGCATTATAGGTCAGGCATATGCAGACCGCTAAGTGACAAGTCAGTTAATCTTGGCAAGCTACCATATATCTATACCAATTAGGCAATTATGGTTCACAGACAATTAGGAAAAAAAATTAAAGCACTAGCATATCTACCACGAAGTCCTCAATACGACATTTACTAAATTTGTATATATATATATATGTAAAGTACTTTTTAAACCAAATTGATAATGACTCAATATGTTTAATCAGCCGGTTTAGCACAAAGTGGGAAAATTCATGCAATTATGATAGCCAGCTTGGCATGAAATATTACAGTATTATTTATATTTATCAACAGCAAATCCCATCGTCATCTGCTGCAATCTATCTGGCAGCCAGCTGCCGATCTCAAGTCTGCAGAAGTAACTAGCCGGCATAACCTAGCTATATATATGGAGCCCCTACACCTGTTTTTCTCTGGTACCTCTCCCTCTCCAATATTTTTCTGAGCCTCTACTTGTTTGATATGAAAAAGCTGTTGCACCATTAAGTAAAGTACCAGTTGTGTACACTCTACACACAGTTGCACGAAACCAAACTATCCAAGACTATTGAGGGCATATGCATGTAAGCCTGACTAATTGGTGCAAGCGTTTTCTTGTTCGGGCTAGATCTTATATTCCCACATCCATACATCTCAGCGTGATAAGTAGACATTGAGATCTCAGATTCTGGTCCATGTATGTATATATATATATATATTTATATATCTAAGCGTGATGTTACTGGTTGGCATATGAGACTATGTATTGAGAGCTTGAGTAGTTGGGGTTCCATCAAGGGAAGTGAGTACTACTGTAACACTGTTTGCTGCCATAAAATACCCCACAACACGCCATTAATTTTCATATCGGAGAACACAATAATTGTTAATTTTTTATTTTATTTTTCTCCTCTCTGAAACTTTGAATTTAAAGATTAATAAATAACATGATCTGCAGCCTGCTAGAAATTCAAAAGAAAATCCACAATGGCAAAAGTTAATTTAATTAGTCAAGATTTATTATTTAAGAGGAGTTTTTTAACAGAAAATTAACAATTAATAGGGCCATATCAAAGTATTATATAAATGAAAATCTCGATACATGTTTTATTACATTTAAATGTTATCCTTATAAGATTTCAGAAAATTAAAAAAAATCATATTACACTAAAAAATCTCAATCGTAGGATTAGTTTAGTTCACCTAAAAAAATTATTTACTACCCCGAATACAACCCATTTTTCTCATAAATGAATCGATTATTATTATTATTTTTTATCGCTCAAATCCAATTCCAATACAAACCTAATCTCTCCCTTATCAATTTTTTTGTTTTCTTTTGATCACCCAAATCAAGTTCTGCAGCCCAGTATCTTCCATATACAAATTGGTGAATTTTCTTTTTCCTTTCATTACTTACTTTCTTTTCTTTTAATAACAATCTCACCTCAAATATTTATTTGTTCTTCATAACTTAAATATACTGAATATATATTGTAAGTACTAGAATTCACAATATATGAATGCGGTAAGGAAAGATATTAGGGACAGGGTTCTGAAAAGAGTAAGACTTCATGCATGGACAAAGTTAGAATTTTAGTATAATTCTTCTATTATTTATTTGAGTATGTAATTTTTTTCTTTTCTAACGTTATAATTATAATTAATTTACATATATAATGGATTATTTAATAATTTAATTTCTCACTGAATTTTGGTTGTTGAGAATGTAGTAGGATGGACATATAGCCCTACCCTTGTTATGACTCCACAATCTTATTTATCCTATAGCATATATAGAGTTGTCATATTAAATTATACTATGCAGAAAATGTGACCAACAGGTAAGCAATAAACTTGGATTGGAATAAATTCGCTAATTTTCTAAGGAATTGATCTTTATTCTTTCCAATTCCTTTTATTTTTCAGAACAATAAATATAAGAAATAGAAAGATTAAAGCAAGAAAAGAAAAAGTATTTAAGTAGTCACAAGCCATAATCAATTAGGACCTCTTTATTAAGTTGGATACATCTATTTAAAAAAAAAACCAAAAGTTAAAATTCTTTTTTTGGGAAAAAAAGTTTTACGACCATAATGTTTTTTAGATTTTTTTTAACATATTGCCTAAATAATCGATTAAAATATGTTTTTGCACCCAAATTAAATTTACCCAGAAAACGTACAAAGCCCATTATGGCCCATCTAGTTGCCCATGATGAAGCCCAAGACTTGCAGCATAAAACAGACTCAAGAGTCCAGAGAGGTGCATGATTGAGAAACTTGTGTCCCAAACAACACATGATGAGCTAGAAATGGAAACTCCTTGCCAGGAAAACAAAAGCAGATTGAGAACTTATAGGGCAAACTCTCTTCGGCTTTAAAAAGGAGAATCTTCAAGTCGGACAGTGACACCTATCAATGGCAATCAAACGAATATCGGAATTTAGCCCAGCTATAAAACCTCACATATAAAAGGTAACGCCATCTTAAGAATAGTACTCATTCTATCTTTCACACACTAAAACAAGTGCATTAAGAAACATCTCTACTAGTGGGCAAGTGAAGCTCACAAAACACTCTGACTCGCATAAAAACTGGCTTAAGAGTGTTGGAATGTAGACGTCAATGACACCACCAGCTTCACCCTCTAATATGTGTCTATTTTTACAAGACCTATTGCAGAAAGAGTTCATGCGCTCTTGGTTGGGAAAGATCATAGACTAAAGGGCGATTGTTTTTTTTTTTTTTTGGTCTGAAAATCTAAATAGTTATGAATATGATAACCAGAATGATATTTTTTTTTTAATTTTAATATCTAAATTGAAATGTCTAAAAACTAATAGTTTTACATATATATCCTTATATATATATATATATATATATATATATATATATATATATATATATATATTATTTTCACTTGTGATTTTATTTCACATAATAAAAATATTTATGTATCAATATTTATTATGAATTTAATTTATTTAAATGTGTATATTTAGGTAAAGAAGTTTTTTTTTTAAAGAAATTTGATACATAAATAAGCTAAATGACCTTAAAATAATTTTCAAAATATATAGAGAACTATAATATAGAATTAGAAATAAATAACAATGTTCCAAAATTAAAATATTATACTATCTACAAATTGATCATAAATGAATTTTATAAGGGTATTTAAGAAATTAGAGGAATAATAACTTATTTAGACATTTACATTCGGATAAAAGCTAAAATTTTTAGCTTTTTCTAGTTGATGAAAATGTCTTTGATTAAGTTTTAAGATTAAAAAAAATCATGAAAAAATCTGAAGTTAAATTCAGACTTCCGACGGAAAAAAAAAAACAATTAGCCCCTATGTTAATTGTGAAAAAATTAAAATCATCCGACAACAATATAAAATAATAAAACAAAATTTTTCTTCTTTTAATTATATGAGATTCTATCCAATTGTATGCCAAAATTTATTGAGTTCTAAATCCTCCCATATTTCTTAGAAATTTTACAGAAAAATAATAAAAGTATTTACATTTCAATCACATACATAGATAATTACTTTCAGTGCTTTCAAATATCAATACAAAATCTATATATTTTTATAATAATTTTAAGAGCTATTATCAACCATGTTTTTTAACTAAAGAGAATACAAATAAAAAATTACAATATTTCCCCCCATCATATGGACCATCCAGGCCCATCTCATCTCATCACAGCCGAGCCCAGACCAGCCCAATTGTAGTATTCTTCCTCGTAAACTTTTCAGGGACACGAGCTGAACCGAAATTCTGAAAGTGGATTTTTGGCTGCTATCAGAGAAGAAGCATGGCAGCACTAGAAGCTTACGCATCAAGAAACCCAGATGAAGTCCACACCGATGTCCTTTTCAAGGCTAGAGAAGCTTGTTACAAGTCTCGCGACGCATTTTACTCGTGCTTGGAGAAAGAATCCAACAAGAAACCCACCGAAATCGCTTCTGTAGGTCTCTTGTATCCAATTGAATGCAAGAAATCCAGAGACGAATTTGTCAAGCATTGCCGCGCTTCCTGGGTAATCAAACTTTTATATAAATATATTTACATATTCATAGTTTGGGAAGGAACTATTACTTTCATAGTTAACTTGAGAACATTAACTAACATGGCATTTTGTCATACCAATTCGAACCACAGATGTTAATAAATGTTTTGTTTCTGTTAAATATTGTGAAAATGCATAGCAATCACCTCAGGGCCTGATGGGTATGGAAAATTTTGATAAAATAAGGTAGGGGAAGTGCCATTTTACAGGAAGCACAATCCCGATTATGTTACCGAATAAGCGTGTTCTGGTAATGCTGGTAATGTATAATGTCAGTTTGGTTAGGTGCAGTGTGGCAACAATGACAAATTATGAATGTATCCATCATGGTTTTAGCATTGTGTTTGTTGCCTTTAGTAAGTTGATTTTAATCTGCAATAGATGGGATGGAGGCAGTGTGTTTTGATTAGTTTATTGATTGTGCGTGTTGTTCGGATGGATTGACAGGTGAAGCATTTTGATAGGCTGTACTGCAAGAACAAGAGGGTGCAGAGGCTATTGGATGATGGTGGTGAGACAAGGAGAGGTCAGATGCAGCTTCCGCAGCCCTATACTTTCAAGCCTAGTTCTGATTCTAGTTAGTGCGTCTTTTAATCGGTCTTTGAACTTTTTGGTTATCTGGGTGGTCTCTGAATGTTGCTAGTTTTATTGGGTGATCTATGGAATTAAATATTGTTCTGTACAGTGATGAGTATACGAGTCCGTGTATGTTACTTGCATATATTCTCGACTTTTTCGGCTAATAACAGTGGAAACTTATTTGGGTTTTGTCAAGTGAATGGTTTTTTAGTATCCTGTTCTATGTGAGTGCTTATCTTTGTTATTATGATCGGTGCTGAATGTCTAGATGCAGGAATTTTTTCCGGAGATGAGTTATTAACTATTAGGAGGAAACAATTGTCTTAGCACTATTTAATGTGGATGGTACCATCATTATATTTAGTTTATCCATCTTGGCAGGGTTTTCTACAACATTGGGTTTTGTTTATACCTTGGAGTCTGTTTGTCGTTGTTGCTGTTTGAAACTTCGCTAATAAAAGTGTATAATGAACCTGATAATATGTATATCTTCTATTCAATGAACAATGAAGATTAACATGACAATGCTGTTCTTACTCGAATGGTTTTATGTTTTCCTCTTTTTCTATAGCTTTTGGAAATAAACTATGATCTTCAGATATATGAAAGAGTGAATAGATACCACATGGCAGTTGTTACCTCTAAACTTATCAGGGATAAGCTTTGAGAAAAAATTTACTCGTATAATGTGTAAATGAATATAAACAAATGTAACTGAAATCTTCCAGTCCCTCATTTACTTGTATATTGACAGTGCATTCTCTTTTTCTGCTTTCAAATTTGGAAAGTTTCATTTGTAAACTCTTTAGATGGGATTTAAAGTTTGATAATCTCACTAGTGATATTTAAATGGAGAAGAAGATTTATTTATATATTTGTCTTTTGTCCTCAGTATTAAAGTGATTTAAGAGAAACAAACATTTTGGTGAGTCAGATAAGCAAAGCAAAACAATTGAATAGGTGCTCTTCACTGTGTTAAGAAATGGAGAACAGGTTTTTACACCACAGCAAAACTTAGAGGCTTTAACTGATACGGTTGATCTATAAGCCATACTGGAAACTAAATTAAGTAATCCAGAATCCAACTAAAGTCATGACCCTATATCTATAAATGTAGTGAAAATATTTCTTCTAAAACCTTGTAAGTTTGTATTGTGCTTGTCTGGAACTTGTTATACCACTTCATTCTACCTAGTGTAACATATTATTGTTTGTATAAATAAATCATAACTTTTAGCACAAAATCATCGCTTGTGGATGATGTAATCTAAGGATGACATAAAGATTAAAAAATTGAAGTGTTCTAATGGTCATCTCAATAACGGAGAATGCTGATTTAAAAGTTCTGGGGACATAGTTCAGCTCTCAAATCGATTTATGAAAATCAGCTTTAACTATTTTCTTATTAAACAAAAAGAAAAATGCTCTGAAGGGTAAGTATTCTTTTCTAAAGTCAAAATACTTGTGCACTTTTTCCTTGATATTAGTTTTTCATTACATGTTTAAATATATATATATATATATATTTTTTTTCTCCTTGGAGGCAAAGGAGATATCTGAAAAACAATATTAGGTCCTTTTTGCAAAATTACTTAGGTTTAAGACTTGATATATTTTCCACTAGTCTATTCCTACTTTTGTATGCTCCTGTTTCTGAATCTTTAGTTTATGTCTGCCAAGTTATTGTTTCTCAATTTTTGGTCTAAGGTTTTCCTGCATTTCTAGATTGGTTGATCCAGAGACTGCTGATGATGTGCTTTATAAATGCATCCGCTCAATAGATGGTCATAAGGGGAAACAAGGTTGTGAAATTAATGTTTTGATTTGGACTAGGTGCATTGGATAAAGAATTATCGATAGTTCTGCTCCCGCTTTTTCTGTGCTAAATTATAGCTGTTAGATGCACTAGCATGTTCAGTTCCTTTGATTTATATTTTTACATGTATGCATGTGCTGGCTCATGGTAAGTGGTCCTTGTCAATGTTTTAGTCCATGTTGAGGGCCCTCGAATCCTAACTATGCTACGTTTCTGAAAGGAAGCAAAATTGAAGGGATTCTGTATGGCGAGCAAAGTTGTAGTATACCTTTGTTTTGGTTCCTTTTTATCAAGGAGACACAGATGGTAATGTGTGTTTGTTTGTTAGATAGAAGATTTGGGTGACGGTCCTTTCATTCATTTGGATTTCAGTGGAAATTGTCAGTCCACTCCGCTTATTGACATACGACTTATGCCAGAAAATTCTTTTGAGCTTTTTCTGTTGCTTGTGTTGATTTCTATTGATCTAAATCCTCTTGCCATTAGAACCAGATGCTGGTTTTTAAATAAATAAATTAAAAAAACAATAACAACAAAACTAGAAAAAACAAAAACAATTAGATGAAATTAGCCTTGATTTTCAGCTTTGAATTCACAAGTAAAGCAGTTGTGGATATTTTTGTAATATTTACAAGTGCCTTTTCAGCTAATGAAAAGCCACAACTTCCAAATTACATTCTGTTTCCAGCCTATTAGTTGTACTGCAGTGCTTTTTATTGAGTCCACTTAATCAATATAAAAATTAGCTTACCTTTTAATGGTAAAGCCTTTTAGCCTAATTATGTGGTTGGCTGAAATCATGGTTCAGCCCTCCATCTTATCTAGGGTCGTAATATAAGTTGACCAGATAATGATTTTTTTTCATTTTATTATTGTTTATGATGTTCTGTATGTTTTCCGCAACCTGCACAGCCTCTGTTGTTATTGCTTGAATCTTACAAGTGACAATGCATGACCATAGGTAGAGTTAGATAATGGCTTACAAGAGGAGTTGAGTCTTGTGTTTCCTATGTAATTGCCTGCTATTATCTTAGTTATTACTGGGGGGTTTAGGCTTTAATCTTAAAGTTATTTTAACAGAAAGATAAAACGAGAGATACTCTGACAAAGAGCTGATAGGAAGTAGTGTTAATCCCATTTTATTATCTTCCCATCAAAACAAAATACTAAATAGTTTTGAAGAACTGTTATAGATTTCTGTGGCATAAACTTTTTTGTAGTTTTCCATACTGTCTCTGACGTCTGAACTGCCAGCTTGTCTAATTCCACTATCTGAATTGTCAACAGAATAGTTTTTTGACTGTGTTGTTGGAGTTAGAAGTATGGGCTGAAAATATATTTTAATTTGGTCATAGACTTTGATATATGAGTCTTGATACTTTGTTCTGCTGCATTGACACCAAGTAGTGGACTCCATGTCTTTTAAGATATAATAGTTATACTGTCATGTGCCTGTATGTGAACATATATTATATTTGATATCTGCAAGATCTGGAAATCAATTTTAGTTCCAAAGCATTTCTCTTTCTCTCTTGTAGATGGTATCTTAATTGGCTTAGTGCTCATGTTGTGCTGTGTGATAACAACATCTCTGTAGATACTCCAGATACACTAGTTTGCGTTCAACTTCTAACAACCCTTTAATAGAGTCCATCACAGAGATGTTGCTGGATGCTTACAGCTGTTTTTAACTCACTATAGTTTGCAATTTGGTTATGTTTTCAATGACTTTTACTGGCATGAGGAAGTTAACATGGCATTGCGCCTACTTGGTGAACCAACTTGACAAACATAAAATACTCTTTTGACAATTTGCATCCAAAGTCTTTCCTCCACATCTTCACCTTTCGTTGTTTAATCTTTTGGGATGATTTTTCTTTCCTTCCCTATTCCGTAAGGTTTCAAGGCACAGAGACTTTCCTCTATGCAAAAAAATAAAAAAATAAAAAAGGCATCCACTTTGGCAATACCGATAAAATTCGTTTATTTTTAAGATCATGATTGATTGTATTTACAATCATATCAAAAGGTATTAAAATTAAAGGTCTCGTATCCAAATATATTAGGCTTCTTCGCTAGAAGATTAATCATTTTTATAAAACAATTATAAGCTTATAAAATTAAAAAAAAATAAATATATAACACCCTTTCTCAGTAAAACATCCTACTGCTTTCACAATCGCATTATAAATTTTTTATTTATATATTTCTTTATTTCCCTAATGGTGTTGATTTATAACAAGACACATCTAATTGTCCTTATCTACTTAGTTGCTACCCATTAACACTTAGTGTAGTAGTCTTCAATTTTTCAAGGTCAAAGCTATGTAATTATGTTCATCGTATAATTTGACCTAACAATGACATTACCCTACATCATTGAAACCCATTAGTTATTTTTATTTTTATCAATAAAATCATAATTGCAACCAATAGTAAATAAAATAAAATAAAATGACATTATATAATATACTTGTTTTTCTCATTGCGTCCGACAACCAAAAAACACCATCCCACGCTTATAATACTTACAAAAACGTCTATTTATTTAAATAAAATAACAAAAAATATATGGTTGCAAATGGGATGGGACCCTTGTGATGGTTATTTTATAGAATTAATAAATAAAAAGTAAAGAAAATGGTGTTGAAATTTGGTTAGGCTCTAGAGTCAGGGGGGATTGTGGTCATATTATAGTTCAAGATAAAGAGGATTGATTAGACTACCGAGTAGCTGCTAGTATTTCACATGTCCAAATTATGGTCAATTCTAGGGGTGTGTGTAGTTATGGTATGCCATACCATCTCTTCATTCATAGGTCGGATTTTTTATTTTTATAGCATATCATACCATTCTTGAATGATCAAATTGATCAAAATTTGGATAATATTTTATTTTTTAATGATTTTAAAGCTTTATTTATAGCTTTTTTTTTCAAGATTTTGATCCTGTAAGTTTTTATTTTGACATTATTTAATATTATGATTATTAAATTTTGTACTAAATAAAAAATCAAACAATTACATATCCTTAACAATACAAATTATCAAGCAACTAAATATTTCATGACAACACAAATAATCAAGTAACAACATATCTATAACAACATAAAAATATCAAGTAACTAAATATTCCATAACAACACATATACTCAAGCAATTAAATATCCATAACAACACATAATAAGTAACTACATATCTAAATCATTTCACAAAGTTTCAACCTTAAAGTCCAACCTTTAAGTCTTACAAAGTTTTCAACTTCCAATCTAGTACAAATTTAAAAAAATAAAAAAAAAAGAAAAAGAAATTATAATTCACTTAGAAAGATAATAAATACATTAAAATTTGAAAAAAAATGACAAAAGAAAGTTAGAATGAATATTGTAATAAAATTATTGAAATTACTTCAAACTTTTCATGATTAAGAATTCAAACTTTCCATGATTAGGAATTTAGGGTTACCAATCTTTTCATTATATACTCTATTAAGATATATAACACCTACACATATATATTATATATAACCAATTATATCATTACACATGACATAATTTTTAATTTTTAAAAAGAGGTATGATATGGTATAGTATTATCGAGTTTTTTTAAAAATATCTACCACCGTACCATACCATGAGGGTTTTCAAAATTTTTACCATATCATACTCTATTCTTTTCTTATAGCCTACTCTACCTTCATCATTTAAGACCCCATGCACACCCCTAGTCAATTCCTTTACATAATTTAAGACCCCACCAAGCACCACTTAACTACAATCCCCAATCCTAATTAACCATTAATTATATGTCAATTTTTACATTAATACAAAAATCTAATCTAATCTAATTCAAGCTAGGAGTGCTAGGAGTTGTAAAATTCATTAGATTCGTCTAGGTTTTATTCAAAATTTAGAGAAACAAGTGAGAACCCATTTCAAGTTTTAATATTATTTACTCTTGATATTACATCAACTACATAACACTTCACACACACACAAACACAACTCTTTTTCTTTTTTTTAAAAAATTTTTTAAATTGGTATTTTCATTGATAAGTGGCTAAGTTCCATCGATTAACCCACTTAGGTAACAATTACTATACACTAACAATTAAGAAGAGAGGGACTCCAAAGCAAAAATTATTTTCTTGTTTAATATTACGCCTCCTTACTTCTTGAGTTAAAAGAGTTATAAAACGACGCGTCGTTGACTTGAACTCTAATCCACATGGCTCATGATTCCTTTCATTAAAGTCTAAGAACAACAACAACAAAACCTCAAAGTAAGCAAAGCAAAGCTGCCCACTCCTTTTTATAATTATATTGTAATTATTAAAAGCCTTAATTAATTAGAATTATATTCACAATTTAATAGTAAAATCATGACAGAGAAAATAAATAAAAATTTAAAGAAGCCCCCGTTATCAGATATTGAAAATTAATAATTAAAAAGGAACATCATAAAATATTTTTTTAAAAATATAAAAAGAAAGAAAGTTGTGTTCTCTTCTCGGGATTTGTTTGTTGTTGTCGGAGTTGGAGTTGTCAGCTTTAGCCACAAAGTCTAAGCAAATACGACGTCGTGTTTGGGACTACTAACCATTTTTTTTTTTCAAGTGAAGGAAAGACCGTCTTATTTTCTTAGACTTCGGGCAGTCAACGCTCGCTCTTATCACGGCTTGGAAACAGAGGCAGCGTCTTTAACGGAGCAATCAGCCCCACCGTTACCCATAGTAGCTGATTGGACGGTCAAAACCGACATGCTAGGCGAGGAGGGTCCTTCACCGTTAGATTGAAGTAACGGATTGTTGTTGGCGTTGGTGTTGGCACCATGGTTGTTGATCATGGGGTTCCTGGAGTGACACGTGGCAGTGGAGATAGCGGTGGCGAGTGAGATAGGCATGAGGCAAAGCCCTTTCCCTTGTAAGTACTGCATGGCGGAGCCCATGTCCTCTTCCATCAACTTGGCGACCTGGTGCTCGGTGACGGTCAAACTGTCGTTAGATGACGCCGTTTGGGTGGCGTTAGGGTTACGTGGATGGTGGGAGCCACCAGAACCGTTGGCACTGGCTTGGATACAGTCACCAGCCCCGGCCCCTCCTCCTCCCTGTGTGCATTAAAAACAAAAAGTGATTGTCCTGACAGAAAAAAAAAAAAGATAGAGAGAGAGAGAGAGAGAGAGAGAGACAGGAATCTGAGAAAGGCGAGCACGCGTGCTACTTTTAGGAGTTGTCGTTTTGTGGTGATTGAGTTTTGAGTTTAGGGTTTGGTTGGTGACTGGGTGGGTGACTGTGGGTGCGTGAGGAGAGAATGGTGGCCAGTAGCTAGTGGGAGTGGACTCAGTGGAGTGGTACTAATGGGTGTGGTCGGGTTCGGGTGGGGTTCGGATTATGAATTTTATGCTTACGTTTAGCAAGCACATGTCTATGTCATTCATTGCTTTGTTTCTCCTTTTGGTAAGCCTAGGTGAGCTTATATGATGATAATGTATATGTAAGTACAATTATGGTTTTCCTTTTTTTCTTTTAATTTTTTTCTTAATTGGAATTTACAAATTGAACCCAATTGAATCAAATTAAACTAACCTCAGAAGAGATATCAGCAACAAGGGGAGCAACAGCTGCTGCACCGCCCAATCTACTCATGCTCAGAACCTGTACCACAAAAGAGATGACAAAGGAATTTTGTTACAGAAGCCCCATCCATATATTACAATTTTACAAGCCCCAACTGGATTTTTTTAAATATAATAATTAATTGATTAATTTAGATAACTAACCCATATCTCCATAAAAATGTCAACCAATATGGAATCCTTTTTTACTTCTTTTTGCAATTTTATTTATTAAAAATGAATATATTTAATTAACTGTGTCATAGAATAAAAAGATACCCTTTAAAAGACAGAATTAAAGAGAGAGAAGTTGATAACCTTCACTTGCAGCTGGAGGAACTTCACATAGTCAATGATCTCATCTAGCATTGAAGCCTTGTCTGTCTGGCAGTCACAACAATTATTAACCAATTAATTACTTACATCTTCGTCACAAAATTAAGATAAGAAGAAGATAAGATAAAAGTTAATAAAAAAATTCTTTTCCTAATCCTGGACCAATTCAACTTAATTTTTTGTTTTGTTCCCCGGTTTCATTTTCAAAGTACGCACGGAAGCTAGCTGGCTGGGTGGCTAGCCAGCTCCTGATACAGTGTCACCACCATTAATTCTCAGTCTGACTGGCAGTTACAGATAAGAGTCCCAAAACCCAGATGGAAGTTTGAAGGTCTGATAATAATTACTCTTTAAATTATAACTTAACTAATTAATTAATTAATTAAACAAATGGGGGTTTTGTGCTTTACCTTGTTGGCATTAGGTACAAGCTCTTGTAGAGCTTTCATTCGCTCTGCAATTCTTTCCCTGCGCAACTGCAGCACATGCATCAACTTTAAACAACTATTTCACCGAGAGCAAAGTTAATGAATTTGCTTTTGATTAAGAGGAAGTAAGTTTGGTACCCTTTCAGCTATGCTATGTGGGTCAGTGGCTTGACCTCTCCTAGCCCTAACCCTTTGTCTAGGTTGAGCTGGTGCGTTTCCACCTGTTGACCCGCTTGCCTGAGCCTGAGCCTGAGCCTGAGCCTGAGCTTGAGCTTGGTTAATGGCCGGCCCGGCTGCTCCATAGTTCGGTGCCTGCATCGTGCCTCCCTGTAAACCATGCACAAATCCTATTATATATACATATACTTCATATATATCATCAAACAATTGGAATCAATAAATTCTGAAAAATTTTAATTATTTTTGAAAAAAAAGAGAAGGTAATATATAGGCATGGACATGCCTGAGGGTGGCGAAAATGTTGAGCAGCCTGGTTCGGTGCCTGACCGGCTCCATGCAAAGATCCAGTGAACCCGTTATACAGTGCCTGAACCGAACCCTCTCCTGCCTGCACCCAACAAAGATTTATTAAAACAAGAAGAAGAAAGATAGAGGCTTTATATTCAAGCACAAATATTTTGTATATATAGAAATGAAAGAAATTAAAGAGGAGAACCTGATGATTAGTAGGAGACTTGAAAGACGACCCATCAACCATGTCGTTTTCACCACCATTTCCAAGCGTTAACGGCATCCCCATGCCTCCTCTTGCAACCATCATCATCTGCTGTTGTTGCTGCATCATCAACTTGGCGGCGGCGGCGGGTGAAACACTAACACCACCAGTACTGATCTGGTGCTGTCTCATCTTGGAAGCCAAAGTCATGGACTCATCAAACTGGAAGCCAACATTCTCCGGCGCCGTCTCGTCGGACAAGTCTCGAGTATTGGCGTTGTGGGGTTTGTTCATGGCAGAAGCAGCAGGGTTAAGGTCAACCCAAGGAGACTTGATGTCAGCCCAGGAACAGGAAGGCAAAGAAGACAACATTTGCTCGAGAAAGTCATCTTGTGAAGCGGGATCAAACTGTGCGTTTTGGTGGATCTGCTGTTGGTGTTGGTCATGGCCGTTTATCTGAGATGGGTTTATGAGAGAGTTCATCCCACCTTGCATCTCTCCACTACAAGGCTGCTGCATCTTAATTTACAAAATTAATTTATAATCAAATACTAGTATAAAAACCAATTCAACTTACAATAACTCTTCACTAGTATGATAAGGGAAGCATTGAGAGTTAATGGTGAGAAACTACTGAAGCTCAAGATGATGAAAATGATCTGTCTCTACTCTACCTCTTCTCTTTCGAGTTTTGGTTTTGGTCTTCTCTTCAGATTTCTAATGGGCTTGCGGGTGGATATTAAATAGCAAGTGTTTGGCTTGGCCAGGATTTGCTATGCTGTGTTCTGGGATTAAGGTAATGGTCGATTGGGTCCTTCCTGTTTTGGTCCTTTCTGAGCAACATATGTTTTGTATTATCAAGGGTAATATTGTAAATGACTATCCACGTTGTGAGCGCGTTAAGTTATTCTTTTGGTTTTAAGTTTTTTCTTTTTTTTTTTTCTCTTATTTTTTTTTTCCTCTCACCTACTATTACACCATAGACGGTTCAAATTTTAATTTCATTGGTTTAAATTCGAGTACTTTACTTTAAAAATCCTAACTACCCTTATGCTTTAAATTAAAAGCGAATCTCTATAGATAACTGTAGATGAGATTACTTTAATCTCTTAATTTTATTTGTACTATAAAGTGATTCATTTAAGTTTAATTTAAAAAAGGTATTAATTTACTAATATCTAATTCGTTTTACAATTGCACGCAGATTAGACAATTTTCCTGATTTAATAAATCAATATTTTTATTTTCATTGATTCAAAATTCCATTATTACGTGGCACTCATTTATTCCAAAATATCACGCCCGCTCTTGTACGGTCTCCAAGTCCAATTAGGGTTCGCTTTCACCGCCATCAGCATTGACTAATCTACCCTTGACAATAACCCACGCGGTTAATTATTGCTTACTTCTTTCACAAGAGACAAAACAACTATAATTACCATCGAACGCCGTACAATCCGACACGTTTACGCCGTTTTCATGACGTGTCGACGAGAGGTGGCGAATTTCTTGTAGTTTAATCATGCGAGTAGGGATTAGGATTCATGGTTGCTACCACAATTTTCCGGCTTTTCACGTTTTTCTTTTTCTCAGATTTCGGCAACATTCTTGGTGAAATTTAAATAATTTTTCTTTTTAAAATTTTGGGTATTTGAATTGTTTCAGTTTTAAATTTCAAAATTTGCGATTATCTTACATAATAAACATGCATGTTTGCTACATAAAACAAAAAAAATATTAATTTTAACTCTCTTTATTTATATTATCAAAAAAATAAAAATTAAGACTTCATAATAAAAGAAGAAATTTGAATTGGATTAGATTGGACCGTGAAATTAAATATAAAAAAATGTTAGTTACATGTTAAACGTGGAAAAAAAATTTCTTATACTTTGAAATTTATTTGATTTTTGAAAACTTGACCCGATCAAGATATATTCATCACTTGAACCCTAATTTAAAGCAAATATCATAAAATAAAATAGATACATATATAGAAAAAGATATTAGGAGATCTAAAAATAACGTTTTTAATTTAATTACTTGTTTAATCATCTATTAGTTCAAAAGATATCTAGTAAGATTTGTGAATTAATTGGATGAGTTGCAATGAATTCATATATATATATATATATATATATATATATATATATATATATATATATTGTACAACGTCAATTAGTTAATAGTAATGTAAATTAAATGAAAAAATCATAAGGTGGGCAATTAATATTAATCATGGGATATAATTAAACTAATATTGCAGATGAAATCATTAATTTAATTAATCATTAATTTTCTATGTCTATTTAATTAATACCTTGGAACCAAACAATACCCACCTCTCATTTTTTTTCCCTATCTAAACAATTGCTTTCCCAATGAGCATTATTGTAATCTCGATTTCACTGGTTTTTTTTTTTTTATTTGGTTATCAGAAACATTCAAATAAAAGAGTAGTAGTTAGTTTTGCAACACTAAATCATTACTAAACTTGTAATTATATATAATTATTATAACCTAGATTTTATTATAATTTTCTGCTCATATAAATGGACAACTGGCTGTATAAAATTATCTTTATTAATATACGAGTGACATAGGCGTGGATCATGATATGTATTCAACACAAACATTTCAGTCTCTCAACAGAGGAATGGTTTCTATATACATAACAATCGTAATGTAATCATGAATCGTTGATTATATTCTCTTAGAAATTCTTATAATGCATGTTTGCTAGCTGAAACCATGACCAACACAATACAATTAAGTTTGATTATCAATTAATTAATCTTGTTTTCGGTTGTTGAATGTATACGAGATCACAACACGATCTAACAAGAACTAAAATGTTAAAGTTAGCAATTAGCAATACATTGTCACTGATCACTCTCCATGTTATTCGTCAATGGATCCATAAAATCTCTTATATAAGACATTAAAAACCCTAGCTAGATAGCTAGCTGGATGCGATCTTTATATGAGTTGCTTGTAACCATGTTCATTGTATCATAGTGTACACATAAGCTAGAGAGAATATTAAGAAACAAATAAATAATGCTTCAAAAAGATATTAAAATTAACTAATTATATATGCTCTCTCTATATATCAACGAAGTGGGAATTAATATTATTAATTAAATATGCAGTAGTCTGCAGACATGCTGTAGAGAAATCATTCAATTAATTGAGTATTGTTTATGAGAAGTTTCCAAGAGAGAGGGTACTTATTATTATTTTATGTAAATTAAAATTAAATATTGCTTTGAAATTTGCTATTAAACCCTAACTATAATGCAGTCTAAAGTGCAGCTAGCTTGCCCATATCGATCTGATGTAATAATATATAGAAAGAGTAGTTTAAGTTTTCGAATTTGATGGATCAACCAAGCACATGGGACGACATTCTTTGTATCTTTTCAATACAACTCTTTGTGACATATATATAGAGACTAAAAACTGGCTAGAGATTTGCCGAATTTATTTACATATATATATATATATATATATATATATATATATATATATATATATATATAATTAATTAATTAATGGTTGACTAATCTGATGATCGATCCATCATCAGCTTAATTAAAATTTGAACAAGATCTCTACAAGCTAAACATTAATTAGCTTAATTATATATACATCAATACGTGAGCTTAACAAATTTTAAGATGTATATTTATACTATGAAAGTTGACAATTCAATATTTATAGGGTTGTGTGGATCAGATAGTGCATGCATTCTTCTATATAAACACCAGGATTTGGCGCATGTTAGGGAATCAAAAATATCTCAATTATAGTAGGAAATTGATTAAATCTCCATTATGTGTAGTCTAACTAAAACTTAATTAATACTATAATTTTTTCAGTGTAGAAAGTAGTTCGATAGCTATTTGATCAATTAGGAGAGTTGGATAATTTCGATGGAAATAATAACATTTTAATGTTAATTAAATCGATCGATATCGGCTTCACATTTATCTGTTGTTAAGTATTTTTCATGTAAGCACTTCTCTTTTCGACCTCTAATGCATCAAAATAAAAACATGCATTACTGCTAAGTGCTGCTAGCTGAAGATTTCAACGTTTTTCTGTGCAAAATCACTGCACTTTTGACAAAGTGTTGAAAATGTTTTCATTGCTAGCTTGAATTGATACAACAACTCATTTATATATGGCCAGAGAAGTATCTACATAATTAATATATATACAACTTCTTAATTAGCTAATTTCAATGAAAGTAGGTGAAAGATTAATTCACCAAAAAGTACGTCACTGCTAATTCAATTCTTGGTTAAATTTTATGAATTGAGTCCTCTTCTGATTAATTAAAGTCTCAGATGATGATTAACTTAATTATCGTAGCCTGGGCAAGACATGATTTGAGTGCAGATGTTGGAATGCGTTGAAGATGGGCTACATGAAAAATATTCCATACCGGAATTAATTAGGGCAGTGGAGACAAAACCAAATGGAGTAATCAATTACCGAGTGCTCCATGTGTTTAGAATTATAGAGTTCTAGTAAATTGAAAATATTGGAATATTAATTGAGAGGAGACATTTGATAGAAATCAACGGCTCTCACAAATCGTTAATATACCTCATCACACATTCAAGTAAAGATGAATTGACACGATCGAAGAAATTATATATAATTGGGAAATTAAAGGGAGAAAAAGAGAAGGGTTTTGTAGGTATATGTCCCTGTCTTGTAGCAATCACATCTCCGCTTTCGTCAGCCTCCTAGGGCTTTTCTTCTAGTCTCTCTTTACACCTCAATCCCACCCATAACACTACACATTTGTGTATACGCCAATGAGTCTACAAACCAATCCACTTTTAAACTAAACATAATTATCTTATATATATATATATATATATATATATATATATATATATATATATATATAGTCTTCTTTGTTGGAAAGGATTCTAATTTAAAGAGGAGTTCTTGTATTCTACTTCTCATCGATCCTAAGCTTACTCTATATATTCTTAAAATGCATTAAAAATGACATGCATCATAAAATTAAATCCAGAAAGATTTTGTGTATTTATTTTTATTTAGAATATGTAATATCTACCAAATTGGCAGGCCATAGGAATATTGCAAAAAAAAAAAAAAATTGAGATAAGGAGAAAACCCTCAAGATATTGCTATTGGGTTTATTACTTTACTTGAAGTCTTGAAGAAACCCTAAATATATGAAGATATTACTGGACCTATATGGTTCAAAATTAAATTTTTCTGAATTGAGGACAAGTTTATTATATATATTATGTTTAACTTAATCATATATATATAATGTGCTCCAAATAAGAATGAAAATTGCTAAGTTACAGAGATGCAATTGTGAATCATGTTTCTTTATGCGAAATTCCAATTCCCAGTTTGCTCAATCAATCACTTAGTGCAACATTCTACGCCACATTCAATTTCAGGAGGGAATCAAAGTTGCACATTGACACTTCTAATCTAAATTTCTAATCACATTATCCCTCAATACACACTCTTCTTTGAAATATTCCATGTTGGCCTCTAATTGTAAAAAGTCACCTTTTTTTAATTGGTTTTGAACCATCGAATTGACATACACATCCCAAAAGGAAAAGAAATTAAAAAAAATAAGATTATTAATATTGCAATTATATATATAAAAAGAAATAGTTTATTAAGCAAGTTTATCCATAGAAAAGAAAAGCAAAAGGAGGTTTGAGATTATATAAAGAGTTAATTATCTAATCAAACTAAACAAATATTTCATTGTAGAAAAAGAGGAACATGCATGCTTTTCTACATCCTTAGAGATTAAATTATCATTTGTGTTAGGTGCAAGAAGTATATTATTGCGTAAAGTATATATATATTTGATCTTTAAATTAATGTGTCACTAGAAAACAAAGCATTTCATAAAGTGTGGCGTCCAACCTATATGAGTGTGATGTGAACCCCATTTAGTAATCAATTAAGATAATTAATCTTGTAGCTAGCTAGCTAGCCTAGACACATCATTGAGTGAGCCTACACAAATAAAAGCAAATTAATTGCTTGGAAGAGGAGAATACTTAGAACACAAAAGAAAAAAGAGAGGACATTCATCATCCCACGCCCAAGAATAAGCAATCAATTAATTAAAAAGTAAGAGAAACTAAAAGGGCCTTTAACAAAAAGGTTGAGAGAGAGATCCCAATGGTTCATTTAATAATAAATAATGCTCAACATATGATAGGATTGCAAATTGGAATGTCTTAAAGTCAATATAAATACAAGGCACATCTATAAAACATGTCTTTTAATATTATAGTGGATTGTTAGATTTGATTTTCTCTTCTCATTAATTTTTGTTTTGTGACTACGCACTATGGGATCCTGATACGTAATTTACAATTTATAATGTTTGCATATATTAATTAATTTTCTCAATTATGTGACAATTAGATTTATATTAATATTTTATTTCTTCTTGATTGAAATCGACTGGGAATTTAATTTGAAGATGTGAATTAGTATGGATTTTGTTACATCTACTTTACACGATGTTCCAAAATTCATATCACGAGTAAAAACTAATTCTTATTAAGATCGAATTCTGTTCCTCAAACTAGAACGCAATTTATATTATACAAAAAAGATCAAAACCTTTTATAATATTCAATATTTCATGCACTTCGTATACATCCTTAGAGTACTCATCCAAAATGGTGAATAGTAGCCTTGTTGCACTTGGACATGTCAAATAGGTCTAAATAGTACAATAAATCTTACTTTTTAATTATAATGCATTTATGACATATTGGGTGTTCATTATACTTATTTTATATTATATTTTTGTATTTCATGTTTGATATAGATTATTATAATTTTGTAATATTCTAATTATGCGGACTATTTGACATCCCTAGTTGCACCCTACCAAAACTTAGAGAGTTGTTTATTAATTAACTTCATATATTAGCAAAAAGGTTGACAAGTTTACAATTGGGCGGCTATCCCTCAACCAATTATAAATGTGTATTATGTTCTTAGAATAGAACCTCCAAAAATTGACCTGCGTAGAAAGTGATAAACATATCGCACAATTGTAAGACACTAGGAGTGCATGACATTGCCACAACTAAAGCTCTTTAAAATGTTTTAAGATAACATGTGATACGAATATATTAAGATAAATTAATTTAAGCAATATATATCATTGATCATAATAAAGAAAAACAAGTTGGGATGAGAGAATTCCTTTAGTTTAGTCCAATCATGGGAGTTAGGTAGTAAACAGGATGTAACCATTCCATTAAATATACGATTTCAAATTCAATCATCGCAATTGTTTAAAAGAGATCACTATAAAGGGATGGTTTTGGTTTAGACTTTTGTCCAAGGATAGGTCGATTAACCAACCATTGTGGGCGTCAGTGCTTTTTGAGCTCAATCAACCCTGGTTCGATATTGATGCCGAGACAGTAAACTCAAACACGACACCTTAGTTTAATTTATAGGTTGATATAACAAAAGATGTAGATAAGTAAAAGTCTACATGTTTTGAGATGTGTTACCATCGTCCAACAATTTCATATCGTAAATTCGAAAGGCAAATATCAATGAGATGAACAAAAGTTGAACTTTTCCTCGAAAGAAAAAGAAAAGATAGCTAGATGCTGCTTTTATGTAAATATAAATAATGATTATAGTAACGATAACAATAATGATTTGCGGGTTTCAATATCTATCTCCAACATTCCCTTAACCCGAATATCAAGAAAATATATTTTGATCGTTATGTGATATAGGATTAGATAAAATTTGAAGTATCTTAATTAAGACGCATGTGTATAACTATTCATCTTTGATCAAGATTTATTTCTCTTTCTATTAATTGTAAAAGATAAATTTTATTTACTCAATAAAAAAATTGAGATAAGGAGAAAAATATAATCCATCAAAAATTTCACTGAGCCAGATTGAAAAGCATATCTATGTATTTAAATTGCATATCTCATTCTTCTCTATCATGGATTCTTATATTAGGTACAGAAGGCATATACATTGACATGCTTTTGTTTTATATAATGGAAAGGCGTAGACTGTGTCATCGTGAATAATAAATAGGAGATCATAAAAAACTTTGTGGGCAAAAGAAGAATAATACAATATTTGTTTTGTCTTTTTTTCTTTATCATCACATAGGGCTTTTTGTTAACAACCTTGATTACTTGTGCAAATAGTAACCATTTTGCAGCCCATTTAGGGTTTCAGCTATGAGGCGTTGCCCTGTACTAAGCCCAAGCTGATGCCAAGAAATAGAACAAGTCCACAAATCAGATACTTTCTATTGCGACATCTGCCACATGCCAACACGGAATGAACTTTTATGGTAAACTTATCCATTCCGAGCAAGTATCTGGTTGAACCCAAAACATATATATATATATATATATATTATAATTTACCAAAAACGTCACTGTTGTTCTATTTCGTTATTGATTTGACAACATTTTCCTGATCATGGAGGGTAAGTTCGTTCTTTCTGTTCTTATTTGGACTTCGAAAATTCAGCTAATTTGTGAATATTATTTCTTTATGATACGTCAGATTGTCAGGCAATCTGAAAGTAATGCATGCTTTGCAATTTAAATATTCCAAATATTGGAAATGAATTTGAGTACGTAAGTTATATGCGAAATTAATTTGATGATGTGATTGACGGTAGATAAAATTATTGGTTGTGTTGCATGTTAGCTGCTTCCTTCCAAGGACTCAAAATGTTTCAAGTAATTGATGTAGATCGGCTAAGGCTTTAAACGTTGAATCCGAGGAGGCTAAAATACTTTTTGGGTCAAAAAAGGGACCAGGAGGTGGGAGAGGTAGCAGCCTAGCATGGTACCACAGAAACAGATGTTGCTGCAAAATAAATGTTTTACTTGCTGTAACAGCTTCATTCGCATGGCAGTTTCAATAGGGTCATGTTACAGTGCACATGCATCCCAAAAAGGTGGAGATTTTTCTCCCAAAAAGTGGGATGAGTCCCACATAAAAGTGGGGACTTTTCCCCCATCCGGTGCTCCCTAGCCAATGCCGTTTCAATAACACACTTAAAGACTCATTTGTCCCATTTACAAATTCTTCAATTCAACCCACATGGTAATTTAGCAAAAAACTGATACATTCTACTACACTTACACTTAATGGGGCTGTGTTGCATCCACATATCTCCATTATTTAGCAATCTCTAACAGTGATATACCAAAGAAGATACATAAAAATTTATTGTCTTCTGCACTTTGCAGCAAAACTCAGGTCTCATATTTTTACTAATCAATTATTACCTAAACTAAAATAGTAGTTTTTTATTAACTTTTCCTAATTGCTTACACGCTAACTAGCCCATGGTATATGTAGGGCTTGGCAAGTTGATAACGGTGCTCTTCACCTTGGTCATCATGTTAATGCTGTTGGTAACGCCTTGTGAACCAATTCCACTGTCCTTGAAACCCTGTTAACAAAGCATACGTTCAAGTCCATGAATGGTAAACAGTAACCTCGAAAGATCCGTAGCTATGGAGTTCCACAGTTGTGTAATTTATGATACTTTTGGTTTACCTGGAAAGGAAAATGATCAGGTCCTCGAGCTGGGGCAGAGTTGATCTGCACTGTTCCTGTCTCCATGGCATCACTAATCAACATTGCTTTATTGATGTCCTTTGTGAAGACACAACCCTGCATTTAGCAAACATGTAACAATATTAAGACTAATAAAACGTTCAGAAAGTAATGAAATCTTTTTATGGTGCCAGAAATGGAATGTTAAAATTTAAAATAACTTGTGTGTATACCTGAAGTCCAAAATTGCTGGCATTGCAATGGTTTATTCCTTCTTCAACAGAACCAATTCTTATAACTGGCAGAACCGGTCCAAATGGCTCTTCCCATGCGATCCTCATATCAGGTCTAACATTGTCCAATAACAAGGGCCAGATAAGGTTGCCCTCTCTTTTGTACTCCTGGCAAAATCTCGCTCCTTTCTGTTTGGCATCCATAACCAGCCCTTCAATGAAATTAGCAGATGACTCTGAGACAACAGGAGTGATATCAGAGTCATTTTCTGGAGCTCCAACTGTCAATTTTGCAACTTTAGCCTTCACTTTCTCAACCAGAGCATCTGCTACAGATTCCATCACCAAGACA
The DNA here is from genome assembly GCA_013180625.2 of Boswellia sacra. NCBI lineage: Eukaryota > Viridiplantae > Streptophyta > Magnoliopsida > Sapindales > Burseraceae > Boswellia > Boswellia sacra. The sequence continues at coordinate 474,329 of SNVD02012817.1, forward strand.
ACCTTAACTGCAGTGCATCTTTGTCCGCTGTTGAAGGTTTAAGAGACAAAGAATTAAGACTCAAGTTTTCCTTCCATATTTGAGACCATGGATCTAAGTGAGAGCAAATGTTAGTCTTTGAGAACTCTAACATTGTGACACAATTGAAGCATAATTATTCACCTGTAAGAAAAGCCTCCTTTAATTATGTTTGCGGCGACCAAATCAAGGTCAGCATCCTCAAGCACGATGCAGGCATCTTTTCCTCCCAACTCCATCTGAAGGGGGACCATTCCTGCCTTCTTTGAGATTGAAATTCCAGTGTCCCCACCAGTGAAGCTGACCAGAAAATACAATGCAAGTTACTTATGAATATTTCAATACCAAATAATATGATAGATAGAAGATAACAATGTCAAACAAGGATGATTTGTGATTACCTTATGCAATTCACTGCAGGATGCATAGTAAGGAAGTCACCAATCTCAGAGCCTTTCCCAGTGACACAGCTAATAAGGCCTTTGGGAAAACCAGCCAAGTGAAAGCAATGCACCATGTGAAGGGCAGCAACAGCACCCTGAAATAAGTTTATGTGGAGATTAGAGTTCGCAGTAATCATAAATATAAAGTAAAACTTGTGATTCCAAAAGCTCAGGTTGCGAAGACATTCCACAGTATCTAAACTTTGTGCAGGAGATCACTAGATCTACAACATGATTCAAAAGTTGTCAGTTATATTGTGAAATGATTATTAGCAAAATACCTGAGTAGGAGGCTTGAGCACAAGGGAGTTTCCAGCTATTAGTGCAGGAGCAATTTTTGAAACGGCAAGGTTGACAGGATAGTTGAATGGTGGGATGGCTAAAATGACTCCAAGTGGAATCTGCAGTTTAAATACCTCTGTCATGAGAAACCATGTCTCAAAATATAAAATAAGTTACCCCATTCTTGGATGTTTGACTCAGATCATCAAAAATGCATCAATGAATATTTGTTGGTCGGTTTGTCGTCTTATCCACTATCATATATTCAATGCCATACATGAACATGCACTTGTCTCCATAAAAATTCCTGAATTTTCATGTCCACTAACATGTGTTAAATGTATCACCTTATATTTGTTATTTGAGAACTCCCTCTTTTATTTTTCAGATGTTGCTGGTAGTTTCATGATCTGAGTAACTATGAGGATTATATTTTAAGTGGAAGAATTGATAACAACATGACAAAACAAAGGAACCGCAAGTTATGGCAAAATTTGAGAGAATCAAGACAAACTGAAGGAGTGTGATGAAAAAAAAAAAAAAAAATTTAAAGTAAAAGAAATCAGTTGCAGAATATAGTTTTTGTTTTTTATGGCCTTTTGTAGCCCATCTCTCCTATCTTTAAAATCATCAGATAAAAGAAAGAACTCAGCAGGGAACCATAGGCCATGGCATGACTTGCAACAACCTCTCCACTGATGAAACAATCCCAACAGCTAAACCGCATCTCACAACAAGACAGATTCATGACCATGTAAAAGGTCATTAATTATAAATAAAAGATAAACTAGCATAACTAGCTGACCTACCTTTTTGTCTTATTATTTGGATTTGATGAGCCTATAACCAATAATTTAGATAAAAAATTGTTAACATTAAAAAATTAAAGATTTAAGAAAGAGGGAATCACAGATATTGTACCTTGGAAGTGAGGCAGTACTTAGTCCTCTCATTCCCAGGGAAACTATCAGATACCAAGAATTTACCCTCCCCCAAAATCCTGACCCCCTCTTCAGCACAGTAAGAAACCAAATCTCCAGACCTCACAACCTTCATTGTATCATCAAATTCAGATCAATTACCTTCATAAAAAGTTTAGTTTCAAACACAAATTAAGATCAGAACAATTTAGAGGGTATATATACCTCGGTGACTGCATCTTTAGCTGGTTTTGCAATTTCTTTTACTAAGCACTCAGCAACAGGTCCTTTATACGTCTTGAGGATAGCAGCAGCCTTGTGAAGGAGCTCTGCTCTCTTCCAAAGTGGAGTCTTTGCCCATGACTTCTGAGCAGTTTTTGCTGCTTCCATAACCTTGTTGACCTCCTCTTGCGTACAAGCTGTTTCAAAGCCATGACACAAGATACAACAAATGTACAATCCAGAGGAAAACTAGTTGATATTCTTAATGCTATAATTTAATCATCACATATTTGAGAAATTAATAATTCAAAGAACAATACGTCTCAATCTACGTAACATGACTGCATATGCATGCCTGCATAGATGAATATGATAGATTATATATATGTTAAGTTACCTTGAACCTTGTACTGAGTTTTACGGGTAGATGGGTTGATAATAGCAACACTTTTCCCAGAAGAAGATTTCTTCCACTGTCCATCAGCATAGTACTTGTAAACTTCTCCATCCAATATCTCAGAAAACACTCCAGTTCCGGCCATTCTTTTGCTTCAACTTCACCGCTAGCTAGCTCTCTGATTGTCTAGAAAAGAGAGGGTGAAGTGAAGCAAAGTGAGTGTCTGGTTCAAGTTTGTTGTTGTTGGTTCTTGGTTAACGTTTGGTGGGGTTATATATAGGGAGAAGGTGAGCCATGCTTCAGCATGCTCCAGCTACCTTGGGACAATGGTTGTTGTTAGGTGGTTCAAAGCATGCCAAGTGAGCAACTCATTTATTTCACTAGGTCTCTCTTCTAATTTTTTTTTTAAATTATTTGTTTGTATATAAAAATGATACAATATCACTCACTCAATATTAAGTTACTCATCAATATTTAACATCATTTGAGATACAAATTTTGTATCCTAATTTTATAAGCATAATACTACATCTACAACTCATTTACAACCAACTTTTTATATAACCTGTGTTGATAAAATATTATTGGATGGATGATCACGTTTAATCTCTTTAATTTATTTTTACTTTTTATCTATCTAGTGATACTTTGCCAACTCAAATTATATAAAGAGTTGGTTATAGATGAATTATAGATAAAATGATACTCATTTTGCAAACATATTTTGGTGCATTTATCGGGTGAAAGAATGCATAAAGTTTCCTGATTGTTGTAAAACAAAGAAGTTAGTTAGCCACATGAAATTGCCTATATTTTTTTTTTTTCATCTTAAAATGTGCATTGGTATTAAATTATTATAAGAAACTATAATTTTTCCTTAAAGAGCACATTGATATTGCAATGTTTAAACACTAAAATATTATAAGACACTAACATTTAAATACATACGTACCTTGAAATATTTATATCAAACTAAAGTGAAATTCGAGACTTGACATGATTTAGTAGCTTTAATTATCAAATGTATAAATGTGAAGGTGGGGGAATTCAGACATGAACTTCAGTTTGATAATAAATTTAATAAATAGTTGACTCGAAAGTTCAAGTTATTAACTAGACTCAGGATTAATATTTGAATTTAATGGAGAATTAGTTGAGGGACTTTGTTTTATAATATTCCTGGTTTTGATGATCCGCTTATGGACTAGTATTATAACCTCATGGCTTCCATGCATGCAGAAGAAAAATTAACTTGGACACATTATGGTAGATGGATAATTAGTTCTAGACTTTTATTTTATTCAAAGAAAATATGAGATTACAGTGTGACTTTTTTTTTTTGGTGGCGTGGATTTTGTATTCATGGCTTTAATTTAATTTAACTTCAACTTCTAACCATTACCTTTATAATTCCATCGAAAAATACATTAATTACACCCTATAATATTATTATTGTTTGGCTTGTTGTGTTGTATTAAAATAATAATTACTAATGGCACCATATATAATTATATATAATGTTTAAATATGTTGAAATAATATTATTATTATTTGACTTGTTGTGTTGTATTAAAATAATAATTACTAATGACACCATATATAATTATATATAATGTTTAAATATGTTGAAATAATTTCCTTATGGTTATAATAGGGAGAGAAATCTTCATCTCTTTAGCTAGTTTTTGAGGTGAGAAGGCCCAACACTCTTGTCAAGTTAAGTTTCATCCCGATCCGGGTTGTGAATTCCCAATCATTTTCACATTAAGAAAACCTAAAATCATTTAAATCATTTGCATGTTCATAAGTAAATAGAGGAAACCTTATGCAGTTGCGGGCTTAATAATTCCTGAAATTATGTTTTGAGTAGCTCAGCTTTATCCTTTTACTAAGGGCATCACATTAAACTAAATTTAGAGCTAGCTACTGTCCAACAATTCTCTTACCCTTATACTTAACTTGTGGTGGCACATATCATCCTGTGACCAACTGATCCAAAAGTTGATGACCATACCATGCAATCTTTTCTCCTTAAATGATGTGCCACAACCCCATTACCTAACCCTTACTTGGATTAAGATACTAATTAAAGCGACTTATAAGATCAATAATAATCCATATATAGGGTTAAAATTTTAGCTAGATGAAGCAACTGATTCCAGTAATTTTATCAACATCCGATCGATAATAAATATGGCAGTTGATCATTTTTTTATTTGTATTCTTTTGTCTTTTTTCTTTTCTCTACAAATAATTATGATTAGATTGAAGCCCCAACTCGAATCTCTAAATAACCAAAAAAATTAATGGATTTAGAGTCAAAGTAAAGGGTATTATTCTATGTGTAGTATAGCTAGAGGCAGAGAGCATAGAGAAGTTTGGTAGGGCATGAAAAATGAAGCTTTCAAAGCTTGGTGGTTGATGAAAATTTTGTTGCGTATGCAAGGTTTTGTGGTTAAAACTGAACCAAGAATTCAATCTGCCATGGAGAGCCACATACCTTCTGAGGACGCTATAAATGATTTATTTCGTCGCCCATCTTCTCTTTCCCATTTCATGGACAACATTTCATCATAAAAAGGGACAATAATCCAAGCACATTGATGGACCACTTGCCACATAAGTACATTCAATTCTGTGCACAGCCCATCATACCAGTTGACATAGACCCTTGAAGGGATTCTAAATCTCTAATTTGTCCATAAATTGTGGCTAACTTTGCTCGACATGGATTAACAATAATCATATACGGAGAAAATTTTATGAAATATTTTGTTTAACTACAAAAATTCAAAGTGCTATATAAGTTGTGTTAGGTCAATGCCATGTGGGTTATCAAGTGTTCAACTTTGTGATATTGACATTGCTTTATTAGCATTTTAGAGAAAATACTGATTTTGATATTTTATTTGTTATTTTCTTGTTTTAACTCAACTGAGCCAGTTAAGAAATTCTTTAGTGCAAAATATTTTCAGAATCTGGTTTTAATCTTCGAAAAGATTTTATTTTGATTTTGATTTTACTTTAGGAAAGATTTTTTATTCTAGTTCATTATTATTACTCTAAAGTATTTCTGTTTTTTTAAGCATTCAAGATTTGCAGATACAGAAAATATTTTGCTGCATATTTTAGTTCTATCTGATGTTACTACTTCTGTTAGGAAAGAATTGAATGTCAATTATTTTTAGAATATTGTTTGAGTTTTGAAAAGTGTTTATTTTATCTTGTATTAAAAAAAATTATGATCATGATTATTCATTGAACATCTTAAACGTGATTTACCTTTCCTTAACTTTAAGATATGCAGGTCATTTGATTGATATCAAAAGAATCTTGAAGAATCCTTATTTAATAAGGATTGCTTGCTGGATAAGTTCTAATATAAAAAGAGTTTTAGTTCATGTCCAATTTAGGAGATTAAGATATTACTTTCTATTATTCATTTATCTTTATTTCTTAAGTTACATATTTTATAGGTTTTGGAAAGCTTTGATAAAATCTTTTTTCAATAAGGAAGTGCTGGATGTGCAGCCTATATAGAGGAGAATTCATTTAACATTCAGGTTATGCAAATTTTGTTCAAGTATTTTATTGAGAGAGTATTCAATGCACATTTGTTGAGTTTGCATCTTTGTTTATCTAGTTTTTAACTAAGTTCATGTTCTTAAAAGTTAGATCGTGGCTTGAGGGATAATTGCTTTCATGAGTCTGTAACTGATATCGTGGTCGTGTCTTTCTTAACTGATATAGTTACGATAGTCATGACTGATAAAGTATAGACAACTTTTATGAGTTTTATCTTTGTTGAGTATTACTGGAAGAGTGTTTTATAGTCAAGAAGGGTTTTAATCTGTTGGGTAGAGAAATGTAGCAAGGTTAAAAGGTTGGTCTTCTAAGGTTGAAGTTCTTAGCGAGAGAGCGTGGGTTATAAACAAATGTGAGTAAGAGAGAAAGGGGATTTCTGCTACTGTAAATCCAAGTAGTTTGTAATCTGAAACGACTTAGTGGATTGCAGCTTGATTGCTCGTGGATATAGGCTTGGTTATAGCCAAACCACGTAAAACTTCTCTGTGCAATTTTACTTTTTCACCGGTTACGTTTTATATAACTGCTTTATTTTTATGTTCTGTAAGTAAATCCATGGCTTCAGTACCATCAAATTATAGTTTTCACATTTATTTAAGTTAATTTTGTGAACCAGGAGTTTTTAAATAGAAAAGGCATTTATAATACTATTTTACGAGGATTTTGGTGAATGGAAACATCTTCAAATCCATTTTAAATACTTTTGTTTCTGTTTGAAAATCATTTTCAGAGACAGTTAAAAAGCGGTGCTTTTATAAACAGTTTTCAAATGAAAGAAGTGTTTGAAATGCTACATTGTTACATAAAATAATGTTTTATAAAATACTATTAAAACCCTCTTTTAAAAAAATGTTTTCGTGAATAAATTTTTGTCAAAAATAATATTTCACGTGTCTTTTGTTTTAAAGAAAACGTTCCCAGTTCCCACAGCAAATGCATGGTTAAAAAAACATTATTACATGAAATAATATATTTGACTCAGGAAATACTATAATGTATATCATCTATAATCAAGGATGGAAAACACAACCTGGAAAAAAAATAATAAATTTTTGTAAAAATATATATGTATCTTTCAAGACAATGATTATATATCACTTGAATTTTTCATATCAATAATCAAAATGCAAGTCTTAAAAAGGTTTGTCATAGTCTAGATTGATTGAGACATGTCCAAATTAATACACGATTTCAGCATTCAAGCAATATTCAAATCTAGAAAAGAATAATTTCAAGGCATTTAACATAATAAAGCCTGGAAAATACTATGCAAAAATTAAGAAAGCTGAAAAAGTTGTTTCAGGAGGACCGCCTAAATCATAAATTCCAGAAGTCAGGATTACATGCACAGTAATATTTCATCAATCCCAAGTCAAACAGCCCAGAACAGAATGTGCCCTAGTTTACATATAAGTGAGACCAACATCCATACACATTCTACCAATGAATAACTTAAGTGGCAGCAGTAGCAGGCCTTGACTGGATACTCAGAAATAAATATACGAGTTGAACCATTAAGCTCATAACTTTGATGGTTTTTCCCTACTTTTAAATTTGACTACAATCCCCATATTTTTTGGGCAATGTGAGGATGGGGCATCCCCTTGAGGGAAATGTTTTCTTTAAGGGCCCTAACCTCACCTCATTCCACGTATAATTATATTATAGCAATTTAAATAAAATGATCGTTAATATGCAGAGTAATATTTCAATTAAAAATTAATTTAAAAATATAATTATTGGTGTCAACGTCTACTATATATGCATGTGCCATAAACATGATGAATTTCGTCCAATTTGTGATAAAACAAGAATATTATTTTGTTTCTTATTTTACTGTTTCTAGAATTATATTTTAGGAAGTATTTGATTTATAATAAATATCTCTTTAGATTAGGATATAGTATCTTGTATCCTAATTAGAATAGGAGAATACTTATTTGTCCTAATTCCTTTAGGAGTTTAATTATATTCCTTTCTATTTTATTTCTCATAATTCTAATATGATTTTGATTAGAATTTTTACAGGATTTCTAGGAGATTTCGTCCAGGCATACCACTATATATACAAAGTTATTTTTATATAATGGAGCATGTTGATTATGTGGTGTGTTGTGTGAGTTTTTGTTTCGGCATTCCAACAATAAATGAAGAGAGCTTCAACGCAAATAGGAATGCTTCTTTGATTTGATTTTATGAGTCTTTGATACATGTATGAGAGATAGAAATCATACATGAGTTGTTGATTAAGTCTGTGTGAGTTAGTAGACACTTGAGATAACTTGCGGGTTAAGTGTTTATGTAATTTAACGTCTAACGTCGTTGTTATGTATAACTTAATAGTGTGTTATTAAGTTATTTGTGACAGAGAGTGAGCAGTGTCACTAGAGTTTAAGATCTTTGCGAAGATTTTATTTTACAAAAATTAGGTCAGTGTGTGAGGGTGACTCAATACTGTAAAAGGTCCTAAAGATTGTTTAAACAAGAACTTGATGAATTATAGCTCTATAGCTGTCCGTGGATGTAGGTTTTATAATCAAACCACGTAAAAATCCTCCTGTGCCGATTTACTTTACAGTTTACTGTTATATTTCTTATAACTGCATACTTCCAGAACTTTCAATAATAATATTTAAAAGATAAACCGTCGACAACTTCATTATAACAATTTTAAAATTCAAAACTAACATATTTAATTAAGTCATGGTAAAAGAAAAAATAAGGAAAAGAATTCATTGTCAAAACAAAAATACAATGACATTATAAAATTTAATTAGAATTTATTAAAATAAGATAATATTGTATTTTTAAATTATAATATTATTTCAGATTATTACAATAGGTGGATTTAATTTGTAAAAAACTCTCACTCTTACTTCATGGCCATGAATAGCAATCTTTTCCCTCCCTTATTAGACAGGTCTCTATGGGATTGTTAAGGGTAATTACAATAAACCCTGGGACATACACAATTTCTCTCTTACCGTTAACTTAACTGACGATAGAAAAAGTAAAATGATTCAAAAATTGTTGTAGTTACAATGTTTTGATCATTGTAGTTCAAGAAATTATTAAAATGAGAAAATTCTGAGTTAATGGTGCCTAAAAATGATCCTTCGAGCAAATAAAGTAATTCTACTGAATTAGGAATGAATTCCCTCATACTCTAATTGGTTACAAAGTACAAGAATGAAGAGAATATCACTAGCAAACAAAAAAAAAAGCCAAATATCTTAGATTATGAAACTCTTTTTGCTGCCAAAAGCCTAACTTTATCAACAGAGTTTCCAAATCAAAATCATCTCATATCCGTGTTACCCCAAATCAAAATTCAATCAAAAAAGAAGAAGAAGAAGAAAGAAAGAAAGAAAGCAAAATAAAAAAAATAAACATTTCTCAATCTGTTCAGCCAAAGTAGTAAGTACAGATGCTGCAAAAAAAAAAAAAACCAAATTTCAGGAAATGAATTCCAATTCTAACTCAATACATTTTCTATGAAACTCTGCATTCAATTAAAGAAGGGAATGCAACCAAATGACTACAAATGAATTTCATTTTTGAATTTTTGGAACATGGTATATCAAAGCAAGATTGTTCACTTAGGGCTCGTGACAGCGTCAAAAAGTTCATTAAGAACATAGATATGTAGCTCTTATCATAAAGAAAGACAGTAAATTTGCATTAAGAGCCTAAATAAGTGACATGAAAAAGAAAAAAAATCATAGAAAGTTGGAAAATATTTCATTATTGTCCAACATTGACAGTTGGAATATTAACAAAAATCTTCATATGCTGCTTAGCTCTGCAGCCTCTAGATGTAGGCTCATGCTGGGAATATCCCCCTGGGTGAAAAATAAACTTAATAAACATGAGACATTATTGCAAAGAGAGTTATGTAAGCAACCATTAACAAATGAAGATTGAACAATGTCCTGCCTCACCTAACGGGTACTACCAAATACGTCCTTAAAAACCTCTACCTCAGTAATAAGTCTATCAATACTCGTCCATCTCAAAATGCGGGGGATATTGTCTGCATAAACTTCGCCCTCCGTGCGTATGATGACCCGACAAAAGGAATTGCCTCATACAACCATATCTGCAAACACAAAAGCCGCTTATAAGACATGTAGACATATTTTATGTCTTTTAAGTATATGAAAACCGATCTAAGTTTCTAAATATTAAAATAGTTCAGCTCAAGTATCTGAAAGGCGAGTGCGCATCCATAAAGGTTGTACCTCTCTTTTTTTTGTGACTTCTTCGTATTGAACCTTTGAAATACTTTGATGCCCGATCTAACACACAAGTCCTGAGACCATTATATGTCTCCTTCTATGAAGGTTCACCCTAAAGATACTCCCTGAACTGATCCAAGTCATCTACCAATTCAAGATACTCCAAATTTATCAAACTGATTTTCAACCGGCCTAATATAAGACGCTTTAACACCCAGTTTGCAGTTAACTTCACTACATCCAAATTCCTAATTTTGCTAAAATCCACCGACTCGATCTAGGACTTGAATTCGATAATCTTCATATTATTTCCACCCAGATACTTATCCCTTAAACGATGCTTACGGCTCTTCTAAAAATCAGGCAACTGACCAAACTTCAACCCCATTACAATGCAAACTTATGTTAGGAGAATCTTATGGTTGTCCCTGCACGATCAGCAATTCCAATGTCGATATAAACATAAATACACATTTGACATAAAGATACATTCCATACTGCAGTACTAGAACAATGAAGTCTTACCAAAAACGAGGTAACGCAACTCCTCATCCTTCATGTCATGCGTCTTTAGCTCGTGCAAAAGCACGTTGTTAACCAATTTGCCCAGAAAAGTAAGCTCACATATATGCATCAAGCCACCGAAGCTCGTCTTCTTGTCAAAGATCCTTTTCTGCTTTTTTGTTAGCTTTTTGTACACGGAAATGCAATCCAACCCCACCATTGTTATTATCACCCTATCGAAATGGTCGGCTTTCGGTCTTTTCAGGTCGAATGTATTCTTGGCTTCATAGGCTCCACATATAAACCTAAAATGAAAGGTTTAAGGGGTTAGAATCAAAACCATGCAAGACATGTGCAAAAAAGCTAATCTGTTAAAAAATTCGACAGTTTGACAATGGGCAAATCAAACTATCGAATTACACAATTCGGGTTCGACAAACCAATCACATAATTTGACCACACAGTTCAACAGTTTGACAGGACTCAAAAATAGTTCGACGATAGTTTGATGGAGGACCACATGCATTATAGCCAATTCGATAAGTCGACATACCTTCGATAGTTCAACGGTCTTATACCATTGAATTGTCGAATTAACATTTTCGCAAATGGCAATGTTGATTCAACAGCTCAACATAGCCTACCGTGAAATTCGATGGGAGTTCGACACTAAAGCTAATTAATTAGACAGTTCCACATGTTTGTTCAACATACACAACCAAGTTATTTGACAATTCGACGATGGTTCGACAATTCAACGATGGTTCGACAATTTGACACATCGCCAAACCATCTTCTTCAACCTCCATTTTTCACAAATTCACCCATTTCATAATCTACTCAATCAAACATCGCATAAAACATAACATCCACACAAAACCCTCAATTTACAACATTTATGAACCCCAAATTAAGCAGAACCATCAAGCAAGACCACAAAGCATTCCCGATTTATCAATTCACATAACAATCAAGCAATCAAAACCATTCCTAACTCACATATCAATCAAGCAAATTCATATCGCGACTAATCTCTCTAAAAAACACAACAAGGTGATTGCAAAGAAAATGAAATGGGGATGCAAGCGTACCGTTCTCTCTCTATTGACATTTTCTCTCTCTCAAGCAGAGCTTTCTCTCTCCACCGGTGGCACTTTCTCTCTCTCTCTCGTGGAGCTTTCTCTCTCTACGGGCTGGCTTGAGCACAAGCAGCGACAACGACAATCGGTCATCGCATAATGCCTTGAACGTGGTAGGGAAGGGAAATGGGTTTTCAAATTTTGGATTTGTAGAGGTATATGCATCAAGGGCATTTTGGTAATTTCAATTAATGGATTAGGGCACTTCTATAATTCTACGATTTGGTGGCTAGTCCCATGAAAAATTTTGTTGGGAGAGGCTAAAAATAAAAAGGACCCCCAAATGGAGGCTATAATTGATATTTCCCCCAAAAAAAAAATCGTAGAGGGGAGAAAGAAGGGGAGAAATGGTGGAGGTGGAGAGAGAAGAACAAAAATATATTATAAACTTTTTTTTTTGAAAAAATTACTATTTACATTAAAAGGAAAAAAATTGTACAAGATACGAGGGGCATACCCCAAGAAGAGTATCTAGCACTCACAAGTCCAAATTATAAATTATAAACTTTATTATTTTATTAAGTCTAAATTATTTTTTTATTAATTAATTTATTATTAAGGATATTTTGATAATTATAATAGAATTAAATGGAAAAATAACGATATCTAACGGTATAAATAACAGAAGGGAGGTTTATGAGAAGTTTCTCAAAGTATAGGAACTTTTTGAAGATAAAAAAGTGAAAAGCTTGTCTCTATGATATTTTATCGAAAGGTAGGGAAGGTGCGTGGCATTATCCCATAAATAATTCTATTACATATTGAGCAAATATCATTAACTACCCTAACTTTTGGGACCCTCCCTAGTGTTTTAGGAATCAATCAGAGACAACCCTTTAGTAACAGAGAGTCTGTAAATGTTTGTCAACTTAACTTTTCCATTCTTCAACTAGTACAATTACTAATCTTACATTAACAATAGTTAAGGTCGTGTTTCTTTACATTTTCTAAAAATTTTTTTGATAAAAATATATATTTTTAATATATTTGAATCAATAATAATTATATATTATTTTTAAAATTTAAAAAAATTTAAAGTCTACCGTATATTCTTTCTAAATAAAAATAAGACACTGAATACATAAATAGACACATCCTATATAAAAAACAAAATTCTTTTTTTTTTTTTCCTTATTTTCTCGTTTCTCTCCTTCAACTTTCACTCTCCTCCGTCTTCTCCAATATCCAAATCTGGAAACTCAGAGTTATTGTTAGGGATAATTTGGTAATTGTGCGGTTGGATGGAAAAGTTATGTGGACTAACGGCTTCTGTCAATCAACGGGGATGAATGTGGATTTTCAAAAGTGCAGGGGAGTCGAATATTCGCTCATCAAATTTTAAGCGCTGATCCGTTTGCTTCTTAAACCGGCAAAACCTTCAAGTCGGTTCAGTTCAGTTGAAATCTTCGATCCATTAATTATCATCGTCGTGGTCCCCAAATCTTTCAAACCCTAATTTCCTCACCAAATCAACGATCTCTCTAAATCCGTAATCAATTTTCCCCAGATTTCGACTACCCACAAAACGAAATGCATTCCAAAACCCAAATCTTCATCAAAACCCCAACGAATTCTCATGAAACCTTAACCCTAAGCCTAGATCCCACCCAATCGGGAACCCTAACTTTAACCCACCTCAAAAGCTCTCTCCTTTCACGAAATCAATCTCTGTCCTCTTTCTACTTCACTCTTAATGGGAAAACCCTCGACGATTCAACCCCACTTTTCAACAATCCCCAAATTGCACCTCTCTCCACCATTTACCTTCGCTCGCGGGTTCTCGGTGGTGGTGGAGATGGTGGCGCGACGGGAGCCGAGTCGCGTGACTGTTATCTCAACATGTACGCGGAGAAAAAGCCAGACAAGATCGACCCAAATGAGCAAAGGCTCTCGAAATGGTGTAATTGCGCGTTATCGAACGAGCCGTTGAGGGAGCCGTGCGTTATCGATAAGTTAGGTAATATTTTCAATAAAGAACCGCTTGTTCATGCTTTGTTGAGTAAAAATTTGCCTAAAGAATTCAGTTACATTAAGGGTTTGAAGGATATGATCAATGTGAAGCTTTCTAGGGTTCCTGGAGGTGAGGATGTCGGTGATAGTGTGAGGTTTCAGTGCCCGATAACGGGGCTCGAGTTTAATGGGAAGTATAGATTTTTAGCATTGAAGAGTTGTGGGCATGTGTTGAGTGTTAAAGCATTGAGGGAGGTGAAAACATCATCCTGTTTGGTTTGTCATGAGGAGTTTAATGAGTTAGATAAGATTGTGATTAATGGGACCGAAGAGGAGGTGGCTGTATTGAGAGAGAGAATGGAGGAGGAGAAGTTGAAAGCTAAGGAGAAGAAGGTGAAGAAAGTGAAAAATGGTGAAGTCGGTGTGGGGAAAGATGAGAGTTTGGATTTGTCGAGAGTTAGTGGGACAAAGCGTGGCATTGTTGAAGGTAAAGATTTGGAGAAGGCTTCAAGTAGAGTAGAGGGGAAAATCAGGGTGGAGAATGTGAAGGCTGTTAATGGTACTGCTGCTACGGTGAAGCGGTTTAAGGCGGCTGATCTTGCGCCGCCTAATGCTAATAAGGAAGTGTATGCATCAATATTTACTTCGTCAAGGAAGTCAGATTTGAAGGAAACATTTACTTGCAGATCCCTTCCCCTTGGTAGGAATTGAATGTTGATGGTTAGAGACGGGAATGTATGTCATTTGTAAGCGGATGGCTTGGTTGTTTTGACTATTTCTTTTGTATGTCTCAGTTTATTACCAATAGAGAATATTGTTTTGTAAAGGTTAGCTTGTTATTGTTACTATTGTCAAACAATATGTTAAATTGAACAAGATGACTGATGTAATTTTGTGTTCAGTTAATAGTCTTTTTTGAAGCAATATGTTGGAATAAATGGAATTGGATGGTGAAGACTTGCTTCACATTATGAGAGCGTTTATGTTGATAATTGAAAGCTTATTATATTTGTCTATGAACTGGCTTGATTTATAATTTATAATGGAATGGCCTTGCATAGGACTCTGCAGTCGAATCAATAATATAATGGCCTTAATTTTTAAGATTTTTTTAAAAGATTAAAGACTTGCTTTCGTTGAGAGTCGAACTCAAGACCTCCCGCTTACTAAACGGGTGCTCTAACCAACTGAGCTACGAAAGCTTCGTTAACGGGAGAAAAACTAAGCTTTTACTTGACGGTTATTACTTTGCTACAGATAAGCTTGACAAGGAAAATTCTAAGGCGTTCTAGGACATCAATTGTTTTCATCACATTTTCCGATTAATTATGATTGTCATTATTACTCTCATTTTGTAGCTTCTTCTTGGTTGGTGGCCTTTCACTCAGAATGTATATATATGTATGTATGTATAGTTCATATTTTTCATTTTTCAATATCTCACGTCAGTTTTTATAAGAAAAAATAAATAAAAAATACATACAATAAAAATTAAAATTTGGCATAATATTTTAAATTTAAAAAATGATAAGATTATTATTGTCTTAAGCCTATTCTTAAAAGGAAGGATAAATATTAGTTGATATTATTGGGGAATTTATTTAAAAAAGTTTGTCCAAAAATAAAAATAAGAAAAAAGAAAAGGAAGGAAAAAAAAGAGAACCACACACCTATATAAACAGCAATAATCAACTGGCAAAGTCTTAGCATCTTCTCTCTCATCCTACGTTTGTTGATGTTACAATGTAAGTACACCCAGCCTCCTCACCCCTTTCCAGCTTTTGCATTTGTTCAAAAGCTCCCCCTCCCCATCTTGCTCTTTTTCTCGTTTTATTAAACTAAACACAAACAAAAAAAAAAAAAAAAAAAAAAATCTTTTTTCTCAATCTCATAAGCTATAAACCTCGTTTGTGTCTCTAGAGAATCCCATATTCCTCTTTTTCTTTTTCTGTGAAGAAAAAAAAAATCACAGAAAAAAACCACCATTTGTTACAACCATTGCCATAGACTGAGGTTAGCTACCGCTATCTACCTACTTTCTTCATTTTGTTGTTGCCATTTGCTTTAATTTTTCATTTCAATTCGAATTTTGCATTTCTAGGGTTTTTTATGGGGTTTTCGAGATTCGGGTTTTTGTTATTTTGATTTAATGTTCGTGTTCATTTCTAAGGTGTGTTGAATTCTAGGGTTCTTATGGGGTTTTCAAGTTTTGGGTATTTTTTATTTGTTCTGATTCTATTGATATAATGCTTGTGTTCTATTGTTTAATTTGTTTAATTCTAGTTTTTTTATTAAAAAAAATACATAGGTTTTGCAGCTTGCTTTAGCTTAGCTTGGTTTTTGTTTCGTTGATTTGGTAATGTAGTCTAGAGCTATTTATCCCATGGGTTTGTACTCGCATTTGGTTTAGTGTGAGGTTTGTTTATGGTGTTTCTTGCTTTTGTCATTGCAGATATTGGAATTCATAGGCTTATTTATGTATTGCTTGTATCTTGCCAAGAGGAGGGAAGAATATGTCGATTTTGCCCAAAAGCGAATCGATTCACATTCGTGAAGTATGGGAAGATAATTTGGAGTATGAGTTTACATTAATCCGAGATATCATAGATGATTACCCTTACATTGCAATGGACACCGAGTTTCCAGGTATCGTACTACGAGTAATAGGGAATTTCAAGAGCAGTTCTGATTATAACTACCAAAACTTGAAAGCAAATGTTGATCTCTTGAAGTTGATCCAATTGGGTCTGACGTTTTCTGATGAGAAGGGGAATTTACCAAAATGTGGGACTGATAAGTACTGTGTGTGGCAATTTAATTTTCGCGAGTTCAACCCTGATGAAGATGTGTATGCTAATGATTCTATTAAATTGTTATCTCAAAGTGGCATTGATCTTAAGAAGAACAATGAAAAGGGTGTTGATGCTAATAGATTTAGTGAGCTCTTGATGTCATCTGGGATCGTGTTAAATGATAGCGTGCATTGGGTTACATTTCATAGTGGATATGATTTTGGGTACTTGCTTAAGTTATTGACTTGCAAGGATCTGCCTGATACACAAACGGGGTTTTTTGATTTGATCAGGATTTATTTTCCCACGCTTTATGATATTAAGCATCTGATGAAGTTTTGCAACAGCCTTCATGGTGGGTTGAACAAGCTCGCAGAGCTGTTGGAAGTAGAGAGAATTGGGATTTGTCACCAAGCTGGTTCAGATAGTTTGCTTACTTGTTGTACATTTATGAAATTGAAAGATAGTTTCTTTAAAGGTGCTCCTGAGAAATATGCTGGTGTTTTGTATGGTCTTGGAGTTGAGAATGGACAGATTACTCATTGAAAAAAATTATGAAATAAAAATAAAAATTATAGATGTGTCTTTAGACTATATGCAGTTGCCATTGTCACTATTTTTGTGCTTTGTTATCATTTTTCTCTTCCACATGCTTGTCATTAGTTTATGAGCATTGCTGTGGTTTGCATTTAGATTTTGCATTGGAAATATGACTTTAAGATTTTGCATTAGAATATGACTTGTCAATAGTCTGATTGCAGGCCCAAATATCGTTGCTTTCCTAACATATGGCATGATTTGCTGATAGATGAGTATTAGTGCATAGACAAGTAAAATTTACCTTGAGTCTCTACTTGGGTTTGTAGAAACCTTGTTTGGTTGTTAGAGAACTTTAGGCAAAGACAAGCAAAAGATTCTTGAATATGCTTAATAAAGGACGTTGCTTTTTTCAGTTTCTTTTGCTGTAATCTCATATCCAACTTTGCTATTCAGTTGAAGGATTAAGGTGCTGAATAAACCTGTCTGCACTGGTTGCCACACAAAGGCTTTAGTTGTGCAATTGCATTCATCTTATAGGTCGATGTTAGTAGTTATCTCTTTTTCTTTTTCTTTTTTTTTTCTTTTTTTCACATTTATGGATGCTTAGCTTCTTTTATGGGGAAAGTTATAGGCATATTACAACAGATTCCCAGGGTTGCTTTTCTGGTTGCTTATGGTTTTTGGAAGCAAAATTGTAGGTATGGTAGAAAGTTTTGAAGATTCTAGAAGTAATGAACTGTTAAGTTTGAACTTATTCCGATCCTTAGATCCTCCCTTTTCTGCATTGCTCCTCATATCTTGGGTTCTTGTCCTTGCGGTTTCTGGAATAATTCTTCGTTTCTTTGCTTTTACATATTTCATCCCATGGGACAACATCTTTAGAAAGTTTTAGTTCTTTGATTTCAAAATCCAATAGAAGTGGTGAAGATGATATGGAATTGAGAACTAACTGGTTTTCTATTAACATCATGGAGAAATGTATCTCTGATGTGCTCTAATTGAGCTTGTACTGACTGAATATCAGTATTGTGTATGACGAATATTAGGGGAGATATTTATACTGCTCTCTCTGTAGAATATTAGTTATGGATTTCAGTTTCATAATCCTTGGTTCCAAGTCATATATAAAAGGGGAACTCAAGACAGTATCCACCAGAAGCTGTGCAGAAACCCTATTTCCAATCCAATTGAATGTTTTGTTAGTGCCATGCCTTGAGCTTTAAAGATGCTGTAGTGAGGCTTTGAGATGATTTTTATAGAGGCTAGAAGCGGCGGCCAGCAGCTGATCAAAGTTTTTGAGAGGTTTGGTTAGCTTTGAAGGTAGGAGGGTTTGCGGTAGATGCAGCAACACGCTGCCAGAGGGCTTCTAATTTGTTGCTTGAGTGTAAATATCTTAGACAAGCGGAGCTTATTGAGCTGCAGAAGCAGTGAAGGACCATCCCGAACATAGATTAATGTGACGTTAAAAACGCAAGGATGAATGTCATGTGCCTAATGAAAGAAAGTGGGAGAAAAAATTCTGCATTTACCTAGCGGCGCGAAATCCTAGCAGGAATTGCTTTCTCTTCTGATATTGCATTCTGATACCTTTCATCTATTACTTCCATTACAGACGAATAAATGACTGTGCATTTGGCCCTACACTGAATCAAGCTTATGGGGGTGAGGACATCCATTAAATCCATGAATAAAACAAGAGTCCACCTTGTTTTCAGCATTCTATAACCATGCTTGCCTAAGCTAACCGTTCTGGAGATTTTATTGTTTTCAAAGCTTTCGCTACTGGCAATTTTTTAAATTTGAATGAATAACAGAAGTTTCAAGAGACCGTACTGGAAGAGAAATGAAGAATGAAAACACAAATAGGATTATATGTAGTCACGCCCTTCTAATTTAACATAATGTCTGATTCAACAAAACATTTGAGTTGATATGGACATCAAAATTAATGCTAATGACAACGTCTACTTTACATAAACCATAGTGGCAAAATTGCTCCTCCCACACCTGTTTAGTCACTGTGCTATTAAGTGTAGCACAGAATTTAGTTAATCAAGACAAGTTCTTCATACTGCCACATCTATACTAATTGAGAGAATTGTTGGACACAAATCCTGATGAGTTTTAGAAACCAGCAAAAAGGTATTCAGCACCCGGCACCATATTTTGCAGAACATTGAAAAGAATCAGATCAAAAATCTGCATAACAACATCAACCCAACCTTGCTTCTCTTCGTAGAACCTATTTGAGGAAGAAAGTACAGGGGAAAACAAAATAGGTCAGATATTTATATAAACTTGTCATGTAAGGCAAAAAGAGATACATGATAAGTAGCAAACACAGGTCCAGAAATCTGGACATCCTCTTAAAGTAGCAAACAACAGTTTGACGAATGCGGCAAATATTTGAACTTCAGCAAGCCTTTTTATAAAAGACGAAGGATTAATATCTGGATTTGGATTAAGTCTTATCTGAATTGTTAGTGAAAATGTAGAAGTCATGCAGATTAAGTCTACCAAAGAGGAAAGTGGAAGAAAAGATGATGCATCCCTTCAGAACAATCATGCATGATGGTGACTTCTTATGCAAATAGTTGTTCAACAACAATTAAGATATAAGAACAGAAACTTGTGTCTATATATGTGCATATCCAAAGAAAGATTAGCTTGATTAACTAAAATTCTTATAGTTATAAGCCACCAGCCTCAAAATTGGACAACACCCCAAGCCAATAGACATAAGAATTGGTTAGGGAAGTTTTCCAAGGATTTTAGGGTACAAGTA
This sequence comes from Boswellia sacra, assembly GCA_013180625.2. Lineage (NCBI taxonomy): Eukaryota > Viridiplantae > Streptophyta > Magnoliopsida > Sapindales > Burseraceae > Boswellia > Boswellia sacra. The sequence continues at coordinate 494,144 of SNVD02012817.1, forward strand.
TTCACAATAAGGCTTAGCAGGACTTCAGCATGTGCTATAAGGTCATGGAGCAAAGAGGTGACCATTAACAAATTTTCACACCATTCCAGATTCTTGCAGAAATTATATACAACCAAACCTAAATGAGCTAAACTTGATAAAATCTGTTGTTTTCAGCTTCAAATTTTTAGACCCTGCATCAAATCTCAAGACCCTGAATTATTTAGCTCATGAATCCTAGAAGCACGATTGATTGCTAGGGCAAATGGACCTTTAGATCGAATGGTAACTGCAGTAATGAAGAGGGAAAGATTAGTAAGTACCTCTTCAGCAAACTTAATTAAAATGGTAGTCCGAGGTCGCTGCTGTCCCTCCACAGGTACAAAATGTGCTGTTACTACAGCAGGGAAGCCAGCACCATCCAAAACACCCTTCAGAGAGCACAGATAGGCCATCAGAGCTTTCATCACCAGCCAACCAGTTAATGTATACAACAAAAATGTGGCACTTACCCGTACTATTCCAGCAACAAATGCTCCACAATTAAATGTCCCCATGTCTTTTGGGATTGATATAAATCTACAAGCCATGGAATTTAGAATAAAAGATCATTCGTTGGATTTGACTGGAAACAAGATACATTGGTTGTAAAGTAATATCATGACTGAAAGAAATAAGCCTATGAACCTGTTTACAAGAAGCTCCTTCTCACTGATCATGTATTCGTCTTCGTGTTCAGTCCCTTTTTCAAGTGAGTCAGCCACCTATGAAGGTAACAATAACAACTCCGTAAGATTAAAACTAAGATGAGTATCCCATGCATTTCATATATTTTATTGAATAAACCAACCCAAGAGATTTAAAGAAGAATGTTACAGAAACAAGAACCAAGAGAATAGCTATCACAAATTGTTAGTCCACTGCATTGTTTCTTTCCATCATGATGACCAAACTCTCTACAAAGTTTTAAAGCACATCATTCAATGGAGTTATGCATGAGATCTCCAAATCATATTGCTAGACAGTAACTGGAAACAAAAAAACCCATAAAAATTGAAGGGGAAAGCAATGTGGGAACAAGTGTGCTAATACTCGCATTTCTTAAGAAAACCTTGCATGAGCATTAGGTAGAAAAAAGATAATACTTTTAAAAACTAGAAATTCTGATTCACATGAAATGAGAACAAATCCCATTTTGTACCATATGATATTCAGAAGACACATCAAAGACATAACAGAAAGGATTTTTATTCTCTAATGACTTCTCTCCGTGAACAAAATGCACATCCTTAACCTCTAGAACCATTGCATCATTAGTAAAATACATATAAGTTGGTTACAACATAATTAGCTTAACTGAACAATGCAACTAGTAAAAATCAGAATGTCTTCTGCATTATTTTGAATCTTTCAAAAAATCACAACCAAATTCATCATGCACAGATTACAGGTTAACTGGTGATGATTGGTTGGTTATAAATATTACAACCAACTTTTATATCTACCAACACTCCCACTCTATTTAGTTTAAGCTGTGTTAAGACTCTTAATTTTACACCTTCAACTCTCAAAAAGGTACCCATAGCCTTAGAAATCTTGTTAACATGCTCCATCTGTATCATCTCTCGTTTAAAATTCAAATTGATTTACTATTAGCTCCAATAAGATATTGAACTATAATGCTGCAGGATATCTTTTCAATGGATAAAAAACAATAGTGTTTGTTAATGCAGTTTAGTCATCTAACCAAGGGTTACAGACTTTTTTATCTCAAGTAAAACTCTTTACCTTTCCAAATAAGACCTTCCACACAGTGCTGTGTACGAAAGACAAAATCCCCAACAATCGAGTTTCCCTTCTGTTTCCCTGTGGCATCAAATGCAAATATATAAATAAAAATTATTCAGGAACTTTTGTTTTTGCCATGAATTAGTACATAAATCCAAAACACTCACACATCAGCAAGCACAAAACAAGAGGAAACTTCCATGAGATAAAATCGCTAGGTTTGTATGTGAGAAAAATCTCAAATGTGCAACACGACATCACAACAACTCTCTACGGAAAAATCTGTCAAAGCAAAGAAAGCTAACAACAAATGCAATTCACATGGCATAACAGATCTGTAATTTACAATGAAGTGTATCATGAGGATGTTAAAGTTCCTGCTGGCAATTTCCAGCACGAAAATCTGAAGCCATGGCTGTAGCTCAAAACCAGATGTGGCAATTTTTCTTTATACCCAAAGATCCTTCAACACTTCCTTGTCAATGAGCATGGAAGTTAGATAATGAGGACCAAGAAACACAAGGAGAAAGCTCTTCCTAGTACAGGAATTGTAGGTACGCCACTCTGCAGTAATCCTCTAGATGCTAAGAAGGGGTAGTTCCATAGTGTATGTGTATGAGATGGAAGCTCAGCGAGTCCATTTAGTATTAGCAACATAATTATATCAAAAAATCTTCTACATATAATAGTTTTAGATTCAAAGTTCAATCAATCCAGACTATCCCTTTAAGACCAAAGTTGGGGCCAAGACTTAGTTGCAGACAGAATTCGATTGAAGCCTTTTCTTGGTCTAGTACCGGTAGATCAAAACTGCATTTTTTTAAATAGACTTCAGAGTCATAGCATGTATATTGAATGAAAAATAATTTCTTCATACTTATGATACTATCACTGGATCCCATTGCCAACTCCCCCGACTTCCATAAATGAAGAAATGAGGTTTGTCAATAGTGTAATTTTATTGTTAACACTTACAAAGCTAATTTAGACCAACTGGCATGATTACCTAGGTAAAGTGCATTCGAGCTTGAAAAATTTTTCAACAACTGCTAAGCTAAGAATTGAGCTGGGAGTTTCAAAAGGAGATCTGAAGTTACCTTCTCCCTATGGCAAAGAAGTTCCAGAACTCGAGCTCCAACAGCATAGCCTGCATCCTCCAATCTGCAGCGCATTCAGAATTGCACCAACATTTTGAACAAATGTCTATACATAGTCAACAGTTTCCCTACTAAAACTTCCCATCATTTTCGATTCATTCGTTTTATTTCTTTTGATTTCCAGCATCCCTATCCAACTTCCATAAGTTTATTCTCTATTATTGAAGTCAAACCAAGGAAGTTGTACCTTTATAATAAAATGAAGATTAACAATAACTAAACAAGCACATGGAACTTTAGCAGGCTGATCTTTTTGTGTAGGATTAAAATTTACCTTCGCTCTAATTCGGCAATGTTGTCAACTTGAGTTTGATTGTACTGAACAAGCTCCGAGAACAAGAATGCAAATGCACTCAAACTTACCTACCCACCAACACAAAATACAAACTTCAACTTCAGATATTAAAATATTTACAAAAATTAACTCTAAAGTTGCCTTATTGTCAATCAAATCCAAAAAACCTAACTGAAAACAAAAAATTAAAAGCTTAAACACTAAAATTCGCAATTTATCTCATGAAATGATCAAAGTAAATATCGAATACAACAATGCGAAATACTGTTAAGATCTGAACATCCATTTTTTCGTACTTAAATAATCGATTAGAAAGTCACTTCAAAATTTTCAGCTTAGACATTGCTTTTTATGCACATCTTCTCAGCTTATTGTTTGCACGCACATTTTCGCGACAACCAAAGAGCAAGTGAAAGTGTAATGGATACTCGTAGAGAAATAGGAAATACCTCTTGTTTGCCTTTGCTGAGGGGTTTGTCGAGGACATTTGAGTACTGCTTGATCTTACCTACTCCGATCATCTTTTTCTTCTGTGATTTTCTTTTCTATTTTCTCGCACTTTCTCCCCCTTTCTCGGAACAGGCGAATCGAATCGAGGAAAGAAAATGCGTCGTAAAACCGAGTATGTGTGCGCACTCAATGCACGAACCGGTTCGGACTAGACCGGCATTTAATTTAATATGTCATCAAATATTGGATTTTTTAAATAAAAAATTTTAAAAAGTACTAATAATAATTTTTATTATATTTTCGAAAAATAGCGTTCAAAATAAGATATTAATTTTCAGAAATCCAAAAAATATTAGGAAGCTTTTATGATAATTATTATAAGTAGAATAGTTAAGGTTGTTTAGTCTGAATTTCCCAAGAATATATTGTGGGGTTTTATTTTAATAACAAATAAGTATACATTTACAACCAAATTAAAAATTTATAATAAAAATAATAATTTAAAAGAGCCATTTTTCTTTAGCAAATATGAATACTACTTAAAGAATTTGTAAACCTTATTATCTATTTAATAGGTAACACTCTATTTGTTGCATAATTTCATATGAGATTTATGATAAAAATCTAGTAAGCGCATCATTACTAAATTTAATAAATTTAATTAGACAATCAATAAATCATAAGTTAAGTTTGATTTACATAGACGTGATAAATTTAATTAGATGATCGAAATGTTGAGTATAAATTGACCAAATACCTTATAACTATTAGTTTATAAACTTTAGTTATTTATATATTTTGTAGCACATGGTCTAGTCAAGACTATTGTCATCTCCCTCTCTATCTATAACAATGAAACTTTATATATTTAGTATGACAATGTTACTTAGTAATTTCATTAAACTAACGTGATTTCTTGATGAGATCCGTTCAAGTCAAATGTTAATCAGTAATTTCATTAAACTAACATGAATTTGTTTTAATGTGGTACATCCAATCGAAATAGTGTTTAAGTGGATACATCAATGTATTCGTATCACACTTTGATCATTTACGTACTGCTCCACGTCTGAGTGGATTTCCCAAGATATGATCCATTCAAGTCATATGTTAATTAGTAATTTCATTAAATTGGCGTATATTGTTTATGGTATATATAAGCCTAAATAGCTTTAAGTAGATAACACCAGTGTAGCATAACTACAATTTGATCAAATATGCAGTCGTCAACTCCACGTTGATTTCCCATAAGATCATTTCAAGTAAGATGTTAATTAGTTATTTTATTAAACTAACGTGAATTTGTTTTAATATGGTATATCCAACATAAGTATTGTCACAAATTGATCATTTACGTACTCCACTACGTGAAATGAATTCCCAATAAGACACAATTAAGACAAATGTCAAGTAGTATTTTCATTAGCATAAATTGATGTGAATTTGTTTTAATATGAGATATCTAACTAAACAAAATGTTTTAAGAAGTAAGATCAAATCAAAAGATCAAATTGAGTTTGATTTCGATCATCATGTCATACAGTATTCAAACCTAAATAGTAAGGGGCGATTTTTTTGATTTGAAATCTGAATACGTCTGAATATAAAATTATGAATAGTATATATATATATTTTTAATATTTGAAAGCTGAAGGTTTTACATGTCCCTATATATAAATATATTTTCACTTATGATTTTATTTCACATAATAAACATATTTGCATTCAAAAATTTATTATGAATTAAATTTATTTGAATGTGTATGATTGGGTAAAATAATTTTTTTCTAAAAGAATTTGATATATAAATAAGCTAAATGATCACAAAATGATTTTAAAAATATATAGAGAATCATATTGTAAGATTAGAAGTAAAGAACACTGTTCTAATATTAAAATATTAGGTTACGTATAAATTAATCATAAATGAATTTTATAAGGGATTTAAGAGAATTAGAGAAGTAATAAATTATTTAAGAGAATTTTAACTTCTTATATTCAGGTAAAAATATATTAGATTAAGTCTTAAGTTAAAAAATAAATATCGAAAAAAATATAAAATCTGAAAAAAAGTTAAAAATAGACATTAGACAAAAAAAATAAAATCAGTCCTAAACTATAATTTAGTGTATGCGACTTTCGAAGGGCAAGACAAATGATAGTGTTATATGTATACTTGTAAGGGTTAATTTGGAAAACACCAAAATTAGAGGGATTTGTGTGAAATATTATTCTAAACAGTTTTTATTTTCTTCTTTTATTTTTTTGCTGGCCTCTTGAGTCGGATAAAATTTTCGATTCGTCCCTGTAATTTTTGGACGTGTAAATTTAACTACTTGTGTAACTACATCCAATCAGGCTTATGCTTATATGTATAAAATATTTAAAATAATTTATTAAAATCCCTTAAAAACTTTTAAAATTTATTTTAAAAAAGGTTTACCCAGTAGAATCTACAATTATGCTTTTCAATAATGATTTGTTTCATAAATCTAACGCATATAATCATGAAGAATATTATATAAAAAAAAACGACACAATTACCTTGTTAAAGCATAAAATTAAAATCATCAAATGTAAAAAACTTTTGCTTCAAATTTTTTTATAAAAAGTTTTAAAAAAATTTAGAAATCCGAAGTATAAATATAAATAGAAGACATAAGGGGGATTGTCGAAACCTCAAAACCCTTCTTCCTCTTGAACTCAGTTTCTCTCTCTACTTCTCTCTCTCTCTTTCTCTCTAAAATATAATTCAATGGAAGATGACGACGAGTTCGGAGATCTGTACACGGATGTTCTCCGTCCGTTATCTGTTTCGCAGCCCCACGAAACCCCCCCTGCGCCCTCACCTCTCCGCCGTCCGATCGACCTCAACCTCAAATCCGACGTCCGAAACACTCCTTCCCCCGCATCCTACCCTAATTCCACCCCTCCTCATTCATCCGTCCCCAATCTCCACCTCCTTCAACTCCACGCTCCCCCACGCGCCCCAGGCTTGGCCCCCGATGCTGCCCCCAGTAAAGCTGCTGAATTGGCGGAGAACGACGTAAAATTCGATATCGAGGAGGCCAATAACGGGATTCTCAACGACGATGCGGCCGTGATTCCGGGGATTTCTGTGAAAGAAGAGAGGGATGGAGACGGGAACGACGTCGTGAAGCGTGAAAACGACACCGTGAAGCGAAAAAGTGAGGACGCCGGCGGGGAGGATGAAGATTGGGATAGTGACAGTGAGGACGATTTGCAAATAGTGTTGAATGATGACAATCGTGGGCCAATGATGATCGATGATGGTGGCGGTGACGACGATGACGATGAGGATGGGGACCCGCTGGTGATAGTTGCTGACGTGGACGCCGGTAATCAAGGATTGTTGGAGGAGCAGGACTGGGGAGGAGGAGATGAAGCGGCGGCCCAGCAAGTAGGGGAGGGAGGAGCTGAGAAGAAGGAGGCTGGGGATAGAGTGAATGGTGCGGCGGGGGTTGCAGCGGCCGCGGCAGCAAAGATTGGGTATAGCAATCATTATGGGTATCATAATCCGTATCATTCTCAGTTTAAGGTTAGTTTCATTTGTATATATATATAATACGAATATGTTTGTATATGTTGTTGTTGATGTTGAGTTATGAAAAGTTAAGGGATTTGGTGAATTCTTGTAATCGGGTCATGATAAGAATGAATTGAATAGAAGAATTGAGGATTGTAAATCTTGATATGTTAATGAAGTGAAAATGTTACTCTTTTCTATATATTTGTTCAATAAAGTTGTGTATGTTCACGGTTTGATTTGTTGAATGATGAGGATTAAATTGGGGTGCTTTTAACCGGTGCTGCTGTAGAAAAGCAAAAAAAATTTCTGATTTTTATTTGCTACTAATATTGTTGGGTTTTATTCTGTATGGAGAAGCTGGGGGCTAAATAGATTCCATCAACCTGCCCCCTTGGGATTAACTGGTTATGACGTTTATTCATGTTGAGAAAATTTTATCAAATCTTAATTGTCGAAAAGAAAAAAATAAAACAGTTTAAGTGGTTTTACATGTTATGTTCACGCACACTTAAATAGCAGTTATAATCATATAACTGACTTCTTTCAAGCAGTTCGTTGGTGGTATTATGTTGCAAATAGACTTGTCATGGATCAATCGAGCACTGATGGTAGTACTTGCACATGAACATTTTTTGGCAGTTGACAAACATTGGGATTGTTTGCTTCTTGATGGCCATTGTTTTTGTCATCACAACAGTTGTCCTCTGTCACTTGAGCATTCTGCCTCTTCTCATATATGAGACGCTTATTAAGTGCTGAATTGTTTTAATATCCCCATGCTACAATCAATAATATCACCAATCTGGGGCACATTAACTGTTGTGTTGCTTCATAGAAGACAAACGTTGAAAGATGCGACTGGTCTTAAGGATAATAATGAGAATTATAAAGTTGATGAGGTGCTAAACTGCTGCTCTGAAGCACCATTTGCATGCCTTGAATCTCATGTGACAAACTCTTAGGTCTTTGGACAAGGTGCGATTCAGATGTTCATCTGTTTTTTCTTATAAAAACAGATACTTTGATATAAAGAGTTCTAAGCCTATTGATACACTGCATTATAGTCCCAACACTCACATGCGTTTTCGTGGATGAATAACTTCAAATGTAAGGCAATTATTTAAGGTTAAAGTAACCTCATTTTTAGCACCTTGAACACCAAAATATGTGGATCATATGCTTTATGCAATCAGAAACTGTAGTCATCTAACTATGTGGCTCTTGCTTCATCTTTGATTACAGAAGTTTCAGTCAGCTTTAACCTTGTACACAGTGTCTGTTTTTATGGAAAACAATAACATCAGTTGCATTGATCCATTAAATTACATTCTTTATAATCTTTCCATTTTACACCTAAAATATCTCGGGCAGTCACCTTTGTTATGATTTATGGCAACAGAATCACTTTTGAATTTCTTGATTGTTCCCTCGGCCATCTCCTAAACTATATGTGAATATGATCTAGATTTAGCATGACCATGCATCATACTGAGAATCTTTTTTGTACCTATCACCTTAAGAGATCTAACCTTGGTGCCTTGTCTGTGCCTTTCACTTTTAACTAACTTGAACACCTTTAACAATCTTGCTGCTTGTTAGTTTTCCAGCTACGACCAACATGTTATTGTCTGACAGATAGTTAATTCTATGTGATGGCTTCAGATTACATTTTAAAATTAAATATGCTCTCTCTTCTACTTATATCTTCTTTTATCACTAGCCTAAGGCAAGGTTGACTTTAGTCTTGATTAAAGTATACTTTTTTGTGATAATTTTATTTTGCTTTTATGCCACTTAACATTCTTTTGTTTCCCTTTAATCATTTGATTGATTTTCCACTGCATGCAGTATGTTAGACCTGGTGCAGCCCCAATTCCTGGAACTACTACTGTTGGTCCAGCAGGAGCCCCGGGTCAAGTTCGTCCACTTCTTAACATGGGTCCTGCTGTTGGTCGTGGTAGAGGGGACTGGAGACCACCTGGGATGAAAAATGCTCCTACCATGCAGAAGAATTTTCATCCTAGTTTTGGAATGCCTGGAACTGGTAACAGTATGGCAGGGCGTGCTTTTGGTGTTGGACTGGATTTCACCCTTCCTTCCCACAAGTAATTTTTGCTTCCTTCTTACAAGTACTATTTCAATTTGCCGAACATGCTGGTTGTTTATTGAGTTCCACTCTGTTTTCTGTTTCATACTAATAATGTTTTCTAATTAATTTACTTTTGCTTTAAATGTTGACTTTTGTTGAACTCTTGCAATTTGTTTGTATCTAATCTGAGTACTGCTCAAATGCTGGAAGGATGAAATTTGGCTGTAACACTCTTACACTGTGTACAAAATAGAAGACATTTTGGATAAGATTTATCTTGAGCTTCAATATCCTTAAACATTCCTTGTAAGCTAGTATATGTGGTTGTCAGAAAATTTTTATTCATGAGCTAGTGGCGACCCATTATCCAAATAAGCACTTGTCATTGTAGAATGCTGTTTTCATGATGTGCGGCTCCAGTATGGTGTGGTGTTGTGCTGATGATATATGTCATAAATTTGGTAGAGAACTTCAATGTATCTTTCAAATGCAAGGTTATTTGTTATTTGTTATTTGTTTTTGTTTTTGTTATTTGTTATTTTTTAATTTTTAAAAATTATTTAGTATCCCTTTCTTAGACTTTTATGTTACATGATAGACAGATACTGTTTAAAGTATTTGTTAAAATTAAAACTGTGTTTCTGAGTCTATAGATATAATGCATTAAGTTGATGAATCTAATTAGTTGGTGTCCTTTTCTTGCGCTTGTATGTTACATGATAGACAGATAATGTTTAAAGTATTTGTTAAAATTAAAATTGTGTTTCGGAGTCTATAGATATAATGCATTAAGTTGTTGAATCTAATTATTTCGTATCCCTTTCTTGGACTTTTATGTTACATGATAGACAGATAATGTTTAAAGTATTTGTTAAAATTAAAATTGTGTTTCCGAGTCTATAGATGTAATCATTAAGTTGATGAATCTCTACTTTTTACAAATCCATGCGTATTGATTTTTATTTAATATAGAAAAAAAAGGTGTGGTTAGCTCATATTTTACAAATTCAGATTTTTTGGAGTATCCATAGGTGATACTTTCCGATGATTATAATCATTTTATTTATTCCCTTAAACTTTAGGCATTCTCTGACTCTCTCTCTCTCTTTTATTTTTTTAATTCTAATTTTAATTTTTTAATTCCTTTGGTAGTCTGGTAAGAGAAGTAAATAGTTCATTTCTTCTTGCAGGACATCTATTGGGTTTTTTCGAAATGCTTTGTAAAACTTTGGTGTATCTTCAATATTATAGTATCATTTATAAACTCATCCAATCTGATGTTAGTTTTGGCTCATAAAGTTGCTTTGTTTTCTTTGTTGTTTTCAGGACCATATTTGATGTCGACATTGATGGTTTTGAAGAGAAGCCATGGAAATATCCTGGTTTTGATATATCAGACTTCTTCAATTTTGGTTTGAGTGAGGAGAGCTGGAAAGATTATTGCAAACAGCTGGTAACTATTGACCTTTAATGACATCTTCTACTTGATAAAGGAAAACTAAGAGGGGCCTCTTTAAATTTCCGCAGGAACAGCACCGCCTAGAAACTACCATGCAAAGCAAAATTCGTGTTTATGAAAGTGGGCGAACAGATCAGGTACAAAAGCGCATAAATGGGTCTGAAATTGTATTATTGATTATATCTTTCTCTCTCCATCTGTGTGTCTATAATCAATATTTATAGAGAGAGACAGATTGATGATATAGTGTTGGAGTTGGTACTTGGAAAGAAGGAAAATTCTAATTCTGTTGTGCTTTCATCTAGGAGTATGATCCAGATTTGCCCCCAGAATTAGCAGCAGCAACTGGTATCCTTGATGTTCCAGCTGATAATGCAAATATTGGAAAGCCAGATGTTGGACAAAGTGATATTAACAAAGGATCTGCTCGTGTGCGACCACCAATAGTATGCCTCGGCTACTAGTTCTATTTTTCTACATGCGTAGTAAAAGAAAATTAATTTTTTACTGTATTGTTAATTTATATTTTGCCTAAAAATGGATTTCTTGATTTTCTATTTGGTGAAAAATATATTTCTCTCTCTTTTCTTCCGTTTGAAATTTTAACACTTTTATTATGTGGTGTTGGAGTGTTAGAAGACATTTTATGTGCTGTAAATTTCACCTTATTTCCTATAGCCAGTCATGTTACTCAGTGATTTAATTAATTTTCTGCCAGCCAACTGGGAGAGCAATACAGGTGGAAGGTGGTTATGGTGAACGCCTCCCCTCAATTGATACTCGTCCGCCTCGTATCCGTGATTCAGATGCAATAATTGAGGTTAGTGGTCTGCCCACTGTTAAGAGCACTTATCTTGATCATGAATGTTTTCATACACTGCATATGCAATGTGAATTAACATAGAGTACTTTGATTGCAGATTGTCTGCCAGGATTCTGTAGATGATGACTCATCCCAAGGTAATGGTGATCGAGAAAATGATCTTCCAAGAGACGATCTTAGAGGAGGAAGCCATGCTGCTGAAGATGAGATGGGACCCGTAGACAATGAATACTATGATGGTTTTCCTGAGGCTTATGATAGAAAGAGGGAGTTAATAGGCCGTAGGGCACCTTTTATGAATGCTGTTCATAATAGCATACCTGAAGGAGATGGAGTTTTACCTTTCCATCCTGAAGCATCACATCAGTATCGTTCTGGTTCGAGGGGCCAGATTTCTAAGTATTCCAGTGAGAACATTGGGACTTCGCAGGGGGAGAGGTATGTTATAATCTTTGAATGGATGTAATATTTCTAGCCTTTAAAATAGAGTAACAGTGTCATTCTGACTAGTGTCGTACTTGTTTATGCTACTTCAAGTATTCAAAGAGTCATAGTACCAGTCCACCTCAGCGCTGCTTAAGAGACCATTAGACGGGTTCACATGCTTCTAAATTTTATTTCTATTTCATTTGCACTTTTGTTCTCTAGATTAAGCTTCTGTCAATACTCTTATTTTGGTGTTCAAAGTATGTCACCTGAATTGCTTTGCTTAATTCAAGATTTCCTCAGATGTCAATTTTGTAAGTGTGGTGTTACTCTTATAAACTATCTATACAAACTCACTTATAGAAACCTACGTGACATTATTTTGAATGATTGCCACATGATCCAATTAATTAATGTATTGAAATTCACTTATCAATCAAATAACCCATTATTTTATATGAATAAGTTTTTATGGATAGTTTGTAAGAATAGTATTGTTTCATTTTTTTAATGCTTATTTTCTTTCTCTATCCCTCTCTCCTTTTCCTTTTTTCCCCCTCCTCCGTTTATTTTGTTGACTTGGTAAGATTGTTCTGAACTTAACACATTTAACTTGCATGTGTTGAACACAGGCGAATACAGGGAAGAATACTGGACAGATCTCCTCATCTGACACCTAGCCAGAGCCCACGGATGAGGAATTTCCGTGATAATCCAGATGAAGATTCAGTTGAAAGCACGGAGGGTAAACATAGTCCATCATCTTCTCCTGTCATGGTCAGGGATGGCAAGGAATTGAGTGTTGAGCGAAAAGATGCTATGCATGATGAACATGTTCCAGGTGATGGGAGTACTGCAATGGAAAAGGAGGAAACAAATACAACAACCACAAGTGATACCTGTAAAGATGGAAATTCACATCATTCTATGAAGAAACAAAGTATAACTTCACAGGTTGAACAACCTGACCTGCAAGAATTTGATGATGATGAGGATTCTAGGGCTGCAAGAAGTAGTGAGAACAGTAAAGCAAGATCTGGCAGCAGCCGAGATTATAAGAAGTGGCGTGATGGTGTTGAAGAGGAAGTTATGCAGGAAAGCCGTTCTACACGCATGGGAAGCGTCAAAAAGAACCTTGAGGAAAATGAACAGAGTTTCCGAAGAAAAGATCGTGATGGGAGACAAGAGATGGATAGAAATCGCATGGCTGCAAAGGGGAGGGAGGGTTCTTATCCTAATAGAGACATGGATCCCGGCATGGTGCATCATGTGCACACGAAAACTGAGGGTTTTGATAGGCGAAAGGAGCGGGAAAATCTTGATGGAGTTGGGCAAAGGAGAGATGATGATCCTTATAGTAGAAAAAGTAGAACTGAAGACTCAAGAAAGAGGGAGCGTGAGCATGGTGATGACATGGGATCTAGGCACAGGGGTAAGGTCCGGGAAACTGAGAGGACTGATAAAGATGAACATCTGTATTCAAGAAAACAGTTGGATAATGGAAACTATAGGGTTCATTATGATAAGGATACTGGCTCACGACACAGGGAAAGAGATGATAATTTGAAGAGTAGGTATGAGGTGATTGAAGATTACCATAGCAAGAGAAGGAAGGATGAAGAGTATCTTAGGAGGGACCATACTGACAAAGATGAGATCTTGCATGGTCTCCGAGATTCAAGTGGTCGTCGAAAGCGAGAAAGGGATGACATTCTGGATCAGAGGAAGAGAGATGACCAACAAAGAATTAGAGAGAATTTTGATGACCACCGTCCTCTTAGACACAAAGATGAGGGATGGAGGGGGGAGAGGCAGAGGGAGAGAGAGAGGGAAGAATGGCATCGGCCAAAACCTCATGAAGATATTCTACCAAAGAGCAAGAGAGAAGATGTGCGGGGTGCTGTAAGAACTGGGCGTAGTTCAGAAGACAAAGCATGGGTTGGCCATGCTAGATTGAAGGATGACTATAAGGGTTCTGATAAAGACTACCCACCCAAAGAAACAGTTCGACACGGTGAACTGAAGAGAAGGGAGAGAGGTGAGGATGAAGGCTTTTCAAACCATCGGGGACGTGAGGATTTGTATGCACGAGGAAACCAATATAGTAATGAGGAGAGAAAATCAAGGCAGGAGAAGTCAGGTCTCCGTAATGATCGTGCTGTTAGTGCTTCGGATAACTCAAGGGGGAATGATAGAAAACATAAAGAAAATGCCAGGAAGAATAAGGAATCTGAAGGTGGAGATCACAACAGTTCAACTGCTTCCAAGAGAAATCAAGAAGACCAAAGTGGTAATAGTAGTGAGATGGTATGTTCCATAGACACCAGAGCATAAAGTTTCATAGCGATGGGAAATCTACTCATAGAAGTTGAATTTGGAAAATGAGCTAATATAAATAAATAAAAAATAAATTAGAAATATTTTTCAAATTGAAATTGATGCAATTGAAACTTGCTTGTGGAAATCAAAAAATGTTGTTCTTATTCCTTGTTCCTTGACATTTTGTTGGAATGCACTAACTCTCAATGGGGAAGCCAGCACACTCAGATTAGAAGATAGGGCTAAATTTGAAGTGCCTTCAGAATATTGTGTTAGATATTAAGCACTTTTCAAAATGCTGATATCCATGGTTCTTCAAGGCTAAGTTGACAGACTTAGTTTTAATAGGATATGCATCTCTGAATTTTTGACCTGGTTGATGGCCAGTATTTAATATCATCTCTTTTGTCACTGAAGACCAAGTAATGCTGTGAAATCCCTACCTAGCCTATGAGGCTTGTAATCATGGCTTGGCAAATAGGTTACCTTAAGCTAAAGCTTCTCTTGAGTGTTTTTAGCACAAACCAATGGTTAGCATCCTGTTCAGTAGGAGAAGGAAGGATAAGTAGCTTTAACTTGTGATTTACTAGATTATTGGAAAGAAATTATGCTGAGAAGATTTTGTAAAGCAGTTCTTACTTGAGGAGTGTGCTGACTTATCTTGTATATCTATTGTTGTTTTGTTTGGTGTGGGATCCTTCATACTTTTGTAACAGCAGGTTGCTTGGAGATGTGCGGAGTGATTGATTTGTTAGTGCATTGTATTTATAACGCCCATTAAATGTGGTAACAGTGAATGTCCTTGATGCCTTTGGTAGCAATGGAGGGATTTTGGGTTATGTTTGGGCATGCCTAGCCATTCTGTCAGCTAAGTGGCAATATTTTATTTTATTTATTTTTTAAAAAATTTTCCCCTTGAATAAAAGTTGCTCCATGAATTGACTACAAGCTTGATGTCAGATGACGTGGTTTGTGCTATCCCAAATTCTCAGAAGTTAACTTCAGATGAATTGGATTTGACACCTTTATTTTATGCTATTTAATTTGTTTTTCCAGTAGCTTCTGATTGTGCACATAGCTGAATCCTAGACCTAGCATTGGTTTTCCTCTTTTCCTTTAGGGAAATTATATTCATACAACGATCTTTGACAGGTTTGACAAATCCTGTAAGTTGCTTCTCTGCAACTTGCTACTTGATGGGTTGTTCTTTAGTTAAACGCTTAACTTTTTTAGCTGGAAATCTCACTATAGAGTTCTTGTCCTTTCATGATTGGTTTTATGTTTGTTTAGGGCTTGAAAGGTACCCTTGAGCATGGAAATGGTGAGACTGAGAAACCAGTGCACCGTAGTAGCTCTTCCAGAAAACAGAAAGAAGAAGCTTCCTCGGATGATGAACAGCAAGATTCAAGAAGAGGCCGCTCGAAATTGGAACGTTGGACTAGCCATAAGGAGAGGGATTTCAGTATCAACAGCAAGTCATCAGCTTCTTTGAAGTTTAATGAAAATGATAGGAATAAAGATGGTGTTTTAGAAGCCAAACAACCGGCAGAGGAATCTACCACAGCAGTTGAACCTGTTGATAGGCAACATACTCCGGCTGATAAAAAAGATGTAGCTGATCCAGAGACCAAGGGTGCTGATACAAAACCATTGGATGATCGGCACCTTGACACGGTTGAGAAGCTGAAAAAGCGAAGTGAGCGATTTAAACTTCCAATGCCAAGTGAGAAGGATGCTTTGGTAATAAAGAAGATGGAGAGTGAAGCACTACCTTCAGCCAAAAGCGAGGCTCCTGCAGATTCTGAAATCAAACAGGAGCGGCCAGCCAGGAAACGAAGGTGGATCAGTAACTAAATGTGAAATTAAAGAACGTAATTGAGGCTTTGTCACTCTCGTGATTATGGAGGGGGAAGCTTTCCCTGATTTTTACTTACTGAACCCTGAAGGTCCTATCATGCCATATGTTTTCAAATGGCCTCTGTAGGGTTCTGGGGATGACTGTGTACCTCTGCTATAGCTTTATTCTTGTAACCATGCGGGCACGGTATACTTTTTATATTTTGTGTATATACACTTGAATGAATGTAACACTGAACTGGTGGCACAGAATTGCATTTAGTGTCAATTTGAATTGTAATACTCAGATTTAATCTGGGTGCTTGGAGGGTCAGTAATGTACCAGTGTATGCAAGCCGGTGCTGTAGGAGATGAGGCACTAGTTTGAAGCCGGCCGGCAACTTCCAGTTGTGAGATTTGAAGAGATTTAATTGACCTGATGAGCAGAGTGGAGAAAACTCTCGGCAATTAATAGAGGTGAAACATATGAAGATAGATGTAGATGATGAATGATTCTAGCTTATTTGTATTCTGTAGCATGACTAGAAATTACATCCATGTTTCCTTCCCATATAGATATGTATATTTTTGTTTTCTTCAAGGCATGAAGTCAGAAACGCATAAATGACAATGTTGGGAGTTCATTTTGTATTATGAGAACAAGTTGAATTATCGGAGGTGATGAAAGAAGGAATAAATTTAGCAATTGACGTCTCTTCCAATGTGAATTGTTCCCAAAATTGTACCCTCATATCTTCTACTATGAGGGAGCTGTGCCATAGAGAGTACGCATGGAGTTGACTCTCCTGCTATTTTGCTCCTAAATGATCATCATCACATGAGAGTGAACTCTTCGGCACAAGGAAAGTTAGGGACCTCTACAAATGGGGAAACTTGTCTTTAAGGTGTTAACGTTATTATACTCTAAAATTGAGAAGTTTGGTAACTGGGGGCTGATTGCAATGATGTCAAGGAGACAGTAACTTACGAGTAGGTGTTGGAATTTGAGGTGAAAAGTATTCCAATTTTCGCCATAGATTATATTGAAATTTCTAGGAGTAAATAATTGCTTAAAATTTCTCTGAAGTTCGTTGGAAACATTCAAGTTCCATAAAATCTTTTACAGAGAAGATCGAAACTTAAAAAAGGGGTTACCATGTTAAGAGAAAAAGATGCAGTTAAACGGGCTTCTTTTGAATAATATTATCGATATACTAAACTTTAAGCTAGCTAATCCCTCGGTTCTCGACATTTTTATGCTTCAACATATGTGACGTACTCGTGTGGAGTGGATTGAACTCCAAAACAAGTAGAAACTTTAGGATTCTGACAATCCATTTGTCAAATGAAAACCCGTTGTCTCATAATCTCATGTGCTTCTGAACCTGTCATTCCGTCATTATGCGAGGTAAGTTCAATGGCATTATAAATCTTCTGATGGGAGTTGAAAGGAGGTCTATGTATTCGATGAAATGTCTAACAGAATAATGCCAACATGCTATTTTTTTTTTTTTTAATTTTCTTTTGCGATTATAGTTATTGATGTTTTCTTTTATGGGTTCATTTAAATTGTTAGATTTGGTTGTTCATGTCTTAATGATAAATAGTTTGCTTCCTGTTGGCCTTAGTTTGTGTTTAGTAGACTTTTAAATTATCTTTAGAATCTAAATACTTATAACTTCCATCTGTTGGGATCTGTTTATATATTTGAGTTCTTAATTGGAGTATAAATTGACAAGAATACATGGCGTAGCATAATTTACTGATATATATATTTTTAACATTTCTTGGAAATTTCTTACATTTTATTTCAATGTTTAATCTGAGTTCTCTTTTTTTAACCGTCCCAGGAATTTTGTTGGTAACGGTTACTTATTGCATTCTACAAACTTGAAAGAAATCATTTTCAAAGTCCTAAATCTCTTTCCGGAGAGCCCCACTTCCCCGCCTCCTTCTCAACAATGTTTCTTGCATGAGAAATGCTCAACAAATCTTGTGGCATGTGAGTGTGTCCGTTCATGATGGTGGGGCACTTGTGCTGATAGGCAGCAATGGCTCAGGAAAAACAACATTCCTACGCATGTTGGCTGGGTTCTCTAAACCTTCTGCTGGTGAGATTCTCTGGAATGGTCATGACATCACACAGTCAGGAATCTTCCACCAGTACAAGCTTCAGCTGAACTGGCTTTCCCTCAAAGATGTTGTCAAGGAGAAGTTCACAGTTCTTGACAATGTTCAGTGGTTCGAACTTCTTGAAGGCAAACAAGGGAAATCTCTGCCTGCATTGGAGCTGATGGGGCTTGGAAGATTAGCAAAAGAGAAAGCAAGAATGCTGTCGATGGGGCAGAGAAAAAGGCTGCAGCTTGCAAGGTTGCTAGCGATTGATCGGCCAATTTGGTTGCTTGATGAGCCTTCTGTTGCACTGGATGATGAAGGGGTGAGGTTGCTAGAGTATATAATCTCAGAGCACAGAAAGAAGGGTGGGATTGTGATCCTTGCAACACATTTGCCAATTCAAATTGAGGATGCCATGAATTTGAGGCTTCCACCAAGCTTCCCTAGGAGAATGACTTTGGTGGATATGCTAGATCGTGTAGACATATCATAAACATGGAGAAGAAAGGATGCCAGTTCAGTCAGGAATGGTGTTTCTCATCTTCGTGAAGTATCACTCAAAATTTTGATCTGTTTACCTGAAACGAAGTTTTGGGATAGTGTGCAGATTATGCACAATTCTTAATATATTAATAGGCTCTTCACTTCAGGCAGTGGGATGGAATGGAATCAACTCTGATGAAATCATATTGATGTTAAATTTCTCTTCTGGATTTGGATATTCTATTCCATTATAGTCGTTCAAATTGTTTTTTGCTTTTTATATTTCTTTGTCGAGAGGGAAGATTAGAACATAATAAAAGGTGCGAAGGGTCAAACTCATTCTGGGCTTGTCATGATTAATAAAGTTGAAATCGTGTAGTCTACATGTTTATCTCACTAACCTTAGTCTCATAAACTCGTTTTGAGTGTGTGTGATCTTATTTATGTTTATATAGACAATCAGAGTATAACAGGCAGCACAGATTTCACCTAAAGAGTGATTAACCCATCTTATCAAATATGACTAACATTATTGAGATAGGTTTTTTTATATTAATTTCTCATAGAGCATCTCACCTATAATATAAGCCATAGTTTATAATAAATTCGATCTAAATCTTATAAAGGACTAAAGGACTAAGCCATAATGTATAATAAATTCGATCTA
The DNA here is from genome assembly GCA_013180625.2 of Boswellia sacra. Classification (NCBI taxonomy): domain Eukaryota; kingdom Viridiplantae; phylum Streptophyta; class Magnoliopsida; order Sapindales; family Burseraceae; genus Boswellia; species Boswellia sacra. Next base: position 513,580 of record SNVD02012817.1, read on the forward strand.
ATTCTTATATGCGCTATCTTAACTTATAATATAATGTTTTCTCTAAGTCATTTGAGCAAATATTAATCAATAAAATCATGGACTATGGTGGGGACCAAGTGGCATAAAAAGTGAAAATAAAATAAAACAAAGAAAATATAAAACGAAGGGGCACTTGAGGAGGTTATTTTCTATAGAAATTTCCTAGTGACCTCTTATAATTTAGAGCTTTCAATAAGATACAAGGCTGGTAAAGTATCAAATCTCATTTCATCCATATTTATCATTCATTCATTGACTCTGTTTTGAGTTAAAATGAAAGTTTATCTAGCAAGAAATTTCACCATGACCCTTTGGAATTTGGATCTTGCGATACAATACAAAGCTGGTGGTAAAGTACAAAACTTCATTTCATGTATTTCCGCTGGCCTTTGTTGGAGTGGCATGGTCGTTTGTCACCAAAAGTTTCACTGCAACCACTGCAACCTTTGCGTAAGAGGCTCAAAGTCGACCCTGTAACGAGAATGAGACATTTATATTAAAAAAAAAATTAATATGATATTTATAATCTAAATAAAGGATTGAATAGTTATACCTATAATAATGGGGTAGAAGAGATGTTTGATTGCAAACAATGAAACAGTTTATTCTCTCTCTTTAAGAAATGAGACATGTGATGGGCACATGAGCAGGTGACCAACAGACTTATCAGATCCGACTGTTGAGTTCAGTTCAGTTCAGTTCTGAGTAACGATGGAAAGAAAACCATCTTGGATCAGTACTTTGGTGGCGCAGCTGTGTATCTGCGTTGCTCTCTATGGCGCTCTCAACTTGGGTCAGCCTCAAAAGTCCAGTTACCAAAGAACAAAAAGCATTAGTAGTAGGAGAGCCGCTGATTTCTATTTTATTAGTGTTACTGGAGGCTTCAGATCACTTGAGCATCAAACCCATTTGCTCAAACAGGTCAGTTTCATATTTTCTTTAGCGGGCTATTCTGTTCTCTCCGCCGGTATCGTTTACTATTTTACGTGGATAATATCTTGGTTCGTGTTTCTGGATATGGCTTATTTAGTCTGTGTATCTTGAAAGTTTTGATCTTTTCCAATTTAATGTCGTTGAATTGATGATTTTTACTGAGCATCTGTTTGGTTGCTATGGAAACTATTATGGAATGAATAGAAGATGAATTAGTGGAGATCAATTGTTCTTGTTGTGTAGAATGAAATGAGAACCTCAAATTGGCCTAATTGTTGAGTCAAGCTCAACTGACTGGAGGATATTGGTAAATTTCTCTCGTGAATGTTATTTTTCCGCGATAATTAATCTCTTTAAGTTGCTGTTTGAGTTCTTTGGTGGGTATGTATTGAATGGTATAGGTATTTCTGCAATCTTTGGTCAAAGAAATGAATTATTTAGATTTTGAATTTCTCTAAACGCTTAAGTAGCTTTTTTTATTTGTTAAGTTTGATAAACTTTCTATTTTCTCTTCTGAATCTCTCTCGATCGCTATGTTTTTCTACAATGGCACTTTAGATGTTAATTTGAGTTGATGGATTTGGAGGTAATTCGTTCCGGAGTTGCAATATGTAAAATTTGCTTTCAAGCTACTTTCGTCTATATGTAAGGCCTTGGTCATACGTTATTGATAAACTCTTCTGCATTAACTCCCAAGTTTGTGCTTGTCGTATAGTGACTTCCTTATTATCATAAGTTTCCTACTAACATTTGTATTTAATTTCAACTGGCTTGATTGGAGTTTTTTTTTTGTTGATGAAGATGGAACATGTGGCAAAATCTTACAAAGTAAGATTTGTGGTGAACACTAGTGAGCTTGGGGAAGATGATCCACTCAAGAAAAATGTAAGATAAATTTTTATGACCAACAATATTCTCATTTATGATAAGTGTGCAATTTAAATTTTTTAAGTGCCTGTTGAATGCACTTCTCATGGGCCTCAGACTACAGTTATTTGGAAAAAGAACTTTGCATGTTGCTTAATATTCTACTTTCAAGAATAGAAATAAATATACAAGCATTTTCCAAAGTACTGGAAATCATACATCAGTGCACCAAGGGCAGAAATGATCAAAGTGGATGAGGTGGTTTGATCCCAACTTAATTTGTTTTCAATTGTTTCAACAGCTAGCAACAACCTTACATGTGTCTTTTGCAGGCTACTAGGCTCGTCGATTCTTTAAAAGTACCATGGTATAATACTCTTTGCGATCAGTTATCAGACTTGGGTGCATTTGTATTTAGCATAGATGTTGCTATTTGTCATTGATATGTATGCAATCACACAGCCCTAAATGGCTAAGGTAATTTTTTTTTTCTCCAATCTCTTGTGCTTGCAGGTATACTACTAGGTCTTCAAAAGAGAAGGAAGTTGGTTGCTTCCAAGAGCAGGTTCAGCTACCTCATGGTGAAACATTAAGCATTATTGGCATGGATACTGGTTCATTACAGGTAGATTCTTATTATTAAACTCACAAATAAAGATGGCTTTTGTTGAATTTTGGCTTTCTACGCTTTCCTTTAAGAGACATCCAAGGTTGGCAGCAATTATATTGTTATTGCCATTAGGTATCATCTTGCTCATTTGTTTAAACTAGTGACTTTAGTAACAATAGTAATTTGCGTTATGGATGACAGCCACAAGATGAGTTATTTTATATTTATTGATTTCTGTACTGGTAAATAAGAACTCTCTCACAAAATTCTCTGATGCATGTGGAAGGTTTTTGAATGAAATATCTTGTACAAAAAGAAATCATTCTCAAATTTTTCTTTCTAGTTGGTTTTAAAACCCAAATAGAAACTATTGTGTATGACAAATTCATTGGACTTGGTTGAAACTACCTGGGTAAAGAATATGCTTTATAACTGTTCATTATCATGAGGCATCCACACTTCAAATGCTTTCTATTTCTCTTTCTGCTGATGCCTGCTAATGCAGCTTTTTTACTTAATCTTGCTCTCTGAAATCCAACTGTCTTTAGTGACTAATTATATATATATATATATATATATATATATATATATATATATATATATATCTATATATACTGACAGAATATTGATGCTCATAGTCAACAGATTTGTTTTTCTGTGTTTGTCTAGATAGCGGTGTAGCTTGAAATGGAGATTGATATGTTATAATATATTGTATATTATTCTTGTTTACTCTCTAACTGCTGCTCATAATGAAACTTCAAGGAGGCTGTGCTCACAGGATTATCAAATGCCACTGAAGATAATCAGTTAAATTGGCTGATAAGGACACTACAAGTAACTGATAGCCGCTGGTAAAAGCAGTCTGTATCCTATTGGCAGTTCATATAGTTATTCTGATCAGGACTTCCTGATATAATCTACTATAAGATTTTGTTTATAGCGTTTCCTTTGAAATTGTTTGAAATTTCAGCAGTCATAAATTCATGATTTAATAGTCTATCCCAGCTCCCTATCTCCATTCAACTTTGTTTTAGTGAACTGACAAACTGCTTATCCAAATTGCTGTCTAAATTTTTTATATCTGTGTGAATCCAGGTGCATTGTAGTTGGTTTCCATCCATTGGTTGTTTGTAAAGAGAGTAAGGAGCAATTATTGGAAGCAAAGAAAATTTATGAGTCTCTACACCATGTCTTTATGAAATTTGGTGTGGTAAGAAATAGAGTGTCTTTCTATTCAGCATCCTAGGTGAAACTTTCGCATGCTTAAGGTTCTAAACTTATGAGACTGCATCCGTTTTGAACCTCGTGAAACTTAAAAGTAATATTCATGAGACCATATTTGAAACCTTTGTGAGATGGCGACAATTTGATTGAATTGATCAGAGATTTCTTTTTACTTATTTCTGTATAGACAAAGTTTATTTTTTCCTGGTTACATATTTTAATAATGATTTTTCTTGTCTTTGCTCTTCAGAATTTATACTTAAGCAAGCATGGCTGCACTAAATATGCTCGTCAGAATAGTGTAGCTTATATTGAGAACCCAGATCTTAGTGAATCTGTAAATGAAAGGTCAGTTTTTGGCAAATTGAATGCTTCATTGACTCATTTTTCTAACTTGTATGCAAATACAATACTTGAACTGACTTCTCTTTTCTTTTTTATCTACCTTAATTTGTTTATTGGTTCCACAGAGAAATGTTTGATGGATTTCTTCTCCATAGAGTCAGCTGCTTTGAGATTGTGAGTATTCAGTCTTCTCTGACATTGATTGGGGTTTCTATTGTTCTTTGGAAAGAGCTTGTGGGCGTTTGGAGAATTCATGAGACCCAAATTTGTCTATAATTTTCACATTGTATATTTATATGCAGGAGTGAATAATAGTGGACTATTTTGTCTGTCCAAATATCTGTAAGCTCTTTGTTAATGAATCTTTCCATGGCAGGTGACCTACTTTGTTACCTCAACAGGGGAAGTGGTGTACAAAGCAGTAACCCAACAGAGGGGTAAGCAGGTCATGTAAATTATGACCTGAGAGAATCAACTATCATGAACTCAGCCATGTTGCAATTGCTCCCAAGGATTTCTCTAACCATTTTTCCATTTATTCAATCAAAGCCTTCTGCCTTTTTGATGCTGGTGACAGGACCAATTGTGCAGCTAGTTTTTAGTAATTGCAGTTTTTTGTTATTATGAATAGTTGTCATTTTTGAGCTCTTTGAAAGCTTTAAACGAGACTTATTTTAATTGTGGTTGTCAATAGTGCTGTTGTAATTGATCCTACGGCCTGCATTGGTGGGTGAATGGTGATTACTGTGGAATTTTGTACCAGTTTTGATGCTATAACAAGGCCAAGATTTGTAACTTGGCAAATACAAAATGAGGGGAAAATGCTAGTGGAAGGTATTAGGATATGAAGTCATTTCTTTTCAGCATGACTCCATTTGTAAAATCTTGTTTAAACTAGAGAGGAATGTATCAGGGAATACAAAATTTGCAACTTCAAGCAGAGAGATGTTATTGGGATTTTCATAAAGTGAACTTTCTGTAGCTGGACTTAATTGAGTGCATGTAATCCTGTCTTGTGGAGGCAATGGTTTATTATTGTTGAAAAATGGTAACTATAAAATATATATTTTTGTGAACATAAAATGGTAATACATCTATCTTCTCCATATCAATGTGAACAGTCACCAAAACAACCTTGTTAAGTTGCCTGATGCCCTAACAAAACTTTCAACACTGCAAAACAGGGTAAATTGTGGTCAAATTGGTAACAACAACAGTATGATTAAAAAACCAAGGTGCTATAAATACAAAGCTGAGGTCCAAGACTAGAAATAGACTCTCTTATTTGAAAAGAATGAGGCTCTTTCCACTTTCCGGAGAGAAGAATGGTTTCCAAGGTTGGTTAACCCCACTCTCTAATAAGATCAGGGCCGATGATTTCTTGATGATCAATCAATCACCATCTCTCTCTCAGTCTCTCTCTATCTCCAAAACATTTTCTTTTCTTTTCTTTTCTTCGAAACGAGGCTGTGTTGATGAAGAGTGTCAGTGAGGGCTTTTGTTGAAGTTCCCATTACCTGGCTGGACAAGACCAGACCAAACCTGGATGGTCTTTCACAGCCAACCGGCATTTCCTTCCTTTGCCTCTCATTATTGCTTATTCTGAGCCTTTCCCTTCACGCTCCATTCTCCCCACTCATTTCCTGTAAATTGACAAAAATGCCCTCAATTCAAATGGCAGAAAGCAAGGGTAAACATGGCATAACGGGGTCTCCGGGGCCATCACAAATGGATAAATGGCTCAAACAATTCACTAGGTTTTCTCGACCAAACCAAACTCATTAGTTTAAGTATGAGGCTTTGCTCTTAGAGAGAAACGTTTTGGCTTCTCTCTGATTGTCAGCGAAGCCAGTGATTCCACCATTCCGTTATATCGATTAAACCATTACATAAACATCTCTTTCTGTATCTGTCTCTCTCTCTCTCTCTCTCTCTCTCTCTTTCTCTGATGAGGCTGTGATGATAGTTTTAAGTAAGTGAAATGTTCAGACCATGAGAAATATTTGCATGCCGTGGCGGGGCAGCATCTGGGTATTTGTCGCAAATACTTCTTGTTGCAGCCATGGTGGTGAAGTTTCCATCTTTGTCTGAGAAAAGGCGAATCTGAGCCTACATCCATTATCAAATTTGGATCCTTTTTTTCTGGGTTTTTCGTCAAAATAGTTACTTCTAGACCAGGATACTTATGGAGAATGACCCAAAATCTACATCGCATTTTGTTACTATATAGGGATTTAATCTTTCATGCTACTAAGAACAGAAAACTCTCTCTTTTTTTTTTTTTAACTAAAATGATCAAAGAGTATTTTTTTTGTTGGCCCTTTTCGAGTGAAAATCAAAGTGGGCAAATCTAGTCTACGAATTAATTTTCTAATATAATTTATATAATTGAAGCAGGTAAAATATCATAAAAAAAGTTAAAAATAAAAATAATCACTAAACTAGATAAAAATAAAAATAAATTAAAAAATTAAATATAATTATTTATTAAAGAGTTGATTACAAATAAGTGGTGTTTAATATTAAATAACTTCGAGATACCCTAAAAGGGCTGTACAGAGTCAAAGCGGGGTTGGCCTTTGATTCTTCACCTGAGCCTCTTGGCATCATAATTAACTTTTAGCATCTGAAAATTCATTTTTACAGGCACTGTCCTGGAAGAAAATTGTAATGGAGATGGCAACAATGTCCAAGAAATTAACATGTAGCAAGTGGGACATAAGAAAAGATGATCTCAAGCTGATGTACAGCTTGATCCAGTGGGATATGTGAAATCTTCAAATGACGTAGGGTTTAGGATTAGGAAAATGTTCATGAACTTCTAAGAGATTTTGGATGTCTTTTCCACAGACCGAGGCATTCTTAAATTGGTGCTACATTAATCCTAATCTATGTACGACTTAACTGAAGTTTGGGGGTTGACTACAGTGCACCTGCTGTATCATACAGCAGGTGCTTTTTTTTTAAATTTTGAAGCAAAAGTTGTAATTACAACTTTTGCTTCAAAGTAAAACAAGTGAAAGTCCACCTGCTGTACCATACAGCAGGTGGACCGTAGCTTTCTCCTGAAGTTTGGGGTTACCTCAGTGATGAAAATGAACTGATGTCAACGTCTGATTGAGTATTGTAAAAGACATCATGGTAAATAAATAAATAAATAAATAAATAAATAAATAAATATATATATATATATATATATATATATATATATATATGAATTTTAGGTATGAATGATTAGAAGATTCAAAATAAAAAATAGTGGTATTTACTAGTAACAACATAACGAAGGCATCAGATAGAAAATGATACTCTCATAGAACTATAATAAAATATATATCAACTAATACTTATCCAGTTTGAAAAAGACTCAAAAGAAATGGTTCGATCCTCTTATTTTTATTTCTTGAACCGAGAGATTTATGAATTGGGATCCTAATGCGTATAAATACAAATGGTCCAATGGAAGCAAGAATTTTCAGGAGGCTGTGGAACATTTTGTTTGATAATATGGCAAATATTATATTTTCAAAGTAGGCACAAGTTATCTATAGTGGCAGCTGCCAAATTTCAAGCATTGACAACGACATTGAGTTGGGTCTTCTGTTAAGTTTGCCTAGTATAGGATAGACGTGGGATGAACATTTATAATTTTATTCTCTAATATCTTCCACCAATTTGCAGTAATTTCTATGCAGTTTTCCACCCATGCATGGCCAAGAAGCAATAAATCAATAAAGCCACGAATGTCTATCGCAGTTGGCAAGAAAGGATTCTCATTGTGTGGGTCTGGCCTGACCGTTAGCCTTATACTACCATCTAATTTCTTATTGTTGGGATACAACTATTAGATTTCGGGCAAAATTGCCCTCAACAAAAAAATAAAATCATAAAATTACCCTTCTTTATTAAATTTTTTATTAATTTAATATTTATAATTAAAATAAATAATTTTTTATTTTTATAAAATATTTTTTTGAAAAAAATTTAAAATTGGCCGAATATGCCACTGTAGTAGTCATCGGACCGGTGCTGGAGCATTTGTCGAAAACCATCACCAGTACGCGTTCTGGACACTCCCACCATCAAAGTGATTGTTGGAACACAATCTATGCAAAGGCGAAGGACTCGGCGGTAGAAAGTTCGATGTTGCACGTCAAAACTCGAGAAACTTCCTGTAGCTGAAACTTTTGCCGCCTTCTATTAAGGAAACTTATCTCTAATGCCTGAAATTTTTCTGCCTTGGGATAGATAGGATAGAGCCCATCAATTCGAAACCAGCGGTGTCATCGGACACGCTCAATGACAATGGCTGGCGATGGCTCCAGTGATCTCCTTTTTTCAATTTTTTTATTTTTTCAAATTTCATAAATAAATTTAATTATTTAAAATAAATGAAAATAATTCAAATTAAAAGATATATTAGATAAATCCAATAAACATTTTAACAAAAATATAAATCATATTTATTTAATATATATTAATTTATTATATTTTATAAATTTTAAATTATTTTATAAATAAATATGCAGATTTTTCGTATCAAATGTTAGTTTTTAAATTAATATGATTGTGATATAGATTAAAAATTAAATTTACAATTTGATATAAGTTATACAATCATACTTTTTATATAAATTAATTATTTATACTTTAAAATTTAAAAATAAATTTTTATAGAATTTGTTTTAAATAGTTAAAATAATTGATTATAAAATGTTAACAGTTAAATATTAGAAAGGAATATTGCATATGTCTATTTTGGTTATTTACACATAATAATAAAAGCTACAGCAACAACAATTTCAAACATTTCTATTATACTTTTGAAAAGCAAAAAAATTTTTAAAAGTTGATTTACCAAACACCCTACCATTTTTTTACCGAAATAAGAAGCTGCTTTTTCCATAGCAACACCAATCCCAAGCTAGCCCTTCAACTGTTAGCTTACAAGTGAAACATAGATTAATTTTGTGCGAAACATGGATCAATGGGTTTAATTCATTCGTAATAGGCATAGATACCTTGTTTTTTATTATTATAGAAAATCTGAAGATTGAAATCCCGCATGGTTCAGAAAGGATCAGAGTGTTTGGAATGAAGCCAGTCTTAATAAGAAACAGTAAAACTAAAACTCAGCACAAATTGCCAATATCAAGGGGCAAATTTTGCTTTTCTGTTTTGTAATTTGGAGTTGATCATGTTTAACTTCATTCTTGATACCACCATACAACCCTTATTTGATCTTACCATACCAGTAACAAATTTTGTATTTCCCAAAACTATAATACAACTATACATTTGAATCCATGCAGGTTTAAACTCTCTTGCGAATTTGCCTCAGCTGAAACTCTTAATGCGTCAACAAATGGATAAAAATCACTTACTATAAGTTTCTATAAACCAAAACATGGAAAAAAAATGATATGTCCTAAGCCAAATCTGTATGGAAGTAAATGTCCTATATTTATCTATCTAGTTTTATCTTTAAAGAGGTTGTGGAAAAGATACGGAGATCAATAAGCCAATCAAATCAATCTCTTTATATTTTCTACTATAGTACACAGTCATTTGAAACAGAATAACCTGCCAGGAGCACCTTGGGAATGGAGAGGATGAAATTACATATCTATGCTTTAGAAACCAATTTTTTTTTTTTTTAATATACCACGGACAGCAAACAGAAGATCATAACTATCAATAGAGAAAGACCAAGGTTGGCCACATTTTTTATGCCATTTGAACTTGCTGAAGGAGGCTTAGCATTAGAACCGGCAGGAGGACTGGACCCATCAACAGGAGCCACTGGAGGTAGTGGTGGATCAATAATATCTGCAACGTCAAGGGGAGGCGCTGGGGCAACTGCTGGTGCCTGTGCCAGCGCTGGTTCAGGTATCAAGTTAAGCAGATCACCAGCTGAAACAGGCAGAATTTTGTATGGGAGATTGGCACTGAGGTCAGCACATGGACTTCCTGCAATGACAAAGCACTTGTGAATCAAATTTGCAAGTGATCATTCATCAAGTCTTGGGCGGTCAATTCTCGGATTTTATACATTTAATGCATAAATTATCCTATAGCATTTGTTTCATTGTGCATAGTGCGTACTTATGATCTAAGCCTTAGGATACAGAAACAAACTATTTGGCTGCGTCTGTATGTACTCTGAATATTTATCCTGATGCCTCTTTAACATTCTAAAGTTGTTTGTAAAATTTATCGCTCAAGCAATGTTTTTCTAACTTAAGAATGTGCATGAAACAGGAATTTCTTCGAGGAGGTCTTGTATCTCCAGCCCACCACTTGCGCTCTTACATGCTTGACTGTGATATCAAGTTAAAATCATGGCATATTTTGCATATCTCCCCTCAGGGAATCTTTTCATATAAACATGAAAGGTTAAAACACTCACTGATATATCTGGCGGCAGTAGCAGGAAATTCAGTTTGGATTCCGTCGACTTCCATTCCTCCAATATAACAAGCAAGCTCCCAAATAGGATCTGAGACGAAATCATATGGAATTGCTACATATTCATTCCTAAACTGCGAGACATATACCGAGATATTTGCACTTCGCATTTCCTTGAAGACATTTGTAAAACCTGCTGTATAACCGTTCTTAACAGCAATGAGACTTGGCCTTGAGACCATAACTGCATTGGCATACTTCTTGGTTTCGTCTACTGCTTCCTTTTTTGCATCACTTATTTCCTGTTTAATGTGCAAGACTCTTTTATAAGAAGGGACGTCAGTAAACTTGGACAACACTGAGCTGTCATCAGATAGGATCAACACTTGCTGAGTGGATTGCTTGTCAAAGGTGGCATTCTTTAAGGCTTTGGAAACAGCATCCACTATGCCAATACCTTTCTTTGATGCTAGGTAAGCAGCATTCTAAGACAGCATACTATGTGTTAGTACTTTGTACGATAATAAACATTAAAAACTACAAATATAGTTAGTACTTCATACGACAATAAACATTAAAAACTACAAGTATATAGTAAAAGAGCACTGTGTACCTCTATGTTGATCAAAATTCCAGTAACCGCCTTAGCCTTAGCGAACTCAAGAAATGCATCCAGGCTCACAAATTTGCCCCGGTTCTTCGCTGCTGGATTTCTTTGGAAATTCTGAAAGGGGCTAACAATTTGCGCTGAAATAATAAAATTTTGGCATTAGTGGGATTGCTATATGAAGATCACTTAAGCTAAATAGTGAGAAAACAAATAAGTGAAAGTATTAAAGAAGTTTACGCTTCAAGGTTTGAATCTCGCTCCATGTAAGATCGAATGAAAAGATTCCATTGTTTGATTGAATTTCAGGAATACTTGCTAAACGAGTCATAAAAGAAGGCATAGCAGTTGTTTTTCCAATGAGGTCAGGTGAATCCAAGCAGAAAGCAACTCCATCCTTAGTCATTTGAACAGTGCAATCAATTATGTCTGCCCCATCATCCACTGCTTGCTGATAAGCAAGATCAGAGCAGCCAGGATAAACACCACTTGCTCCATTACGAGTTATGATCAAACTTTTCCCTGCAAAGGGTTAGAATTATACAACATTGTTATGAAGTAAACTATTAATTTTTTTTGTTTCTAACAATTTTAATGTCATAATATGCTTTGGAATATGTAAGACTAGTATTTTACCGTTAACTGGTTTGGTATTGTTGTTTTGTGCAAAGCATGCTGCATCCAAAAAGATTAGTTGTGAGTGTTAGATCAGAAATACAACAGTATCGAAATTTTATATTCAACTGAGGTTTGCTTTGCCTGTAATTCTGCAACATGCTGATGAAAAATTCAAGACATGAAGAGAAGGCATGACAGAATCAGGAGGCAATCTCACCTATGGCTCCTGATGCTGTAGGAGGGGAATCTGTGACAAATCCATCAACTGCAAACTGGGAATTATCAATGTACTTCATGTACTCGGATGTCGGATCGAAGCTGTAATTATAGCTCAGAGGATAATCATTTGCAAAACCAGAAGCATATACTTCTAATCCTTGATTGTGAGCATCAGGCACAAGAGTAGTGGGAGGGTCCAAATATCCAGTTTTGTTATTGACAGGCCATATGAATGTTTTCGGGACAACAATGCCAGATGCAAATGACTTGACTGCTGTAAGATTCTTCAAGATTTCACCGTATGTTTGGTTGGTAGTTGGTTCAACTGCGTTTCGGTCTCGAAACACGAACACAAGCTTTGTCTTGGTTTTGTTAACCTTCTGACCAATGTTCTTCAAAAAATTAATCTCAGGAGATGATAGGTAATTTATACCCACAAATTCCTCAGTCTTCTGGATGTAATCCTCCACACTGAGGTTGTGTTCCTTATAGAATGCATCATACTGCAGAGAAAAATCCACTTTAAATGAACAAATGATTCCTTGGCATCTGGTGAAGTTATTATCAGAGAGAGAAATGGATGATATGAACCTGAACATTCAACCAAAATTGAGGGGGTTTACTTCCTGCTACATCTTCAACCCTGGATACTGGCTGTTGACCATCAAACACAGCTGGACGAGAAAGCACATGCTGAGACACTGTGTGGGAAACAATCACATAAAAAAATAAAGAAATTTGAATTAGTCCCAAATCATTATATCACATAACGAAACAAAGCATATTGCCGCTGACATATGCTAGTGCATCATTTATATTATATATAACTACTACAATCTGCTTGCTCTTTCAGCCTTGTTACTATTTTTATTATAAGAGTAGAGATTTTACATAACCTTGGTGATGTCCCTAAATAATATGGCATGATGAAAGATTGAAATGTCATATTAAAACTTACATGATAAATTGTTGAATAGAAAATTTGATGGATAATCCAAAGCGAACCACCCTTTAAGATCCTGCCCATTCACCTTGTAAGTTTTCTGATCTGCTTCCGTGTAAAAAGTTTTCATATTTGTAGAATTATCAAGCCTAACTTCTGGCTGACATATTCCAACCCCATCCTTGGAAAATTGCAGATTGCAGGACACAATCACACCAGGCAAACTTGTAGAAATCGCCATGTCATTTGCATAACCACTTGATTCAGGGAAAAGCCCTGTGAACCCTCCACGCGCTATCACAGCAGGTGGAGCACCTGTACACAATATAAACCAACCAAGGTTGTATTTAATCACACTGATTATCGTGTAATCTATTTGAGTTACCAAATTAAGTAAAAAAACAAAAGCCAAAATATTGTACCTTTTAGAGTTAGCCATTTCTTTGAATCTAGATACACTGTATTCCCACCTTTCCCATCATCAGGTTTGTCGTCTCCACCTTTCCCATCTCCACCTTTAGCGTCTTCAGGCTTTTCATTTCCAGGTCTTGCATCTCCGGGTTCTGGACCTGCTTTTGTGTGATCACCCTCCTGTGCTATAGTTGCATTCACCAACAAGAAAATAAAAAACAAACACCTTGTCATCTTCTCCATATCCTGTCACATGTTACACCCAAAAAAAATGCCATTAATTAGAATGAAGAGGATGATAACAAAAACCAAAAACCAAAACAACTTTCTGCAGAAATTATGTTCAAATGATATATATTTAGTTTTTGTTTATATGTACGTATATATTTTCTAAATTACATAAAACTTCTATTCTGATCTCTTTCAATATATCAATGCGCCAATCAACTTCCATTGTAACCATTTGCTTATATAGCCTATAAAGAAACGACACTCTACATAACTTGACAGGCCAATGTTTGAGCAATATTTCCAACGTCCTAAATCTTTTCGTTTGACGTGACCATAACAATATTCAAAAGAGAGATAGAGAGAGACAAAAGAATGAAAAAAAAAAAAAAAAGAAAAGAAGAGAGAAGATATGATAAACCCAGTTTTGTTGATGAACTTACATGAACCTTGACAACATTATTACTCAAAAAAATCAACATTCCCGGTCAAGGTTCTGGAAAACAATGAAAGAAAATATCTTTTCGAATGTGATGGAAAAGAAAAGAAAAGAGGAAGAAACGGTGGAGGAAAGAGAGAGAGAGTTGAATAATGAAAGATTTACAGTTTAATTATGTCTCTCTAATAACTCCCATACATTTGACGCATTAATAGGACATGGCCAGCTTCTTAGTTTAGCATCTTGTTCACTTGTTTACTATTCTTGGCTCCTCTTTTTTAGACATCAACTGCTTGTTTCGAGTCTGTAGCGGGGGAACGACACAGCTCAAACTTAACACCTTTAACTGCTTAATTTTTCAAACTGACTCAATGCCCTCTTGTCCTGTCTTGTCTTGTTTATGACCACTTAATTACGGTTTCGTTCATTAATTTTCTATTAGATAAACCTCCTTCATTAAATTAATTAAGTTTCGTTTCTAATAATTAATTTATTGTTTAAATTTTATTTTCTAAAAATAACGACAAGATTTTAATTATTGGTTCATTTCAATCTCCATTTCAATATTTACAAGTTTTTAATTTGTTAATTCTTTAATCGATGTCCGACGATTGTTATTAGATCATTAAAAAAAAATGAATATAGGACATTAAATAAATTTGTTTCAATTCTAATTAATATATTTATCACGGTTTCTTGTTAGTGATTTAAGTTATAAAATCTAAACTATGATACATACAATAATCTACTTAATGTGATGGAAATATAAAATAAAATGTAGTTTTCATGTACATAATAAAGCGTCATTATGTCTTTAGCAAAATTTGATCAATCAATGAAGTTGTCATTTATTTTTGTTTTGGTCTGAGGCGGAGAAAGAGAGCTGTAGTTAATCCCACGCTGATAATTGCTCAGCACTTCAAGCACTTTATAACCGTATAGGAGGCAGTTGCCCGGCGCCGAGTTTGGTAGCGCGAGCTTGCAACACAAGTGGGACCGTTGAGGTGGTGGGATACGGGTTCTGCTAATTGAGTCGGGTCCAGTGGGCTTTCTACTGGAACGCCTGTTCCTAAGAATGTTAATTTGACTCGGTCGGATCAGACACTTGAAAAACTCGGACGTTCGGTATTGGTGTTGGGTAATAATCTGAAAAATCGAGAAATATAGCTGAGACTGAGGGCCCAAAATTGAATCTAGATTCCAGGATATACAATTGAAATTTTAATATTAGATGATGTCGAAGTAATTTAAAGTCTTTTTAGTTTTTAATTCTTATATTGACCCCTTTGTTTAAATTGAAGTCTAACCCAGTCTAATTCCTGTTAAAATTTTTTAGTTTGATATCTATGTGATGTGTCAAGCCAATCCTAGCACTTGCCAGAATTTTAAAAAAAAAAATATGCATTTTGGGTTTTAATCCTAAGTTATTAGAAAACCCGACCCCGGTCTTGGGCAAAAAAAATCCAAAAAATTTTCTTGGATTGAGGTGTCAAATTGAAGGCTGAGGCTGGGGTCAGGACAGGTTTTGCCATCCCTATGGCAGTTCCAAGCCGAGAGTTGGGCGCTCCTGCGAAGGTTAAGATTCATAAAGCCACTAAAGTGGAGGACAAAGCATGAGGCTGGTTTCACACATTATTTAAAATTTATGTGTCTTACTTCTTGTAAAAGAAAATTTTGATTTATTATAGTTATAAAGACTATATAATTTATACATATTTTCACAAGTTGCAACATAGTATCATATGCTCATAGTTGTTTTAAATAAAGACAAATTTTATTCCGATCTTCGCAAGACTTATACTCATTTAACAAAAAGTAATAGTTCAACCCATCGAGCCAGGTTAAAAAATGGCACCGACCTATATTTAACATATTAATATTACAATTTTTTTGGTTATTGGGATTGATCAGTAATTTTAAATTGTAAATTATCGATGTTAACTTATATGGGCATGATTCATAAAAAATAGCATATTAGAGAGACCATTCCAAGTTCCAACTAAAACTGAAGGACAAGTAATTGGTAAAACTAAAACGTAATTAATTAATGAATGAATTTAAGGCAAAAACGTTTCATTTTAAGAATCCGATACTATTCTTCCACCGAATAACTTACTCAAATATACTGCCAAACAAACGACTTTCATCTTCTGTGGGCCAGCTAAGCCGATTGCAGTTTTTACTCTTAAATCCGAAAACACCAGATCCCTCTCCACATAAAACTCAACAAATCTAACTCATTCTCCACTTCTCCACTTTTTGTTTGTCTCCAACCCAACGCTAATAATAATAAAATAAAAATAAAAACAACAATAATAATTACAACGAAAGAAAGGAGAGAAATCAAATCGAATAACGCACCGCGGGGACCGAACCTGACCGACTGTAGAATCCCTACCAGAACCCAAATTCATCCTCAGCTAGAGAATGAAGATCACGGCGTTATTGGTTTTGAAGTGCAACCCCGACGGATCCGATCCGGTTCTCTTGGCCACCGCATCTGACGTCAGCCATTTTGGCTACTTCCAGCGCTCCAGCGTCAAGGAATTCATCCTTTTCGTCGGTCGCACCGTCGCCAAACGCACTCCTCCCTCCCAGCGCCAGTCCGTCCAACACGAAGGTCTCCGCCTCCCTCTCTTTGATCTTCTCCTTCCGTTTGTCCGATCTTTCGTTTCAGCTCGAATCGTTTTGTTTTAGAATGAATGAATGGATTGGAATTTTTTTTCTTGTTGTTTTGAGCTTGAATAGTGTCGGTTTAGGGTTTGAAATTTTGTCGGTTATCTCGAATTTTGGTCTTTTATGTGAAAGTTGATGCTTTTAGATTAAGTGAATGAATTAATTGGTGGTTTGTTTATTTTGTGATTTTATTTTTTAATTTATTTATTAATTTTGGGGGATTTTGATTGATTGATTGTGTAGAGTACAAGGTGCATGCTTATAATCGAAATGGGCTTTGTGCTTTGGGATTTATGGATGATCACTATCCGGTTCGAAGCGCCTTTTGTCTTCTCAACCAGGTAGAATATATTACCAAACTTGCATCATTTATCGGTTTTAATAATAACCACTTTCTGTAAAAGCTCATCTCAGTTCTTTTTGTGCAATTAATAAGCTCTCCACATGTTTTTTGGGAAAAAAAAATGACGTTGGCTGTTTGGAAGCACCCTTAAACACTTCTATATGCACTTGTATTGATAATGGCTCACCACTTGGCTAAGCTTTTAAAATGTATTTTTTTGAATGCTTGTGGTAGTTTAGTTTTTTGTTACTTGGTAGAACAATAGGAGGAAAATAAGTAATTATTGCTGTTAAGTGAACAAAGGAAATTTAGTTGAATTTTTTTTTTTTAACACTCTGCCCCACATTTTTCATTCGGTTAACACCTAGTGAGGCCATCCTGAAAAGTTTGAGTATTGTAATGAGATAGTTGCTTAGTGAATGTAATTACTTGCTGGTTGAGATTGGTTCATGGGGGTTTTTGGAATCTGTCTTTTGCTTGATGGAATTATCAGTAGATACTTGATATCTGCTGGGTTTTGTGGACAGTGGATAAATTAAGTATGTGTGGCAGGTAATAGATGAGTATCAGAAAAGTTTTGGTGATTCATGGAGGACTGCACAGGCAGACAACAATCAGCCATGGCCCTACCTGAATGAAGCTTTGACCAAATTTCAGGTGTTCTAGATTTCATTCTCATCATTTTGGCTGTAAATTCGATATAAAATTTGTAGCATTATGATTTACATCTCATTGTCTTGGAATAGACAATAATTATGATTCACAAATTTTCAGGACCCTGCAGAGGCTGACAAGTTGTTGAAAATTCAAAGGGAATTGGATGAAACCAAGATCATCCTTGTGAGTATTAAGTAATAGCCGCTTTAGTTTATGTATTAGATCTTTGCATGGTTGTACTTGCTGTCTTTAGTAATATTTCTTTTGTGGACATTGTAAATTGATTTCTCTCTGTTGGACATGCTTCCATTCCTGAATTGACTTTATTATTGCTAAATAACCTTCGATCTGCCATATGATAGCTAGTTTGTACTCAAAATTTGTGGCAGACTTTTTGTTTTTAACTGCAACTTGGTGCTGCTGAAAAATAGGCTGGGTTAGTAACCATTTTTTGACATGTATTAATCTATTTCTAAGTGCACCTAGATATTGAACTGCTAAAACTAAAACAATATCTAGCTCTTCTCATACACCCTCAAAGCTGTATGAGATATAAAATGATTTGGTAGTTTTGCTTATATCTTACATACATGAGACATATGATGAGCATGGATCAATCTGAAATGCTTACAAGTGTGATATTGACAATATGGCATGCTATAAGTAAACCCCTCTTGTTTCCTTCTACCTGCTGGATGAACGCATTTATAAAGAAACTGAGTATGAGATGCAGACTGAGCTATTATTTTGGCCCGTCAATGGTTGATAATTCTAGTCTTTATATCTGATACAAAGTGTTCATCTCCTGTTGCAGCATAAAACTATTGATAGCGTGCTTGCTCGGGGTGAGAAGCTGGATAGTTTAGTTGAAAAGAGTTCAGATCTGAGTTCAGCATCGCAGGTAAACCACAAAAAAAAAATTTATATTGCCCTTTCTCATTTTCTGATGAACATAGACGGGAGATCGAATGTGCTTGGTGTCACATGTTTTGCCCTCTATGTGCATGCACTTATTCTAGTTTTCTGAATCATTTACATTAGAAAATGTTAATAATTGTCTTTTGTTGTTTGATAGCATAGCTGCCTGTTTATCAATATTTTGAAGGCCTTGTGAATTTTTTGAGAATTTGTTAGATGAATTCCTCAATGCAATATCTCACTGGGAGGTTATTGACACAAGGAGTCATGTTTATGGCATTTAAGGTATCTGGTATTTTTGTTTACCAAGGACCTGCTGTCCAACTGGCCAACCATTGAAATTCAACAGTATATTTATGTCTAGGGCTATTGTCGAGCTATCAACTCCAGAAATTTGAAAATTTACTCTTAAATTGAGGGAACCTGTGCACCCCAATACTTACTATATAAATTTTCAAATGACCTTGAGATATCAATTCCTCAATGGCTATTGTTTCTGGATTTTGTATGGTTGTTGTTTCTGTTGAAAGATGATACCATGCCTCACCATCTACCAATGCCAACTACTGAGTTCAGTTAGAGCAATTTATAGGACTCATTGGATTATCCAATTTCAAACTCGTCACTAATGCAAAAATGAATGGTTGTTGAAACAGATGTTCTACAAGCAGGCGAAGAAAACTAATCAATGTTGTACCATACTGTAAGCATCCAAGGCAACCGATTACCCTGTAATGGATTTCACTTTATAGCGTTGAAGCTGAGGGATGGGAAAATGGTGATTATAATATGTTTATACCATTTATCATTTGTTTGCTTGGAAGATTTGTGGTTTTTCATCTTCCGAGTATTTGTGTTCTGGATCAGAAAGAGAAGAAAACAGATGTTGGCAAAAGATTTCTTATTGTAGTACTTATACTGTTCCTGTTGACAAGCATAGCTTGTGTATGTGCTTCTCATCTTCTGATTATACAGTATAGTTCATGTTTGCTTGTTCTTCTGAAGGTAACCCTGCCCCATTTCTGTGCTCTTTATTTGAATCATGTTTTTAGCTGGACTGGACTTGGTCTCTACTGTTTGATTAACAAATGAAGGCTTCAATTACATCTGTTTCCTTCCTAGAAATTTGATTCCAAATAACTCTGAAAAAACACGTTAAATAATAGCACTTTCAAAAAAGGTAAGACTTAAATCAGTTTATTACTCGAATGTGCACCAATTACCCTGTATCCATTACTTGAAAAAGAGATTCTCTATATTACCTCAACAATATGGCGGGAGAAAGCACTGTGGGAGGACTAGAATCGTATTATACAGGGTAGGAGAGCTCTCTCTAGTAGAACCAAGGAATGATATCTTGTGAGTAGCCTTTGACATTTTAAGGGCACTTAAATTGATCTCACCTTTTGTTAAGGATTAATTAACGGGAAATCACTCCCATAAGAGGGAACAATGTTTGAGTTTTATTGGGGCCAAACAAGTTTGTACCATTGTTGTCATGTAGGATTTGAAACATTAGACTTTGTAAACTACCAAAAATGAGTTGTGACGGTCACAATTTATCCATCTAATTTCACATCAAATAAAGACAGCTAACAGTCACAAAAGACCTAGACAATATCAGAATTACACTTTAGTTTCCATTCTGACATATTTGTAATTAATGGAATGAAGAATAAAAAGATCATTGTCAAGAAAAATTAACTAAAAACATCAATAATAACATTCTTAAGCCTGTAGTAATTCAGTTGACAAAAGACAATGTGGAAATCCTCTCAACGATTATACTAAAGAAGAGTATCTTGTTGATTTCTTTTGATCAGGCCACCAGAGTAGTACGTGCATTTTCTTCCTCACAAGTACTTCTCGGTGGCAGTAACTTGCACTCTGCAAGCCCATCATCAGATTCAACAGGAAACAAGAAAGAGCATTCTGTTGAGTACTTTGTCCCCTACTTGAGGGTCAGGAGGGTTGATCTTCGGTTTCCTGATAGTTTTTTACTACTTTTCATGAGTTTCCAAATCTGTTTGATTGCGGGAACCATTTTTAATTCTTTTAAATGAATTATTTATAATATTGTACTTAATAATAAATCATTAAAAGTGCTTTTTTTTTTCTTACTTTTTATTAAAATTTTCCACAATAGTTACATGTCAATATCGTATTCTTTGGTTCCAGGTATCAATGATCAGACTCAAGCCCTAAAAAATAATTGAATATACATTTATTGTAAATAAAAATTTATTCGACTAGTTTAAGTTTTGATTGAATTAAAATTATATTTGACAAGAACAATTTAGATTAAATTTTTCCTGTTTCAAATTGATCTTTCACATATGAGGAATCCATAATTCATAATCTTATCTTATTATTATTACTAGTGTTATAATTAATAGAGAAAACCGATTCTCATGGATTCAAATTTATCCAACTTCTAATTTTTTAATATAGATATATATGCAAATTTATTATAAATTTTCAATGATTGACAACTATTATTTCTAAAGTAAAAATTTGGTAAATTGTTCTCCGTTTTAATGTGATGATTTATTAAAGTTTGAAATCATGAAACCATATTAATAAGTAATATAAATAATATGTCACAGCAACATTAAATTAATAGTTAAATATAAATTGAACAATTAATTGGATACACAATAAAACAAGGAACATTAAAATACAACCCCTACTAGTATATATCCTATATTGCAAGATATTAACGAAATTATACTCTGAGAAATGAATTCAGAGGTAGAGTAGAATAAGGAAACGTATTAAGATAATAAAATAAAAATTGCACACGGGTTAGGATACATTACATGAGCATTATTAAGACCGTTACAAGTAGTTATACTGCTTTGTGCAGGAAAAGGAAACCTAAACCACCCCTTATAATAAATTGCCGATCAAGTTATCTTATATATTAAACCACTTGTTTATAAGTTCTTGGTTTACATTATATTCTCTTCTAAAAGCTCTCAGAAATTTGTCTACAAAGTTTGTGAAATCTCTCCATTGACATTGAGTTTGAACGATGGTGGTGAGTATTGAAGAAATTGACGACAAACCCATCAATGAATCCTTTGATGGGTTGTTGGAAGAAGTTAGAAGACGCGCCGCTGATGAATCGGAAGCGGAACGCGTGTTGACTGAGATTGTCGTCAAAAATTTTGTAATGCGTCTTATGGGGGACTTCAGGGTCAAGAATGAAGCAAAGTTGACTCTGGAGAAGCAGGAGGAGGAGGGTGTTT
The DNA here is from genome assembly GCA_013180625.2 of Boswellia sacra. Lineage (NCBI taxonomy): Eukaryota > Viridiplantae > Streptophyta > Magnoliopsida > Sapindales > Burseraceae > Boswellia > Boswellia sacra. Next base: position 535,301 of record SNVD02012817.1, read on the forward strand.
CGGTTGAGATTGTCAAAGTTGAACATTTTATAGGGAAGGGAAAAAGAATGATGAGAAAACGGGCAGCCGGGGTTCCTGTTTTTTCGATACAATTTGCACATGAAAGAGCGAGTGATAACGGGTCAGAACAAGCAGGGGATAGGGCTAGTTCGAGCCGAAATAGCGAGGAAAAAGAGAATGAGGAGGTGCTTGTAGTCCCCATGATGAAGAAGCTAAAGATATTGCCACCAGGTGCACAGGCTTTAGAGCTAAATCCAGGACCGGAACCTGACATGCCAAGAGAGTTCATAACAGAAATCGAGAGGATGAATGGCGTTGGCTTCGTGTTCGTTATGGAGAAGAGCTTGATGGATACTGATATAAATAAACAGAACAATCGGTTGTCAATTCCAAGGAAGCAAATCAGGAATGAGTTTCTTAGTGATGAAGAGAAGACACGTCTTGATGAGAAAAAAGGCCTAGAAGTTACCCTGCTCCAGCCGTGCTGTAAAACCATATCATTGGTTTTGAAGAAGTGGGTGATGAGTAACACTTTTTGTTACAATTTAATTAGCGGCTGGCGTAAAGGGGTGGTGGAGAACGAAGCCAATGGTCTTCAAACAGGGTCTTTGGTACGATTGTGGGCATTTCGCCAAGATTCAAAATTATGTTTCTCTTTGGTGAAGGTCAGAGATTAGGAAGATTAACTTAGTTCTATATAGTTGCTTACTCTGACAACTAGGCAATTTGTATGCAATTTTGGATGTTAATTCAGGTTAGGTAATCAATTTAACATATTATCATCCCAATTGGGTGTTTTGATCCTCTTATATATAATAAAATTGACATGATTTGGATTATGAAAAATTTTGCTTTGATCCATCTAGTTTTGTTATTTGTTCTTGTTTCAGAAAACAATTATGCACTTAGACTCAAAAGAATTGTATGAGAGGATAGGAGGGTAGGGTTAGAGAGTGGATCGGGGAGCCTTTCACGATAGATTTTGGCGCCAATATGTAACGGTAAAATCTTGGTTTAAAAACTGCTAAAACGGTGACGTATAAGTGGTGGGTTTGCCTCTCATTCTCTCTGACACTAGTTTCTATATATGTTAAACATATGATTATATACATTCTCTTAATCGCTGATTGAGAAGTTCTGCAAACATGTAATGGATAATGTGGGCAGGACTTCAGCTAAATGCTGTCCTAACTAACCCTTAACAGTATAATTATGTCTACTTGGGCTGCTGTTTGTGGAACACATCTGCCTTCTACGAGCACCACTACGGCCGTATCCAATTCTTTAACAACAAAACGTAGATAATCAATGAAGTTGCATTATGTTCCTTCATTATGAGATTCAACTAGGAGTGCACAGCCAGACTAGAAAACAGACATAAGCATAATTGGAGGGATTGCACAAGATCTAATGTATTTGCATGAAAACTGAATGGCATATTTGTAACAATAAAGACAATTTTCTGAATTCCAATCTACTAGATGTATCGTATCAATTCTTTTGAGTAATAAATCATGTTATATTTGTTAATTCTTTATTAACGTTGACACCATTTCGCACAAAATTGGTACAATTCAGAATAACCCTTACTCAAATATCTTTACGGTTGGTCATGAAGCCTCTTTAGGTTTTTTATTCACCTAACTTTTCTATTTCCTGATTACTCAAAATTATTCACTATGATCTTAAAGCAAATAATGTTTGTTAAATCATGAAATGAATCTAAATCTATCAGACTTTGCAATGGGGAGGATTCTTTGTGGAAATCAAAGCAATGGTAGTAGTCTAATACCAATAGGAATTGTGTGCAAGTAAATGATTTCTACTTACTGATACACCCAATGACAGTTATAACTTTGTATATAACATTTCAGAGGTTGAAATGTTGTGAAGGAGCTGATGGTATCCGACACTCGTTCCGTCATGTGTTCCTACTAATCCTGACATGTATCCACACAAGATTTTTACGTCGCTTCGTTGGCAAGCATACAATTGCTCTTCCTAAGCCAACCCAACCTGCATTTTATGTTGGCCGAGTTCATGCGAGTTGTCAACTCAATTCACATCCCGAACCCGAAGTAAGGTTTGTTCTGCTAACGTATCAAACCTTTTTAATGTTGGCCTTTTAAGTCAAGGATTGAACAGGATTATTATTATTCTTCTTAACGGGAATCAAACCCATGAGAGGGAATCATGCTCGAGTTTCCCTCAATCCAACGAGTAGTCTCCAGCATTATCTCGTGTAGGCTTCGAGATACGATATACAATGGACACTACTCTAAAGATGATTTGTCATGGTCACATCATCGAGGAAAACAGACATATTACCTGGCCCGAAAGATAGAATATACACCAAAATAGAACTGAGATAAGAACCAAACGGGACCCTTTGCTCACTCAAAGTCATCTTGGATTCCAATGGCCAAAACAATAATAATAATCACTAACGACATTTATCCATCACATTTCACATAAATAAAGACACGTCACAAAGGAGCATAGACAAGTCTTTCTCATAGTTGCCAAAGACTGATCTTTACAACAACCCACCAGTAACAAATATTACACTACATTACACGAATATATTGCAAACTAAGATGCTACTGCAAATAGGGTTTTGATCTTTTATTAGGTTTTATATACGTGACAACCCAATTTTGGTTACTAAAAGTACTAGAAGTGGTCCTTCCCTATTTTCCAAATAGGGATTTAAACCACCATATCCCTTTGGTGTCCTTGGGGCCTTCATCTCCCTCTGGTGGAGGATCACTCTGTGGTGTCTTGCGAAGTTTGCTCACATCATAGCCTTCACTTTTGGCCTTCTCTACCAGCTGGGAGTAAATCTCTTCATCAAGGTGGGTCTGCCTGCATAATATCTGCCACAACACAAACACCACCACAAGTTCACTGACATGAAATCCCATTTCCAACCCCCCAGTATCTGTAAATCTTATCTCTACCAACCATAAAACAAACAATTAAGGAACCGAAACATACAATTTCAAGACATATGATTTAAGGCTTAAATCCTTCAGTACTGAGACATATACAAAAAACAAAAGCATACATGAAGGAAAGTTAAGAGGCTAAAGAGGATCAAAAGCATACCCAGAGATACTTCCTGCTAGGCTGGCCAATCAAAGCATACTGGTAATTTTCATCAAGATACAACACCCAGTAGTCTCCAACAACAGGAATGATGGGCAGGAAAGGAGGAACGTAAAACTTGACCTTGAGCTTGGCCTCATCACTCTTAGGATCAGCCTTATAGGCAGTCCCTTCTATGGAGTCTCTTTTCCCATCACTCCAAGTCTCATTCAGCACATGCACAGTCCCATCATCATTTAGAGTGTAGGTAGCCCTAGTGTTGACCCCATTCTTGGGCTGAAAAAATGAGGGGAATGAAGCTATCTCATACCATCTCCCCGCATAGCGATTTAAATCAAGACCCTTCACCACTTCCATCTCCTTTTTGGCCATGTTGGTTGGTTAAAGATTCAAGCTTTTGTGTAAAGATTGAAACTTTATTTAAAAACAGATACTGGGTGTAGGAGAGTTCTTGTTAACAGCAAAGCAACAGGGTTTGTTTTGTTGATAAGGTGGTTTTGGAAAGTGCCTCTTGAATCTTGGTATAAAGAGATCTCGAAGGGTAGACGTGGAGAGCTAAGAGCCTCACAAGTGTGGAGTGTGAAGGGATGAAAATGCCAGACGGGTATGGGACTTTCTAGGCTTCTTGTTCAAACCAAAACAACAAAACAAATAAACCAGGGGCTTGTGACTTAGAAAAAGAATTGGTTGATCCCTCATAAACCAAGTGATAATGTGATATTATCGTTAAAAAAATAAAAAATATCACAAATTCAAATTTAGATTCATAAAAATGATCCCTATCATCGAATATTATCACATATTATTCGATGCGTTTGTAAAACATTATTGCCAGACAAATTAATAATTTACAAACTTTTAAAGATAGATAAAGAAATCCTAATTTAAAATATTTTTTAATTTTTTTAAAAAATAATACTACTCTTTTAAAACAATATTTCCTTCAAGTTTCATTCCAAATCATACAATATTTATTAAATGAATGAGGAAATAATAGGTTAATATAACATTATTTTGTTCATATTTAGAGTAAGAATTGAAGCATTTGTTTCTGGGAAGAATGTTATTGTATTGTTAATAATTAATCTTGGGTATAGAAAAGTTTTTGACATAAATATTTATTTATTTTTTCCTTAATAATGAATTCAACGCACAAAAATCATGGGGCCTCGGGGAGAAAACGATGCAAAACTTAGCGAGGAAGGAAAGGAGAGGAGGGAGGGCAGGGAGACTACTTGATGGCAATTTTAATTAGAAAGTGTGAGAAAGAAGGCAAAGGGAAGTCCAAATTAGAAATAACTTCTCGTATATCCTTTTTGAATCTGTGATTATTGTATTTATGTCAACTTTTTCTTTTATTCTTCAATTACCATAATGGCAAACTCGTTTAACAGGAAAGTCAAATATTTTATATTTCTGCTACATTTAATTTAACCCGACAAAAAACCCTAGTGGAAAACAAAAGAAAAAGTTTCGTGATATTCTTAAAATTATAAATAAACTTAATAGATTTCAACTTTTTCCAATGTATGAGTTCAAATTCACACCAAAAAAATGGAAAGTGAATGAGGTGTTTTATTACCTAACCATTGATGGTTTCTAGTAAGTATTGAAAATTTTCTCTAATCAAGCATATTAAATAGAGAAATAATATTATTTTTATAAATTATTTATATAAATTTATCTATGTAAACTAACTTTAAATGAAATATTAGTCTATTAAATACAAATTATGCAATGACTTATTTGTGAGAATATTTATTTACACTTTAATGTTAATTTCTTGGATGTATCAACAAATTGAAAGAAATTATATTCTTCACACTCTCAAATCAATGCTCTGCTTTTAATATAACGTTTTATTATTCTTTGTAATAGTTAAATAGTTATTTTTTCCAATAGTTAAAGAAATATTTTTTCCATAAATATCTAAATACTAACTTTTTCTTGTTTTGGGGAATTTTTTATTCGACTTATTTATTTATTGTTATTTTTTTGAAGTGTAGATTGACAGTGGTCACTAGTTAAAAATTTGTATCTTGCAACCTCGTTTACACATTTACGTTTTCATGATATTTTTAAGCTAAAAATTTAATTTGTAACGTGATAGGGAACTGAACCTTTAATTTATGATATATTATAAAAGAATTCCTATAATTTATCTTATAACTTTCATTCAAATATCGCATCTAATAGTGTTGAAGGACCCATTTGTCTTCAAACTCAATCTAGAAAAATGTAGAAAATAGTGAAGCTTGGGAGCTTTTTGAGTTCAATTTAACTAATTCTATTTGTTAAACTTATCATCTCTTTAAAAAGTGGAAGTGTAATATCAGAAACTTTTTCTTGTTCTTGTTTATTTTATATCTTATACATGTGTTACAGATTTGCAGTAGAGTTTAAAGAAGTGAATTGAGTGTTACTTGTAGGAAGATATAATGTGAAGTGAGATAAGGGGGTCAGCAAGGGACAGTGAAATGGATTACTTAAAGTATTAAAAGAGACATAAAAGAGAAGTGGGTCACTCACGTAGGAAGAGTTAACAAGGTAAGAGATAAAACGGCAAGAGAGAGAAATTTTACTCTTTGATGTGTTCGTTTATGAATCCGTTATTTTTGTTTTCAATTGAATTTAGGAATATGTGGTTGATTTTGAATTATTTTGAATTTTGAAAAGGATATGTGGTTGAGATTGAATATAAATTGTATTGAAAAATGGGCAGCATAGAAAATAGGATTTGGATTCATAAACGAACATCATGCACGATTACACGGAGTGGGGGGTTCTATTTATAGTCAATATGCAACCGCTTATTGCCACCCCATTTACCAATCACAACTTACCAATTTAATATCCAATCAAACCTTGCCTAGAAGAAAACGAATCAGATTTAAACATTTGTTATTAATCTATTAAATGATGGACACCTCATTTACTTCATGTGGTGGTAATCCATCAGATATTTACAACACTCCCCCCTTGGATTCCACCACTTAAAATAATTGTATTTAACTTTACTAAGAAAAAACCCAATGGGATAAAAACCAAAATAAAGAAATACAATTATACAATAAATTATGAAGTGGTGTTGGACGTGTTTCTACTGCCTCATTAAAAACCTTGCCGGGAAAACCCAGTGGGATAAAACCTGGTCGAAGGAAAAAAGAGTACAATGCACATGTGTCCACAATGCTCCCCCTGATCATGGCAGAAGACCTCTCGTCAACCTGATTGCTTGTTGGGCCGTTGCATACCGATTTTATATACTAGCTTCTCGAATGTTGATGTCGGTAAAGTCTTAGTGAACAAATCTGCAAGATTGTCATTGGTATTTATCTGCTTCACATCAATCTTTTGATAGTCTTGAAGTTCATGTGTGTAGAAGAACTTCGGTGAAATATGCTTTATTCTATCTTCTTTGATATATCCTCCTCGGACTTGAGCAATATAGGCTGCATTATCTTCATATATGATTGTCGGAAGATTTATAGTAAGAGATAACTTGCATGAATTCTGGATGTGTTGAATAACAGAACGTAACCATATACATTCTCGATTGTCCTCTGCAATGTAAGTATTTCAGAGTGGTTAGAAGAAGTAGTAGCCAAACTCTGTTTAGTAGATCGCCATGAAATTGCGGTCCCATTATAAGTGAAAACATATCCAGTTTGTGATCGAGCTTTATGGGGATCAGATAAATAGCCGGCATCAGCATATCCGACCAAGCCAGGATTTTCAGAAGGCTCATATGAAAAAAATAATCCCAGATTAATAGTTCCTTGAAGATAACGAAAAATATGTTTGATCCCGTTCCAATGTCGTCTAGTGGGTGCGAAACTAAACTTTACTAACAATTTAACTGCAAATGCAATATCAGGTGTAGTACATTGCACCAAATACATTAATACACCTATAGCGTTCAAATATGGTACTTCAGGACCAAGAAACTGTTCATCATCATCTTTAGGATGGAATGGATTCTTTTTTAAGATCAAGAGATCTAACAACCATTGGGGTACTCAATGGATGAGCCTTATCCATGTTGAACCATTTCAAAAGTTTTTCTGTATATGCTGATTGGTAAACAAGTATGCCATCAGAGTTATACTCGATCTGCAGGCCGAGACAGTATTTAGTTTTCCCCAAATCTTTCATTTCAAATTCTCTTTTCAAATATTCAATAGCATTTTGGATTTCTTCAAGGGTTTCAATTAAATTCATGTCATCGACATATACTACTATAATAACAAAACCAGATTCTGACTACTTTATAAACACACAAGGGCATATGAGATCATTAATGTACCCTTCTTTAATCAAGTATTCACTAAGGTGATTGTACCACATCCTCCCTAATTGTTTCAATCCATATAAGAACCTCTGCAACTTAAGTGAATACATACTCCTTGGTTGTGTTTTAATTGCTTCTGCCAGTTTAAATCCTTCAGGGAGTTTCATATATATATATATATATATATATATATATCAGAATCTAATTGACCATACAAGTAAGCAGTTACCACATCCATAAGGCGCATGTGAAGTTTTTCGAGACTGTCAAACTGATCAAATATCTAAAAGTGATAACATCCATTACTGGAGCATAAGTTTCATCAAAATCAATACTCGGTCTCTAAGAAAAACCTTGAGCTACAAATCGGGCTTTATAACTGACAATCTCATTATTCTCATTTCGTTTTCTAGTAAATATCCATTTATATCCAATGGGTTTGACATCTTTAGGTGTTTGGACTACAGGTCCAAAGACTTCACGTTTGGTCAAAGAAGATAATTCTGCTTGAATTGCTTCTTTCCATTTAGGCCAATCATGCCTTTGTCTACATTCATCCACTGTGTGTGTGGCTACTGCAAATGAAAATACATCGTCAATGACAATTTCATCATGTTTTCACATTTCTCTAGTATAAGCATAATTAGTAGAAATTTTCTCATTTTTAAATTCAGGTGTTACTTCAGGGACATGCATTTCATTAACAACTTGTGCCTCTTCAGCAGCAGGTGTCTCCTTAGGAACATTTGTCGTTTCAGGAGACAAATTAGAAAATGTGAATTCTTTAGCTTGATTATTATTTCCATCAGGACTGTTATTAATCAATTTTCTTTTTCGAGGGATAGTGTCTTTTGAACCAAGGGGTCTGCCACGCTTCTGGCATGCAACAATTTAATTATTCATCGTTGCTTGAGGGGTTTACTCAACAGGAATCTCAATTCGAGCCGGTGTATTAGCAGCATGTATATATAACTTCATTTTTTAGCTGTATCAGTAAAGGCATTCTGCATCTGATTAGCGATATTCTAAAAATGTAACATCCTTTGCACTTCATTTTCACATTGAGGTGTGCGAGGATCAAGATGAGACAATGTTTCTGCGTTCCAAGAAAGTTCTAGATTTCTTTCAGAACGCACATGCCCAACTTCAGGAGGCATTTTTTGTTTCCCTAAAGGTGGAAAAACTGTCTCATCAAAATGACAATCTGCAAATCGTGCAGTAAAAATATAATCCGTCATGGGTTCCAAATATCTGATAATAGATGGAGAATTGTAACCCACATAAATCCCTAATCGGCTTTGAGGTCCCATTTTTGTCCGCTTCGGGGGAGCAATGGGGACTTGTACGGCACAATCAAAAGTTCTTAGATGGGATATATTAGGTTGTTGGCCAAGTACAAGTTGTATTGGTGAATATTCATGATAAGCAGTGGGCCTTAATCAGATTAATGATGCGGTATGTAAAATAGCATGGCGCCAAGCAGAGGTTGGCAACTGCGTTATCAACAACAAAGTTCGTGCAATTATCTGAAGTCGCTTTATAAGTGACTCTGCCAAACCATTTTGGGTATAGACATATGGGACAGGGTGCTCAATATTAATTCCAACGGACATACAATAATCATCAAAAACTTTTGATGTAAACTCACCAGCATTATCCAAACGTGTGGTCCTAATAGGATAATCTGGAAAATGTGTCACATAATTTTATAATTTGAGCAAGTAGTTTTGCAAATGCAATATTTCTAGTTGATAACAAACATACATGAGACCACTGTGCAAAAGCATCAATTAGGATCATAAAATAACACAAAGGTCCACTCGGTGGATGAATAGGTCCATATATATATCCCCTTGAATTCTTTGTAAAAATGATGGGGATTCTTGACCAATCTTAGAGAGAAATGGTCTAACAATCAATTTTCCTTACGAGCAAGCGGTACAAGTAGTTTCATTGGATAGAAGGATTTTCTGATTCTTTAGTGGGTGTACATTTGTATTCTCAACAATTCTACGCATCATTGATGATCCTGGGTGACCAAGGCATTATTAATATTCAACTTAGTACCTTTTGTCAACATTATTGTGGCTCTTTCAGAACCCTCAATCAAGTTTACGGACCCTGATATAGTGTTGACCTTTACTTCCAGAAAGGTTAAATTTAGGAAATATTTTTTATCTTTAAGAATGGATTGGTTTGTTATCTTGAAAAAAACTTAGATTATTTGGGCTAGAACTCTTTATGTCTATATTCTTTCACTCTGTTGGATGTTTCATATGAATTGCTTGATTTAGGTTGGTGAGGGTTTATAGTTTTTTTGGGGTGAATTTTGAGAATAGTAGCTATTGCTGCTATATGTAGATGGTTATCATCTTTTAATGGTTTGGTGTATCTCTAGTAGGGTTGGTAATGGGGTGGAGCGGGTCCAGGGTGGCAGGTACCCATCCTCGCCCCGTTGAACTTTATTTTGCCTCGTTGCCACGCTTCACTCCGTTCAATTTAAATTTTATTAAATTATTTAATTTAAAATATAAATACATTTATAACCAATTTAAAAACTATAAAAAAATTATATTCAATCTGCTTCATTCCAAAAAAAAATTGCGTACATCTATAAATTTTAAAAATAGCAATAAATATAATATATACTTAACCTAAAATAAAATACATACGCATATGATATATATCATGAAGGTTTCATAATCAAATCTAATTATCAAAAAATCATTAAAACTTAAAAGAAGTAAAGTTAATTTATATTAGATAAAAAAATTCATTACTCATAAAGTTTATGTAAGTTTTCATTGTATTAGTATCGTACAAGCTAAATGATGATTGTACTTAAACTCAAAAGAAATAAAGTTAATTTATATTAGATTAAAAATCCATTACTCATAAGGTTTATATAAGTTTTCATTTATATTGACATTGTCAAAGTTCAATGGTAATTGTAGAAATTATTTATATCATCTAAAGAAAAAATAATCATCACTAATTATCATTTGACTTTATCAGTAATAATTTTTTATAATGTATTAACAATAATGTTAAAAGTGTAATATTGCCTATAAGCTAGTTAATTGATAATTTTTTAAATAATTAATAATAAAATTAAATAATTTTACAATAGCATGTTGATTTAATTTCAATTTAATAACAATAATGTGATTGGCATGTACCAATTAATTAACATTATATATATATATATATATATATATATATATATATATATTAGCATATACCCATTAATTAACATTATATATATATGAAACATCAATAATTTCATTAATTAATTTTAATTACGATAAATCATATGTTTAAGGTTACAAGATTATTTTTACTATATTTCTATTTGCATATTTAGAAAATAATATATTGATTATATTAGAGGTATACATTTTGTAAACAATCTTGTTAATATTACAATAATTTAATTAATACTTGATAATCTATCAAGATCGTATATATTATACAAATTTAATTACTATAAAATACAAATATTTTATATTTGCCATTATAACTTGACTAAATTAATGTTAATATACTAAAAGATTCATAATTATTAGTTAAAGTGTGACTTTTGTCAAAGTTTTTGTATTATTTGTCAAATTATAAAGAATTAACATAGAGAAGTTTAACAAATGTAACCTTAAAAATTAACAAGTAGTCCCAACATTTTAAAATTTTGTAAAGATGCCCTTATATATTACGGGACAGGGCTGGGTAGGGCATGGCAGGGCAACGAGTACAAGGGACTGGACCCGGACCTAGACTGGCCTCAATATGGGCAATATAATTTTGCCCCAAACCCGCCTCTAACCAGCTTTGGAGCGGATTGCTGGGTGCAACAGGACCCCGGACCCAACCGGTCAAATTGTCATCCTTAATCTCCAGGGAAAGGAAACCTAACTTCACCCGACCTAACCTGCCCCTAATTGATCATGGTTAGTTAATATCAGTTTTACATATTTCATAAGGTGTAGACGGGTGGCTTAAAAAATACCTGAGGGGTCTCATGTCGGTTCGGGTAAAGGCAAACCTGACCCAATCCAACTCATGTACAACCCTATGCGGGCTAGAGTATGGCAAATGGTATTAGAGCCTATCCCAACCAGAAGTGTAGGTCCAACGTTGCAGGTCACCCTAGGGATGTAAGTTTAATCAAGTAAGGACGTTTGATTCCTTAAAATGGGTGAATGTAACATCCCACATTACCTGGAAAGAATATGTAAAGAAAGGTTAAATACTTGTGCGCTTCTACTATTGTAGGCCTTCTGGGTTGCAAAATTTTTTATATAAATATATATAGGGGAAGGATTAGCAACCCCTCTAAAGTACACATTTTTTTTATCAATTTATATCCTTTAGATTTATATAGATTAATGATTAAGATTTTATTAAATGGCAAGTAAATGTTAAAGCAATAATTAAATGCACATAGAGTGAATAACAATTAAGGTAGGCAACTAATGATATTTTTCTCATTTTCTTCCTCTTACCTTTACATCCTCTCTCTCTCTCTCTCTCTCTCTTGTAATTTAGGTATAATTTAAATTATTCCTTAAACATTTTAAAATAAAATAATCAATAGAAATATTACTTAATTAATTACGTAAAAATACATTAATTACTCAAACAACAATATATAATAAATTGATATTGTAGCAAGACCTATGATATTGATGCTTCAACCATTCAAAACCACAAAAGGAGAACTTAAAAGAAAATAAAAGATTTATCTCGATAAATCATTAAGAAGTTTGAAAGATATTTCAAACTCAAGTTATAATCAAAGTTGGACTTACATTTATATTGTCCGATGTTTTAATTTTATAACCTATTCAATTTATGTTAAGTGTTGGTGTTAACGTAAAACATGTGACATGCACATGTTCAAATTTTGGTTAACTTGTGATAAAAGTAAGAAAAATATTTTTGATTCCTATTTTACTGTTTCTAGATAATTATTATAGGAAGTATTTTGATTCACAATAAATATCTCTCTTGATCAGGATAATATTTCTTTTATCCTAATCCAAATAGAAAAATAGTTAATATATCCTTATTGCTTTAGGAGATTAACTATAAAACATTTCCTATTTTGTTTTATCCTAATCCTAATGTGATCTTGATTGAGATCCTTACAGGACTTTTAGGAAGATTGCATCAAGACCTCTCAATATATATTGATGTATGAAAAAGTTGGAAGCAGGTTTTGAAAAGAGAGAGTCTTTTGCGCAAGAGAGGTTCTTGATTATTGATCACGACATTCCATGACTTCGTAAGAGACAAGCTTCAACGCCAAAGGAATGTCTTTATATCTTTGATTCATTGAGTCTTTGTTTTCATGTATGAGAGTTAAAATCGTGCATGAATTGTTGATTAAGTTTGAGTGAGTTAGTAGACACTTAGGGAAACTTGAGGGTTGAGTGTTTATGTAATTCAGTACCAGACATCGGGTATTATGTATAACTTAACAGTGTTTTGTTAAGTTATCTGTGACAGAAAATGAGTAGTGTTACTAGTGTTTAAGATCTTTGCGAAGATTTTGTTTGTCAAAGATTAGGCTTGTGTGTGAGATTGAGTCAGCACTGTAAAAGGTCTTAAAGATTGTACAAACAAGAGCATAGTAAATTGTAGCTCGATAGCTATCTGTGGATGTAGGTTTTTATAAACGAACCACGTAAAAATCCTCATGTGTTGATTTACATTACAGTTGACTGTGTTGTTATTTGTAACTGCATACCTCCAGAACTTTTAATTGGTATTAGAGCAGGTTCATTGATAGACAAGTGAAGAAAACGATCAAGTTGATCTGGAAGGATAGAGTTTATTCGCAATGGAGGATCTGGAACGCAACCACCTATTCTCGATGGTAGTAATTACCCATATTAGAAGGTAAGAATGATGATGTATATCAAGTCTCTTGATAATAGGGCATGGACGAGTGTACTTAAGGGATAGACACCGCCAACAAAGCTGAATGCCTTCGGTAATGCTGAACCAAAGCCAGAGGACGAATGGTCTAATGAAGAATACCGACGATCTAGTTGGAACTCCAAGGCTCTTAATGCAATCTTTGCTGCAGTAGACTTAAACAACTTCGGAGAGATTTCTAGATGCAATGTAGCCAAAGAAGCATAGGATATACTTGAGGTAAAACATGAAGGTACTGCATCTGTTAAAAGATCTAAACTAATGAGATTGAATTCTCAATTTGAAAATCTGACGATGCATGAGGATGAATCAATTTTTGATTTTTACTCTAAGATATGTCACATTACAAACTCAGCATACATGCTTGGCAAAAATTTTACTGATGCAGAAGTTGTTAGTAAAATAATTAGGTCTATCCCAGAAAAATTTCAACCTAAAATTTCAGCTCTTGAAGAAGTTAAAAACACTGATGAAATAAGAGTTGATAAACTGATTGGCATTCTTCAAAACTTTGAAATAAATCAAAGTACTTAGAAACAAAAAGGTAAAAGCATTGTATTTAATGTGAAAGCTGAAAAATCTGAAGATGAATGTAGTGATGAGCTTGATGAAAATGATTCTAAACAAATTGCTTTTCTAACAAAAATTTATGTCAAGTTTATAAAAAGAAATTTCAGGAAAAAGAATCAACGAAAGTCATCAAACTCAAGTGAAGAAAAGTTCAAAAAATTCAGCAAGGAGAATGATAAAAAGAAAGCTAAACAACCTGAAAAGAAAGGGCAGATTCAGTGTTGTGAATGTTCTGGTTATGGGCATATTCAATTTGAATGTGCTAATCTCAAGAAGAAAAACAAAGGGCTGACAGCAACATGGAGTGATGAATCAGAATCGGAGTCAGAAGACCAAGATTGTATGAGTAATTTTGTTGCATTTACAGCATCTGCAGCAGATAAAGGAAAGACTGTTATATCAAACATAATAGAAGACTGTCAAGATAGTGTTCATCATTCAGATGAAGAAGATGGACCAAAATATTATGAAGAGTTGCAAGAAACTTACAATGCACTCTATGGTGAATGGCTGAGCCAGAAAGAAGAAATCAACACCTTGAAGTGGGAGATTGAAGTTTTGAAATGTGAAAAAGCTTTTGCTGAAAATCACATCACTGAACTTGAGACTGTTTTGACAGACAAAACAGCATATATTGAGAAAATCACAATAGAACTTGCTGATAGCAAGAGGTGTGTTAATCAGCTCAAAATTGGAGCAGTCAAACTTGATCAAGTTTTGAACCTCGGAAGAGACAACTCCAACAAACATGGATTGGGATACACAGAAGGAAATGTTGCATCTTCATCCAAAATAGTCTTTGTGAAAGCTTTAACATCAAGTAAGAGTTTTGAACCTAACTCTTTAAAGTCAAGTCCTAATTCCAAGAGCAGTAAAACATATGTTTCTCCACTGAGTTCTTTCAGATCCAGCCCTGAAAAGGTAAGGAAATTCATTCCTATTTGTTATTTTTATGGAAAAAATGGACATATTAGGCCTAGATGCTTTAAATTATTGAATCTTTTACATAAAAGATCAAAACAACTTAAACTGTTACCAAAATCGCAACAGCAGTGGGTTAAGAAAGACAAAATAGTATGTCATGTTGCCTTTACTGCACTTAATCATGCATTTAATGATTTGTGGTATTTTGACAACAGTTGTTCCAAGCACATGACTGGAAATAAATTGTTTCTAACAGATTTTAAAGCATGCAGGGATGGAAATGTCACCTTTGGAGATGGAGCAACAAGTAAGATCATTGGTAAAGGCACTTTGAATGTCAAAGGCATACCTAATTTTAAAAATGTCCTTCTAGTGGAAGACTTAAAAGGTAATCTTATTAGCATTAGTCAGATTTATGATGAAAAATATACTGTTAACTTCATACAAAACAAATGCATGGTCTTAGATAATTTTGGTGAATGCATTCTAGAAGGTAATAGATCTTTAGATAATTGTTATCTAGTAGAAATTGCATTTCATGCTAGGATTTCGGATTTAGAATTGTGGCATCAAAAATTAGGACACTTAAATTACAAAGACTTGGTTAAATTAACTAAGTTAGGTGCTGTAAGAGGAGTTCCTAAACTTGATGATAAAATTGATAAAATTTATGGACCATGTCAAATGGGAAAACAAATCAGATGTTCACACAAATCAAATCCACATCTTAGCACTTCTAAGATACTTGATTTGCTTCACATGGATCTTATGGGTCCTATACAAATTGAAAGCATTACAGGTAAGAGATATATATTTGTTTGTGTGGATGATTTTTCTAGATATACTTGGGTTGATTTCATTGAAGAAAAATCTGACACTTTTGATGCTTTCAGGAACCTTTGTGTTAAGCTTGAAAATGAGCAAAATAGGAATATTCGAAGAATTGTGAGAATAAGAAGTGATCATGGCAAGGAGTTTGAAAATTTTAGCTATGCTAATTTTTGTAAATATCATGGAATTGATCATGAATTTTCAGCTCCTAAAACCCCTGAACAGAATGGCATTGTGGAGAGGAAGAATAGAACTCTTCAAGAGATGGCAAGAGTGATGCTCAATAGCAAGAAGTTGACAAAAAGACTATGGGCTGAAGCAACAAGCACTGCTTGTTATATTTCAAATAGAGTTTTTCTTAGACCTAGTATTAACCAGACACCTTATGAAATTTTGAAAGGAAGAAAACCTAATTTGAAATATTTTCATGTCTTTGGTTGCAGGTGTTACATCTTAAACGACAGAGAACTGTTAGGAAAATTGGATCCAAGGAGTGATGAATGAGTCTTTGTGGGATATGCACAAAACAGCAAAGCTGTTCGAGTTTACAATATGAGAACTGAGGCAGTCATGGAATCTGTAAATGTAGTATTTGATGACCTTGATGATTATGCAAAATACTCACAAGAGGAAAACATAACCAACTTCACAGAAGATGTAAAAAAATCAGATCCAAAAAGCAATAAAAAGAAAGATGCTGTTATGAAGAAGGAAATAGCTACTGTTACGCCAGACGTAACAGTAACATCTGACAACTCATATTTGAACAAAAATTCAATTCAGAATGATGATGATAGAAAAGATCCACCCACATGAATTCAAAAGGCACATCCAATAAGTTCTATCATTGGAACACCGGATGGCATGATGAAGACTCGGAGCAAGGTAAGAAATCAGGTAAGGTTTGCATGCTATGTTTCTTTAGTTGAGCTAAAAAATATGAAAGAAGCCTTAAAGGAAGAAGTGTGGATTCAAGCAATGCAAGATGAATTTAATCAGTTT
Source organism: Boswellia sacra (assembly GCA_013180625.2). Taxonomy (NCBI): domain Eukaryota; kingdom Viridiplantae; phylum Streptophyta; class Magnoliopsida; order Sapindales; family Burseraceae; genus Boswellia; species Boswellia sacra. Next base: position 551,964 of record SNVD02012817.1, read on the forward strand.
AAAAGAAATGAAGTGTGGGAATTAGTTCCTAGGCCAAGTGGTACAAATGTCATTGGAACTAAATGAATTTTCAAAAATAAAACTGATGAAAGTGGACAAGTAGTTAGAAATAAGGCTAAGCTAGTTGCACAAGGTTACACACAAGTTGAAGGCATAGACTTTGATGAAACCTTTGCACTAGTAGCTAGACTAGAGTCAATCAAATTACTACTTGTAATTGCTTGTTTGCTTGATTTTAAGTTGTACCAAATGGATGTTAAAACTGCATTTTTAAATGGCTATCTCAATGAAGAAGCTTTTGTTAAACAGCATAAAGGATTTGAAGATCCTAAACATCCAGATTTTGTGTACAAATTGCACAAAGCTTTGTATGGTTTGAAACAAGCTCCTAGAGCTTGGTATGAAAGGTTAACTAATTTTTTAATCAACAGAGGTTATAAAAGAGGCAGCAATGATAAGACTTTGTTTATCAAACATGCATAAAACTATTTTATTGTTGCCCAAATATATGTTAATGACATTGTTTTTAGATCAACTAACAAAAGCAAAATTAATGAGTTTGTTAAGTTGATGCAAGAAGAGTTTGAGATGAGTATGGTAAGAGAATTAAGCTTCTTTCTTGGATTGTAGGTTAAGAAAATAAATGATGAGATATTCATATCTCAATCAAAATATGCCAAAAATCTAGTAAAGAAATTTGGGCTTGAGAATGCAAAACCAATAAAAACTCTTATCAGTACTAATATGAAACTTTCAAAAGATAATGCATGGAAAGAAGTAGACTAGATTTGAGCTTTAGTGTAGGACTTTGTGCAAGGTTTCAAGCAAATCCTAAAGAATCACATCTTGCAGCAACAAAGAGAATCATCAGGTATGTTCATGGAGCATGTGATTATGGGATATGGTTTTTTAAAGATACAAATGATTATCTTGCAGGTTTTAGTGATGCTGATTGGGCAGGAAATGCAGATGATAGAAAAAGCACTTCAAAAGGTTGTTTTTATCTTCGTACTAACTTGGTTTCATGGCACAGCAAGAAGCAAAATTCAATTTCTTTATCTACAGCTGAAGCCTAATACATAGCAGTAGGGAGTTGTTGTACACAACTATTGTGGATGAAGCAAATGTTGAGTGATTATGGTATTGAACAGAAGCCTATTACTGTGTTTTGTGATAATACTAGTGCTATAAATATTTTCAAAAATTCTGTTCAGCATTCTAGAACAAAACACATTGATATTAGATACCATTTTATAAGGGAACTAGTAGAATCTAAGGTGATACATATTGAGCACATCTCCACAGATAAACAATTGGCTGACTTGTTCACTAAGGCATTGGACACAACAAGGTTTGAAAATCTAAGAAAAGCCTTATGTATCTGTCAGTTATACGAATGAACACAGTATTATGTTATGTTATTCATATCTATAGTATCATAAGTTTCCTTCTAAATTAGCATGTTTTGAGTTGTGATATAAAAATTGTGTGAATAATTAAATGCTGGTTTAATAATGAAAATACAGAGAGGACTACCAGTATATGATATGTGAAAATCATCCATTAAGAGTAACCTCATTGTATCTAAGAAATATGGTGAGGTCACCCACTCAAAAGGAAAATGGCTACCTCTATACATGTGTGAAAGCTGCTGTATTATTTAGCAAATTTATATTGATACTAACTTTTGTGTGTGTAAGAAGCATACTCAAGTTGTTCATTCAATATATTCAAAATAACCTTGAATATGTGAATCACTCAAACCCAAAAATATGCTTTTTAGAATGAGAATTATGATAATTCAGATATTACTGTTATGATATGAATAACTGTGTTCTGTTATGTTTTTCATAACAATGTCCTATGTGCTTATCCAAAAAATTAAGTCACTTATGTGTCCATGTGTCAAATTTTTGCCATTTCAGCATCGTTGAATTAAGAGGAAGAAGTATCAATGGCGGGAATCCTTTTTCTATCAGTATTCCTTATTTGAATTTAATTCAAATTTGAATTGAAGTGTTTTGAAGGGAGTTATTAAATAGTTTTTTGGAAAGGAAAGTCATTAATTAATTCTTTGTTGAAAATCAAAATTTCCCAAAAATTGGCCTAGTATATATAACAAATATTTTGTGGGCTTCTCCTGTTCATGTAATCCCTCTTCCACAGTTGCTTCCCTGTCTCACATCTCTCTGTTTCTGTTCTGAAAAATTTTTGTAGAAACCCTAGCTATGGCAACTTCAAACTCGACAGACAGTGCTTTTTCTTCAAACGGCTCCAGTCATGACAATAGTAACAGCAGCCAGTCACCTCCTACGCAACATAAACAGGTAACAAAAGCAGTCGATCCAGCCATGAGTGAGGACGGACAAATACCAGTGAAGAAGATCAAGGAGAAGATCAAACCAAATTACAACAAATTTCTCACGGCTGCAATCAAACAAAAATTTAACAAGATTACTTCACAAAAGAAGCTTCAGTTGGAAAGGCCTGTGAAACTCTCAGACTTCAACTCTTATGGTATCAGTGAGATGATTGAGTCCAATTATTGGACTCGAACGGTATCAAATTTTCTTCCTCCTGTTAAAACTTTGATTCAGGAATTCTATGCTAACATTTCAAGCACCATTGATGATCCTAAGAGTATTCATTATCATAAAGTCTACTGTCGAGGGAAGTTTGTCAAATTCTCCCCCAATGTCAGAAACTCTTTTATGAACATTCCAATAGGGAGCATGCATTCTCCAGATAAGGAGTATAACATGGCCGAAATAGTCAAGGAAGTCACTGGTCGAACAGATATCGAATGGAAACCAAGAGATGGTTTTGACCAGAAATATCTTAGGAAGAAATACCGAGTGTTACACAAAATTACCTAATTTAATTGGTTTTCTTCTTCCTATCAAAATCAGGTTCGGGAAGATAGAATGAAACTCCTCTTTTGTTTAGGAACTAATAGGCCAGTAAATTTTGGACTGTTAGCATATAGAACAATTGCTCAAATTGGTTCCTATCACTCGGATTACTACCTGCTTGTGTTCCCCTGTTTAATACAAGGCATTCTTGCTCAGAAAAACATTCCTGTGAGCTCTAGTGAACAAACTGAAGTTCTGTCTAAGTCCATTACCAAGGGATTCCTTCAACGATTGCATGATCAAACTGATATGCCTACACCTGAACCTAAACCTACAAGAGTCAGGAAAAATCAATTGAAATTTGTTGAAGAAAAACTTGAATTGATTAATTCTGCTTTGACAGATATTTGCAGGAACTAAAAGACATCAAACATAAGCAATCTGTGTTGGAAGCCCAGTTTCTCGAACAATCTCAGTCCACAGCACCACACTCTATGGCACCTGAACTTGAACCAGTGATTCTAGAAACACCAGCTATTGATATTCCAGAAGCCACTAAACCACAACCTGAGAAAATAGCTCCAAGTCCATCAAGTTCAGCTGCACAGCCTGCTGTTAAGAAAGACAAAACATCAGCACAGAAGCCAAAAGAAAAATCAAACAAGGCTTCTGTCAAGGGAAATATCCGAAAGGGAAAGAAGAAACTGAAAATGGTGAAGAAATCATCTGATCAGAAAAAGCAAAAATCAGAAAAAATCAGCTCCCACTTTGCAAGATGAATCTGATTCAGATAAACCAACAAAAACAGATTCCAGAATGAAACAGCCTTCACCACTTGCTAAGAAAGAACCCCTGGATGTTCCTGAACCAGCAGCAACTGAAAAAGAATCTCATCCACCATCACCCCCTCTTCCAACACTTGAGTCACCAGTTCCATCTTCCCAACCGCTTGCTCAAACCACTGAAACAAGTGAAGAGAGAATCGAAAGGGAGATACGCAGAGTAGTTGCTGAAGTTACTACCACTTCCTCGGATATAACTGAAGTTCCTTCAGCTCCAGCTCCTTCTACACCAACAGCACCAGTTGCAACTCCCACAGAACAAGATCCATCTGATCAGCCAACCTCTACCCCTAAGTGTCGGTTTAAACATGTAGCTCGCAAATCTGTCAAACGCCCTGGCAGCTTTATCTCACCACCTGTCTGAAAGTCTCCCAGACTTGGTTAGATTTTGGCCATTTGTGCTGAAATCAAGGGGGAGAAGATCAAATCAAGGGGGAGGAGATCAGGGGAGGAGATCAAGGGGGAGAATTTAACTTGGCTGGCTTTCTATGACTTTATATTTGCTATGAACTCTGAACTACTTATTTTTATTATGTCTGTTCTGAAATGCTTTAATTTACTGTCATTTTTTTTCTTATTCTCTCTGCTTACTAATTTTGTTTTTGTGTTACTTGTTTCTCAAAAGCAATAAGTAAGAAGTGAGGGGGAGAATGACTTATCTTTTATATGTTGTGTGCACTTGAATGGTTTGCTTCATTGTGATAATCTGCATTAATAAATTAACTGAATGTTGTAGATGATTTTGCGTGCAGCTATGTTTATGTACTAGTGAAACTTCACTTAGTACTCTGTTCAATCATATCTCTTGTGACAGTGTGCTGTTATGTGAGTTACAACAGTTTTTCTGATTATTTCTTTGAATGAGATATTTGTTGGTCTTATGATTCATGATACTTTTCAGTGATACATAACTGATCATGTGTTGTTCTTAGAAACAGTTAAAGTGCTTTCATCACAAATTGCCAAAAAGGAGGAGATTGTTGGTGTTAACGTAAAACATGTGACATGCATATGTTCAAATTTTGGTTAACTTGTGATAAAAGTAAGAAAAATATTTTTGATTCCTATTTTACTGTTTCTAGATAATTATTATAGGAAGTATTTTGATTCACAATAAATATCTCTCTTGATCAGGATAATATTTCTTCTATCCTAATCCAAATAGGAAGATAGTATCCTTATTGCTTTAGGAGATTAACTATAAAACATTTCCTATTTTGTTTTATCCTAATCCTAATGTGATCTTGATTGAGATCCTTACAGGACTTTTAGGAAAATTGTATCAAAACCTCTCAATATATATTGATGTATGAAAAAGTCGGAAGCAGGTTTTGAAAAGAGAGAGTCTTTTGCGCAAGAGAGGTTCTTGATTATTGATCACGACATTGCATGACTTCGTAAGAGACAAGCTTCAACGCAAAAGGAATGTCTTTATATCTTTGATTCATTGAGTCTTTGTTTTCATATATGAGAGTTAAAATCGTCCATGAATTATTGATTAAGTCTGAGTGAGTTAGTAGACACTTAGGGAAACTTGAGGGTTGAGTGTTTATGTAATTCAGTACCAGACATCGAGTATTATGTATAACTTAACAGTGTTCTGTTAAGTTATCTGTGACAGAGAGTGAGCAGTGTCACTAGTGTTTAAGATCTTTGCGAAGATTTTATTTGTCAAAGATTAGGTCTATGTGTGAGAGTGAGTCAGCACTGTAAAAAGTCCTAAAGATTGTACAAACAAGAGTATAGTGAATTACAGCTCGATAGCTGTCCGTGAACGTAGGTTTTTATAACCGAACCACGTAAAAATCCTCCTGTGTTGATTTACATTACAGTTGACTGTGTTGTTATTTGTAACTGCATACCTCCAGAACTTTCATTAAGTTTTAAACGTGTGAGGTTTTTAATACATAGATGATAATGACGATAATAATAATAATAATTAGAAAAAAAAGAATAATAAATACACATTGACCTTTGCAAACGAATGAAAGAAGATTACACATCATCTCTTTGAAAAGTTGAAGGAAAAACTTTTCCTTCTTCTTGTTTATGATTTATATATAGTTTGCTTTCATCAAGTTTCAAGTTCTCGATTCAAAGGAGAAAAAAACCCCGATACCCACCAAAAAGAAATGAAAAGTTTGGGAGATCAACATACGTAGTATATCGTTTTAGATAATTTTGTATTTTTTTTATGGAGTTGAATTCAAAAAGTAAAAATCAAGATTATTTTTTTGGCCATTACTAAATAATCACTGTCTCCGAAAAAGAAAAAAAATAAGATAATTAACAATGTTATGTAGAGTAAAGAAGGGGGGAAATACATGACACCCCCAAGGTTTGAGCTAATTAACAATCTCACCCTTATAGTTTGAGAAATGACATTTAGCCTTTACTTTAACACTTTCATTAAAGAACACTTAACAATGTAAGGGTAGTAAAGTCTTTTTGCTGTTGAATATTAAATAAGAAAATCATATTACAGTTATCTCGTTCAAATTTGTGATCTCTTACCTAAAATTAACTTGTGAACCACCCTGGCAGTGTGACACTTAATAATATTGACTTGCAATAATTTTATTTAACATAACATTAAATACAAATCATGAAATTTATAATTAAAAATATAAGAAACATGTCATAGAGCTAGTCACTTTAAAATTAAGAATAAACAATGTGAATTAAATAGTAGTAAAATTGTTAATTTAAAAGTTAAAAATATGTTGACAATGATAATAAATAATTTAAAATTATAATAAATAGATGTATAATAAAAAATATAAGTTCATGATAATAAATAAATAATATAAAAATTGTTAATTTGAAATATATTGATGATGATAAATAATTAATTTAAATTATAATAAATAGATTTATAAATTATAACATATTTATCATTTATTAAAATATTATCTTTTATATTGATGATGATAAATAATTAATTTAAAATTATAAGAAATAGATTTATAAATTATAACATATTTATCATTTATTAAAATATTATCTTTTAAATTAACAATTTTTATAACATTTAGTTATCATCATTAACTTATATTTTTAATTATAAATCTATTTATTATAATTATAAATATTTATGTATCATCATCAATATATATTTAATATCATGATTTATATTCGATGTTATATTAAATAAAACTATTGCAACATGTTATCGAATGTCACATTGTCTGGGTGGTTCACAAGTTATTTTTAGTCCAAAGGTTACAAGTTCAAGCGATAAGTGCAATAGAATTTTTTTTGTTTAATATTTAATAGCAAAAAGACTTTGGTAACCTTACACCTTTAACGGAAGTGTTAAAATGGGGGTTAAATATTAATTTTCAAACAATAGGGCTGAGATTGTGATTCGTCCAAACCTTGGGGGTCACTTTGTTTCCCATTAAAGAAGTAGGTTAGTTCTTTCCAGTCGCAGGGGAGCATGCATTGGGCCATGCATTTACAAGACCAACCAAACCACTAATTTGATAAATAATCTGTAGCATCATCATCAGCTACTAACTGGACAATAGACAAAAGCTAGAGTTAAACCTATCATATAACTATTAAAGTTCAACCGGAAAGGAAGATCTTTTCAGCCGGTTGTATCTTCAACCATAAGTCTTTTGGCCTCATTCTCTCAATAATGTCTCAATAATATGCAAAGAACACTAGCTACATCAATCAACTTCCATATCTATCATGTATAGGTTTTCACTTTCACAGTAGCAAGCCAAATTAACTACTAAAGTTCAACTGAAAAGGAATATCTTTTCAGCCAGTTGTATCTTCAGCCATAACACTCTTTTGGCCTCATTCTCTCAACAATGTCTCAATAATATGCAAAGAACGCTAGCTACAACAATCTACTTCCATGGCTTATATACAGTACAAGAAGCCAGCCATTGATGTCTCCATTCACCAGCATTGACATCTCCTCTCCTATACTCCTAGCTTCCACCATTTTGTGTAATTCTTATATATATATATATATATATATATATATATATATTTGGAGGAAGTTAGATTTGTTTCAATATCAAAGATTAATATTGGATTGATATGGCATGAAATGTAATTGCTATTAGATTAAATATTAAATATCCTGCGGTCCTAATCTAACTTTTAATGAGGAGCCATTAAATGGATTATACGAGGACACTTTACAGTAGACACGTAATAATTTTGCCAAATTTTCATCATCAGCGACTGTTATACTCAGCTGGCAATTTGGCAGCTAGTTGGCAACCTGTTCAGGTGAGGTAAAAGGTTCTTAATATCGATTGACACAACCCAAGTCTTTTTGATCTGAGCTTACTTTTGACCCCCCAAAGCTAAACTACAAAAACGAGAGTCGATAACTGAAAACAAGAAACCAAAAGACTGAAGCATTTAGCTTCAACCCAGAACAATATTCTATTTTTTAGATAGAATTAATGGCTTCCTGCGCATCTCTTCATCTTCTTCTACTCTTCACCATTGTTCTTGCAAGATTGTCAGAATCAAAACCATTATTTTTCCCTGGAGCTTCTTATTACAAGTCTTCATTTAAACAAAGCAAGAGTTCTAAACCAGAGATTCCATACAAGACTCGTTACTTCCCTCAGGTGCTAGACCACTTTACTTTTCAGCCAAAGAGCTCAAAGATCTTCTACCAAAAGTACCTCATTAACAGCCATTACTGGCACAGAGGGGCACCTATCTTTGTTTACACTGGCAATGAAGGTGACATTGATTGGTTTGCTGCCAATACCGGTTTTTTGCTTGACATTGCTCCCAAGTTCAAGGCTCTCCTTGTTTTTATTGAGGTACTTCTTCAAAAACTACTAAAAAAAAAAAAGCACTTTTTGGTTGCTGTTTTACCAAAAGCCCTATTTGGGTTGTATGGGTTGTGACTAGCTTCTGTGTGATCCTTTTTTTACAGCATAGATTCTATGGGGAGTCAATGCCATTTGGGAATGATTCATACAAGTCATCAGAGACATTAGGGTACTTGAATTCACAGCAGGCGTTGGCTGATTATGCAGTTCTGATAAGGAGTTTGAAGCAGAATCTATCCACTGAAGCATCCCCAGTTGTGGTCTTTGGTGGTTCTTATGGAGGAAGTAAGTTCGGACATCTGTGATTAATTAGTTTTTTTTCCTTCTTCACTTTATCTTCAAACTTTGTTGCATATGAATTGATATGACAATAAACTTGAAGGTGGATTTTATTAAGAAAAAAAATGTTTAATTCAACTTAGTACTGCTAGAAGTAGTAACAGTTATGGTATCATGCTGTAGAGTCATTAATAGAGCAACTTCTAATGTACTTTGTTGTGCTGGTAGTTGTTGCTGTTGATTTAAAACCAATAGCTCAGGTCTTGTTATGTGTTGGTTTGTGTTTTATCTTCTCATAAATGAAATGTTCCCCACCCAGTGCTGGCAACCTGGTTTAGACTGAAATATCCACACATAGCCATTGGTGCTTTGGCATCTTCAGCCCCAATTTTGCAGTTTGATGACATTACTCCTTGGTCAAGCTTCTATGATGCTGTTTCCCAGGATTTCAAGGTCTATCTCTGTGTCTGAGTTGATTTTTTTTTTCTCAAGTTTTATGGAGTTTGTTCTTAAATTTCTTTCATGATTAATGTGGGTAGGATGCAAGCATGAATTGCTATGAAGTAATAAAGGGAAGTTGGGGAGAACTGGAAGAATTGTCAACACAAAAGGAAGGCTTGGCTGAACTAAGCAAAACTTTCAGAACATGCAAGTAAGTCTTGACGTTTATGCAAGAAAAAAAAAATTAGAGAATAATTACTGGAACATTTTCATTGAAATGTAAAATGAAAGTTTGTTATCCATTCACTGGTGATGAAAAGAACTTGTATATTTGCACAGTTAAGCCTTTTTTTGTGGGTTATCACCACAAAGGACTAGAATAATGAACCAAAGATTCCTAGCCCAAGTAATAATAATAATGGACCAAATAAGAGAGATCAAAAAAGCATGTTTGGAGGTAGGGCCCCAGTGACATTAAAGAAGATATGATCCTTGATAGAGCTAGATGCTGCAAAAGCATTGTTGTTAATGGGTCTACATCATGCTCTTAATTATGTGTTGAGAGAAGAGTTACCTATTTCTGTCAGATCATGCTTTTGCTGAAAATGCCAAAACAAAATTAACTTTTAAACTATGATGCATCAACTTTCACCAGCATGGAAACATACATAAGTATTTTACATTTTTCTTGTTTTCACCTAGATTTATGTTCCTGAAATTACCAAGATCTAAATTTATAACCCATCATTATGTTGTTTAAATTTTTAACAGTGTTATTAGGAAACACATCTTACATTGCATTTTATTTCCCCAAGATTTATCCAATTTTTTCTTCAAAGCTCAGGGGCCTTCATTCAGTAGATTCTGTTCAGAATTGGTTGTGGGCAGCTTTTATTTATACAGCAATGGTGAATTATCCGACTGAAGCCAATTTCATGATGCCATTGCCTGCCTATCCTGTGCAGCAGGTAAGACTTAAGTTTTACATGCACAAGCAGAAGTACCAATGTGTAGATAAAATTTAAGATATGATCTTTAGATTTTTTGTTTCCTTAAGGCTTGTTTTCTATGTAGATGTGCAAAATTATTGATGGATTCCCAGCAGGAGCTACCAAGCTGAGACGGGCTTTTGCAGCCGCAAGCTTGTATTACAACTATTCAGCTACGCAAAAATGTTTTAAGATAGAAGATGAAGCTGATGGTCATGGCCTTCATGGTTGGAACTGGCAGGTATATATATTTTGTTATCATTATCATATAATCCACAAACTAAACTCTAAAAGTAATCGCTTTTACTCACATTTGCTATTGTAATGCTACGCAAATGAACCCTTTTAGTTATAATTGCAGGCATGTACAGAGATGGTCATGCCAATGACTTGCTCTGACCAGAGTATGTTTCCTCCATCAGGCTACGATTACAAAGATTTTGAAGAACAATGCATGAAGAGCTATGGAGTTAAGCCTCGATTGCACTGGATCACTACCGAATTTGGTGGCAGAGTCTGTCCATCCTTTGTTTCATTTTTCATAAATCATTTTGATGCTTCCATATGCTTCTTGAGAAGATTAAGTAAAAGGCAATTCATAAATATATTTCTATGTTTCAGCATACTGTCAAATAATGTCTTTTTAATTCTTTTTCTCACTCTGTTGTTTGTGCAGAGGATTGAGATCAGCATACTGTCATGAAGGTTTTTTTTTATTTTTTTTAATGCTTTTTCCTCATTTCGTTGCCTGTGCAGAGGATTGAGCTTGTGTTGAAGAGATTCGGAAGCAACATAATATTCTCCAATGGAATGCAAGATCCATGGAGTAGAGGAGGGTCAGTTCATCTCTTTTAAAAGCTTATGATCACCTTCTCCTTTTGACTTGCTCAAGTGCAACAAAACTTATTATTCAATTACTCCAAAAAAAATAATAATAGTATGCAGACGTCGATAGATAGTGATATAATAACGATCTAACTTGTATCTCTGAATTACTTAGTGTGCTGAAGAATATATCTGCCAGCATCATTGCCCTCGTTACTAAGCATGGTAAGTGCATTTTTTTTTTTCTGCACCCCTTTGAATATTTCTTAATGTTACAAGCTCAAAATTCTTATGATTTCTTCCTTATTAGGAGCTCACCACGTTGATTTTCGATATAAAACGAAAGATGATCCAGACTGGCTCAGAGAGCTTAGAAGACAAGAAGTTGAGATCATTCAGAAGTGGATGGATGAGTACTATGCTGATTCAGGACAAGGATAGTCAATGCAAGAAGTTCGTACTAAGCAGAATCCAGACTTGTAAACCTTAATGAACCAGTTTAATCAATGTATCAAGAAATCAAAAATCTTCATCTTAGAAAGTGTATGGGCCAGTTTGGGTTACCGTTGTTGTGGAAAAAGTTACTTTTTCCTTTAGTAACAGTAATCCAGGGTGTTTAGGGTTGCTTTTGAATTGCTTAAGAAAAATTTTTCTGTTAAAAAAAAAAAACCGGATTTTATAAAGGATCCTGAAACCAAGGGCTTGACTGCACTTAGAGGCCAATTCCTGCTTTAGAAATGTAAAAGGTCTAAAGTACCATTATCGAAAAAATAAAAATATAAAATTATCCTTGTTGTTAAATTTTTTTAAAATTATACTTAATTAATAAGAAAAACTGTAAATATTTATTGATTTATTTTTATAAAAAATTTTATTTATTTTTTTTAAATTTTTAATTATTTTAAAATTTCATAATAATTTATTTAATGAATATGAGACAATTATCCAAAGTTAGTACAACAGTTAGTTGCAGGGAAGGTCGGTGTTAAGCCTTTCCTCTAATTTGATTTCCTTTTTGTCTTACACTCACGTAACGATGGCTGGGATCGGGTCGAGCCGGAGATTGTCATCTCTATCGCCCCCCTGAAATGTTAAGAGTGTGTTTTTTTTTAATTCAGTATTTATGTTTTTAATTGAATTTAGGAATATGTGGTTGATTTTGAATTATTTTAAATTTTAAAAAAAATATGTGATTGAAATTGAATATAAATTACGTTGAAAAATATGTAGCACAGAAAACAAGATTTGGAAACAATGAAAAGCAGAGCCTAAAGAATCCACGTTCCCGCCTTTATCCCCACTTTATTTTTTCGGGTCGGATACCGGGATTCCCCAAAATGGTTTAACATCCCCACCCCTAACCCCTGTCCCCAATATAATAGTAATATCTTACTTTATTTTAAAAAAAAAAAATCCTAACACTATGGCCTGCCGCTTCCCACTGCATTCCCTCTCTCTCCCATTTTCATCTCCATTCTTCAGGCACCAACAATCACTCAGCTCCCCATTTTCGTCTCAATCTACCGCCAAGCAGCCACCAACAATCACTCCACTCCCTCCTCCCATTTTCATCTCCACTCTCCAATCATCAATAATCACTCCACTCCCTCTTTCTCTTCCATTTTCGTCCTTATATTCTTTATTCTCCAGCCACCAACAATTTCTCCCTCTACTGGATCTAATTTTTTCTTTATACTACCATACCTTCTACCTTCATCTCTCACCTCTCACAACCCCACTTCGTCTCTCATTTCCCAAATTCTCATCCAAATCAAAATAAATAAATAATCATCATGTTAACAAAAAGAAAAAAATACAACATCCTTTAGATTAAAAAAAAATAATATCTCATGAAAAAAAAAAAAAAGAAATAGCACAACACAAACTTTTATATTTTAAGAAGTTCGGATTTACTGTTAACATTAAATACTTTTTTTTTAATTGTCGGGGATATGGACGGGTCGTGCTTAAGAGTAATTTCCCGGTCCTCTCCCGGACAAGCCCTTGTCTCCGTCCCGAACCCATCCCCTAAATGCATAGGCCGATCCCCTCCCCATATGGGTTAAGGGACCGCGGGGCCCATCCCAACGGGTATATTGCACATCTCTACACGTAACACTAAAACAAACAGCTATTTATGTTATAAATTGAACTCACTCCTTGAATTGAATCATTCTCTAGCAATATTTTAAAATTTTTTAACTTATTATAGTTATGAATATATATATATATATTTTATAATTAAAATATATATTGAATCTAAATTAATGTTATGTAAATTTATAATATGTGTGTATAAAATTTAAATTATTTCATAAATAAATAGATAATTTTATATCATAATATTAATTTTAAATTGTTTTTATTGTAAATAATTCATACATATAATTACTTATCAAATATTATCTTAAATAATTTATATAAAATTTTTGGGAAATAATTCAAAAAAGAAAAATAATTAATTATAAAATATTATTTAAATAATTTATATAGACATATTGAAAATAATTACAAAAAAAAGAAAATAATTGATTATAAAATATTGTTTGATTAATTTATATAGATATATTGAAAATAATTCAAAAAAAGAAAAGAATTGATGATAAAATATTAATAATTAAATATTACAAAAGAAATAATGTATATACCGATTTTGATCCTTTGGACATAATAATAGATATAACAATAATAACCTCAAATATCTCTATCCTACTTTTGAAAAACAAAACCGTGTTTAAAAGTTAGTTTATCAAATATTCTCCTTTTTTTTTTACTGATTTTTTTTTTTGTAACAAAATAGAAGACACTTATATTTACAGTAATAACAATCATAAACTGGCCTTATACCTCAACTTCTTATCAGGAGTTTTGAGTCTCTTAACAAAGATTACAAAGACTACAAAAGCCTCTTGTTTTTACTTCCTCTTCAAGAAATCATGTGAACTAGTGATAGATGTGGGCTGCTGACCGCCTAATCAATCCGCCCATTACATGTCTTGCCATGAAAATTTGTAAAAGCAGGCAGGCTAAGGTCGACTCAGCTTTTACCCAATTACCTCTGAAACTGCAATTTTGACTTCTCTTTTCTGTCATTTTCTTTTAAGAGAAATAAAAAGCTGGTTCACCATTTTTTTTTTTTTATTTATGTCCATAGGTGTAATGGCATCAAATATAAAAACGAAGAAGTTGGGTTGTATACTTTCAAGGTTTAAGAATGTACATGAACTCATTTTCCCAAAAAAAAATATTTTATTAAAAATACAAATTGTGGATCACCTTACTCAGCCAAAAGCAAATGCGTACCACTAATTTTATATTCTATTCTCTGAATATAAGCCATATGTAAATACTGAAATAATTCTCGTTACATCTATCAATGAAATTGAGTAAACAAATTCCTAATTTTTAAAATAAAAAAGGAAAAAAAAACTCCACCGTCACAATTTTTTTTTAAATTTTTTTAAAGATATTATTTTATGCTGAAAAATTAATGATGGGAGATGACCTGACCCACAACAAAGACCTTGTAATAAGAGCTTATTATTAAAAAAATAAAAAAAATATATGCGAAGACAAAAGGTGAGAAAACATTTTTACAGAAAGTAGTAACCTACTGGGTAGATTCAACTATCATATCCTAAATGCATCATTAACAGCAACATTAGATAGATCTCCACTGCACAGGTTGACAGACAGAGTAGTAGAGAAGAGAGAGAGAGAGAGAGAGAGAGAGAGAGAGAGAGAGAGATGTCAAGGAGATCAGGTACTTGTTTGAGGTTTTGTCTTGTGATATTTGCTGTAGTTTCAGCTTTAGCTGTGTGTGGACCTGCTCTCTATTGGAAATTCAAGAAGGGTATCTCATTTGCTGACTCCAAATCCTCTTGTGCTCCTTGTATCTGTGATTGCCCTCCTCCTCTTTCTCTTCTCAAGATTGCTCCTGGTATTCCTCTCTCTCTCTCTCTCTCTCTCTCTCTCTCTCTCTCTCTCCTTCTTCAAGTTTTTGGTTTACATGTTTTCTGTATCTGGGTGGTTGTTAGATTTTGGTTTTGCTATGTATTATGTGAATTAAAGTGATATTAAGGGTTACCCATTTCATCAATTTGGGATTTTGATCTGTTCTTAAAGCTCATTTCTAGCATCTCGTATCTCATCTTATATGTTTTGTGCCTCTGGGTTGTTGTCAAATTCTGATCTTTCGTTTGTCTAGCTGTTGGTTAGAGTGAAATTAGGATACCCATTTGGTCAATTTGAGGTTTTGATCTTTTGCTGTTTCTACTTTTGACATCTGCATATTGGAGTAAATTTGATACATTGAGGGTCACCTAATTCGAGTAAGATATATTTACGTCGTTTTCTTAGACTCTATGTTGGTTTTGTACAATTTAAGGATGCCCTTGTCATCAATTTAGGGTTTTGTTCTGTTATTGTTGATTACAGAGTTTGGCTTATTTTGTGATTGGATGGTCGGAAACTTGTGTGTTTTTATTTTTTATTTAAAAAAATTTACCAGCTGGAAGTATTGGGGTGCTAAGTTTTTGCTTTTTATGATCTGTCGTTACTGTTAATTTTGGAAGCTGAGGTCTTTGCTTGCTCGGGTATTGGATTGGTTGTCATAACATTAATCTAACTTTACTTGTTTGAATACTTAATATGATACTGATGTATTGCTCAGGCATATGTCAACATCGGTCCATGCTTTGTTTATAACTGCCAATGAACTCTATTTATTTGCTAAGCTGAAACTTTTTTGCATTCATTGCACAGAGTTCTCTCTCCCCCGATTAGAGAAAAGCTTCTGGAGTTCTATAGATGTATGGAAGCTCCAAGCTGTGGCATTTTGTTTGGGATAACATTTTGTTTTATTCCATGTTACAGTTTTAGAAGACAGATTTCCCTGGATTTGATATATTTTTCTAGATTTAGGAGTCTCATTATAAGTTAATTATTAACCATTCTTCACGGCACCCTATCAATTCTTGTAATACTGGACCGCTAATTATACTTTTGTGACCATACATGTGCCTCTTTCTTCCTAACTGCTGTGATATGTTGTTGGAAGTTCTCTTGAAACTGATCAAAATGGCTCTCATGATTGTTAATTTCGGATGGGGGTCTCTTATACTAGTTTTTAAGTTATAAAATAACTATTGTGAAGACAAATTCTGTATTGCTATTCTTTTATTTACTTATATATTTATTTTTTAAAATTACATTAAAAGACAATAGGCCTATTACACTGCAGCTTCTATGTGATAATAGAAATTTCAAGTGTCAACTACGAAATTATTGATGTCCTAACGCCACTTTTTACCAGTAGAAGTGGGTATGCCCATTTATTTGGGCTGTGAACACAACAATGGATGTGTTGCTCTTTCATTGTATTGTTAGTACATACGGGTATGGTCATCTTTGTGGGGAAGGAAAAAAAGAAAGGAGAGAGAGAGTAGGGGGGATACTTTCTTTAGACGTAGTTTAGTTACTTGGTTGGTCTTTGCTGGTCATTTCCTTCCATTTGCTGCTTTCTTCTTTGATTAGTGGTAGGTTCTTCTGCAGTGGCATTTACAAAACCAAAATTTAACTTTTGAAATTTCTCTGGAGATTGATATCTGTAATTTGTCTAGCTTAGTTTTGGTTATGTAGACTATGTTGTCAAAGTTTTTTGTAACTAAAGTTTCTTGGTTTCCACCTACTGCTGATATCACTTTTTTGGTTTATGGTTTCTTTTGCAGGGTTAGCAAATCTCTCAGTTACAGGTAAGAATTCGTTCTACAAACTCAACTTGATGACTTCTTTAATTTTCCATTTATATTACTTTTGTTTATCTCTATATTTTCAGTGATGACTAAGATTTTCTTGAGAATAATAGTGAATTGTTTGAATCCATCTTTCAGTTTCCGCAATATTTCTTCAAAGGGTAGTCTTGTTTGGTTGTTTTGTTAAGTTTCCTTGGCCTGGCCATGAAGCCCTTTGT
The DNA here is from genome assembly GCA_013180625.2 of Boswellia sacra. Lineage (NCBI taxonomy): Eukaryota > Viridiplantae > Streptophyta > Magnoliopsida > Sapindales > Burseraceae > Boswellia > Boswellia sacra. The sequence goes on from SNVD02012817.1 coordinate 568,980, forward strand.
AGGAAAGGGAACAAAGCTTGGGCAAGGTAGTCTGAGCTTAAGTCCAAGTCTTTTAGCATATTCTGCACAATGTTAGTCCGAGAAAATGCTCGAAGCTAATAGAAGAACCAATTTAGGGAGCTTTGGAATGTATCTTTGGCTTCCAAAAGCTTTCAAGTATATTCTTTTGTCTAGTCTTGCTTCTCTCCCTAATCGCCTGGATTGTTAACTTTGCTAATTTCTTTCTTCAGTATTCAAATTCATATTTCATAAATATAACGCTAATTGTGGTGATGTCACAGATTGTGGAAGTAGTGATCCTGATGTGAAGAAGGAGATGGAGAAACAGTTTGTGGATCTTCTGACAGAGGAGTTGAAGCTGCAAGAGGCTGTTGCTGAAGAGCACTTGCGCCATATGAACATCACCTTTGCAGAAGCAAAAAGGGTGGCTTCCCAGTATCAAAGAGAGGCAGAAAAATGCAATACTGCCACAGAAACCTGCGAGGAGGCCAGAGAGCGAGCTGAGGCCCTGTTAATCAAGGAAAGGAAAGTTACTAACTTGTGGGAACGAAGAGCCCGCCAAATGGGCTGGGAAGGAGAATAGTTGTATAATATATATTTAAAACATAGTTCTATTGTTGAATCACGGAATTGTTCCATCCTTACAATTTTATGCAAGCAGCAAGCAAATTGCTTGAGTTGTCTTTTGAAGCGATAGTTTCCGTCTTACACATATATTATCTTGCTCTTTCTTGCGCCGGTCAGTTGTAGTATTATTCTGCTGGGATAAGATGTATCCATCAATTTTCATTTGTAATTGACATGTTGCGGATCCCTCCCACCACGATTTTCTATAATATGATCCCCAGATACTTTCTTGGTTAGATATAGATTGTTTCTGATGGGCTGATGGGCATAAGTTTTGTAGTGTTTCCTCCCATGTGCCAAGTAGTTTTGACTCAGGTTGAAGCTGTTTTGATCAGATTCTCTCAGATCTCAAGAGTTACAGACATCTGAGATTGAAAGAGACACAGCTGACACTGAGTGCTGCTTTCGTGCACAGGTCCACCCACGCAGTCTTCACAGAATGGAAATCCCGGCGATGTGTTGAAAAACGAGTTTTCCGGGGACCATGTTAAGTGCAATACTGGTATGTTGATACTTTCTACTTTCAAAAACCCATGAATTGTAGTAAAAATAAACTTTTGATGTTCAAGATTTTCTGATTCCTGTAAATATGAATATTGTGGTTCCACAACCAAATTATGAGCATCTATGGTCATATCAATAAAAGTAGGACTAATGATTCCTATTTTTAACATAAATTACGAATGTCTATTCATTCAAGTCTCCATAAATCTACACGTATGCAGTAGGAACCATGTGTATGCATGTGCGGAATAAGAGTGGCTTATTGATTGATCACTTTACTAAAATGATAGTTTATTACGTAAGTATCTACATTAATGGCCACTTATCGAATCAACTATTCCAACAATTTGTTTAAACAAAATAACAAGTTTATTAAGTGATAGTTAATGTTTTTATCAGCAACATAACAATAACATGAAAAAAAAGAATAATAAAATTTTAATTTTGGTTTAATTGCTATAATGGTAAGTTGAGGAACTACTCAGAAACCGTGTTAGTATTTACTTTACCTCACATAACACTGTAGCCAGATGAGACTCTCCTGCCCGACCAAGTTTCGTCCACATTTTCCCACAGTCCAAACACATCAAAACGTCATCTAAGGGGGTGACCAACGTGAGTAAAGTGGATAACATTAGCATACGTAGGATACTTTAAATCGGCCCCATCTGATTGACTTTCGCAACACCAAAGAAAAAGGAAATTAGTCAAATAAGACCAGCCGCGGCTTAGTGCGTACCAAACGAGTCATGAAACAACATAACGCGGTTTCAATTTTCAACGTTCATGCGCTCACTCTCAAACACAGCTGTGTTCTCAATCTCAATCCCACCCTTCACTAGTTTATCACAAGAATCTTTTTTATTTAATAAAATATAATTTTATATATATAATGATGGCACATGATCACAAGAAAAAGAAAGTGTAGAGACAAATAAACAATTCATGTAGATCAACACACAACCGAACAACAGATCTTGATTAGTTTAACTATCAGTCACATTTCATACAAAAACTGCCCAGAAGAACAACCCAGTTCCATAAATGTCTTAAAAGTGTTTTCTTTGTTCGAATACAACAGAAAAGCTGGAAGCTTGTTTTAGCAGTTTCTGTGTTGTTCCTAAATTTGGAAATCGGGCCAACGATTTTGAGGTGCTTTGATAAATTTAAAAAATAAATGGAAAGTTCAAGTAACAAGAAGAGAGTGTATGAGCAGAGTGTGGATGATGTAGCCGACCATTTGCCGGAATCCAAGAAATCCAAATTGCCTGCTTTGGCGAGGTTTGTTTTCTTGATCAATTTATTCGTTTCTGTTGATGGGTTGGTCGTGTTTTGACTTTTACTGTTGTTAAATGTTGTTTTTAGTTTATGTTTGTTGAAGTAGTATCTGTAACTTCTGGTGATTCAAGAAAAGTAAGATACTTGATTTAGTACTTGGAATCCAATCTGGATTCACTGAAATAGAAAAATTTCAATATCTTGAGTAAATTGAGACCAGAATTTGGTGATAATTCTTGTACATGTTTTCTTTGTGCTGATAAATTTTTTATGGATCTTATTTGTATGGAGTCTAAAATTAGACTTGATTTTGTTTGTTAATACCATGTCAATTTTACAAAAAGCATTCATGACGTCCTCGGATTTGGGTTCCTTGTTTATGTGTTAATGGAGTTTTCAGTGCGTTGTGTAACATTTAGTAGTTAAAAATACAGCCAAATAACTAGGTAGAGTTGGAGGAGCGCTGAACACAGCAATTAGAATGAAAGTTTGCTCTGAACAAGACTAAACCTTTTCTATTAAAATAACATTATAAATAAAACTTTGATGCCCTTAAACTATATCTCTGACGATGATTGTGGATTGTTTTCTTTTTAGTTTGAACTAGAAGATGATGTACAAGTGATAAAATAGAATAGTATCACAGGGGAGAAAGAATTGTGAGAGTTATGCAATTTTCGTGAGAGTGATGAAGGACTAATAAACCGATAAGCCAATGTAGTTAATGAAATTGATGCTTTCTTTCAAGTTCTAACTACTGAACTTCAATTGATATATATGCAGTGTAATTGTGGAAGCTTTGAAGGTTGATAGTTTGCAAAGACTTTGCTCATCTTTGGAGCCTCTTCTGCGCAGAATTGTGAGTCAGAAACTTCTTTATGATGTGTGATTTAGCATAATTGTGGTTGATAGTGTTTAGCACATTGATGAATGATCTTTTTCTGTTTAGAGTTTTCTGCTGCTTGAAATCATGCATAAATATATCTATAGGAGAGAGTTAAATATCCTCTTATTGATTTTGTGATTTTATGAATTAGGTCAGTGAAGAAGTAGAGCGTGCTTTGACGAAGCTTAGTCATGCTACACTGCCTGCAAGGTGTTTCATGGTTTCCACCTTACTACGAATACTAATGTTTAGTCTTTATTTGTAATCCAAGCATGTATTCTTATATATAACAAATTAAAAATAAAAAAAAAAGAATAAGGTATGCTCTATATGTACTTGTGCTCCGTTTCTATAAAGTGAAGAAAGTGGAGAAATTTGCTAGAATGTTGTCATATATTATCATCATGTTCAAATTATGACCAAAAGAGAACATGATATTATGTTCTAACTGTTGCTGGACATTTATCAATTCTACAAACTCATTGATTGCATCTTTACCAATCACAGGTCTCCTCCACCAAGAATACAAGGCCCAGGAGGAAAAGGTTTTCAACTTCATTTCAAAACAAGGATGCCACCTCACCTTTTTACTGGTGGAAAGGTTGAGGGAGACCAAGGTGCAGCTATCCATGTTGTCTTGATGGACATGAACACAGGCACTGTTGTTCAAAGTGGACCAGAATCAGCTGCCAAGTTGAATATTGTGGTGCTTGAAGGTGACTTCAATGAGGAAGATGATGATGATTGGAATAAAGAGCATTTTGAAGGCTATGAAGTGAAGGAGCGTGAGGGAAAAAGACCACTTCTGACTGGAGATTTGCAGGTGACCCTCAAGGAAGGAATAGGAACTGTAGGAGATCTTACTTTCACTGACAACTCTAGCTGGATAAGAAGCAGAAAGTTCAGGCTTGGTGTGAAGGTTGCCCCTGGATATAGTGAGGGAACTCGTGTTCGTGAGGCTAAAACAGAGGCTTTTGCTGTCAAAGATCATAGAGGAGAATGTGAGTTTTCTAATAGATCTTTCACTTTGTCATTGATAGGCAGACAAATTCTATGGACACTCCGTTGTAAATGTCGAGGAGACTACAGTTAGTGTGCATTTGTGCATTTCTTAGGGGTAAATTTTATACAGTTATTCCAATGACATGTTGGAACTAAGCATTTCAAGCAACATTTGAGACCACTAATTGGATTTGATACCTATTTAAGTCTTGGCTGAATTATGCACTAGCTTTCATGTTGTCATAAAAAAAAATCTGTGGCCACAAATTCAACCCTACTGTGGAAGCACTTCTGTTAATAGACATAGTATGGATTGAAGAATGATGCAGTCAGCCAGTTCTATGACTTCTATAAGTAAAACCTCCAATTGTGGTGTCTTTTAGTGTCCTGTGTATAAATTAGATTGCTGTTCTTTTTCTGTCAGTAAAGGAAAAGAATTGTATAGTTTTCCCCTTTCCTTTCTTTTGCAGAGTCTTTCTAAGCTTTTCTTAAACAAGTTGCTGAAGTCAAAATTATTTCATAATTTGCAGTGTACAAGAAACATTACCCACCTGCCTTACATGATGAGGTTTGGAGATTGGATAGAATCGCAAAAGATGGAGCACTGCACAAAAAATTGATAAAGGCTAACATTCTAACTGTTGAGGATTTTCTCCGAGTTCTTGTTAGAGATTCACAGAAATTAAGACATGTAAGGATTTCATGCTTTTTTGGTTTTGCCTCTTATTCTTTTTAGGCTTAAAAGGTGTTCATGGCAGCTTCTTTTCCCTTTAAGTATATGATTATATTCTTCATATCTGAATCTTACTTACAATGTTCACAACATAGATCCTTGGGAGTGGAATGTCCAACAGGATGTGGGAGAACACAGTGGAGCATGCCAAGACATGTGTGCTGGGCGGGAAGCTTTACGTTTACTACACAGATGAAAGTCATAATAGCGGTGTTGTTTTCAACCATATTTATGAGCTTCGTGGCCTCATTGCTGAGGGGAAGTTTGTCGCTTTGGAATCACTTGACCACAGTCAGAAGGTTGGATATTCTTTAGGATGAGAAATAAGGATTGTTCTATCATTATACAAGTTGGCAAATTTAAGTTAAAATGTTTGTTTTTCTGTTGAGTTTATCTTCCTGCACAAATGCAAATGCACATATTTTCCATTAGTGAGTGCCAAAATTAATATGTTTTGAGTTTCAAATGTTAGATTTATGTTCAATCATGGCAGAAGATATGATGAAGTGACAGCTAATTATCAGATAGTCTAATAAACTCTATAGCATGTGGCATAGATCTGAATCTGTTGTTGCATCCATTACACATTCAGCATAATGTCTAGATTCCTATCGTGAACTCCAAATTCTATGTGTATTTAATGATTATGCATAAAAATGGTTAAATTTTGCTTGTATTTGCCTGCAGATTTATGTTGATTCCTTGGTGAAGAGAGCATATGAGAACTGGCATCAAGTTGTAGAATATGATGGTAAAGTTCTGAACTCTCTGGCTAGTACTAATAAGGTTATAACATCCTCAACTGGGCCAATAGTTGACAACTATGCTACAGACCACTCTATTTCAACAATTCAGAGCAGACAGCGGTACATCTCCTCGGAACCAAGCCCACAATGCCAAACTGGAAGTAACCACCCTTCAGCTCCTCAGTTGATTGAATTTCCATTTGTTAGGTCCGATCAAACTGCAGCGATGACAATAAATAACCTGCAAGCAGCATTACCTGGCAGCATTGATTACATGTCAGTTGGAAATCCTGCAGTTGGGAGTTCCTATTTTCCTGGAGATTGGTCTCGGCCAAGAAATGGGCAGGGTTTGGAAAACTTCATCGCTGAGGAAGTCCGAATTAGGAGTTCAGAGATGTTAGAGAATGATGACATGCAGAGACTGCTAAAGACATTAAGTACGAGTGTAGGTGTTGGAATGACACCTGGTTATGATCATGCTAATGAGGCTTGTTATTCTTATGGCTTTCAATATGAGCCTCAATTGGATCCAATATGCAGGCAGGAGCATAGCAGAGGTTCAGGGAAGGCTGTTGTGGGATGGCTTAAGCTTAAAGCCGCTTTGAGATGGGGAATTTTTGTAAGGAAGAGAGCTGCAGAAAGAAGAGCTCAACTTGTTGAGCTAGACTAAATTCAACTCTAAAAGTTCACCTTAATCTCCTTTAATAGATAACATCCTTTGGTGCCCTGACATTTCGTATTGCTCCTTTTGATCTCAGAAGAATTAGGATAATACATAAAAATACGACATTTACGGTAATGACAAGAAGCCTAACTGAAGAGGAGAGGTGAGAGAAAAGAGAGAACATTCTTTGTTATATATGAAGTCTGTAGACTGGTTTGATCAGTTATTTAATCTTGTTCCTAGTGTCCTTTGCCATTGTTATATTTTTTGCATTTTTTTCCTGGTAAAGAACACAAATAAAATTTTCATGTTTTTACTCTTTATTTCCATTTGTTTCATTTCTCCAAGAGGTTGTGACTTATTCTGTAAAGTTTCAAGCCAAGTATATTATACAATGATATAGAATAGAGTGTGTTCTGAAGGATGGGATTGATAAAGTTGTTTCAAGGTATAATATAATGTGTTGACTCTGGAAATTTGATATGATTATGGACCCATTGTCTGATCACCACTATTGCTGCTGAGAATGTCTTCTTGTGATCGATAAGAAAATGAGAACATCTGCGAGAAAGTTTTCATTTTTATTTTTTTCAGTTGAAAAAGAATAATGAGTATTATCTGATGCCTTCCTTGTCATCCTACCAGTTGGTTCTGCTCCTTGTGGTAGCTATGGCCTTATGGTTGCTTAACCACTCCGGTTGAGTTCATCAAAATGGATTCTGAGGAGGCAACAAAGTTCTGTTCACAGAACTTTTTTTAAGATTCTGAACAAAACTCAAGTATTGGCATTGAAAGAAAGACGTTTGAAGAATAGAATAATTTCAATAATGTAACGCGCAGCTATATCCTTGCGTTTGTGTTGTTGCCAAGTCGGAGGCTCAAAAAATCCAGCAAATCCTGCCATATAATCTGGAAAACTTCAAACCCAAATGCAATATACGATCATATATAATTAGCTTGTTTTGTCCTTATGCATTCAAAATAATCTTGCAGAACTAGCATTCTACATTCTGAGATTTGTATAATTTCTAGCTGATTTGAGTCACAAGACACCAAGTACAATTTACTTTTAGTTCATGTAACTTGAACTAGTAACTGGAAGCTCAATTCGCTCAACGTTCGCAAGAAAGTGAAGTGAGCAAATATAAAGCAACGTACAAAAAGTTCTCATCTATCTAGCAATGTCCTACAGTTACGCAAGTCAACAAGAAATTGCAATATCTTCTATGCTTATACGTCTTGACAAGCAACACCGTTGACCATCATTGTCTGCCTAATTATTTAAATTTATCCTCCTGTTCATGTCATGGCCAAATTCAATGTCCAGATTAAGGGCTGCCCAACATAAGGCTTCTATTGTTTATTCATCTTGCATCACTCAAAATTAAAAGGAGAAGAAAGCAAGACAAATAAATTGAAATCGATAAGAAGCTGAAATTTCTCAGGCCATTATTCTACCACAAGAACAGAGGAAAGAGAATTAAATAGAAAAGTTGTGTTGTCATCAACTACAACCAGATCATGTGGCAACAGAAAAAGGAAAGAAGAAAATACATGAAGCATAATGAATTACATAATTACAAGCTCCTCAAAGAAGACTAAACTTATGTTATTGTAACCTTTTTTTTTCCTTCAAAAATCAGCAATAACAAAGTTCACATGCAAGATCCAAGGGAGTATGCATCAAAACCGAGTTCTCCATCCATAATCAGTGTTTCGTTTTGATCCTGCATCACGTTATTAGCATTTTAAAGAATGTTTGAGGATTACAACTTAGAATTGGGTGCAAAAAAGGAAATTGAACAAAAAGAGCTTAACATATTTCCCATACAATCAAAAATCTATTCATCATATCATAGCCTATTATAGTGCAAGGATGTCCTAGCCAGTATTGCCTTATATGTATCTTAAACTCAATATATGGATCAAACTTACAACACAGAAGCAAAGCAAGATATCTAACTTACCCGTTTAATCATTGCACTCATTATATCATCCAAGGAATCATAATTATTTTGAATGAACAGCTCCTGAGACTTATTTTGCTCCAACGGTGATTTTTCGACCCCACCATGCTGAATGATGTAAGGGTTACTTTGATCCAAACTCTGGTTAAATGGACCCATACCACAATTTCCAGGAACTAAGGGGTTTGCAGAGCTGAATGAATTACTTAAGTTGGGGTTGTAGTCCGGTCTATGTTCTTCCCACAATTTCTTTGATGGGCAATTGGTACTCTGAATGACATTACCAATTAGGCCAGCTTGGCATTGCATGTCTACTCTGGTATCCTGTAATGGTGCTGAAGTAGTCATGGAAGAAGAAAGATCCAGTGGGTTACTAGTGATGTGACAACTCGTCAAAGATAAATTGCCACTCAAATTATTCAAAGAAACTGGATCATGACCTAAAGTTTCACTCAATGGCAAAGAATTTGATGGAAACTTTGATAAGTGGACTGCACCCTGCCAGTTTTCACCAAATCTACTATGATCCAGAAAATTAGACGAACCATGGACACCAATGTCAAAATGTTCTGGATTCAATGAAGCAACACTCAAAGAGGATTGATTACCGAAAGCTCCCCCGCTCTGTGGTTGTTGCGAGTTTGCTCTTGAGACACTGGAAATACAGCTACTTGAACTACCAAGTGTCACTCTGGAATCTGGGAAGCTAGTAGGAGCAGTAAAAGCCATTGGATCATTAATGTGATTAAACTCCCCAATGTGGGTGGTGGACTTGCCCTGTGGCAGCTGGTTGAGCTCTAATGATGGTTGTACCCCTTGAAACAAATTTGCACTTTGGTTTGTAGGCAAAACAGTTTGCTGGAGCTTTCCAAGAGAATTAAAGGAGTTGTTCACGGTGTGAGAGTGACCTGATTGGAGAAGACCAGATGAAGCAATTCCACGCATGCTCAAACCAGCAGTGGAGTTCAATCTATTAAGCATACCACCTGATGGATATGATGATATTGTTGAGGTTGAAAACCTTCCTGGACCACTTGACCGAAAATCACCAAATCCATCCAATGATCCCATGCCCAAATAAGAGGGATCTTTGTTTCCTAATACAGCGACCATGTTAGCTTGTTGAGTTGCTACAGTACTGATTCTTTTCAAGTAGAGTCTATATTTCTGCAACACAAAAAGAAGAAAGTAGGCGGGTATTGTTAACTAATGAGGAATAATATATGACAATTCGATTTGATAAATATTATAACTTCAAAATACTACTAATTCTACAAAGTCCATTGATTGAGACAAGTCAAATTTCTAAATTCTACCGATTTTCACAAATCACAAGTGCATGCAGCTTATAGTAATTGTACATAGCTAATCACAATTTCAACTTATATGCCTTGGCTAGTTGACAATGAACTCATAACATTGAAGCTTGCAGAAATAGAAATTTCAAGCAATGTCAAGTTGTACACCACCCACCACTTATATAGTTCAATGAGCCCCTTTAATTGAGGAACAGTGTAAAAGTTAGCCCTTAACCAACCATGCACTGTTCTTTCTACAACAGGCCTGACTTACCAGGATCTTTTCTTTAATCTATTTTGATTAAAAAAATAATAATAAAGTTTAATTTGTTCAAAATAGAACTCAATATATTCCAATTAGTAATTCTTGTTTCTTGAAGATATTGCTAAACTTTTGCCAGTACCAAAGACCGCGTAAGGTCAATACTGATTTATCAAGTTTGATCCAAAAAGAAGGAATAAAAAGAAAAGTTTAGTACCTGCAGATGGCTTGCCACATTTTCTCTTGTTAATCCTTCAACGTTCATCAGGTCAAGAATTTTCTTTGGAACAGCCTCTGATCCAAAAATAGAAATAAAAAATTAGAATTACCTTATCAGGAAAACACAAGTTCAATAATATCAACTTTTTTTTTCAATGGAGACTTACTATCAAGTCCCAGTTGATTAACAGCTGCAACAAATTTCCTATGCAGCTCTACAGACCATACAACCCGTGGTTTCTTCTGGGTTGTAGACTCCTCATTCTCTTGTCCCTCCTCTTCAGCTTCTTCATCCTCATCTTCATTTTGGTCCTTCCTTTTTCTATTGGCTTTTCCATTCTGATCAGAATGGCCAGTAGAAGCGAACCCTTGTCCACTTTCTCCCGTTCCAACACCAGCACTTAGTTGATTAGATGATTTATTTTGGTCTTTGGGGTCAATTTTCTTTCTCCTGATTACATGCTGCCATATGTTCTTCAACTCCTCAATTCGAACAGGTTTCAACAGATAATCACAGGCACCGTGGGTAATCCCCTTCATAACAAGCTTCTTATCACTATGTGCTGACAACACTGGAACCCAATTTTAAGTGCACACATTAAAACAAAATCCAACCTTTATATTAATCACCCTAAAATAACTCATGATACTAAAACTAGTTATTACAGTATCAAAAACCATAATGAAATCTAAATGGAATTCTTTCATCTCATTCCATAACAAAACTCAATTAATAAGAAAAAGAAAGGCAAAGATTAGTTAATGACATAAAGTAACAAGATTCTTTAAGGTGCTTTACTGCTTACTTATGACAGGTAGGTCCATCTCAAGCCCCACAAGCTCAAGAAGCTTAAAACCATCCATGTCTGGCATATTAACATCGCTGATAACCAAATCATATTTGTCCCTGTTCTCTCTCAACATTTTCAGTGCTATGACAGCCTGATTGGTTGTAGTAACTGTTAAAAAAAACAGTACATAACATGTAAAATAAGAAAAATTTTGAACACTTTTAACAGTTTAAAATTAACAAACAAACAATTAAAGTGGATCAAATCAAATGTACCTTAATAACAACAAAAGGTCTACACCATAATACATGACAAATTTAACAGTATTTAAAATCTTTCAACCCCTAATTAAACCAAAATTTGAAATCCAAACATAAAAGCTCAATAAAAACAATTAAAACCCCACCTACCACAATTTTATCTGACTAAACAGAGTATCCATCAACAGAATTGAAAATTCTAAACTTAAAACAACACACAAAAAAATAGTAAAAAAAAAATGTCAATAGAAAAAACAAAGTCCCATGCCGTATAAAACAAAAATAAACAATTAAATCAAGGGAAGAATTGAAGAAACAAAAACAAACCTTGATACTGGCATTTCTGCAATAGAGTCTCCAAGACTTTGAGGCAAATTGGGTCGTCATCAACAGCGAGAACTCGCATACCAATTGGAAACTTGTCTTGGGTACCATCCTCACCAGTCAAAGCACCCCTTTTGTCCTCCACAGTCATTGTGAATTACACAAGCTGCAAAACCCAGATGAGAAGCACAACAAGAACAGATTTTTATGAAGAAAGTTGTGATTTTTTAGTGCACAAACTGTTCAGGAAAGTAATCGTTCGTTCTTCTTTGAGGCTTTAACATAGAACCCAGATGGAAAAACAACAGAGAAAGTCAATTACAGAGGATTTAAAGAAGAAGAAACACAGAGAGAGAGAGAGAGAGAGAGAGAGAAGGATAGAAAATTCAGTGAAAAAAAAAAAGCTGAAAAAATTAACAATGATGGTGATGGCCAGAACATAACAGAGCAGAACAGAGTTGAGAGAGTGTTTTTATTTCCTTTCAACCCCAAACAAAACAGAAATCAAAAATAGTTTTTTAAAGTACATAAAACCCCCCCTCTCTCTCTCCTCTCTCTCTCTTCTGTGTTTTACTTTTGTTTTGTTTTTGTTTGTGTTTCTTTTTTTCCCTTGTTGTGTGCTCTGTCTTCGGCTTTTTCTTATTTTTCTGCAAAACCCAAACAAAGCCTTTTTGTTTATTGCTTGTGGGGTCATGGCAGCAAAGCTTTTTGTTTTTTAAAAATATTTTCCTCTCTAATTCTATTTTTTAATTATTTTTGCGTTTCAATGAAAGTAATTGAGGTCCTTAAGGGTATATAATCAATGTATAATCCTCACACATTATTAATGTACAACAGCATCATCCCAACCCTTCGTTCCCATAATCTCTAATTAATATATTTTTTCTCAACTCAATCAATCATCCACCTTCATTTGACATAACTTGGATGATGGCATAGATAATCAATTATAGGTTGATAGGCTATTAGTTGTTGATTAGTTAGTGTGAAAGTCAAAATGTTTGAAATTTTAAACTTAAAATTTAAATGGAGTTAACAAATTTATCTTACTAGGAAAATTATGGCCAACCGTGGAAAAATAATTGTGGTAAAAAGAAGATCTATGAAGATTTGGATAATTATTTAGGCCTTAAATGGGTAGTTATATTACATTTACTTTATTACTTTGAGGCAAGTTATTGCATCCTCCAGCAAGGAATTCCTTTTGATTGGTTTTGATTAGACCCTTATTTGACACCAATTTGTGTTAAATAAATGCTAATGAAGGACTATTATAGACTTCAATTCCTTTACAAATTAAGGCTACAAATTGTAAAATGCATTTAAGGGATTTCTCTCTTGTGGTGGAGTTATTTTGGAAAATCTATCTTGAAATAAAGAAAGTTCTAATAATTGTTAATAGTTTCTTAGAAGAAAAGAAAGAGGGCTATTAACAAAGAAATCATTTTTTCTTTGAGAATGGTTAACCCATGTGAAAAATGTTTAACTTCATCCTTTAATGGTTGCTTAAAGTCGATAAAAACTATTTTTGTATAAGAAGGATCATATTATTGACCAACCATTTGGAAGAAAGCAACATTAATAACACGTTTTATATTTTTGCTGAATGTCACATCAAAATCCGCTATTATTTTTATTTTTATTATTTTAGGTAAATTATATCTTTCTTGTAGACTTAAGAGATAGTGATTACTCATTAATTAATTAGTAAAAAATTGAGAAACTAATTATTCATTAAAGAAAATTAAAATATGAGCTATATGAGTAACTTCACCCTCATGCCATTTGAAATTTTTATTTTAAAATTAAAAAAAAATGACATAGAAAAAGAAGGAATATATTTTGATACAAATAAAGCCAGACAAACAAACAGAAGTGTAACAAAACAGATAATAAAGAAAGGCTAGGCTAGTATCAGTGTTAGATAAAGTAGAGCATTAACAATAAACTCACTTTTTTCTAAGTGAAGCATTCCAACTTCCATCTTCCATGTGAGCATAAAACATCCATAGAGCATTTGCATCTTGGGTTCAACCATCTTTTCTCTTGAAAAAATAAAATTTACGAGTATAATGTCATTTCTAATTTTCTTTTCAAAAGAAAATTATTTTATTTGTTTGTGTATTCACATAAATACTATATAAATGAATGGATACATAAATGAGGCATTTGGGAAGAATTATCTTTTATGTTTAACAGTTTTCTCACCCATGACCTTTAAAAATGAATCATTGATATATATATATATATATGTAAATTTTTTAAAGAAAAGATTTGTTGGGTGAAGAGGTAGGAGACAATAAGATTGAAATTAAGATTTAAAAAATCGTGCTATTTATGAAATGTTTGAGGCAAGCTTTGAAGTCCCAAGAGCAAAACCAGGAGCGTGTTTCCCAGCCTCCAAGGAGAGAGAGTAGGGAAAGTGTAGCCTAAATTAGGAAATCCTATCAACAACAAAAAGTACCAAAAGTACCATTCTGAATTCTGGCCACGCAGGACCAGCACTGTATATACAAAGAATCTGCCACGTTGCGGCTTATAATTGGATTAAAAATAAGCGAAGGGGGACCCACATGAGATTCCAGAGCGCAGAAAGAAAGGCAGCCTTTTGTGATAACGACACGTCGGTCGCAGGATAATATGAGAGAGAGACTTAGCAAACAGAACAGTTGGTGGGGACCACTTGAAAGCTGACTGTTTGTAAAAGCCCATGCTGAAGCGTACTACTGGATCAGAGTTCCACAACTCCACTCCCGCTTTTGGTTTTGGTTTCGGTTTTCGTTTCATCGCTGGTTTTGTGTATATGATTCTACCTTTGACTATTTCTCTTCAATCACAGCTACTGTATATTGTAACCCTGATAATTACTTTACTATTTTACAAATAAATCCCACAATTTTTTTTCTTAAACAATTGGAAAAAAAACCAAAATTATAAAATCAATTAAAAAAATAGATAAGGCGTTATAAAATTTAAATCCCATTACTATAATTTGATAGACTAATAGATCGATTTTTTTTATTGATCAACAGGTTTTGAATGTTAAAATTGACAAATATTGAGATATTGAATATAATAGACTAACTGTGTAAAAAAAAAAAGCCTGTCAATTAGTTGATTTAGTGAATGTGGTTATTATATCTATTTTTTTCTATATCTAATACAATTTTAATTATTTGTAAGATTTTAAGAATAAAAATTAGTCATGTGTGAAAGTATTCAACCAAAATTTGAATTTATATATAGTGTTATATATCACATGGGATTGATGATATAATCTATTTATAAAAATGACAAGACCAACATTGAAACTTATATGTGATATTTATAATTTATGATTATCCAAAAATTTCAAAATTGTAATAATAATACTAATATTGATACAATAATATGGTTAAATGGCTATTTAAATTAATATATTGCAATATTCTCCGATAATATTACATCTTGGTAGCGTAGTGTAGGAAAATTGAGTAGTTAAATATTTATTGAAAAATCCATTATAAAGTAAATGATGATAATCTAATAATTACTAAACCATCTAATTCTAAATTAAGTCACTAATTATGATGGAACATAGAACACACGATAGATTTGATTTGATCATGTGACATGGATCCAATGGTCCTGCTACTAAATCCAATGTGCAGGATTTTGTGATTTGATGAGAAGAGCTAGCTAGCATAGCTTTCACTTACAACTTTTAGATTTTTTTTAATTTTCTTTTAATTAATGATTTAATAAGTGCAACAATCAATATAATAGCATATTTATATAATTTATAATTATATATATATATATATATATATATATATATATGCTTGGCAAGTGGTTATTTGGGAGTTAAGGCAACATTAAGAAAGCTTTTATGATAATATTTGTTGTATTTCGTTAGAACAAATAAAACTATTCTTAAATAAAAAATATTTTATAAATGTTTCTTAAGAAATACTTTTGATACTAAAAAAAAATTATTTTTACCTTTCTTATAAGATAATTAAATCCCTATTCACTGTTGTTATCAGCCTACGAAATATTGTTAAACTAACAAATTTATGAGATATAATATCTTCAAATAAGTGATCGGAAGAAATTTGAACTATCTTAACCGAAACTAAAAATCTTAGTTTCTTTTTTTTAAAAAATTGATAAATAAAAATTTAAACACAATTAAATGTTTTTAGTTAGGTTGCTTATTAAAAACAAAAAAGAAAAAAATTGATATATGCTATCTTTAATACAATCTACTTTTGACTAAGCTTGCACATGAACTTAAACTCATCTCAATTGGTCATATTATAATATATTAAGATAAGTCAACTAGGTTAACATAACTATATAATTAATTGCTTATAAATAAAGAAAAAAAAATAATTAATGTATCTAGCTAAGTTGCTTAATCAGTCATTAACATATAATTAAATGCCAGGAGTACACATTCGATTTGATTGCTAGAGCCAGCTCAATACAGCAATATTTGAATTGAACATTTGACCCCCATGTGGGATGTGGCCCTCGTTAATTAACTAAGAATCACATGCTTATTGTTATTGCCAAACAATTAAATTAATTATCTCATTAAACTTAATTAACAATCAATCAATAATTTATTTTAAATGGGTTCACAATTCTTTATACGGATCCCTTCTTATTTTAATATATATTTTTTATTTTAAGGAAAATTTCGCTTGGATCTCCTAGATCTGGAATTATGTCAATGAAGAACCCCTTTATGTTGATATCAATATTTTTTTCTTTTTTATTCTTCTATCAAAGTTATTAATTTTTAAAAGTAATAGATATTTCTTTTAAAGAATTTAATTAACCAAAACAAATCACTATTTACAATTAATTTGATATTCTTTCATGGTGATTGTTATTTATAATTTTGAAGCTAAATAAAATGACATTGATATTTGTCTAAATGTTTGAGGTTCATGTAATATTTACATCAGTTCTTATTGTATAATAGTATGGTTAATGGTATATATACCTTTTTTTATTGTATTTAATTACAACATTGAAGTACTTTTTAATTAATACATTTTAATTTGTAACTTGTTAAATATTATAAATAGAGTTAAATATTAACCATCTTTAGATAATAATCCAAAAAATCATTATCAACCCGTGATTAGTTGATATAATTATATCTATTATAATAATCTCATCACATATAATTAAATATTTTATAATAAGATAGCGAACCGAAATCCATTAGTTTAAATTAAAGAAAGCAAACTCAATGATGAAAATGACTTATATATATATAAAATTTATATGATTAACTAAATAAAATATATAAATTCACATAAAATATTTATTTAAAAAAAAGATACATCCTCCAGCATGGAACTAATTAACATGAGCACTATTACATCCAATTAACTTGTTTTGGGGTATTTACCTCCATTTGCTTATGTTTAATGAAAATTACATGGAGATTTATCATGAATGTAGTAAATAATTAATCATGCGGGAATTATAAATTGGCCACCATGAAGGGTCAATGCACTATAAAAGATATTGTTTTCCAAATGTAAAATAATATATATATATATATATATATATATATGTGTGTGTGTGTGTGTGTGTGTGTGTGTGTGTGTGTGTGTGTGTGTGTGTGTGTGTGTGTGTGTGTGTGTGTGTGTGTGTGTGTGTGTGTGTGTGTGTGTGTGTGTGTGTGTGTGTGTGTATGTATGTATGTATGTATGTATGTATGTGTGTGTGTGTGTGTAAAATTTCAAAAAGTTAAGATGAAAACCAAATTGATGAATAAAGGATGATGGATATTTATAATTGATCTCCAATGAAGATGATAACGCGAGTGACAAAGAATTAATGGAAGTTAGTGGGCATTCAAGTGGAAGATGATTTGCTAACTCCCTTCAATTATTTAATTTGCTTTACCACTTTTAATCATTTTTCTCCACCAAACTTCTTCGAGGCTACACCTTGCCTCCCATTATTGAGGATGTGGGTCCTTTTTCTTTACATATTTTTTCTTAAGAAAATAATTTTCAATCTAATTATGTTATTTTTATAACTTTTTTTGCTTTCTCCTTTTGGCTTCTGATTTGTGAATGACCAATGATATAATTTAGCCACCAAACAAAGCCTTAAACTTTGCTTTTCCTTTCTTTTTGTTTTATACATGTTGATTGAAATATGTTTGTGAACATTAAGGGGACAACCTTCTTGGCCAAAAGATAAAAATTAAGATAAAGCATATTGTTGTAATATGAACTTTATATATAAATTGATTAATTAAGACAATGTTTGACTGTTTGGTGCTTAAAAATTTTGTGGAGTCTAACAAGTGATTTTATTTGTTGGGGCAGTAGGACCATGATAGCTTTGAATAATGAAATTATTATACCTTGTGAAAGGACAAGGGATCAAGATTAGGTACTTTTAGGGCATTTAAGATTAAGAGACCAATTAAGGACAGTACATAAGAGACATTTTAAATTAAGGATTTCTGACACTATTTTTATTAGCTTAGCCAATTATATATTTCTATTTACTATTGATATTCTTGATTTATAGGTTATTTTGACTTAAAAATGATTTTCAATTATTAAACTATATTTTTGTTTATTTTATCATACTTAATTGAATGAAATAGAGGAAACGTTTGTTCAAGAAATAAATATTTAATCTGATTTTTGTAAGATACATGCAAACAAGTCTACATTGATTTCATAATCTTCAAAGACAACCCTATTTGACTCAATATTGTAATTAATGGATACATGCATACATATACACATACCTGTGCACTAGCTCTTAACTTCTATTATTTTCCATATTTATCACCCACATATCTTTTGATATGTGAACTTCAAACCAAAATTTCATATTTTATCATGATATAATAGAACATAACAATTGATCTCTTTTCTGATTTGCAATAATGTCCATATTGTCATGCAATTTTTTTTCATATACTTGTTATTGTTTTTTGAAAGTTTTACATTTGTTATAACTATGAGATCCAAATTGATGAAGAAGAGCCAACTAATTTGAGCATTTGATACTTCACTAAGTGCATGCGCTAGTGTAGTGTTTATCAATCATTGATCCCTCCCAAATCTTGTAATATCATCCATGTATTCAACGATATCAAAATTTACACACATACACACACACACACACACACACACACACACACACACACACACATATATATATATATATATATATATATATATATATTTGAGAAAAACCCTTTTGAAATTTGCTTGATCATGGAGTTAAAATATTTGTCTGAAAAGAAGAAGGAAATAGCAGGGAAAAAAAAAAAAGCTACATGCATGGAGGCAGTTTGATTGGTTTTTATACATTGTTTATAAATAAGATAAGCTTTTGATAAGAGATATGATGCTTTCACCTTTGCGTGAAATATAAGAAAATCACAAGCAAAACCTTGAATGAATAATTGAAAGCGAGCAATAGAGATTTAAGAAGATAATGAGATAGGGTTAGGGTGGGGTGGGGAATCCATATTCCTCTAATGGGATTTCTTATTTGTGATTTATTCCTTTTTGAGATGAGAGATAGATAAGGTGAAGGACAATTAGACAATATTTGTCTATCTCATTCTAATTAGTTTCAAACTTACCTTATTAACAAATTTAAACAACGACTAAGCGACTGTAACGATGATATAATGAATTAGATCATCTGCTAACAAATAACGTTATTTTGATAATATAACAATTTTTGTTATATGCAAATTCATAAAAATGTGAATAATAGAATTAATGGAAATATTTCTCACCTAACGAGTACTTGCATAAGAGTAATGCTATACTAATAAAGTTTATATGCAAAGTATGTTTACAAAGTTGATGTGGCATCACTTATTCGATGTTGTTGCCACACCACTCATCAATATTTATTATATTGACTTTATTTTATTTATCCTCAATTAACTTGATGCCACATCAACTTGTATATAAACTTTGTAAGAATAGCATTATTGATTTGTTTATGTAGAGGCTCTCAGAACATTCTTTGTGTTAAGAATTTTCCCGGATATTTTTTGGGAACTTCTCTCTTATTTTCCTACACTTTTTCAATAAATAAATACTCATAATTAGTCAAAATTGTGAATATATATCTTTCAGATATATTTGTGGCATTAGAGTAATAATGTAAGACAGTATTATAATAATGGAAAATGAAACATCAGTAATAAAAGAACCCTTTGAAGAGTTTGAAATATTGGAAATTAGTGTAAAAGTGAAAGTTGGCAATCAACTATAGCATCATTGATGATCAACTTTTCAAATAGGGAATAATTGGAAAATGCAAGTAATGATTCAAAGGGAGAGTTTTCTCTAGGTAGGAAACGAATCATTGAAGATAGAACTGGCCATGCAAGTAATATTGGTCAATATTTGTCTTTCTACATGTTAATAATTCCTCGTGAGATTGTGAATTGATCAACGAAGTTGGCTTCATGTGAATGTGATAATCGTGTGGCCAATTTGCATTAAAATAAAATAGATATTTGTAGCAAACACTTCATACTTTTTCTCTTTTTCATATTTTATATTATAGGCTCTAAAGTTACTATCCCAGTTATGCTTTTAAGGCTTAGCCCATGTGAAGATCATAAAACTATGAAAGTTTTTACTGGAAATTTGTCTTCCTCAAAAGAGGCAAAGCTGTGAGATAACTCAGAAGATTACTCTAAGCACTCCACCTTTCGCCCATTCAAAAGGCCATGAATTTTGAACCCCTTTCAAACCCTGTTGTGGTGTGTTCATGTTCAAATTTGCTATTATTTTATCTGTTTTTTTTTTTTTTTTTTAATTCAAGAATAACTTGAAAAACAAGAGATTCAACTTTAAGGTGAACAGGTGGGCCTCTGCTGGACGGGAAAGAATTGGGCCCTTTGTTTGATACATTGGGCCACATGATGTCTTTGAAGGCCTTGTATCTGCGTCCGTGCTTGATTGATAATATGCCTTTCAAGTTTCAGACGTCTTTACGCGTTTTGTACTCTCGGAATTGCACAAACCAAAAAAAATAAAATACAACATAAAAGCCACGCGATGGTTAAGTTTGGAAGCATTTTTGTGGCATCGTGCTTTAAGGTTAAAAAACACTTTCTATAAAAATGCTTGAAAGTGCTCTTTGCCTGACTGCTCTTGCTGGAAAGAACTCCAAATAGTTTTCTGATGTTGAGAAGCATTTGACTTGTTCCAAGCTAATGCTACGGATTACACTCAAAAGGGCTATCGGAAAAAAAGTTATGAAAAGTTCTTTCAAATGCACACTTGGCCGTCATTATGGCATTTACTCTGAGCAAAACAGAATTAAAAAATGTGCAAAAAGCTCTTGGAAAACCAACCCCAAGTAGCTGTATTTTATGACTGAATTCAAGGCATCGTTGCAAGAACTTAAAGCTCACAAGCTCTTCAGATTGATCACTCATGATATTGATACATGCCATTTGCTGCACTCATTCCCATCCTAGCCATAATTACTAGTTTAATGGGAATTTCAAGTTCCTCTTACATGTATAAATCTGCAAGGCTGCAATTCAGGACTTCACAGCGATGGCTGGTGTGTTTGCATCTCAGTTTTGCCGTGCAGAATATTGATTCCAAATAAGTGGCAACTTCCTAGTCCGTAGATGTCATCGTTTCAGAGAAATGTTCACGCAGCATCAACATAAAATATGACCTCAAAAATTCAATTTACAGCCACTGAGTGCTACAACGTCTAGAACATCTTGCAAACTTACAAAGGAGGGACCCAAAACTTGATTGTTGAGGAAAGCGTGCAAATTCACTCAGCTATTGATAAATGACAGCAACGGCATAGCACAGGAAAGCACATGAGTAGAAGCAAACTAGGTAATCAATCAAAGGAAAGTACAATAAATTAACCCATGTATTTTTTTTTTTTCTCTCTGCCAATGACAACGGATTTCACATAAACCAACTTTGTTAAATTATACACGAAATCCAGACCAAGGAAACATACTGTTGGATTTTCTAGAGCACCTAACCACCATAATGGTATAGGTAAGTGCAGAAGCTCCCTACCTCATAAACTCTAATATGAAGATCTGGATCAAAAAAGGTTGACATAACTCCTACCACGAGGCAATCTTCGAAAACACACCAAGCATAATAAACTTGGCTGATGATCTCTCCATCCATGAAGCATGCATGCCTGCTCTTACATCTGGACCCGCCTAGCAAAGAAGCTAACTGTGTTGATCAACTACATTTCGTCAAACTATCTTTTCCCAAATCTCAAGCATTTGTTGTGTCTAGATTCCGTAATACTTGGAGTAGAAGTAAGTTGTTTATTTGCCGGTTTTGTGAGAGAGATTTTCTCCATTGCATTCATGAACTTCCGCAAATGTTTAATGTACTCCGGATAAGTTTCAAGGTTGCAGTGTCCCCCGCCTTTTACCCACAAGGGGTCATATTTTTCTTTGGCTAGTTCCCATAAGCGCTTTCCATGAGACCAATCAACAATGTCATCATTGGTTCCCTGAAAATGTGTATCAGCGAAAACACATCAGCAGTGGTAGTAAGAATACACTGATGCTGGATAGAATTAGCAGAACTAGAACCATAAGCAATGAAGTATGGAAGAGACACAATTAAGTTATCAGCAAATTTACAAGATTTTCTATTGAAGAATCCTCTTTAATTTTCTTATGTGGTGCGAAAAGAACATACATGAAATAAGATTCAGTTAGCAGTATATGACTAAAAACACCCAGAATATGCTAATGATGAATTTCCTAAAGAATATCAAGAAAAACATAATATAAGCAAAAGCAAGTTTAAGAGTTAAGAATCAAAGTTACAAAAATCTTGATGATTCAAGGTTAGTTAGGTTATTGGAATTTGCCAGAAATGATACAGCTTACAGAAACTTTTGAAAAGAAAAACACAATTCCAGCAATTCCAGGCAGTCATCTCACACAGTAAGGGACTAAACACTATACTGCAAACTAATATGCGAATGATCACAAAAGAAAAAAGTTAGATAAATAAGCCAAAATAGTGAAAGGAAAACAAGCTACTTACATGTATAACAAGAACTGTACAGTTGACATGCCGAATTTTGTCTATATTCTGCAAATGTAAAATGGAGCTTCTCAATGTAAAACCAGTTATTTTAAGCTTGCAAAAAGGAAACAATCAAGTTAAACTTACTTTGAAAATGTCAAACCAAAATGTCATCTTCACAGGATACAAGACCCGTATGCCTGAAAGGATTGCGCTATGAAGAACGACACCTCTTAACCTCTGTAATCGAGCGGCCAAGTGCAGTGTAGGCCCACTTCCAACAGATTGGCCGTACAAAATCAGATCCTCTTGCTTAACATTATATTCTCTCCTCAAACAGTTGTACACGGCCTCTATATCATAATACGTGTTGAACTCGGAGGGCTATCACAATACAACAATTAATCAGATAATTAGGGTAGCTAAATGATCCAAAAATCTTCCAAGAAAAATTTTCAAGGCTAATTAGGAGCAAAAAAGCAAAGCCTGTATGAGTTTTCAAGAGCAAAATAAAATCCAAATGCAAATTAATTTGATAGATTCTTTTTTACCTTGCCAGTGGATGCCCCATATCCTGAATAATCATAACTGCATTTAAAAAAAAAAGGGGAGACAAAGAAATGGGTGAATAATAAAGGGAAATGTGAGGAGAAATAAGAAGTAAATCAACAGCAGCATCTAACTAGGCCTTTCTATCCTTGGAAAGATCACGTCAGCTGCAAATCAAATAGCAGTTCTTCAACTTTTTACATATAACACTTCAATAAACATCCCACAACCAAAGGTTCTCAAGTAGAAAGACATTTATCAATCCCATCTCAAAAACATCCTAATGTATACTTCACAGATAAAAAGAAGCGAAGACAGAATGCAACAAGCCAACAAAAGCTGTGGGGTGATTTCATTTGTAAACAAAATCTATATGTTATTATTAATCAACCACAAGAAAAAACAATCAAACTTACTTTTTTGAAGAAAAATAGGACAAAATTGTAAAACATTTCTTAGCAAAGACATCCTTTTTTTAAGATTTCAATCAAAGTGCTAGTATCAGAATTTCCTTTTCTTTTTTGGTGGGTTCAAACTCAGAGAGACAAAAAAAAAAAAAAAAAAGGAAGCCGGCAACATTCACTGTAGCATATAAAAGATTGGGTCCAACATATTAACTTCCCTTCTATGCAATTGAATAATAGAAAGGTTCCAAGATATGCAAAGACATTGAGAGAAGATAAATCCATACGTGAAACACATAATCCAGGTCGAATAGATAAACCATGTCAAGTAAATGTGTAAACAATCCACAAATATGACAAGGTAACAAGGAAAAAAACGAAGTCAGAAACAACATAAAAGCAAAGACATTGGAATTGAAAGCAATTTTGGTAATAATCATTAAATAAAAACGAAACTGAAAAACTTAAATGAAGATAATGGTATAAGAAACAATCACCAAAACAAGCAACAAGAATCGAAATAAACATACAAAAAATTCATCCAAGCATAACCAACAAAAGGAAAACAAAACCAACCCATTTCAGCATGATCAAAATCAAAAGCACCCAACAAAATTCCAAAAAGATTACCACATAATATTAACTCTAAGATGAGCTCTAAGCTCAATGAAGAGCTCCTGCATCTGTCCTAAATCAGCAGCATTTCCATGGGAGTACAAAACGGTAAATCTCGCAAAAGGGTGTTTCCAAAACGTTGCGACGATCTTGTTGCCACCTTTTGTGTCCAATAAATGAACATCCACGTTCTTGTCAGCAGTGACCCCAGAGAACACCAGCACGCCATCTGCTTCTCTGCAAACATCATACGTTGGAGGGTACGGAGGGAAAAACGCAAACTTTGCCGCCACGTTTGATGTTACATTACCCATGTCGTGTAACAACCAATGATGAGAATAAGCGTGCTCTCATCTACGATGAAGCATGCAGCTGAGGAGGCTAAAGATTGAATTTTTATTCTTGTGTTGTCATGGTATTCAGCTGGTTTGCAAAAGGATTTGAACAGTCAACACAAAGACTTTTTCCTTGTTGATGACTCGGTTGGGTTGGGTTGGGTTGTGTTGTTTGTGTAGAGAATATGTGAAGGAGATGCTTGTTTGGGTTTGAGTTTTTTGTAATTTTGCTTTTGATGGGGTTGTGTTGGTTAGGGTGGATTTTGTTTTTCTTTTTACTGAGGAAGATGAAAAGGCAATCCAAGTTGAGGAGAGATTAAAGGTTGTTGAGAGAATGGATCCGATCTAAGCGGATGAGATGGAAGTGATATTGGAGATGGACGGAAGAGCCATGAAAAAAATAGAAACAGAAACCAAGTTCTGCTTTTGAGTTTTTTTGTTTTTGTTTCAGTTTTTGTTAGTCTTCTGTTTATTGTTTTGGAAACAGAAACATAGAAACAAGTGTGGTTGCATGATGATCTGTACAGGCTTCTATTTTTTGACTACATGCACCACACTACCTTATGTTCCAATGTCTCGTTTGTCCTTCCCATCCTACCTTTGTCTTTGGATAATATTATAACCAAAAATATAAATAAAAAATAAAAAAAATTCATCATGAAAGAGACTTTGAAATTGACAATGTTTAACTCAATAATTGATCAAGTGATTGAAGAAAAGGTGAGAATTTTCATGTTTTGGTAGATATAAATAATCTCATAATGACTCTTGGCTTCAAGGGTTTTATAGTAAAACAAAAGAAGGGTAATTCAGACTTTAGAGTAAAGTCGCAGGTGCTCCCTTTATCCAAGACAAGGAATACTTTCCTCAAATCAAGAGCTCTAAGCATAAATAACTAAACACTCAAGTCTAATTGGGTAAAAGGTTAAATAAAATCAACAAGTAGCATAGGAAAATCTAAAGCAACAAGATGGACATGGATGGTTGAGATTCAGTCAAAGGCTGCTGAGAGAGAAAGAGATTCAGAGAGTCAGACAGAGACATTCATTCCCCAGTTTGCTTGCTTTGTTCAACCAATGTCATCCTTACATTACATTACTAAAAGATGATGAATGGGTTTGCCTGCTTTGTCAATTTTACAACTGTCTTCTCTTCTCTCTTCTGCAACTTTGACCATTATTGTCTCCTCCAGTGTAAATAATGTAACTCAACTTTTAGCTCTCATGCTACTGTCTTTCTTCATCACTTTCTGAATTCTGATTCTGTCACAAATGATTCAACTCCAATGGTATCTTACTGTTTTCCTATCATGCAATACCAATACTTCTGAGACACATGAGATATATATATAGAATTTACAATTTATTCTATAAAATAAAAATTTTATGCCTTTTTAGAATCTTATTAATTTGTATACGGATAATCTTAATGCGTGTCTAAGGCACATGTCAAGAGAACTTATTCGGAAAAAAAAAAAAAAGCTACCTAGAAAGATAGATCAACTAGTTTGCAAAATAGGAAACAATATTAAGTCAGTTTAGATCACGAGTTTGGCAAAACTAAAACTCAAAACTTAAATAAGAAGGTAATTATATAAATAGAAACTCATTTTTAGAGTAAGAGAGAAGAAGAGGACTTGCTTTGTTTCAATGACAGCTATCCTTAGGTAGGTGGTTGAATTTTAATAACAGAAAAGTTTCTTTAAACTAATGAAGGTACGATGGACTCATCTCTTTGGGGCTGCTCAAGAAATGCTGGAAATGGGTGGTTTTTAATGGTGACATTTTTGGGTAGGTGATGATGGAGAAAATTACTTGACCAAGTCTTTGGGAGTAGGGGACCCCTTCATCCTGTGCTTTCAAAGTTGGGGACCTCACTTCATTCCGAAAATGAATAAACAGTGGCTGACCCAATAAATGAGCAAAAACCCGTTGGAACAAGGATAATGTTTGTCAATTTTTTGGAGGGTGATACATGTCAAACGAATATGTTCATCACTCATTCTAAAAGTAATTGTTGGGGCTGAGAAAAGAATTTCTATTAAAGATTTTGATAAGGTTTTGATGGGTTAAACACTCGCATAGATACATGATTTTAAATCTCAAACACAACATTATCTTTAAAAAAATAAAAAAAATAAAAAATATCCCATCTGAGGGGCCTCTTTGGTAAATGACTGCAGGCCCTTAAAATTTGTACCCAATGACCCTCGGACTCATGAAATGTCTCAAATAACCTTCTAGTCTTATTTGAGTTCCTCTCATTTTTCATCTGCTATCTTTCTTTTACTCTCACTTCTACAACATATAAATCTCTTAAAACTAATCCAACAAAACACCTGTAGCAATAGACCGTTTAGATCTCCATAAATTCATTCTTGATTTTAAATGATAAAATTTTCTCCACATTTAAATCGTTTTGGGTTTAGTTGTTCATGTCATTGAATTTGATTTTTAAGGTTTGAAATGCTCAAGTCTTGAGAATACAATGTTTTTTATTCCTTAAAATGTTTGTGGCGTATGAAAATATTGATGAGTAGAATTGTGTAAATTCTTGAAAAATGGTTGGTTTTGGTTGAGAATAGCGGAGGTTGAAGAAGATGAAGTGTCAAATTCTTGATCGTTTGATGTCAGACATTCAATCGTCTGACGTCGAATGTTGGACACTTGATCATCTAACTCTGACACTCAAACCTTCATTTTTGAATCAAATACCTTCGTCTTTGTATATATATAAAAAAACCTCTATCTTTCATCAAGACCAACAATAAATATATTTTCAAACATTTAAATAATACTTATAATAGATCACAAACATCAAATATCCATTTTATATGTACAAACCATAGCAATCAAATCCCAAAAAGCATTCAAAACCTAATGTTACTAGTTTTACAAAGATTTGATCCATGAGTTCATCTCTCTATAAATATCACGAGTTCATCTCTCTAAAAATATAAGTAATGTATCTCAAGCTGTATCAATTATGACTAAGTTTAATAAGGGTACCTGGCCTGATCCCGATAAAGATGTTTGTTGGATTGAAATTTTTTTTTTTTGGGCAAGTGGGAGTAAACTTCAGTCCAAAGGGAAAAACTAGGTCAAAAAGCCCATACAATGCTTGGAAGTTGGTGCATTGACAAAAGATGAAAAAGCCACGACTTAAAGACGACAAAAGGCAGCAAGACAAGTTGTAAAATAATCTGTCATCAAAAGAAAAGAGTCCACAGAATTATATTAAGATCAGTTGTTGAACTACGACTTCTTTTGGCTATTTACATGATTGATGAATTCTAGGAAATGTATCATCATTTTTCATGTGAACAATAACTTTTCATTGCATATATAATTGATTAGTCGATAGGTTAGGAACTATTTCAAAAAGCTTTCAATCAGCTAATGCAAATAGAAAACTATTGAATGGTCAGCTCAAATCATCAAAAAAAGTGGCCAATAGAGTCAAACTCGGCCATTGTTATTATTTTTTTTTCCCTTTTGTCCCAGGCCAAATCTTAGCTTTGTCACCACAGAACCCAGAAGCTGAAGTTGACATTTCTTTGCCTAACCCCGGATTTTAACTGCAGGCTACTTCATTTCACTGAATTCATTTAACACAAGGAACAGAGAAAGTATCTAATGCTTGACTGGAACTAATAATATAGAAGGCGTTTCGTATTACTACAAGAAAAACATTACATGTAGCAGATTTGTGCTTAAAGCTAGCGTCCGGTTTAAAGAGCACACAGAAACAAGTACTTTACAGACACATTCAAAGAAAGAAAAAGTAGACTGAGTTGGCATTGAAAGCATATGTATCTGGAACGGTGTCATGCATGACAGCACTTTAAAGCAGGCATTAGACGCCAAGTGACAGACTCAAATTCAGTCATGCAAGAACCTAATTGCCATGTTTATATAATATATGCTCCTCTTGTAATGTTGTCCTATCTCCCATGACACTAACCCAACTCTCCGCAATTTTATCTACTCTTCCATCCAAAATTTCCGCTATGGTGAAGGCTCGCATTGTTCCTCTCAAGGTTTCATTATTCACTAAGCTTCCATCCGTAGTTCCTCCTTCATCAATTAATGTTTTAACCCTTGGAACAACGGCCCCATTTAGGTATATGGTGTTATCCTCTCCAACCACAATCATTTTCCGTAGGCCCTGTCCGTATGCCAGATTTTTGTGCATGTGACCAAACACGACAAGTGTTGGGAAACAGAATTTCGTAGTCTCTTTTAAAAGGGATATTGCTTGTGCTAGATCTGTACCAGAAGATGGCTCTTGTGAACATGGTTGGATGTAAATAAGATTCCATCTTAACATTGAGAAATGAAAACGCATGTTATAAGACAAATGACATAATTTGTCTCCTTCCAGTACTTGGTCTAATCAGATTCATTAGGTAACAACCACAAGGAAAAAGACCCAACAAAATAATGACATTTTCTCACAAGAATAGTGGCATATATGATTACTAAAATAGTCAAGCTTTAAGTGAGGAAGCCACCGTTATGGCCTTGATGTTGCACGCTATTTTAAAACCAACGAAACAAAGAAAACCACACCCACGAAAACCATAAGACCATTACCTGGATCACCATGGTCACCAGCACCAAACACCCAATCTTTTCCACAGATGTCATTCAATTCAGAACCAAGACCTGCGGACTCCTATAATTCAATTGAAGGTGTTCAATCTGCCTTAAACAACTGAAAAAGAATTTTGGCAGGATGATATACCAGTAGGTCCATTATGAGCAAGAAGTATAAGCAGATGATCTTCTGGTGTCCCTAATGCAGCCTTATAGATTCTCTTGGCACTTTCATCCATATTTTGGACTCCATATCTGAAATGATATTCCAGAAAGGTCAGAACATCCATATCACCAAATCTTATTGGCATCTAAATCCAAGTTGTTAGTTTATTTTACTTCCTGAAGCTTGCAACAAAATATTACTTCTATTATGATTTAATTTTTTCAAAACAACTTATAAATTCAACATAAAAATCTTACAAGACATAACTGCAAAAATGAAGAGTCAACAAATGGAAGTGGCATTTCTTATTTTCAATTAGAACACATGATAGACTGTTACAAGTAATTAAATAAGGTAAAAAAATTGATAGTTTGAGCATTAAAAATTGCTAGAGTTCACTATTAACCTTGCAGACAAAATCCCTTTACGAAAAATCTCCTCTCCCCCACATGAAAATGGCCGTCCACCGACAACACTGAGTTTTAACATTGGGAAATCCAAACGTCGATACGCCACATGCTCCTCACCAAGACTGATAGTCATGTAGAGTATCGTCATTTCCAT
The DNA here is from genome assembly GCA_013180625.2 of Boswellia sacra. NCBI lineage: Eukaryota > Viridiplantae > Streptophyta > Magnoliopsida > Sapindales > Burseraceae > Boswellia > Boswellia sacra. The sequence goes on from SNVD02012817.1 coordinate 598,820, forward strand.
CCAGTTTGTTTCACAAATTTAACAGATCATACATGACACACAATTATAACACACAATTTTGAAAAGATGGTTACACCAGTGAGCCATAAAAAAGTATTGTAAAAGTTGGATTAATTTGTACCAAGGTTCTCCTCCCAAATTTCACTTTTCATAAACTTTTGGCCAAAAAGTACAATTACTTCATAGCATTATCAAAATATCCATGGAAAATACAATATTTCAAACATCCAGAGTGAGCAGATTCCCAAGCACATTTGGACCTAATTTGTATTTTTTATAAGAAATGAAAAAGTTGTATGATTCAAAAGAGAAAATAGAAATGCAGACCACTAGACCATAAAAAGTCAAAAGTGTTAAGGAGAAACATCCATCCTATACAAATGCAGCCCAAACAACACCTCTAAGGGATCACAAAAATCCTAATCCCTCCTCAACCAAAAAGAGGAATATCTATACAAAATTGAGCCACCACTCTTTCCCAGTTGAAATTTATACCGAAAAAATAGTATCATGGAAATCCACTGAAACAGAAGCCCAAAGACAAGCTGTCACTGTTTATTAGTCCTAATATACACTGCTCCATTCTTTCCAGTTCATCATCCTCCAATAGAATCAGAAAGACCAATCACATGCACCTTGAGAATCATAAAGATAATATGCAGATCAAGATAATACTATAAACATCACTCTAGAAACTTAAATGAAGTTTTGAGATTATTGTGAAAAAATTGTCGTCACTGCCTCATGACAGAAGATATATGATTTTGATGGTCAATATAGTTGCTGTTATTTGCAGAACTTTCCAGATCAGGGCGACATCAGTGCAGTACTATCCACATGCCTCTGCAATTTTCTAGCAAAAAATTCTTTAGAAACCCAATTGAAAAATTCCACCATCAATAACCTTAAGCTAACTTCGTGGCTGAATTTTCAAGCACTTCAAACACTGGGCAACCACTTATATTGCCTCCAACTCTCATAAAATATTGCCAGCAGAATACAAGGTCTATCAAAGAAGTCATGTGTAAATGTAATTTTCTGGACAAATAGAAAGTACCAGAGGAAATTTTACGCAGACCTGAGGAAATGCAGTTGCAATTTATATATACTTAAGCCACAAAAATGTTTCCAAACTCCAAAGTCACACTGAATAAAAAGACTAAGGTTTTTATCTAGCACTCATTTGATAGAACCTATAGATTCCTGGGTTACACAACCTATAGATTCCTGGGTTACACAGATGAAACTTCTAAGGTTTTGGAAGACTAATAATCTATCAAAAAAACTACTTCAACGCCAAGGTTTAAGCTTGGTAGTAAGTAGCCCTTGGCTCCATCATTGAGGTCAAGGTTTAAATCCCCTTAGCACACTACCTACTTGGGACCCATATACATCTCACATGTTGCCCTTAGTTTAAGAACTCAATGGACAAGGAAAGGGTGAAGAATTTTTGGGTCACCTAAAAAGATAAAATGACTTCTTCAGTGACAGCTAGGAGAACATACTTTAGGTAACTGTATTTTTTAAAATTTAGAAAAAATTTCATTAATTCATCTGCTTGCAAAATTATGTTTGACATGTCCCCGTCTTTTGTCTATTTGACCTTGGGTGCTTGTATTTAGATGCTTAATGGCTTTGTTGAGTGAAGTAATAGGCTTTCCAACAAGAATCAAAAAGCCTTATGTAAGATTTTCCCGTCTTACATCAACACATTAAGCAGGAAAGACTGTTGTTCCCAAAAATATTTTAAAAGCAAAGAAAAGTGCAGTTCATTAAACTTGGCACTCATTTCCAGCAAAAATCAAAAAGCCTGATGTAAGATTTTCCCGTCTTACATCAACGCATTAAGCAGGAAAGACTGTTGTTACCAAAAACATTTTAAAAGCAAAGAAAAGTGCCGTTCATTCAACTTGGCACTCAACAATATTATCTTACATAATCAATCAGTTCAGAAATATGAAAATTGCACTAACGTGACCAGATATTTTCTTTCTCATCCCATTTCCATTATCTACTTCATGAGGTGTTTCACCATCATTTTAACAATTCATCCTCTTTATTTACCCTAAGGGAAATGCTAAGAATATTAAAAAGTTAAGTAATAATTATTAATTATCATTTAAAACTTTTTAACATGCACTGTAGGCACAAGTCAAAGACTGTAAATTCTTGTATTAGCCACCATCTCTGTCAAACAGAATCAAGTTATTGATAGCTATATTACTACCAAAATAAGAGTACAAAAGATAAAATCAACTTTTTCAATAGAATATATTGCACACACATGGAAAACAAGAAATGGGTATCTTAGCATGTAAGATCCTTATGGCCATTCGAGAAAGAAACTGCAGAGCAGAAGGAAACAAAAAGAACTAAAAGTTGTTAAAAAAGATAAAAATAGATATGACAATGAAGCAGAAAAACAAGAGAAATCCAGAAAAACTGATACTCCTATAGATCAATTAAACTTACCACTCTAGCTGAAGTTGTACACCATCCTTCTTCCTGACATTTAAAGAAAGGATTTAGACAATAATACTCCAATCAATTTCTCATGTCTAATTGTTTTCTAAGACACATAACATTCTCACAAGAGAAAAGCTCACAATGTACCAACTGGAAGTACCAAACACAGACCAAAAGACATGGACTTACTTTCCGGAGAACTTCTGAGTTTTCCAGGAATCATGGTTTCCTAAAATAACTGCTTTAGGAAAATCAAGATGTGCAACACTTTGAACTAGTTCAACATTCTCATTACCAAAATCACCTAAAAGAGCCAAGAAAGAAGGCAATCAAAGAAAAATAACGACAAAAGAAACTAAGCACTCTGTAGTCCGTAGCCAGACCATAACATGAGCTGCGAGACACAGTTGAGGAAGTAAAGCATATGTTTTCCAAATGGGTTTATTTTTTCAGTTAATTTAAATTGCATAAACATGTCTTTGTTACTTAGCTCACCAGTAGAGATAGGAGAAAGGAGAGTGATGATACCTGAAAATAAACAACGACATGAGGTAGATTAAAACAGAAATGGGGAAGAGAACCTGCCTGTAAATAGCACCAAGTCTGGCTGCATTTCAAACAAGCTCAATTAGATAGATAAGAATTTTACCTGAAAAATATGGCACCCAATACAATTCTCATTGTTTTTCAATTCAAAATTAGTACTATGACAATTACAAGCACATAATTTTCCAATAATCATTATAGAAAAATAAAATCTGTATTACTGTTATTTTAAGGAGGGAGAGAGAGTACCAGAAGTGATCGAAGAGCTTTGGTGTCTTCTTGCAAATCCCAGTCGTCATGCTTTACACAAAAATTAAAAAAGAAAATATCATACATAAATTACGAAAGTAGACGAGAACTCTGAAACCAAATAGAGAGAAACTCACGACGTCTCCGACGATGGCGATTCGGACGGCGGAAGTTGGCATGGCGGGAGATGAACGAGCGATGCTTTTGGGCGGAGTGGAGAGACAGGAAGCGGAGAAGGAGCGAAACCCGAGTGTTTGCCCGTGAACCGACGCGCTTAACATTCTTACCGAGCATCGCTCATGTGGCGCGCGTGTTAATAGTAATCCTATTTTATCTTAGGTTGACTTTCGACATTGCTTACGTACCATCAGTTCATTACATTCCATGGTGTCGTGGATGCTTTTGGCACAGTTTGGATTGCACAAGGGTAACTTTTTGGATCTAGATATATATATATATATTTTTTTTAACTCAAAAATCTGTTTTAACATGCATGATTTTTGAAAAATATGAAGGGTCCAGTGTCGGTGTCGGTGTAGCTCCACCTCCACGTGCGATCAGCCACTTAGCGAGGGTTGACAATCCAATATAATGCGTCGAAATCAATCGATGAATCTAATTCAATCTATTTTTAATTAAATTTAGTCGATTAATCTATTATATTAGATATAAAACTTATCAAATCGAATTAGTTAAATTGATTGATGGACTATATGATAAAAATTTCTAATCCAAATCCAACTCCAACTCCAATCCACATAAAAAATATGCTGTACAAAGGAAGCCTGATTCTGTTTAATAATTTAAATAATTAGATTGCATAGAATTTATACTTTTTGATTTTTGAGATTTGCGATTAGATCGGTTGATTGGTTTGGCTCTCACATAATTATTTGTTATTGGACTTTCACTTTTGATTATATTAGAATTGGACTTTAATTTGATTGGTCAATGCCCAAATTCATTAGATTCAAACCAACAAATTTTCTTATTCTAAAAATTAATTCCCCTTAATTTTCAATATTTTATATAGATTATATATTATCATATTATTATGGGATCATATACAATATCCCATCTCTCTCTCTCTCTCTCTCTCTCTCTCTCTCTCTCTCCTCTCTCTCTCTCTCTCTCTCTCTCTCTCTCTATATATATATATATATATCTATATATATATATATATATATATATATATATATATATATATATATCAATATTGTTTTACAGAAAAATATCCGAACTAAGATGATGAAGTTGAAATTAATTTGGAAGACTTTGCTATAAGTAATTATATATCTTTTAATAACATAAGCATTAATAAAGAATGGTTTCCATATAAACCAAAAATTGAAAGTATTATAAAAGAAGCAAGAAAACATCATATAATTGAAGAAAATCCTATAAAATATATAGACAAGCACCTTTCTTTTTTTTTTTTTTTTTTTTGGCTATTGCTATAACTCTCATAACCCTTGAAACAACTTTTATCAATTATTTGTCTGATCTTTCATTTTTTTCACAATATCCTTTTCAAATATTCGGTAAACTTCTCCCTAATTATAATCGAAATTGGCAGATTTCATCCATATCTTCCCAAAATTGATTAAAATTTTCATAATTCTTCTCATAATATTATGTTAAATCAATGTTTCTGTCATATTATTAATAATAATGTTGTCATATTCTATTTGTAACATATTAACAGAGATTTTTTCATCATCCTCGTCGTCCTCTTGTACTTTACTAGAAGAGGCTACATTTTTTTTTCTTGATAATCAAAGAATCATACAACAGTTTTCCCATTTTCATTTTGATAAATAACATTTTGGTTAGGAACTTGTGTAGGTCTTTCTATAATATTGTCTATTATCCGTGGTGTTCCTTCCAATAATTTTGATACTAAATTTTTTAACAGGTATAACTTTAACATATATTGTAGAAATATATTTTACAAAGTCGTCTAGTTGTAATTTATAACTCATATTTGTAGTATTATTAACTTTTCCTAAGTATCCAAGTAAACATATACACAGCGAAAACTATGCCAAGGGGACCCCACCATAACCGAAGAGCTATCAATTACCATAACCGAAGAGCTATCAATTGCTTGACTTTTACAATAAAGTAGTGAGTATTAACTCAATAAGTAAGTTAGATTTTTCATATTGGACATGAAAAAGAAAATTATTTTTCATTCGTAAACATACCTTGTCAAAGCATACTTTTCATATCAAAAACATAATTTAGAAGCTTTCACAACACAAATCAAACATATCCTTATGAACCTATACCCAACCTTAAGGTAGAACTTTTCATATCACTTATCATATAGTTGAGCCCATAGAATCACTCGTCAAGCATTTGTAGCAAGGCATCGCTTTTGCTTCAGTGGATTTTCCCACATGTGCGGATCTGTCATTATTCGGGAGTGACCCCATAACTATCCTATTGGATTCTATCCTGCCATACAGCGTCACTTTGTTATAGGATTGAGATACGAATAAAAATAGTTGAAAGTTAAAAAAATCCCAATTGACAGAGACTCACGACGTCTCCAAGGATGACAATTCTGGCCGGGGGATGGCACGGCCGAAGCACAACAAGCAGGTTTGGGCGAAGTGGATAGACGGGAACCGGGGAGAAATTAACCTTAGAGTTTGGAAGTGACACAACGCGCTTAACATTGCCGTTTAATTGTTTATCGATGTAATTGTGTGGCACGCCTGTTACATAATAATCAAAAGTTAATACATAATAAGAAGAAATTGAAATAAATAATATTGCAACACACTTTATTTATGGTACAGAAAAATAATATTCAAAGAAATGGATCTATAACACCAACAAGTTCAAGAAAAAAAATTTAGACAAAGAAAAGGTTAAAGATTGTTATAGGATTGAGGCCACATGTTAATTGATAATACAGTGTCACTTTGTTGAGGAAGTAATTAAAATCAAAATAATCTCTGCAAAAAGTTCTGCAAGCCATTAATTTTTCATATACACAACCAGGTACGATGAAATTATAGTCAACCTAGCAGTGATCTTGATCAATTCCAATATAGATAATTAAGTATGCTCAAATAAACTCTTATGTATTCGAGGAACTCAAGACTATATAAAATTGTTGATTTAAACCATCTACATGTATTTTCCATATAAGCCTGGGCTCTCATCTGGGTTCCAACTCGGACAGTTGTGCATCATTGAATGAATAAATTTCTTGCCTGGGAGTGGAGCTACTTCCCACATTTTCATCACGCTTCACAGAAAATGCAGGCCTTTTCGGAGTAGCAATAACCATTTTATCGCTTTTGAGCATCGAATAAACTTCCAGCATGGATGGTCTGTCCACTGGATTTTCTTGTACACACAACAGTGCCACTTGCAGACATCTCACGAGCTTCCAAGGCGAAACTGAATCATCAAGTGATGGGTCAATAAACTCCATGGCTCTTCTGTCCTTCCATTGCTCATATGCCTGTATACATTATGTAAGTCAAAGCATATTTACATCGTTACTTATCTTTTAAGCTTATAGAAAGTCAGGGGAAAGTTACCAATAGCATTATTCCGTTCTTAAAAAAGAATAAAAATTAAGGTTTCCATCACTGGCTTACGTATTCAAGAAGATTCAGACTGGCATTGCTGCCATAAGAATATGTATTTCTCTTGCCACTGATGATTTGTAGAAGTACAACTCCAAAGCTGTAGACATCATACTTCATGGAGTATATACCTTCTTTTACATATTCTGGGGGAGCATAACCACTGTATACATTTGTTGAGAAATAATGAAAATTGGTACTTAATTCACAGAGAATTCATAACAAAGATACTTTATATTGTTCGAAATTTTCTTACTTACAATGTTCCAACAATTCGGTTGGTGTTTGCTTCGTATATATCTTTCTTGAAAAGTTTTGCCATTCCAAAATCTGATATCCTAGGATTCATTTCATTATCTAACAAAATATTGCTAGCTTTTATATCTCGATGAATTATTGTGAAATTGGAATATTCTTGAAGGTATAGAAGCCCTTGAATAACCCCTTCAATGATGTTCTTAAGCTTTTGCCAATCTAACATACATCGTCTAGTTGAATCTGCAAAATATTACACTCATGATGAATCACTTATTTCAATTATTCGGAGAGGCAATAAAAAGGAATAACCTTATGTGTAAGTCAGTCTGTCATTCCTCGATAAAGGATGAGTGGGTTGGGGGCCATATTAATGTAAACCATAATTTATTTATTAACAAGAAGCACCATAGATACATAATTACTCACCAAACAGATATTGATCCAAGCTTTTGTTTGGCATATACTCGTATATCAACATCTTTTCGTCTCTGTCAGTGGAAAATCCCAGAACTCTAAGCAGATTTACATGTTGAAGTCTTGCAGTAAGTGAAACCTCGTTTTTGAATTCCTCAACTCCTTGTGTAGATGATGTCGAAAGTCTCTTTACCGCGATTTCCTGTCCTGTTAGTAACTTACCCTACCAAAATGGATATAAATGTGTTAGCATTGGTAATATAATACAACGAATTAAGCCAGATTTTTCTGCTATGTTAATTGAAGACACATTCCACAGATCTCCTATTTTACTGAGCATAGTACTATGTCAGACTGATATCGAATCTGATAAAGTAAGTACACCGATCGATTTCTCAGTCGTCAAAGTACAAAATCATTGATTATCAAAAATATTTCGTCAATGGTCGTAGACTAAAGCCGTCATAGAGCCTGGATTATCTAGTTACACTTCTACAGCAGAAATTATGTATAGAAAAATTATCCTGATCATTGCCCAATTCTCTAATCTCCTTAGCACAATATCAAACACTTTACTATTTTTAGTTAGCAATATGCTTCGTTAGATACTTGTATTCTCTAAGAGTCTTTTTTTTTAATCATTTGTTCTTGAAATTTCAGAAGGGACTTAATATTAGGGTCGACTACCGTATTTTACCTGATAAACAGGGCCAAACCCACCCTCCCCAAGCTTGTTTGCAATAGAAAAGTTGTTTGTAGCCGCTTTGATGTCAGCAAAACTAAATACTGGGAGATTTGGAGCATCACTGTCAAGACTTTCAGCTGCTAATGTATTAGTTCCTGGAATAGATATGCTTATTTTGCTATGATCATCCATGGGTGGAAAAGAGGGTAAACGAGGAAGAAACCAAATATGTTTCTCTTCATTTCTTAAACAAAATCCAAAAATCTTTTCATGTCATGGTTAAATTGGTCAGTATTCACAGCTGGTAAAGTTACCTTTGGATTTGATTGCTGCTCTTCGAACGTACCATATCTTGGAGGCTATTAGGATTGTAAACAAAGCAGTTGGAATCAAAATTATCAGCAATAACCGCTGCTTCTTCTCTTGATTGTTTTTTTCTGCTTGAGCTGTCAATATAGTTCATAGATATATTAATTATAATCTGGCATAAAAGTGACAGATTATCAACATTTTGTTAACAATATTGGAGTGGGGACATTGAAGGATGCTTCTTCTAATGAAGTCCTAGACCACAATATGTTTATTTCCATTTTACATGATTACTTTTAAGTTTGATTTAATAGTTCTAAAATGAATACTATCTAGTGATATGGTATGTAGACTTTTTATGTTCACAAATACTATTTTCGTATGGTGACATTGACCTGTCTGGTGTAATAGTTAAGTGTCTTGAACTAGAAATTGTAAGCCCGTTGGGAGGTAATGACCTTTCTAAATATTTGGATTTAGGGAGGCCAAACTAGTATTGGACCTCGGGACAGAGGGAAAGCACTCCCAAAAGGGCAACGAAAGAGAAGGTATCAAGAGAAAATCTCAGACAGGCAAAATTGGCTCAATGGCTCAGACTGAGAAGGCCAAACATGGCTTTAGAAAAATTCAGCTTGAATCGCATCGCATTTCCTCATTTCATTCGTTGTATGACAGAGCGTTTAGAGAATGAACAGAGAATTTATAAATTATAGTCCATTACCTCCTGGCATAACGTCATCATTAGATAGTTGAAATGCCATGTAACCAAGTAGTTTCTTTTCCTTGGCGTAGGCAATCTTTGCTTTAATAGTCTCCACCCCGTCAAAATTGATCCAAATTGCTCCGATGGAGAAACAATTCACTACATAAGTGGCATTGTACACGGGACCTCCTCCATAACCATAATTCTGAATATATGCTCTGACGAACTTGAATCCCATGGACCCATCAATGGTAATAGCGGGACCTGAAGCAGGTGCCCCAATAGCTTTGTCTTCGGAGTTCACTAGTGTCCATGCATAGCCATGGTAAGACAAACCCAGAACCAGTTTGTTTGATGGAAATCCTCTACTTAACCATTCCCTTATCCCAAAATCAGTGCTAACATTACTCAAAGGATCGTATAAAGCAGCATGGGCACCTGTTATATTTTCCCTGGAAGGCAAATGATAGTCATATGCCGCAACATGCGCCCAGTCCAAATTCTTCTTCATTGAGTCTATTGGATAACTTACAGTGTCATGAGTTGGAAAATAACGAACAGCCATTGTCAAAGATAGTTCTGACTCACCTGAGTTTCTTAGCTCAGAAGAAATAGCATCCCTCCATTCATCTAAGAAAATTCCAATATTGTTCAAGTCTGTACTGTTTGGCCATAGCCAAAACAAGTCTATGCCTTGAAATCCATAACCCCTGGCAGTTTTTATTGAAGATTCAATAAAAGACTTCCTATGAGTGGAATCACTGATCATTGAAGATAAAATCGAAGAGTTAACTTTGTTGCCCAAAATGGATTGAGAAGTCCGGTTTTGACCATTCCAGATTGAAAGAAGAGTTTTAATTGATGGGTTTTTGCGCCTGACGATATTGGTGAAGCTGGATAAGATTTTTTTGTTGGCAGAGGATACGGAGAGCTTGTAGGTGTAAGGATCTACCTCAGCAAAACCACATATAAGGTGAGTAAACAAGGCAGAATCTACGTCTGCTATTGGAAATTCACTAACAGCAAGCCAGTAGCCAGCTTTGATCCAGGTTCGTGAAACTGAAACCTGCAGCTGGAAACAAGAAAGGAAGGTGAAGAGGAGGATAAGATCTTTTGTTTCCATAGAAGCTAGCTACACTATAGAATTAATAGATCGTTCTAGTCTATCATCATCCTTATTGTCTAGCTAGATGATAGACCTGCGCATCTGATCGATTGACACGTCAAATATTAAAAATGAATTTGGAAAATACCCTTCAAACTGACCATATTTAATTGGTTCGTCAGTCAATTTTGACAGAAATATAATTGGAAATGCCTAGACTTAATTGAATCCACTCATCAATTAAAGATAGAGTTCAAAGGTACTCTATATCAAATTATGTATAAGTAATTATCAAATGGTTGTCACATTTTTTAAACAATAACCAATGGCCATGTTGAGGAGGAACTTGATTAAATTACTGACTTTTTCTGAAGGATTTCTGAGTAGTACTTTACTCGAAGGACTTAATCTGAAACATATCGATTTCTTCTGCCAAATTTCAAATAGTAAAATGACAAGATTCGATTTTCCCTAATGGTGTAATTGATCGAATTAGTTCAACAAAGGCTGCCTTTTTTGCACTTTATATGAATATATTAAGGATGTTAGCCAGAAATTTTATTTATTGAGACGAATTTAATTAAGCAATTAAACAATTAAAAAATCAGAAAAACGATTATAAAGAGTTGAGGATTAGTTTATCATATTGGCTTGGGATCTGGTGGCATATTCTCTTGTTCAATTTCACTTCTTCAAGAAGTAGAAATATTATAAGAAATGGGAAATTACAGTTGTATGAGAGTTCTATCTACTTCTATTAAGAATATAATTACGGAAGAAGATATTTTAACATAAAATTTTGACATAAATTTTTAATCATTGATCTCACAAAATCCAATGATTGAGATTAAAAATTTGCCAACTCATCAGTCATCTCAACTATTAAATTTTGTACATCAACAGCTAGAAAATTATGTATACTTTTATGTCAAAAGTCTTATAGCAAAATGTCCCATCCCATTACAGAAATTCAGTAAATATAGAGGTTAGGAATAGTTATAAGAGACAAAACTAAATGTAGGCAGTTAACTAAAATAAGTTGGTTTGTATGAATATGGGAAGATCTGTAAAAGAGATATTTAAACACTAAGATTGAGTTGGCTTGCTAGATATTAGGTTGAATACTATTTATGATCCAGTGAATTTATCTCCAATTGAGTGTGTTCTCTTATACTCCTCTATATTTGTAATTTAATGGATTTATTTCTCAATTATGGATGTGGACAAGTGACGTAGAATTATATTAGATTTGATACCCTTTTATGTGACAGGATTTATTATTCACATTATTTAAATGTTATTAATCTCGACATGGTTGTCTTGAGGCCTGTCATTCTTAGTAGAATTATCAATGGGAAAATTAAAATACGTTCTGTCAATATTATATATATATTCAAACTAACTTTGAACAACGCATTTAAACCAAAATTTCATTTTCGTGGTGTAACTTGCGTATACGCAAAGGCATTCAAAATGCAGACTCTTATTAAATGGGTCAATACATGAGAAGGCTATCCATTATGCTGTTCACCTCCGGTGTCAAGGCTCATTATCATTAGGCTTGGGCATTGCCCCGGCCCCACCATTAACCCGGCTGGACCCGGTCCAATGGGGCGGGTCTGGATCACTGTAAGGGGCGGGTACGGGGCTGCATAGAGCCTGCCCTGTTCGGGGCGGGTCCGGGGCCGGGTCTTGCCTCTAGACCCGTTGGACCCGCCCCGCCCCGCATAGTTAAGGGTATAAATAAAAAAATTCAAAATATAGGGACTTATAGATAATTTTAGGGGGTTATTTTGTTAAATTTTAATATATAAGAACTTTCAGAATATATTTGTTTTTTTTTTTGTATTTTTGGCCGTGACGTAAGCATGTTGATGATATTGTATGAAATTATGGATGGACTTAAAAGAAATATTGTGGGTGATGAAATTGAAAAATATAAATATTATGGGGTGTAAATGAAATTTTGCGGGGCGGCCCCCCCCCCGCCCCGCAACGGGGCAACGGGGCAATGGGGCAGAGCGGGGCGGGGCAGAAAAAAAGAGATGGGGCGGGGCTGGATACTTGCCGCCCCGTACCCGCCCCGCCCCGGTACCAAGCCTAATTATCATTTTCACCCTTTTTCATTTTCATGGTGGAACCTGCGTATGCGCAAAGGCGTTCAAAATGCAGACTCTTATTAAATAGGTCAAAACATGGGAAGGCTATCCTTTAGATTGTTCTCCTGAGGTGTCAAGGGTCATTGTCATTTTCAAACCAGCAGATCATGTCATTATCATTTTCACCCTTGTTCAACATAAAATATTTAATTTTGTTTCAATTTATTTAACACTTTCGAACTCAATCCCCATTCTACTTGTAAGGCGTCCCAGTGCACACCTTATTCTCATTTTTACTTCATTTTTCTTCAGATGTTCATTGTTCACCTTGCAATTGAATTACCTAATTTAGTGGCTTTAGTCAGGAAATTAATTCTAATGGGTTGAGTTAAGAGCAAGTGTTAGCAACTCACCAACAGTATAGTTTCTTTTTGATTCATCATTTTCTTAATTTTGATTTAGAAGCAAGTATAAACAGCAAATGAATCTTATCTTCTTTTGCGTGCCTCCTGGTTTTTGACAAGCAAGTAATTCTTATTGAATCAAATTTATTATTATAGAAATACAGTACTCTTTCTTAAATTATGCTCCCCAGAGTTCGACACAGTCATCCAGGTACCAGTTGGGTAATTGTTGCATCATTGAGTGAGCATAAATTCTCCTTCAATCTGCATCTACTTTCCTCGTCTTCATGATCTCGTTTAATCGAAGAAGCTGGCTTCTTAGGAGTTGGGATGGCTTCACTTTCATTTTTTAGCATCGTAAAAACTTCAAGCATGGTTGGCCTATCTTCAGGATTTTCTTGGACGCATAATAAAGCTACTTGCACGCATATCATGAGTTTCCACGTCGAAGACGAATCATCTAGCGATGAATCAAAAAACTCCTCACCTTTTCCATCTTTCCACAACCTATATGCCTGAAATATTATAACTAAATGTTATCTGGTTTTTCATTTCAAATTAGTTAGAAGAGAACCAAAATGATATGAAGTATACCAAATTGGATTAGAATATTTTCTGATAATCAGTAACTTACATATTCTAACAGGTCTAAATCTTCATTACAGCCATAATAGCATGTTGTCCTCTTGCCGCTTATGAGTTGCAGAAGAACAACTCCATAACTATAGACATCGTACTTCATGGAATATATGCCTTTTCTCAAGTATTCCGGAGGAGCGTAGCCACTACAATAATTTATACACAAGGAAAATGCCAATTATTGAACAACGAAAAAAAATAAATTAAAAATGACTAAAAAAAATGTTAATGAGGCATATCACTTACCATGTTCCAACTATATAGCCAGTGTTTGCTTCACAATCTTCTTTTGTAAAAGTTCTAGCGATACCAAAATCGGAAATTTTAGGGTTTAAATTATTGTCCAGTAAAATATTACTAGTCTTTAGATCTCGATGAACTATTGTAAAGTTTGAGTACTCTTGTAAATATAAAAGTCCTTGAGTAATTCCTTCAATAATGTGTACACGTTTTTTCCAATCTAAGAGAAACCGTTTGTGTGGATCTGCATAAAATCAACTTACGCACTGTAATTTAAAAAAACATGAAGCAAAAATATGTGCACCCTCAAGTTTTCACACTATACTACTTGTTTTTGTTTGAAGCTCAAATGATTATGGTACCGCTTAGAGAAATCCTAGAACAAATTAAGCATGCATATAAAATGCAATTTATTTCACTCTTGGAAAAACAGAGTCTGCATACCAAAGATGTACACATCCAAGCTTTTGTTTGGCATGTACTCATAAATCAGCATCTTTTCTTCCCTCTCCGTGCAAATTCCCATAACGGGTGCTAGATTTACATGTTGAAGCTTTGAGGTAAGCTTTATTTCATTTTCAAATTCCTCAAGTCCTTGATGAGAAGTTTTCGAAAGTCTCTTCACTGCTATTTCCTGTCCCTTCGGCAAACTAGCCTGCAAAGCCAACAATCACAAATCTGGCCATAGCATATATAATAGACGACTTCTAGTAGAATTATTGTTCGCTCTTACTTATTAGTTGAAGATTAATGTTTTCACATGCAGTTAGACACAAATAAAAAAACCATTCTTAGTTGATTCTTGTTTCGGTTATAGCCATTGGCTCTGTTCTATCTGGGAGAACACAGGAGCTTGATTCTTGGGCTACGATGCATATTACTGGATTATCAATCAGTAAGCAGTTTTTAGACTAGAAATCCTATGGTTCAGATATAGAAAGTTCCAAGGCCTAAAATTTTAATGTAGTTTTGGGGAAAAAAAAAACAGAAGGAGTTATTCAGTACCGCGCGCTGAGTGTTACTTTTAAAGTAAACAAAGCCAACACATATAACATGCCTATCTTTTGTCCAAAAAAAAAAATTGTAGACATTTTGCCTACATTACCTTGTAGACAGGTCCATATCCACCCTCACCGAGCTTATTTTCATTTGAAAAGTTATTTGTTGCCACTGTGAGGGTTGAAAACTTGAATACTTTCAGGTTATGTGCATTACTGTTAAGGCTTTCAGAAACAAATTCTTCATTTTTCACCTTCTTTAGTGATCTTTTCACAGCAACCATAACCCCTGAAACCAGAAGGAAAGAAAAGCAAGAGCAGTCACGGGTGAACGCTGCACTCCCATTATATATTTTACAGTTGATTATAGTATTCATATGAAATTAGAATTAATTTACCTCTTGCCTTAAGTAATATCCTTTTGAAGCAACAGAATATGGTGCCCAGTAACAGAACAACCACGGCTGCCGCAACCAGAATAATTACCAGTAACGGCTTTTTTTTCCGCCGATCTTCACCTTCCTCTTGAGCTGTGAAAATTGTTTGTGATGTTAATTTTTCGCCATGAACTTCTTCAAAAGTTCTCTGTTGACATCTTAATGTGATAATAACAGGGCAAGCTCATCTTTCTTAAGAGGGTGCTAATTGTAGGTCGCAAAAGGGAATAAATTAAGCCTATTATCTTTCAGATAATAACCTGTGCTAATATAACTACCCGGTGAAATTCCACCCTCTGCCTTTCTTTTTGCTTAAGTTTCCTTGCAAATCATCCATCGAATTTTTTTGGTCATTATTTGTAATTCAGATTAACCGATTATTAGCTAACGCGTGTAATGATTGTTTAATCCCAGACAAAATATGGTAATGACTTTCTCTAGTCATGGTATTCTTTAATTCCTTGAAATTAGGCAGCTCTGGGAAAATAGGCCAAAAAGGAGAAGATTATACAAACCAAGTAAATGAACACACTCAGACACAGGCCTCCAAAACGTGTTATGTACTAGTTGCTATTTCATAACTTCCGGAGGGAATTAATTCTTACTGCAACAAATTGGTCAGTTTTTGAATTAATTAGAGATGATGATAGAAAAGTAATTAACAATCCCGTACCTGCTGAAGAAAGCTCCCACTGGTCGTGATTTGCAACATGAAACGCATCAAAAGCAAGCACCCGTCTTCTTCTTACAAAAGAAATCTTTGCTTTAGTATCCTCCGACCTCACAATATTGATCCGAGTTGGTCCAGATGTGAAGAAGTTCATTGCATGATGAATACCCTCACTGCGAGAATGCCAATCATCGCCTCTAAACCAACTTTGTGAATTTGAGCAGGGCAAATTGAAGAGGACAGAGAGGTGGAAGAGTGTGCAGGCCATTCCGGGAAGGGAGCCCATACCTAGCAGGGGACGTAAAAGGACACTTGGGCAAAGATTTAAGGGAAAGTTTTACATATCAGCAAATAATTATGAAAAATGTAGCCCAAATTTTGAGATCTTTCCTATACGCAGAAGTTTATAATCACCGATGTGAGGTTTAAGGTTTAGTTAAACTGGTCAACGACATCAAATTATCAAATTGATAAATTAGTTCATGATTTTAATTTGACAGAGGGCAATTGTAGTATTTGATAAAAATAAGTACGACTGAGATTACTAAGTATTCTGTATAGCCACTTTATGTTTATAAAAAGTATCACACACCTCCCTTATCATCAATTTATTTCAAGTCTATATTTTATATAAATAAAACTAATATATTTATCAAATTGTCCTCTAACTTTAATATTAAAGAAGGTATATTAATTTAAAATATAATAGAGTAATATTATATAGGTATAATTTTTTTTTAAAATTAATTCTTGAGTATAAATAATTTTTATTACATTTTAAAAATAAATTCTAGAAAAGTCTGTTGGCAACCATTTGTTGTAAATTTCAAGAAAAAATTTTCCAATCTTATAATAAATAAAAAAATATGTCAAACAACATTATTATTATTGCTATTTCTTATTTAGAAAAATAATATTTTTGCCCTTATAGAGCTTTCATTCAATTGTTTACCAAAACAATCTATTAAAAGTATTTATCAAAATTTTTAAAGTATTTATTGGTGGACTTTTCTAATTTTTTTTAATAAAAGTAGTTATACTAAATTATTAATTGTTTTATTATATTTATTTAATATGTACTCTATTAGTTTTTCAAATATACCAATTTCAATATTAAAGTTAGAAAATAATTTTATTAACATATTAATTTTATTTATATACATAACAAAAAATTTGATAAAGATTTATGACAATTAAATATATTTGAGATTTTTAAAAACCTGAGATTACTATATCATATTTAAGGAAACTTCATAGAAAGCTTATACCTCTTTCTATAAAATATCTAAATTTCTCATCATTAAATTAAATAAAAATTAAAATTAAAGATTAATTTGTTAATTTAAAATTTGATTATTTTTTACTAGTAGTTAGGCCACACCTAAGGGTGATTTTGGACTTGTCCCTTTTCTATGATCTTATTTATTTATTTATTTGTTGTTTTCAAGGCTACATCTTGGTAATATTGGCATTTTTCTTTTGTGCTAGGTACCTGAAGTTGCTTTTCTATCTCCAGAATTTGTAACTGAAACTGAATACTGCATAATTTACTTTCTCTCCCTCTTGAATTATAAGCGAGAGAAATAGGTAAAGGAAAAGAGAGCTAGCTTTTTTTTGGACTACGTATTTTATTGCTTCTCCTACATATCTTCGACAGACCTCCGTTAGTTTGTCTAACGCGTTTGCGTGAAGCCACCGCATAGAAAAACAGACCGCTACTTGGAAAGGATCTCTATTCCAACCTTGACTAATCAACTCTGTTGTATGTTGACTAAATATAAGTTAAAATGTTACTGCAACTGGGTGAGAAGTGTAGTATGAGAGCCGCGAAGAAAGAAGAAACAAACAAAAGAAATCAAAGAATAGGAAAATTGCAATACAAAGCCAAGTAAGAAAAGGAAGTAAAGGAGAGAGTCTACTGTTACGTCATTCAGCCGGTGGCGTCAAGAAATTTTGTACATTAACAAAGAGAAGTGCTATTTATAGTGCACTTATATTAAAATATCTTCCTTCAGAAGTCATGAGATCATTCCAAATGTATGGAGAAGATTTAGACTTAAGATCTTGACATGTGGTGAAAAGTACTCGCTAATATTAATGCATTGTATACAAACTTTTAAATGGGCAAATCTCACACTGTCACACACCATCCCCAAAATTATGTGCAGTTGCAAAGTTTAGGGAAAAATTACGGTATAGTGATTGTACCGGTATAGTCACTGTTTATGTGTGTAAAAATCGTAAACGCGTTGTAAAAATCGTAAACGAATGAATAAAAGTTGTATATAAAAAAGTTTATAAAAGTCGTAAATGGAAAATATGTAAAAGTCGTAAATACGATTTTTTTCAGTTGAATTACGATTTTCAAAAGTGCATTTATGATTTTTATACGTTACAGTACAACGATTGTATCGGTACAAACGTTATACTGTAGCACGACGCCAAAGTTTAACACTTTTTGTCAATGTCTCCTCCTTGCCAGCAAAGTCATCATACCACCCTTCTATTAAACTATTGGTAAATAAGGTAACTTTTTCATCAAATATGCATTTAATTACTAAAATACCCCTAAGAGGTATATAAGGTACGTGTAGAATTTAAATGAACAAGGGGATAAGAAATGTCTAATTTACCCCTGACAAAAACAATTTAGTAGTGACTTATCCCGGCTAAGTTGGTTTCGATCAATATATATAATCTGATTGCCCTTCCAGCATCAAGCAGAGCGAAACCTAGAAGCATAAAATGAAAGAAAATCAAACTCAAAGCCACCCAGTTGATCTTTGCCGGGTCTTTTGACATATTAACATATGGCATATGACAAAATAATTAAATAAATAGATATAAATCTTTATTAAAATTAAAATAAAAACATTTAATGTTACAAAACTTAAATATACTAATTCCTATTGCCACCGCCACTTTCACATAACACCACCAGTTTACTCATCACTACGATCACATTAACTTCCACATCCACCTCCACCCCGTCCAATTCACTCCCCTATATGTCAATCCCACACTCCCACTGAATTGAATAGTTAAAAAACAACAAATCACACGAGCCCAAAATACATATCAAACCAGAAAATAACAAACCCGGATCATGTTTGAAACAACTAAATCAAAAAGAACTAACATAAATTAATTCATCAACTAGAAATCAATTAAATCGGAACGAGCAAAACCTATAAATGAAGAAAAATAAACAATGCACTGTAACTCATGGGCTGCCTCAATGACAAGTGTTTCATCACCGACCATATCATCGACTTCAAAAATTTTCGATGCACATGCCTCCAAAGCATAGCCAACATTTAAACAAGTAAAAACACAAATCCCTATTCAATCATCATTGCAAACTCTGATTGATCCACACTGAAACTCCAACTCTGAAATCAATGAATAAATGCACCAGCAAGCCTCCATATCTTCAAACCACCACCAACGTCACCGGAGCAATATGATGAGCCGCCCAGTCAATTTTACACTTTTAATTTCAGTTGGCGCACGTTGGGCATTGATGCTGGATTGGTGATGGTGCTAGGTGGCGTTGGATGGGTGCTGGTTTGGGATGGTGGTGTTGGAGAGAAGGGAGAGATAATATATAAAGATTGGGAAGAAAGGACAGAGAATGGAGAGAAGGGAAGAAAGAAGAGAGAACGCAAAGCGGAGAAGAAAGGAGCAATATGAAGGGTGTGTTAATTTTTTTTTATTGTTTTCTATTTTATTTTTATTAGTCTTTATTAATATTATTAAAAAGTATAAAATGATTATTATATCCTTTCATAATCAAGATATTTACAATAATTTAACGAAGAATTTAATAGAAGGGTGGTTTAGGATGACTTTATGCAAAAGTAGGGTAGGTGCTAATAAAAGATGTTAAACTTTGTATGCCCACGTAATTTTCCTAAAAGATAAGGGTAGTCTGAATATTAATCCAATTTTAAATTTGCAATCCAGATAGGCCAAGCTCATTGAACCACATCTAGGAAAAAAATTAGATAAAAAAGTTAATTCAAATTTTTGATATCTTTAAAGGTTTAAAATTATATATTAGTCATTTTCAATTAAAAAAAACTTTTAACATCTTTAAAGGTTAAAGAAAAAAAAAAGAGAAAAGCATATTAATCCTTTTGGTATAAAACAAAATAATTACAAAGATTTCTTTTGTTAAAATTCATGTAAGAATTCTATAATTTGACATATTTATCTTTATATTTTTTACTCTACAAAAATTTCCCCATTCTTGAAAAACAAAAATTATTTTGTTAACCAAGTCTCTTTCATTATTTCTTTTGACCTATTAGACCAATATGATTAATATACATTTTAATTTTTTATTGTTTTACCTTCAAGGTTGTTAAAACAATTTTTTTTTGTAACAATTCAAAAAGAGTGATGTAAAAAAATGACAAATTTATCATGGTATCAACACCATAATGATCCAATAATCACAGGTTCAAATCCCCTCATTCACCAATAAATCAAAATTTCTATTATGTTACACCACTTACAAGCTAACAACCTTCATCTGTTAGCCGATAAACTTTACTTGACATGTAACCATTACAATCCTCAATATTGGAATTCGACCTGCCTTTATTTGCTATTAGCTCAACTAGTTTGAAAAATGTAATTTTTTTTTTGCATCTTTCTTTTTCAAAAATTAATCATTCGAACAAATACAATGACTACAAAAGAATAAGATCAAATAGAATTATAATAATGCTACACATACATCCATATTATACAATTAACTTCATATAATATAGAGTTGTTTAAGTATTACTTTATGAATATAGAATGATAAATAAAAAAGTGATTGTAAATGATCTAATAATTACTTATCTAATAAAATCACGTTATGTTATGTCAGTTTGTATAAAATGAGTTTTATGGATTGTTTGTATACTTAAGTTAGTCTTACCCTAAAATAAAGTTATTGCTTTTGGGCTTGATATTTAAGACAACAAGTTTCTTAATCTTGCAGCAACATGATTCACTTTCTTGGTCATTTTCTAATTAAATGAAAATTTGAGCTATGTGAGAGTAGCAATAGCAAGCTGCACTTCTTGAGCAGGGGATCATTACTCTCCAACATTAAATGGTCTATCTATGAGACCACCTAGGTGTCACGGCCCTAATGTTTCACCGCTTAGACCGTGAGGCCTTAGACGCTCAATGACCCGAACTTGTACCTAAGTAAGCCTTCGAACCCTTGACAGTGCCAAGCAAGATCAAAGGAAGCAAGAGAGAGTTAGGAAATGTATAAGTGTTATTACTTTATAAGGCAATTGTACAAGAGAGGTGTTACACGGAAGTGTGTTGGTGAAACTCTCAAGGAGAGGACTTGTTGTTTACAAATGAGTGCTCACCCGTATTTATAGAGGAGCACCTCTTCAACATGTGGCTAGGAATACGCCACTTGTCTACACCTCATTTATCCTCTAGAAGCATCCTTAGATATTTTACAAAGCCTAGAAATATCTAGCTAGAAATATCTACTAGGCTCCAGACATTTCTAGAGAACCCTAGACACTAGAGAACTCTACGGTCTTCTAGAAGCTTTCGAAGTCTTCCACGCTTTTCTATCACCTTTCAAAACCTTCCAGAATCTTCTAGGATCTTCTAGGGCCTTCTCATGTCTTCTACATATTTTCGGAGCTTTTTAGAACCTTCCGGAGTATTCTAGAAGTGTCCGAAACATTCTGGAACGTCCTAGAAACTTTCAAAATGTCACGCCCAATTCATGTGCCATTGAATTCCTCTCGACACGAGGATCCTAACTTACTATAACACTTGCCCCAAAATCCTAATCCTACGTGTGCTTCGGTGCAAGGTTGGTGCAAAACCATGCACATATCACGCGGGGCGTGACATCCTCCCCCACCCGATTGCGCGACGCCCTTGTCGCATCTTTGAGGATGTGCCAATGTGTGCAAGCAAGCGGTCTTTTCTCCATGTCGTCGCTTTCTCCTTGCATGCTTACGTTGCCTCTTGGTTGCCTTTGCCTGTGTACCCATGTACTTGGCAACCCCATTCGCCATCTTGCCTCCCTTAATGTAGCCTTCCTCTACGCACACTCCTTTACCACCCTCCTGTAATTGCATCACTATGGTGTCAGAGATTGGCGCGGCTGCAGTGGAAAGCATGCATGGACCACCCTCCGAGATGCAAACCATATTGCATCGAGGCCATATCATCACATTATAGCGCCTCAAAAAGTCCATGCCTAACACCACATTCGAAGTATCCAAGGGAGCTGCGGGGAGATTGACCTTACCTCTCCAAGGACCTAATTGCAGCTCAACCCCACGAGCAACTCCATCAAGGGGTATGGCTTCCGCATTTGCCTCCTTGATCCGTGCTCGCCCCTTCTCGAGTCGTAGACCTAACCTCTTGGCCTCACTCATACCAATGAAGTTATGCATGGCACCCGTATCGACCAACACCCTCTTGGTCTTACCATTGATGCGTGCCTCCAAATGCATCAATGATTGGTCTAGTGGCTTGGGGGGTGCAGAGGTTTGCGTCAAGGAATTGAGGACTTGCATTGCACCCATGCACCCATGCGCGCTGGCTCCTTTGCCTCCTGACATTCTTGGAGCATGGCATTCAATTTGTGTCTCTTTGGGCAATCCCGCGCCCAATGTGGACCATCGCACAAGAAACACTTTAAATTGGGTGACAATTCCTTCTTATTATTCCTCCTAAGATGGTCATCATGTCTCCTATCTCTACCATTGTGGGGACTTTGATGACGTGGGGATCTATCCTGCCCTTCACTACTATCATGATTATAGGGTGTTTCAATTTGTCTTGAAGACTCACCTCTATGGTAGTCGACAAGTGTCTCTGCATTTGTGAGTGCAGTAGTGACGTCCTTCACTCCCCGCCTTTACAACTCTTGGTACGCTCATGGTTGCAAGCCGTCCATGAAGTTGAAGAGAAGATCTACCTCACTCATGTTATCAATCTGTAGCATGAGCGCAGAGAACGCCTCGACGTACTCCACAATTGAGCGAGTGTACCTCAATTCCTTCATCCTTTTTCGCACCTCATGTGCCACATTCTTCGGATAGAATTGGCGCTTCAACTCCTTCTTCAAATCATCCCACGTGTTGACGATACATGTTCCATCATGCACTTCTGCATACTTGCGACGCCACCAACTTGTCGCGAGATCGGTAAGGTAAAGAGTAGCGGTGTTTACCCTACTTTTCTCATCGAGCAAGTTTAGCGCATCGAAGTAGCGCTCCACATGCCATAGGAAGTTGTCCAACTCCTTGGCGTCCCTCTTTCCTGAGTATTCCTTGGGTTTAGGGGCTTCAACCCTTGGAATAGCAAGCGCAGGTGGCACTACCACAGCGCCACTAGCCACCGACTTTTTGCACAAGGCTACCTCAGCCTTTGTGTCTTCCAACCCCTTACTGAACTCGTCCATCCGAGTTTCGACCTTAGCCAAGACCTCTAGCACCCTTGCTTGGAAGGCATGTAACTCTTGGCGTAGCGCTTCGATGGCAGCCTCGAAACTTTGCATGAATTCCCTGAGCTTATTACCTTGGCTTTCCACCTTGCCATTGAGCTTCTCCACGCTTTGCTCCACGCCTTGCTCTAGCCTATCTAGCCTCTCTAGTGTATTAGCCATGGCCAGCTCCACCTTGACTAACCGAGTCTCTAAAGCGCTCACCACATCACGGGATTTCTCTTGGCCACGAGGTTTCTTGCCGGTGGTGGGGGCGGTTTCACGCTCTCGTAACTCCTCAGTCACGGTCACCTCTGATGCCATACCTCCGACCCTTCTTGCTCTTGATCACACAAGAACTTGGCTTAGCAAACATTCGCTCTGATACCAACTGTCACGGCCCTAATGTTTCACCGCTTAGACCGTGCGGCCTTAGAAGCTAAGTAAGCCTTCGAACCCTTGACAATGCCAAGCAAGATCAAAGGAAGCAAGAGAGGGTTAGGAAATGTATAAGTGTTATTACTTTATAAGGCAATTGTACAAGAGAGGTGTTACAGGAAGTGTGTTGGTGAAACTCTCAAGGAGAGGACTTGTTGTTTACAAATGAGTGCTCACCCGTATTTATAGAGGAGCACCTCCTCAACATGTGGCTAGGAATACGCCACTTGTCTACACCTCATTTATCCTCTAGAAGCATCCTTAGATATTTTACAAAGCCTAGAAATATCTAGCTAGAAATATCTACTAGGCTCCAGACATTTCTAGAGAACCCTAGACACTAGAGAACTCTACGGTCTTCTAGAAGCTTTCGAAGTCTTCCACGCTCTTCCATCACCTTCCAGAACCTTCCAGAGTCTTCTAGGATCTTCTAGGGCCTTCTCATGTCTTCTACATGTTTCCGGAGCTTTTTAGAGCCTTCCGAAGTATTCTAGAAGTGTCCGAAACATCCTGGAACGTCCTAGAAACTTCCGAAACGTCACGCCCAATTCATGCGCCATTGAATTTCTCTCGACACGAGGATCCTAACTTACTATAACACTTGTCCCAAAATCCCAATCCTACATGTGCTTCGGTGCAAGGTTGGCGCAAATCCATGCGCGTATCACGCGGGGCGTGACATAGGGCACATAACATGCGGCCTGCTTACTTTGCAAGATGATGAATCATTCCATGTTAATTATAATGTTCATGATTATCCTATTTCCCCATAACTCATTAACCAAAATGGTACAATTTAAATTCTACAAATCCATTTGTTAATGGGAAAAACCTCTAAAACACAAGAAAATGATTTACCTATGTGAACTATTTTATCAAATCGAGTTTAATGTGAAGATAGAATTAACATCGCTTTTTGCACCATAGAATATAATCAGAGCAATGCAAGAATATCTCGTGTTACTGGTGCCTATCGGTAGCTTCAGGCACTGGAATAACCTGTCGTGGCATTAAACTTGTCACTCTCTACTTTTCATTTCTTTGTCAATCAACAACAAGCTTGCTAGCTGTCCAGAACTTAAAGATTATTTTGACGATATTTATAGTTTTTATTTATAGTCTGTTTGAATTAGAATTTAGATAATTTGATCCCTATGTGATCATATTATACAACTCCAATCCTAATAAAGGCTAAGATGTATGGTTATGCTTTCTCTTGGCCCACACTATGTACCATAAAATTGTTGTTAGATCAGCAAATAATTATTTACCTAAAATTTTTATTATTAATGTTAGACTCAAATATTAATATTACGCGTTTACCTAATAATTTAAATTTTTGGGTCAATTGATTACCTAGCATAGAATCAAAGCTAAAGATTTCAAGCTCACGTCTTCCTATTCTCAATTGGCCATTCAGGCAAATTGAGTCTCGGTTTATTAGGTTAGTTTTATGAATATATTAAACCCTCCACATTTTACGTGAGGAGACATGTTTGAGTCAAGTGGTAATTAACAAGTAAGATAGCTTATATAACTTTTCAAGTAATGATATTACTGGAAGAGGGACAAGTGCGAGCATGGAAAATAAGTTAGGAGTCATGGAAATTGTGACCTTAATCTTACTATCATATATTAATAGATTCCTGCAATATTCATATTTTAATATTAAGAAGCCACTCCAAAGCATCGGCACAGGCCTAAACATAGCTGCGCCAGTAAGTATGTTAAATCTATACTCAGTTGATTTGAATATTTTCATAAAAAGAGCAAGAGTGCATTACCCTTTTACATCGTAATAAATATGTGTTTAAGTTTAGATCTTTTTAACATTTTTGATTTTCCTCTCCTTGTTTTTCTATAACTTAATAAATTAGAGACAAAAGATGGATTCTCAAATATTATAATTTTTAGGTCCCAAGAATTTCAAATTGAATGCGTTTAGCTTTCTCTAAGGAAAAATATTCTTTTAATTCGTGTATGTTTTCTTATTAAAGTGTTTATTATTCTTTTCTGTTTTTCTCTAGATGGTTTGATTACAATTTTGAAGAATTATTTTAAAATTTTATTTTGAGAATTTGTACAAAATAAATCTTTCATTAATAAATTTCGTAATTCCGCACCAAAATTTAAATCCTCGACTCTGCCCCCTGATGATGGACCGAATTAACTATAGCTTTACCATCAAGAGCCTTTTGATCATAAACCATTTCATATACTAAACAACTTGAGGTTTTAAGGCTATGGTTGCCGATCGATTCATCTCTGACTCAAACAAAGAGCATGTAAAGTGTCTCTATCCATTAACGAGTCTTATCTTCTGCTCTGTCCACTCAATTTGTCTACTATTTGTTGGAGATAAAAGGTTTAAAACAAACATTTACAGCATAAGTTACAAAATTTATTTTTAGATTAATTTCATACGTTACAAGTATAATAAAAACATGAGTTATGACACTTATTGATTGTAACATTCATGTTTTTATTAAGAACATTATAGCTTAGGAGTTACAAGAAATTTAATTTGTAACTTACTTGGCTAAGAGACTACTATATAAAGGAGTCTCAAAGGTTCTAACATGGATATGATACATTTTGAGTATTTTATGATTTTGAGCAACCGCGACACATGAAGATATGTTATTTTCTTCCGGTGATCGTACTCATCGAGAAGATAGGCTGTGAGCACTGAGTTGTATCTTGGAGCCCTTGAGTACTGATATAACCTGCACGAGGGGAGGACTCTTTGGCTTTAGGACAATGCCTTTGACATGCGTCCCAAGTGCTCAGGCCATAAATTTCTTACTCTATCTCTTTACTTGTTCTATTTATTTAATATATTGTTATATTAATCTAATTTATATTTTATTATTTCTTCAATATATTATTGTTTGATTATATTATTTAAATTGATTATAAATATTCCCAACAATTTAAAGCCGAAGAGTATCTCATATGATTGGTTAGTTATTTGGTTAATATTATTTGGTTGCATATATTTATGCTTTTATTTTTTGATTGCTTATGTTGCACAAACTATTTCATAATAGTTTGTAATTCTACTTCTTATTAGATCCACGGCTATAAGCATGTACATATCTATTAGCTTCATCTATATTTTATTTATATTTTAATGAATATGAGAGGATCACAAGTGTGATGGATTTTGCTAATTATTTTGTTTGTTTGTTTATCATATAATGTATGTTGTAGATCTTTGCTCTATCATGTTTTATATTTTTATTCATAATTTGAATATAGCTAGCCTTACTATGCGATATATGATTAGTGAATTATTCTAGTTTATATTGTGATACATACTTGCGTGTATAAATTCTTTTATTTTTTCTTGCAATGAAGAACTGAAATGAATGTCTAGTTTGGAGCATGATATGAGTTAATTTCACATATTTGAAGCTTCTTTGGATAGTGAATACATAATGATTGATATTATCTTGTAGATCTACCCTTATTAGCGTCAGAGAGTTGGTGGCTTCAATGTGTAACTTTCTTTCCAAATAAAGCTTTTTTTTACATCACAAGTAAATAAATGTCTTTATTAAGTTAAAGACATAAATGTATCTGACTAGTTATTCAAATTTTTCTTATTTATTTGAAAGAATATAAATGAGTTGTAATGTGTAGTGGTTTTATTATCAAAACTTTTTATGAGTTTTTATTATGGTCTAATAAATACTTCAGTTACAAATATATATATATATATATATATATATATATATATATATATATATATATATATATATATATGAGTTTTTATTATGGTCTAATAAATACTTCAGCTACATTATATATATATATATATATATATATATTACTAAGTATAATTATTGTTTATGGTTATAGATTAACTAAGAATGATTTACATATTAATTGAATATGTCATAAACTCATATATATTTATAATGTCTTTGATCTTTATTGCATATTATTATTGTTTAAAAATTCAATTTTATGAGTTACTTGCATGCATCAAATTATTATTACACAATAAAGCATGTGTTTTCAATATATTTAATTAGAAACTCATGTGTATGATGATGTGCTATTAAGTCATAGTTTCTTGTGGCTATCATGCATATTAGATAATGACATCCAAATAATTGATTACTAGAGTATGTTAAGAAGACTAATAGATTATTATGATAATTTATGTGGTTATTGAATGAAATAATAGCATAAATGCTTATGATTATTATAAAATACATATATGAGTTATATATTATATTTATAGTTTTAACAATAAATATCTTATTAATGTGAGAACTGACAAAATAGTTTTTAATGTGGGGGTTTCTAGTTTTTAAGCGATTTCATATTTTAGTTCTTAATTTTGTATAATTACGATGACAATGTTTTGAGTGTAGTTATTATTTTGATGAGTTTTAAAATTTAACAAATTAGTGCACTAATATTTTATGAAGTTATTGCTAGTGTATTTAAAATGTTACTTAATGTGGGGGTTTTCTTTATTTGATGGTTGTTAATGTTTTTATGATATTTTGGGGAAAAATGATATTATAAATTATTAAATGATTATTAATTTTGTGTATGAGTTTGAAAATATTATTACTTATGAGGTGATTAAGTGCTCCTTCAATTTTCTTTATTGTGCCTTTGATATTCTTATGCTCTCTAATATTCTTTTTGTGAAATATTTAATATTATTTAATAGAGCTAGTGGAAGTAATCATCAAAATAATGGGACCTAATTCTCAAAGATAAAATCAAATCAATGAAATTTTGTGCAATTATAAGGATTTTTAGCATGCTAATTAATTATTTAAATTGTCGAGGGGGATGTGCTTAAGCCCGAAGGGAGTCAGCTAGGGAAGTAACCCAACATCTGTGATTGGAGATCCCAAGAAAGAGGTTCAATGGGTAGGAACAATCTGTACTGCGTGACTTATTAAGCACTACTATTTTGACATGTCTTAGAGGAGATATGATTTTGCTTATTCCTATGGCAAAGTGCTTGTTATATGTGATGTTAGGAAGGATATTTATCCTGAATGAGTCCAAAGGCTAGATACTCTTGCGAGGTATAGGTCACATATACCTTTTGAGGACTCACCTAAGTGAGAGCGTCGTGAGGGCCGCGATTGTGAGAATTGGGCTGTTCTCTAAAGCTCTCATGAGAATCAAGATTGAGTGCATGACCATTAATAGCGCTAATCCGCCAAAACCATGTCTTCGTCGATATTATGTGTGTGATAGTTTGAAGTTTGGTCAAGAAATCGAGTCCAAGACTTTGTTCACTCAGGTTTCTCAAATGGATACTATCAACACTAAGTGTAGGTTCAAACTCGAAAGGTTCCTATACCCATTGCATAATAGAAGGTTGCTTTTTATATATAATTTTTATTTTATAAGTATTTTTTATATTTTATTTTATAATATATATATATATATATATATATATATATATATATATGAGTATCTTATATGATTGGTTAGTTATTTGGTTAATATTAATTAGTTGCATATATGTATGCTTTCATTTTTTGATTGCTTATGTTGCACAAATAATTTCATAATAGTTTGTACATTCTACTTCTTATTAGATCCACGGCTATAAGCATCTACATAGCTATTAGCTTTATCTATATTTTATTTATATTTTAAATATGAGAGGATCACAAGTGTGATGGATTTTGCTAATTATTTTGTCTGTTTGTTTATCATATAAATGTTGTAGATCTTTGCTCTATTATGTTTTATATTTTTGTTCATAATTTGAATATAGCTAGCCTTACTATGCTATATATGATAAGTGAATTATTCTAGTTTATATTGTGATATATACTTGCGTGTATAAATTCTTTTATTTTTTCTTGCAATGAAGAACTGAAATGAATGTCTAGTTTGGAGCATGATATGAGTTAATTTCACATATTTGAAGCTTCTTTGGATAGTGAATATATGATGATTGCTATTATCTTGCAGATTTAGCCTTATTAGCGTTAGAGAGTTGGTGGCTTCAATGGGTAACGTTCTTTCCAAATAAAGCTTTATTTTACAACACGTGTAAATAAATGTCTTTATTAAGTTAAAGACATGAAGGTATGTGACCGGTTATTCAAAGTTTTCTTATTTATTTCAAAGAATATAAATGAGTTGTAATATGTAGTGGTTTTATTATTAAGACCTTTTAATAGTTTTTATTATGGTCTAATAAATATTTCAGTTATTAAAATTCTTACTACTGATATTTATTACAGATTAATTATTTATAATTTAATTAATTTTATATGTTACTAATTAATTGTGTTATTATTTTGGAGTAAGACAATCTTTGATCTTGGTTGCATATTATTATAAATTGATTTAGAATTCAATTTATGAGTTACTTGCATGGATCAAATTTTTATTACACAATAAAGCATGCGTTTTCAATATATTTAATTAGAAACTCATATGCATGATGGTGAACTATTAATTCATAGTTTCTTGTGGTTATCATGCATATTATATGATAACATCTAAATAATTGATTACTAGAGTATGTTAAAAAGACTAATAGATTATTATGATAATTTATGTGGTTGTATATTATTATTAAATACATATATGAGTTATATGTTATATTTGTAGTTTTAGCAATAAATATCTTAATGTGAGGATAGAAAAAATATTTTTTTAATATGGGGGTTTATAGTCTTTAAGTGATTTTATATTTTAGTTTTTAATTTTGTACAATTAAGACGACAATGATTTGAGTGTAGTTATTATTTTGATGAGTTTTAAAATTTAATAAATTAGTGCATTAATATTTTATGGAGTTATTGCTACTGTATTTAAAATGTTACTTAATATGGGGGTTTTCTTTATTTGATGGTTGTTAATGTTTTTATGATATTTGGAGAAAAAAATGATATCATAAGTTATTAAATGATTATTAATTTTGTGTATGAGTTTGAAAATATTATTATTTATGAGGTGATTAAGTGCTCATTCAAATTTCTTTATTATGCCTCTGATATTCTTATGCTCTCTAACATTCTTTTGTTAAATATTTAATATTATTTAAGAGAGCTAGTGGAAGCAATCATCAAAATAATAGGAACAAGTTCTCAAAGATAAAATAAATGAGAGATTTTGTGCAATTATAAAGATTTTCAGCATGCTAATTGAGTATTTAAATTATCGAGGAGGATGTGCTTAAGCCCGAAGGGAGTCACCTAAGGAAGTAACCCAACCTCTATGATTGGGGATCCCATGAAGGAGGTTCAATGGATAGGAACAATCCATACTGCGTGACTTGTTAAGCACAACTATAATGACATATCTTAGAGGATATATGATCCTACTCATCTCTATGGCAAAGTGCTTATTATATGTGATGTTAGGAAGGATATTTATCTTGAATGAGTCCAAAAGCTAAATACACTTGTGAGGTGTAGGTCACATATACCTTTTGAGGATTCACCTAAGTGAGAGCGTCGTGAGGGCCGCGACTGTGAGAATTGGGTTGTTCTTTAAAACTTTTATGAGAATCAAGATTGAGTGCATGGCCATTAATAGCGCTAACCCGCTAAAACCATGTCTTCGTCGATATTATGTGTTTAATAGTTTGAAATTTGGTCAAGAAATCGAGTTCAAGACTTTATTCACTCAGGTTTCTCAAATAGATACTATCAACACTAAGTGTAGGTTCAAACTCGAAAAGTACCTATACACATTGCATAATAAAAGGTTGCTCTTTATATATAGTTTTTATTTTATGAGTATTTTTATCTTAATATTTTATTTTATAAAGCTTTAAAATTTTAAACCTATTATGGGGGACTGTTAGAGATAAAAGGTTTAAAACAAACATTTACATCATAAGTTACAAAATTTATTTTGAGATTAATTTTATACGTTACAAGTATAATAAAAACATGAGTTACGACCCTTATTGTTTGTAACGTTCATGTTTTTATTAATAACATTATGGCTTAGGAGTTACAAGAAATTTAATTGTAACTTACTTGGCTAAGATACTATTATATAAAAGAGTCTCAAAGGTTTCAATATGGACATGATATATTTTGAGTATTTTATGATTTTGAGCAACCACGACACATGAAGACAGGTTATTTTCTTCCGGTGATCGTACTCATCGAGAAGATAGGTTGTGAGCACTGAGTTGTATCTTAGAGCTCATGAGTACCGATATGACCCGCACGAAGGGAGGACTCTTTGGCTTTAGGACAATGCCTTTGACATGCCTCCTAAGTGCTCAGACCACATATTTGTTACTCTATCTCTTTACTTGTTCAATTTATTTAATATATTGTTATATTAATCTAATTTATATTTTATAATTTCTTCAATATATTATTATTTGATTATATTATTTAAATTTATTATAAATATTCTCAACACTATTTATGTTCATATAATATCACTTTTAAATGTTATAATACGACGGCATTCGTTGGATCGGTGACTTTTCCAAAGAGTAGCTCCAAGAGTAGATGCTAAGAGAGAATGCCACCAGGGCTACGATATTTCAGCAAACTCGTAAAAGTTAACTCAATTTAGATACACTAGTCCCAACTAGAAAAATCTTAAATTGTTGATTCATGAATCTCACTTTTGTAGAGTAGAAGATATGGGAAATCTATCCAAATACTCTAGTTGTTTTTCCGTAATAGAATTTGAAATTCGATTTTAACAATGGGATCCAGGCATGCACACTATATACATTTTCAGAGCTCCACCAAAGTCGACTCACAATTAACTTTAGCAACTAACAAGATCCCATTTTACCTGTGGCTTCAAAAACTCTTCTCATCATTTTGTGTTCTTCTCTTCTCTTTGTTGAACTGCAACTCCATTTTACTTCTGGACAGAGTGCAGTCAAAGGCGTTTAAAGGTTTTATGACAGTGGATTTGCCGCTTCTGACTTACCACTCTTTTCACTCGCATAGTTTGTGCCTCTGCAGATCTTAATCCAAATACCTCTAAACTAATTTTTGTAATTTTAAAATAAATTACTAAGGTAAAAACAGGGTTTTTATCAATCCAAGTCAGTTAAAGTAATACGGAGTCCACCGTTGAATTTCGGGGGGTCATTATTAGTTTCCGATTTAGCAAGATATTGACTGCAAACAATGACCAATTAGCTAGTTAAAGGGTTTGATGTTAATAATAGGCATACACGACGTAAATTCAATGATATCTATGAGGCCGAGATGGATCGATGGCTCTTTTTCAAAGACTTTCCAGTTCAGCATATGTAGATAGTAGATTTATTAGAGCTGAGAGATATTTTAGCCAACTTGCTAGCTAGCAAAGGTCAGACTTAAATTTTATTAATTTATCTTAAATTCATTCGTGACGCTCACCCTTGGAGGGTAGACGATATGTGAATTCTACAAACTCTAGGTGTTGTACCATTCTAAAACTTACAATTCGATTTTTATTAATCCTGTCTAGTAGCTGCAATTGGATCCACGTCCTACACAATTGCGCGCCATATATATATATAATCCTCACAGCTCCACCAAGGTCTCCTGACAGTTAACCTTAGCGAGTAATTAACAAGATTCCGTTCAAAGAATGGCTTCAAAATCTATTCTCATTTTGTGTTCCTCTCTTCTCTTTTTTCTGCAACTCCAATTTACTGCAGGACAGACTGCAGTAGTTAAAGGCGTTTACTGCTTCTATGACAGTGGATTTGCAGCTTCAGAGATTAATTCCACTCTTTTGACTCACATATTTTGTGCCTTTGCAGATCTTAATCCAAATACTATCAGGTTACCATGTCATCCTCAAACTAGGCACCATTTCGTGCCTTCACACAAACTGTCCAACAAAAAAATCCTTCTGTTAAAACCCTCTTATCGATAGGTGGGGGAAGTGCTAACCAATCAGCTTTCGCTTCAATGGCTAGCCAAAACAGTTCACGTAAGTCTTTCATTGACTCTTCCATAGCCTCAGCGAGGTCTTACAACTTCCATGGCCTCGACCTTGACCGGGAGTACCCTTCCACTTCTACTGCTCTGGCCAACTTTGGTACTCTTCTCAACGAGTGGCGAGCTGCTATGACCACAGACTACAACAAGAACACTAGCAGGCCAAAGTTGCTTCTCTCTGCGGCTCTATTTTACTCATCGAATTATTACGGGTTGAATTAGCCTGTTCAGGCTATAGCTCACAGCCTGGACTGGATCAGTGTGATGGCGTATGATTTTTATGGCCCTGGTTGGTCAAAAGTTAAGGGGCTGCCTGCTGCTTTGTACAATCCTGGAAATCAAGTTAGTGGTGATGCCGGGATCACAGCTTGGCTTCAGGCTGGTTTGTCCGCTAAGAAAATTGTACTTCGATTTCCCTTTTATGGTTATGCTTGGCGTCTAACCAATGCTAACAACCATGGTCTATTCGCACCAACTACTGGAGCTGCTATTTCACCTGATGGGTCGATAGGATACAATCAGATCAGGCAATTCATAATCCAAAACCGTGCCACGACCACAACAGTTTACAATGCAACTGTTGTTACAGACTACTTGTATAATGGAAGAACATGGATAGGTTATGATGATGTGCAGAGTATCTCCACCAAGGCTGCGTATGCCAAAACAACAAAAGCATTGCTTGGTTACTTTGCCTGGCACGTTGGTGTTTACCACAATTGGACACTTCTACTCAAGGTTAGTATGAAATATTTCTTTACAGTCCCATTTGTTCAAGAATTAGAAGTTCCCAATACATAGTTCTTGCCGGTCCCTGCTTAATTTGTACTATGTCTCTTTTATTGATTTTTCTTTTTCCTTACTTTTATAACTTGTAATTTTTTTCTCTTACGTGGCAGCATTCCGGACATGGGGAGCATAGACAGGCGTGGCTTAAAGGAAAATAATGCAGAACACACAGCCTAATAAAGGAGTGGGAAACAAAAAGGAATTTACATAGATGGTTCCAAATATTTGTGTTTTTCTGTAATAAGGCAAGTAAGCCCACATTAATAACAGCATGTGTGTCAGCGTGATTAACGATTAATTCGAGCTTTGTAGCCAGCTTTTATATGACAATGTTGAAGGGATTTCATTCATTTGCAATGTAAGATAAAAATAAAAGGATATCCATGAGAACCATAGATTATCCAAGAAGAACAAGAACATTAAGATGCAGCTATAATTTTCGAGCCAATAATCAAAGATTGCATAATTCGTGTACTTGTCGTGTTAGCAATAATTATCAATCACGTATATACATTCAATTTGAGTACGACTTTATGTCTATTTAAAATGACACAAATAACGTGCACCCCTGTTTTATATAAGTTTCTTGCTTTTGTTGCCAATTTAATTAATAAGATTGCCTCGTGAATCAGTCACCATATAATTCATAATTCAATATTTGGACCAAGCGTGTGCTCACATTTGCTGCTGCTCCTTTACGGTTCACTAATCTTCCAACAGAGGATTTTGACTAGGACTTGTCATATTCATCACCGAATTTTTCATTAATGCATCTACAATCAAGTAAAATCCATGACGTTACATCTCCAGGCCTCAAATTCAATCAAGCAGAAAACTTTGACAATGTTTAATTTGTCTGCTTTCCAATGAGTGTTATCCAGAAAGATAAAAATTGTATAAGAATAATCCAATTTTATTAAACGATCATATACGAAAAGCATTAAAAACAATTTTCCCTTTTAGGACTTTTTGTCATTATGGGCCTCACAATACTAAAATACTTGGTCAAGATGTATTTAATATCTGTTACTTAGAAAGAATGGCACACAAAAGCTGAATTTAAAACTTGGTTTCTGTCCAAAGCAGCAGCCTAGATTGATAATTATCTATATATCCATCGTTGAAAGCAGGGGATTTCTGTTCTCTATTTAAGCCAAGCCGGTTGCATGTATATTCTCATAGAAAGCAAGAAATATAACACAACTCTTGTCTTCAATGGCTTCCAAAATTCTTCCTGCTCTCCTCTCCTGCACTCTTCTCTTTCTTCTCCAATTCCACTTCTCTGCCGGCCAAAATGTTGTTAAAGCTGCTTACTGGTTTTCTGGCAGTGGATATCCAGTTTCTGACATCGATGCCACTCTTTTTACTCACCTTTTCTGTGCTTTTGCCGACCTTGATCCTCAAACTAATCAGGTTACTATCTCATCTGATAATCAGGCCCTGTTCCGTACCTTCACATCAACACTCCAACAAAAGAATCCTTCCATTAAAACCCTTTTATCAATTGGTGGTGGAAATTCTACCATTAAGGCTTATTTTGCTTCAATGGCTGGTCAGGCTAGTTCGCGTAAATCATTCATCGATTCTTCAATAAGTTTAGCGAGGTCTTATGGTTTTCATGGCCTTGACATTGACTGGGAGTACCCAGAAAACTCTGCACAAATGGCCAATTTCGGTACCCTTCTTAATGAGTGGCGTGCAGCCGTGGCTACAGAGGCTACAAACTCTGGGAGGGCAGCTTTGCTTTTATCTGCTGCAGTGACTTACTCATCAAACTATTTCGGAGTGATTAACCCTGTCCAGGCTATATCGAATAGCCTGGACTGGATCAACGTGATGGCTTATGATTTCTACTATTACGACGCTGATTCCAAAAGAATCACTGGACCACCTGCTGCATTGTATAGTCCTGGAAGTCAAATCAGTGGAGATGTTGGGATTATAGCCTGGATTGAAGCTGGTATGCCTGCCAAGAAAATAGTGCTTGGCTTTCCCTTTTATGGCCACTCATTGCAGCTTACTAACCCTAATAACCATGGCTTTTGGGCACCAACAACTGGAGATGGCGATAGTGGACTGCCGTCGTATAAGCAGATCAAGGAGTTCATAACCGAAAATGGAGCAACGAAAGTTTTCAATGCGACTGTTGTTTCAGACTATTGTTACTCAGGGACAACTTGGATAGGCTATGATGATACCCAGAGTATCTCTACTAAGGTTAATTATGCCAAAGAGAAGGGACTCCTTGGTTACTTTGCATGGCAAATATCCCAAGATGACAATTGGGCCCTGTCTCGACTAGGTTTGTGTGTGTGTGTGTGTGTATATTGATCTGCTTGCACCATTCTTTAGATACTATTTAATTTGTTCAAATTACTAGTTGTTTGTAGTTGAATTTATTTATTCAGATTTTTAACAAGCTTAATTTTCTTTCTAACGAAATGTCGATCTTCTGTGGTATGCAGCCTCGCAGACATGGGGATAGGCACTCTTTGCAGCGACAGCAGAAATATTGTTGAATAAAAAGAGTTGGCTGATTGTAAAATTAATTTCATGAAATAATGCGAGTAATAAGCTCAATTTACTGTGTTGTAACTCATAATTATAACTATAGTCTACATTCAATGAAGAGTTTCCAAAGCCTTACTTTGTAGTTTCTTTTAATCAATGGTGGGCAGGTTTCCATGATTTAATTAAACATTACTCTGGCCTGTTGGAATAAGCTTAAAGGAATATCGTGATGAACAATTTATTAATTAAGAATGAATAGGTTAATGTTATGACCATACGCAGAATATCTCTGTCAAGGTTACATGCGCCAAAACGACAACAGTATTTCCAGGTTATTTTACCTGGGCCATTGGTGTTGAATGTTTTACCTGGCCCATCAGTGTTGACTACAATTAGGGATTATTTTTATCAATAATGCTAGACTTACGACATTCATACAGTATAAAATCTACAACGTAATATAATAACTTAAGTGACACAATCCTATTGGAGATGTAATTTCTCTCATCCATTTTTATTTTTTCCTCCTCCAGTGAATTTTTGTCAAGTAGGCTACCAAGTCATGTCGTAGAATTTAAGTTGGTATGAATATTGTAAGTCTAGCATTACTCTTATTTTATAACTCAAGCTTGGTATGGAATCCATTTCTTTACATTACTATTAATTAATGATTTAAAAGTTCCCAATAGTTGTCCTTGCATGGTCTGTACTGTCGTTAATTTATCTTTACTTTTATTATTGTAATCTTTACGCATGTTGCAGCATTCCGGACAGGAATGGCATAGAGAGGCATCGCTCAAACGAAAATAATGCAGAACACATCCATAAAAAGAAAGGAAAAGAAAAAAAAAAACCAGAATAATACATACATGATACCAAATATTGTGCTCTTTTATAGGGGGGCAAGTAAAGTCACATTAAGAAATTGATAATAAATTATTATTGGTGAACGACCATTCAATTTATGTGTAAAATACTATTAGAATAACAGCTGTGTGAGTTTCAATGGATATTCTTGCTACCAAAAGTTTATATGAAATTCATAAGGTAATGATTTAAATTACTTTGGATTAATAATGGAAGCAGTGGGATTTTCTTCAAAACCCTCTCTCACTTGCTATTTTATTCTTTATCTTAAAGGCTTTGAATATGTTTATTATCTAGATGGAACCACTTTCCTTGTGGAATAGCATCTTATAAATAGTCTTAATCTTTAAATTTTGCTTATTATACGCTTAATAGATACTCTTAAGATTAAATAATTAAGGAAAATCAATCCTCATGGCCTGTAGGAATCCTTATTGGATTCAACTAGCTTTAATTCCGCCATGTCCTCCTGGTGCTCTTCGTGATGGTTCTCTACAAAGAAATTCTGCTTATGTTTGGTGCTTTCAAGATAACTAATCCTTCGTGTGTTTCCAAAATTATTAGAAAAGTTTTAATAAAGAAAATCATCAAAAATTTTACCCCCAAGGCCAGCCTAGTTGTTTAAGGGCTTGAGATTTGGCGCTTGACTACATCAATTGAAAACTTCTATAACAACTTCCAAGTTTGGTTCTTAGAACACTTTCAAAAACACGAACTAAATCTTGAATCGTTGCTTCATTGCTGGAAGTTTTATTTTACAAAACTGGAATAAGAAATGTTATGAAACTAAGGCCAACAATAGACAAATAAGAATAATAAAGTAATGATAACACGAGGATTTTTATGTGGAAAACTCTAAAACCAAAGAAAAATCATGGGTTGTCAAAGACAAAATTTAAGAGAAATTTTAATCACCACTCACACCTACAAGAGAAGAATTTTAATCACCACTGACATGCCTAACAGAGAAATTTTAATCACCTCACTAGAGAGGATTTTATCGAATTTTAATCACCACTCACACGTCCAAGAGAGAAATTTTAATCACCTCACTGGAGAGGATTTTACTAGAACTAAACTTGAGATTGCTTCAAGTGGTGCACTTGTAACCAAGAGTAGGATCACTAAAGAGGATTTTACCGAGAGTAGGTTCTTTTATATAGGCTTCCAAGTTTCAATATTTATATTTTCCTTTGGATTCCTCTTTCTTTTCTAGTAAAACGCTCATATTTAAAATATGATTATTCTTCATTTCCTATTTAAAATAAGATTCTCCTAATTGCAATAGAAATCTTTGTTTCTTAATTTAATTAGAACTTTCTTAATAAGATTATTATTCTTATCAAGACTTTAGTAATATCTTTTAAAATTTTAAGAATTATCTTTTTGTTTAGTCAATATCTAACAAGAAACACACGAGAAAAACTAGCTGCTACCCATGTTTTTAAGATAAATTTTGCTTTATCCTCTCTTGTTCTTCTTCTTAATCTCCTTTTACATAAGTAAATGCATATGGTGATTATATATATCCAGAATCCTATAACCCACGTCCAAACTAGAGTTATCCCCTTACAAACCAATCCCAAAAATAACATAAAATTATACAACCATCAAATAAAAAAATAAAAGTTTTATTCATTCATTATTCATGACCAGCGGGAAGATGTAATATGTCGTCAAAACTAAGGTTAGACACATCCAAATACAAAATACGTAGCTAGTCGCCATGATCAGTAAAAAGTTTATCCAAAAACTTGGAACAATTTTTTCTTGCTTTACATTAATTCCATGATGTTAATTAAGGTGACTCTGATACCGCTTGTTGGAACATTAAAATTTGATAACATGCATGAATTAATAACACAAGAAAAAAATACATTAAACCTTTAACTTCTTCACGGATATTGTTTTAAACACCAAAGCTCTTCAACCATTCTCTAGTTGTCTTAAGATACAAGGTGTGTGTTCGCTTTGGATCCTTGATATGCGCCATGTGCATCCCTAAGAGCTTTTTAAGCTCTGGATAGTCTTCACTTGCTCTCAATTTGAATTATAACTCTTAAGGTTCTTTTGTATTATTCAATTACACCAATGAGATTTCTAACATCGGACACACGAAATTACTTAGATCTACACTGATAATGAAGTGTGGACCTAGATCTTACATGAATTACTTGCTTTTAGTGCTAATTAAGTAATCAAATTACGCTATGATTCAATTGTCTGATAATATTTTGACGCAAACTACGTTCAAATTTATGGACTTACCTTCTTCGGATCAATAATCTCTAGCATCTAATTTTGACTAATGGCTACTAGTCATCATTAAAATCTGCACTTTTATATCTAAAATAAATGTTATACTTGGGCAAAATTACGTTCAATCTTATATATATCTCCAAGTCACTAATTCAGTCAATCAACCATACCTA
The DNA here is from genome assembly GCA_013180625.2 of Boswellia sacra. Classification (NCBI taxonomy): domain Eukaryota; kingdom Viridiplantae; phylum Streptophyta; class Magnoliopsida; order Sapindales; family Burseraceae; genus Boswellia; species Boswellia sacra. The sequence continues at coordinate 639,081 of SNVD02012817.1, forward strand.
GCTTTGCCATTAATGTTTACTCTCCTTGTTCACAAATCTATTTAAAAGAGTTTATATAAACATTCACATATTATACTTGAATGAAAATGAAAATAAAAATAAACGTACACATGATATTGTTGAGTCCCACATTGGATAGTCTTAGGATATATAAAGAGATTGGTCACTCTACGAATCAGGTTAGTTTTTGAGGTTGGACACCTGGACCCTATATGAGTGGTATCAACGCCAGGCTTTGATGCCCAATGTATTGCGTCCCTTGTTTTTGGACAAGGAAGATCGGTGTCGCTGCTTTCACTAAGGGAGTCTTTTCCAAGGGATTGTTGAGTCCCAAATCGGATAGTCTTAGAGTATATAAAAAGATTGGTCACTTCACCTATTATGTTAGCCTTTTAGGTTAGACACATGGAGTTTCTACAAATTTAGTGTCATCATATGAATATATGAAAAGTTTTATAAATGAACGTCATATCAACTTTTTTTTTAATCATTGTTAGTTGGAAAGATGGTAGACAAAAGTCGACTTGAAAAATTTTAGTCCACTAGATTGATAAGTATCTTTGTGTCTATATATATCAATCATAGAAAGCAAGAAATGTAGCATATATAGCTCTTCTTTTCAATGGCTTTCAAAATCCTTACTGTGCTCCTCTCCTGCATCTTCTTTTTCTTCTCCAATTCCACTTTTCTGCCAGCCAAGATGTTGTTAAAGCTGCTTACTGGTTTTCTAGCAGTGAATATCCAGTTTCTGACATTGATGCCATTCTTTTAAGTCATCTTTTCTGTGCTTTTGCTAATCTTGATGCTCAAAACAATGAGGTTACCATTTCATCTGAAAATGAGGCCCTGTTCTCTTCTATTAGGGGTGCGACCAAAGTCCCACGTTGGCTAAACATAGGAAGGATCATGGGCATATAAGTATGGACAACATTTCTATTGGTATGAGGCCTTTCGGGTAGAATTCAAAAGTAAATCCATAAGGGCTTGGACCTAAAATGGACAATATCATACCAATGTGGAGTTTTGTGTAGACTATAATCCATGAGGGCTTAGACCTAAAGTGGACAATATCATACCAATGTGAAGTTTTGTAATGTTCATATTTCCAACAAGTGGTATCAGAGCTCAAACCCAGACTTATCCAAGAGAACAAGTGAAGGAAATTCTTAGAGTGCCGAACAAAGGTTGGTAGGCCTGGTTATGCCAAATTAAGGTGGTGGGCCCTAGGCCTCAATCAAAAGCTCACGATTGGATCCGTGGTTAGACTCTATTGGACGAGGCAGTTTGCTCTAAATGTTCATGGACATGTCCTGACACCAACACGATGAAGAGGAGTTTTCGATAGAGTAGCTTTGGAGATAGCGAAACTAGATGGAGAGGACAGATGGATGGTCGTTTGAGGAGAGACCTAGAAAAATATCACAATGATATGGTCATTTGTTCGATAGGAGGTTTATTGGGGGTGCGACCAAAGTCCCATATTGGCTAGACATGGGGAGCATTATGGACATATAAGTATGGACAAGATCTCTATTAGTATGAGACCTTTTGTGTAGAATCGAAAAGTAAATCCATGAGTGCTTAGGCCCAAAATAGATAATATCATACCAATGTGGAGTTTTGTGTGGTCCATAGTTCCAACATCTTCCTTCACCTCAACTCTCCAACAAAGAGTCTTTCCATTAAAACCCTTTTGTCAATTGGTGGAAGAGATCCTACCAATGCCATTAAGGTTAATTTTGCTTCAATGGCAAAAGAGGCTAGTTCACGTAAATCATTTATCGATTCAATGATAAGATGACCAAGGACTTATGAATTTCATGGCCTCCACATTGACTGGGAATACCCAGTAGACTCTGCGTAAATGGCCAATTTTGGTACCCTTCTTAATGAATGGCGTCAAGCCGTTTCAACAGAGTCTAGAAACTCTGGCATCCCAACTTTGCTTTTATTTGCTGCAGTGACTTACTCTTCAAATTATTTCGGAGTGATTAACCTATCCAGGATATGTCAAATAGCCTGGACTGGATCAATGTGGTGGCTTCTGACTTCTATTATTTTAATTCTGATTCTTCAAGAATCACTGGACCACTTGCTGCATTACACTATCCTGGAAGTCAAATAAGAGGAGAAGTTGGGATTCGAGATTGGATTGAAGCTGGTATGCTTGCCAAGAAAATAATAATTGGGTTTCCCTACTATGGTCATTCATCACAGCTAGCAAACGCTAATGACCATGGCTTTTGGGCACCAACAAGTGGAGATGTCAATGGTGGACTGATGGCGTATGAGCATATCAAGCAATTCATATCCCAAAATGGAGCAACGAAAGTGTTCAATGCGACTGTCGTTTCGGACTATTGCTACTAAGGGACAACTTGGATTGGCTATGATGATACCAGAGTATCTCTATAAAGGTTAATTATGCCAAGGAGAAGGGACTACTTGGTTACTTTGCATGGCAATTAGCCCAAGATGACAATTGGATCCTCTCTCGACATGGTTAGTATAGATTTGCTTATACCATTCTCATGCTATTTTTTAAAATTTACTATCTATTTGTGAGGCCTTTATTTATTCATATTTCCTTGCTTGTTCTTCATTCTATTAATGGATAATCTTCTCTTATCCGCAGCTTCGTAGATATGGGGATGAGCACTAGTCACTCTTTGTAGAGCACAAATATTGAAGAATAAAAAGAGTGGGTTCATTGTAATATTAATTACTTGAAATAATGCTAGCTAATAATGTTGAAGAATAAAAGCTTGGATGTAACATCCTAAACTTTGTAGTGTACATTGTGTCATGTATAATGAATACATATGTATTAAAGAATATGTGATGTACTTAAATTGTAGTGCAACAAATGAAAGAATGTAGGCTTAATTGAAAAAAATGATGGGTTTAATTGCAAGAATGGGAAGAGGGAAGACTAAAACATAAATGGCCTTTATCCTTACCTATAAAAGAGGGAGAGACTCTAGAATTGTGTTATTCCTTTCCCTTCTTTTAGCTCACACGTTCCAGCCCTTTGCTCTCTCTATTTTTCTTCACAAAAACCACCAAGAACTCAAGGAAAGGAAGGAGAAGAAAGGAAGGAAGGGGTAAGAGTTCATCTCTTCTTTAGAATTCTTGTTTTATTGTTTATACATTTGCAAGAATTCCCTTGGCTTGCGAGGTGAGTATGAGAATTGTTGTTTGATATGCTGAAAATTGTGTAGAAATGTGAATTTGAATGAGATTTGAAGGTATCTAAGCAGGAGGATGAGGATACAAAGCTAGAAATGAGAGTTGAGTCCAAAACCCACAGTGTTTTTATACTGAATAGTGCCTATTTCAAAAATTTTCAAAAATTAAGGGAATGTTTTCTGGTTCTGAAAATTTGACTGATGAAAATAGACATGTCCAAGAGTGTATGGAAATTGGAATCACTCAAAAATTTGAAGTATGTGAATTGTAGTGGATTTTTCAACTTCTAGTCTGAATTTCACATTTCCCCTATTTTAAAACAGAGTAAGGGAAAATGAATTTTGGTTGAAGGTCTAAACCTTTGTAAAATTACCTAATTTTTCGTATGCAAGTTCTTTTAGGTGTTAGATATGAGACTGTAAATTCTCACTGAGATTGAAGCTCTGTATGAATTGTTATTAATTTTTAAATTTGGCTTGATAAAACTAGAACTTTTAGTTTCCAAAACAGGGCAGTTAGAAATAATTGGGTTTGAATGACTTAAACCCCTTGAAAAGCCATGATTTTTGGTATGGAGGTATATATATGTGTCATATACCAGCCTGTAAAATTTTGTAGCCATTTGAGTAGGATTGTAATTCCTACAAATTTTTATGTCTCTACTGCTCAGTGAGATGAATGCATTGACAGAATTGTTGAGTTAAAGAATTAAGTTATCTTGAGTGGACATATGACCTTATTTGGCTCTAAAAATTTTAAGGAGACATGTTAGATGAGTGTAAAATTTTTCTATGCATTTGTGTGGATTTTGGAATAGACAATTGTTTGTTATAAATTGTTTGATGGAGTATGTACAGAAATAGAACCAAAAAAGAGAATTATTTCACCAATGTGTATGGGACCTTAAAGAGATTTTGTTTTGTTTTAGGTTAAACACAAACATCGACAATAAAGCTGTATAAGGTAAGTAAGCTAACCGTTTTGAGGCCACAATGAATTGTGTTTTACTGTATGTTATATTGTGTAAAACGATATCGTTAAATGTTAGCACTACGATGCTTGAATTGTGACTGTATTAGAAGCTTAACATAAAGCTTCTTTTATGTGATTGATTGTGAATTGTGAAATGTGATTGACATGCCAAAACTTAGGATACTTAGCTCTTATAGCTTTAAGGGAGGTCTGGACCATGCGTTTCCTTACATGGGATTCGGTAGCATGGGCCTAGTATCACCCGGATTGTCAGACTAGCCTTAAGCTATTTCAAATGTAGGCATTTATGTGTATATACACTGTTCCGTGTGGTAGGATAGAGTCCAGTAAGACTATATAGCTGTCGCCCTCGGGTGATGGCGGATTCATGCAATATGAGAAATGCTCACTGTGACGATGCCTTGCCTACGAATGCTGCCAATATGTGGCTATGTGATATGAGCCTATATAAGTGTGATATGACTGTGATATGAAAAGTCTTACCTTAATTAGAAAACATTATTTCTTAAGTGAATGTGACTGATACTGTAGAAGCTTCCAAAATATGTGATATGGACATGAGATGTGTCATCAATATGATACCGAGTATTGTATGGTATATGAGTCCTTATTGTACATTGAAATGAAATGTGTATATGTGTATGGATATCCATACGAATAATGTAGTTAGCTTAAGGAAACTCATGTGTGAATGATTTATCTGTTTTATGAATGCACATGAGAATGTGAGGAATTGAGAAATTGAATATACTTATATAATAGTGAATAAGAATATGTAATGGCCTTAGACAGGAAATTGTGGGAATAAAAAGAAGTGCGATGTGCAAGTGAGAAAATGGCCTAAGAAGTTGGCCAATTATATAGAACTAGCGTAGAAGCGCCATTAACTGGCGTAGGAGTGCACAATAGATCGACCTAAAGAGGTCCAGGCAGTGAGTTGGTGCGGGAGTGGAACCCATATGGCGCAAGAGCGCATATTGAACCAATCTAAAAGGGGTTTAGACAGTAAGTTAGCGCAGGAACGCCAAGTTGAAAGTGAAACTCGGTGTTGAACCAGAGACCTGGTGCTGCTACATGGATTCATTTGCGCAGGAGCGCAAACCTTGCACAAGGATTTCTGTTGTGTAACTTCTGCAACAAATTACTTGATGCTTGACTAATAAGAAATGAATAGTATCTGTTCTGCAACTAATCTGTTCTGTTAGGGAATACTGTAGCACATTCATTAAGCTTAGAGTTTTACTCATTAAATTTATTATGTGTCTCAGGTGATCAGTAGATTAGGAGCTAGATGGAGGATTTTTGGTAGTACTGATAGAGTTCCCTTGACAACCATGGACCGCTACAGTATTAGAATAGGACCACACCATAATAATATTCCGATTTTTGAAATGTAGATGTATATAGTAAAATACTGTGGTTGTGATTAGGAACTCTGGATTGGTGTATTTATTAAGATTTTTGAAAGAAATGTTAGGGTTCACATACAAACGACTATTTGTAGCTACATTGTGAACATATTGTATCATGGGGTGTGACATTGGGTTTATTGTAATATTAGTTACAAGGAATAATTTAATGCCAATAATAAGCTCAATTTAATAAGAGTTTCCATTTTCCAAAGATTTATTTTGTACTAGTTGGGTTTCCATGATTTAAATATTAGTAAAACATCCTGTACTTCAAATATGCTTAAAGGATTATCATGTTCAACAATCGATTAATTAAAATTGGAACTATATTTGTATCTAATTTATATCACTATATAACAGAGGTGTAGTTATTTTTGTATTTTGTATTTTTGTTATCAAAATTTTGTAAGTATATTTTACTGATTTTATTTTTTATATTTTTGAAAATGATATGTGATTGATTTTAATTTAAATGCCTTAGTTAAATTTGTTGAATAAATCTCCTAACTTCTTTGTACTTTTAATAAAACCTGCCTTACTATCACTCTAACTTATATTGATAAATCTTATAGAACCATTAATTTCCTATACAAACTCTTCAACTTAATTTACACATGCACCCGCCCCTCAAAAAACAGTTCCTTGTCTAAAATTTCTTTTATATTTAATTTTCACTCTTGAGGAACTTGTTAACTCTCTATCAGATTTCTAGACCAATAATACTATATGTACTAATTTAGTATCCCAACTTGTATCTCAAGTAAGGTGGCTGCTAAAATGTTAATAAAGATAGTTAATTAATTTAATCAAGAGGCGTGATGTGATAAGTTATTTGTATTGACATATTAGTAGCCACTTCACTTGGAATACAAAGTGATTCATTTGGAGATAGAACCATACATTTGTTGCAAAAGCAATTTATTAAGGAAATTCTTTAGATTTTTTTTTTTTGCCCCTCAAATGCATATCTTTTCTTATCTTTTGTGGGGTACAAGAATCAATCTTTTTTTTTTTTTTTTATCTCTAATGCTCTTACCATCAATTTGATTCTTTTGATTATAAGCCTTTATCAAAATCTAGGGTAAAGACTCAAAATCTGTTACATATGATCCTTCGCTCAAATCTATTTTCATTTAATCTTCCTTTGATTGAAGGCTTCCCGCACAAGTTTAACCTTGAAATCTATTTAATAAAAATAAAATCAGGAAAATAATTTTAGACGGTCTTTTCTCAGAAATTAAATGGTACTATAGTCATATTTATACTTTTAAAGAAATAAGATTTTCAAATGGAAAGATGGATGTAGAGATGGTATACAAAGAAAAAATTACTCTACTTAATAATGTTTGATTTAAAAAAATGAATTACTTTATTGATATGTTAGTAATAATATTTTAATAAAAAAAAGGTGTATAAAGGAAAAAATTTGGGCGCAAAAAACCTTAGCTATAGGTTGATAATGGACTAATTACAATAATGTATATTTATAAAAGTACAAACAATTAGTAACAAAATAAGTTTAATCTATTTATATATCCACATATACCTATCATGTATTATATGACAATCTCAATCTTACAAATTTATGTGACTTTGTATAATTGAAAGATCGAATATAAAATATTAATTATATTAATTAATGTTGATAATATGAGAATAATGTGACGGTGTCAAATGAATTTTTAAAGTTAGTTTGCAGGAAGCATTTGCAGACCTAATGCCACTTTTAATTTTATCAAAAAAATTGTATAAAGAATAATGTTAGACCTACAACTTATTTACAACCGAAATTTTATATAACCTCAGTTAACAAGATATTATTAGATGAATAATTATCATGTGAAATTTATTTTCATTTTTTACTCATCCAATGATAGCTTGTCAACTCAGATGGTATAAAAATGAGTTATAAATATAACATTACTTATATAGAAATAACGTGACATACTTATTTTACTTAAGAGATTTTTTTTCTCAATAGTCATTAATTAATGTCCAAAATTTCATGCCTCTTATTTCTCTTTGTCCAACATGAATGTGAAAATTAATCAATAGTTGCTAGGTAAACGTTTGGCCTGGTTTCTAAGACAAAGGCTTTTCAATGAATGTGGGGTACAGACACTCAAAAATAAGATTTTATATATATATATTAAAGGATAACTTAAAGGATAAAGAGAATGTCATCCTTAATAAACGAAGCTTAACTCCGCAATTACTTCATCAACTACTGAAACATTTTGGTCGAGTGGCGTGGCAAAATGAGCAGCTGAGCGGCTGCGCCTTGAAAATGTTTTATTATGCAAAACTTAGCTGATAATGCTTTGACGTTAGGCTAAATCTAAACTTATTGGATTCATCTATCTACAAATCCCAGCTAACACCACCTTAGACCCGGTCATTGTCTACGCCAGATTTTTATCCAATTCAATGTGCTACGTTCAAATTCTTATGTTAATTAAATCTGTTTGCACGAAATCGGCCTATAATTACGAACAATTAAGTTGGGTACCGTGCATCTAGCTATGAGGAGATTCATCATTAAAATGGGAAAAAAATAATTAACATGAAAAGTAATTGCTCGATCAATAAATTAACGAAAGTCATTATTGTTTCACGAAGTATATTATATATTCCTCAAATTAATGAAAAGTGTGGTTGGGATATTATATATAACATCAAATTTTGATATATAACTATAGTATTTCATCAAGTTACTCTAATTTTCGATGGAGACATTTTTGTAACTTGACAAAAAAGTTTATTTTTGACTTTACTTTAATCTGAAATCAAGATGTAGGATGCTAGTCAAAATTTGAACCCTAATCAAATCAACTTAGAAGTTTAAGATAAAAGATTATGAAAATGAATGTCATGTCCATTTTGTTTTGTATCTTCTCAGTATTCAAACGCTTCTTCTTTTCCTCTTGTACAAAAAAGTAATTTCTTCTCTTGATTTTGATGTTATATATATCTCTAATTTCTTCTGCTTCTTCAAACACATCTAATCCAAATAACGGTCTTCTCCATTGCTATACCCAAAATTACCATCTATCTTATGAACTGAACTTATCTGATGGAAGTTTATGGTTTACATAAGTTTAAAAACACACGCAAACGATCCTTGAAAGGTTTTATGAAATATTATAATGCTTACGTCTTCTAATTAAAAAAATAAGAAAAGTCTAAAGCAATTTTTAGAAGGGCATACATCTCAAGGAATCCATTAGAATTAGATTTTAACGAAATTGACTGGTTAAGGCATTAGAGCAATAATCTAAGTTGCTTGAAGCTCCTCGCCAATAGTCATATCAAGCAAAATAAGTTTTCCACTATCTACAATGGGTTCCAAGATGGCTCTAATCTTATTTTCCGCACTCATTTTTCTTCTCCAACTCCACTTCTTGGCCGGACAAGATGCCGTTAGAGCAGCTTACTGTTTTCCGGAGAGTGAATTTCCAGTTTCTGACATAGATTCCACCCTCTTCACTCATCTTTTCTGTGCGTTTGCTGATCTTGATCCCCAGACCAATCAAGTTGTCATTGCATCTTCAAATCAGGCTCAGTTCTCTACCTTCACCCAGACCGTCCAGGAAAAAAATCCTTCTGTCAAAACCGTTTTATCCATTGGTGGAGGCAGGGCAAATAAGACAGAATTCGCTTCAATGGCAAGCCAATCTAGTTCTCGAAAATCGTTTATCGATTCCTCGATAACTCTAGCAAGGTCTTACAATTTCCATGGCCTAGACCTTGATCAGGAGTACCCCTCCACGACTACTGAGATGGCCAACTTGGGTTTACTGCTCAATGAGTGGCGAGCAGCCATTGCTAACGAGTCCACAAGCACAGACAACTCGCCATTGCTTTTAGCTGCAGCAGTTTTCCGTTCATCAGATTATTACACTTTGGATTATCCAATTCAGGCTATAACAAATAGCTTGGATTGGATCAATGTAATGGCCTATGACTTCTATGGTCCTAATTGGTCAAATATAACCGGACCTCCTGCAGCATTATATAACCCTGGAAATGACCAGGTTAGTGGAGATTATGGAATCACAAGCTGGATACAAGCCGGTGTGCCTTCTGATAAAATTGTTATTGGCTTTCCCTTCTATGGTTATGCTTGGGAGCTTGCAGATGCAAACAATCATGGCTTCTTCGCAGCAGCTGTTGGACCAGCTATATCTGAAGATGGGTCAATAGTTTAGAGGGAGATAAGGGATTTTATATCCGAAAACAACGCCACTACTGTGTATAATGCAACTGTTGTTTCCAACTATTGCTATTCTGGAACAACATGGATTGGTTTTGATGACACACAGAGTATTTCCGCCAAGGTTACATACGCTAAGGACAATGGATTGCTAGGCTACTTTGCATGGCACGTTGCTGCCGATGACAATTGGGTTCTTTCTCAAACAGGTTAGTTAATTATAATTTTTATTTATTGCACTGCTCATCATGCATTTCCTAAAATATATATATGTTCTCATTGTCTGCAATTTTCATTCTGTGGCAGCTTCGAGTACATGGGGAGCGTGAAAATCATTCCTACCTAGTGACTCTCTGATATGGATATGATAGATGAATGAGTAAATATTCCCAGTTTTATATGTACTTACCGATAAATATTATCTTGTAATAAGGCAATTGACCAAATAATAATTAATTAGAAATATATAAAAATAATTTTTTGTGATATATATACACTACTAATTTGTAATTGAGTGGTGCTACTTTTATAAACTATCCATACAAACTCATATGTAAAAACTTATCCAATATTATTAAATGATTGGCACATCATCTATATTAATTAACGTAATTAAAATTTGAAATTCACTTATCCAATCAAATCATGACACATTAGTTTGTATAAGAAAGTTTGTATGGATAGTTTATAAAAATAGTATTACTCTTTGTAATTATATTGTTTCTACCAATTCACACATGTTTCTTGGAAATGAATTAAGGGTAAAGTCTAATTTTGAGATATTGTTTGTTCTAAGAATAACACATTACAAAATACAAAATAAAATTCACTCCTCTAACTCCATGTAATAGTATACCTTTTAGGGAATAAAACATTGAACCCTATTCTTTTTTTCTTTTTAAATCAATAAGTTAGAATCATTTCTTCGAAGTTACATTATTTTTTTGATTAAAATTGAGAGTAAATTAACTAGCATATAGAGTTCAAGAAATTTAGAAATTCAAAATATATTTATGAGATAGTAAAATTAAAATGGAAGATGTATTATAAAAAAATATATACTAGAAGTATTAAAAGATATTTTAAAATAATAAAAAAATTGCTGTGTCCTGGTTACAACAATGATTTCATTTATTGTACATGGCTTGATCATGAGAATTGTTATTTATAGCTATATTTATATTCACATGAGTAATATTAGTGTTAAATATTTTTGATCAGTCGATCTTTCAATGATGGATCTTTACTAGCTAATATTTGAATGATGGATCTATACTAGTGGAATCCTCACATTTTATTTCGATTATATTGAATATATATACAGGATAATGAGAATAAATAAATCAGAATAAGTTATATCACTTGGGATGAAGGTTTAGGGTTGATAAATAATTTTGAAAGAAGTTTTTTCTTTTATTTTTTTTAACTCTTATTTTGAAGGTATATTAATCTCAAAATTAACTTTATTATAAATTAATGTACTCAAAATCTTTCATCTGTACGTAGTCACTTTAAGTATGATATATTGGTACGTATAGCAAGTATAACAAGAGAGTTGATTGGTTACTTTTATGATTAGATTTTATTAAAGGTGGGGCTTTTATAATTTGCATCCAGTTAATGCCTCTGCACATCCTATTTCTATTAAAACTTTGCTTCACTGAAATAGCCAAGAAGTAATTTACAAATAAGTAAAAAGACTATGCCTAAACAACATAATATCACTTTATAAATTATGGAAAAGAAATCAGTCACTATCTAAAAATAATCGAACTTATTTATAATATTTTCAAAAAATAAGCAAACTTGTCCATGGAATTTTCGGGAAATGCACAGTGTAGAAGAATTATCCAAATAGTTTTTTTGCAGTTCATGTCTCGCCTGGACAGCCAAATTTTTTTTCAGGGATCTCGCCCTCTTTTTCTCTTCATGTCTGCAGGTTGCCTAGCCAAGAACCAAGAAACAAGGTTTCAGTTGAACTTATGAAAGGTATGATAAAGTAATAGGAAAATATCTAGGTAGAGGAAAATCATGGTACTTTTTTTGCTAGAATGGGTGTATAGAATAAAATTATTTGAATGCAAAAATATTATTTTGAGGATATCATTTTTATTATAATTAGGGCATAAAGAGAGTATGATTTTAAGGGGTGTTCAGAGCAACCATTTAGGTGTAAATAGCTACACCCCTTCAGCAATTGTGTGCATCATCCCTAACAAGAAATGAAAAATTCATAGTAATTACACTTATATCCTAGATGCCAAGATTGTTGTGGATTATATATATTATGTATATAGTCTAATCTCTATACAAGATGTCATAAAAGCCGACAAGCTAATAACTATTTTCTTACCCAGTCATATATATGGTAGACGATAAATAGTTAATTAATGTTGACTGGTTAGATCACTTTTAAATTTTTCTTGAACAACCTAATCTAAGTGTCAATTCCAAACTTAATTTGCCCATGGTCAATGGCTAGATCCATAATGAATTAGCCTTGGTAAGGGGGCAATTAAGGAAGGAGTGGTAAGGCTATCACTATGAGCTTTGAGGTTCGATTCCTCACAAAAAACAATCTTATAATTTAAGTAGGAGACCGTGGCAGTGAGTTGTGGTTGCACTATTCTTTCCTGTCGAATACGTAAGTTACAAAAAAAAAATGATGAATGACAAGTAGCCATTGCTAATGAGTGCATGCACAAGCACAGGCAACTCACAGTTCCTTTTAGTAGAAGCAATTTTCTATTCATTATGTATTACTCTTTTGGATTATCAAATTCAGGCTATAGCAAATAGCTTGGATTGGATCAATGTAATGGCTCATTAATTACTTCTAGGGTCCTTAACTGGTTAAATATATAACGTTAACATGTCTTCCTTTAGCATTATTCAACCTGGAATTTGAGAAGAAATTTATATATTTGAACTGCCCTTTGACAGTATGCAAAATAATACAATTTATATTTATATGCTATGTATATATAACATATTTGTGAAATATTAAAAACGAATTACAATTAATTACAATTCAGATGACACATAATATTCTAATACTGAACATAAATAGCAAAAACTTATACATCATAATTAATGTCAATATCACAAAAAAAAAATGAATAATCTACAAAAAAGATTAACTCTACAAAGAAATTGATTCATATAATTAAAAACTATAGCTAGGCTGGTTGATTCCAGCTAAAGGGTAATTTGGAGACTGTAAAATATTTAAGAAGGCACACTCAATTTACTTCATACTTTTCATGGCAAGGGCATAAGTGGTACTTCTCCAAACCTCATGGGTCCCAATGAATTTTCTCAAACCTAAGACTAAAAGAGTGCTTCGACATTGCCTTGTACCTATAATATATGTTGATTTTTGATTTAGTTTTCAATTCAACGTTTAATAGTATGGTTTTAGGCATTGAAACATAGAAACTAGGTTTACTTAATTATTTTAATTGGGAAAATTTCGCAAATAACCCAATGTTTTGCCTTATTATCATCCAAAAACATTTTTTGCACTTTTGTATAAACGCTGCCCCTATGTTTTATGAAATTCACACGGACTACCTTTCCATTAGTTTTACTATTAAATGACTGTAAATAAACAAAAAATCTAGGTTAAAATGGTCTTTTAGACTTAACAAAAGCTACTGCAGACAATGGTGACAATTTACCCTAAAAACTCATTCCTGCCTCTAGTGCTAATTTTTCTTTTCTTTTCTTTTCTGTTTAAATCCAGTGATCCCAAGAAACCATGCAAACATTGTTGTTTGTTTCCTAAACTTCAATCTAAATTTTCTCTTGAATTTTCCCATACAAATTCTATTTTCATTATTTTCTTCACCTTGTATTTATGCATCTTTTTGGTTTCCACGTCTAGTTTTTCTTTTTTCTTTTTTAGTTAATCAAGAGAAATTTTTACTTGTGTTCATGAACAGTGCAAAACTAGGATTTTGTCAAGGGGACACCTTAATATTTTTAAATTTTTATAATTTCTTTGATAATAGTGAAAAAGAAAGAATTTATTGAAAATTGAAAAAAAATGGACATAGATAGGGGATATAATTTACCTTACCCCTTTAAAAAATCCTAACACAATAAAACAAAATGTCAAATATTAAAATTTGTAGTCCAATGATTCAGTAAATACAAAGTCATAACTGTCCTATAGCATATTTTGAAAATGTTGCATGATTACCTCATTATCAATGCTATCAAAAATATCTTTCTCAATGTATGCATGCAAGCTATTGTTCATCCATTCATCTCCTATTTGATTGCAATATTTAGTCTTTACAATATTTATAGAAGAGAATGTCCTCTTAGTTGTGGTAGTGCAGCCAATAGAATTAGTGCCAATGTCAAAAGAAAATATACCAATAGATAAATTGTGTCTTTCTTTGTTTTGACCATTTTTTGGGCAAGAGTAGAATTGTCTTTCAACTATAAAAAGTCATTATTAGAGTGCATATCCACAACAAAGTTTTCAAGTTGATCTTCAAGTGCTTTGAGTTAAACTGCTGAAAAATCTTTAGAATAAAATTGAGCAAGTCGTAAGCTTCTATTTGTCAAAAGCAGAAAATAGATCACTTGGATTCAGATATGTTACACAAAGAAGCAACTCAGTATTTGTCTCAGTAAAACAATTATTTTGTTCTTGCAGCTACATATCTATAACAGAAAAAAAAATTTATCTCAACACGATAATAAAGCAGATGTGTGATCGCTTGAGTTTACATCTTGATTTCCCTTGAAGCCAAAAAATATCATCCATGTTAGGAACTTCAATATTGTGTTTAGCACAAAATGAAGAAAATTGATCCAATTGCAGCTCTCAACCATTTTCCCTCATTGTTTATAGCCTTTCCTTACAAACTGTATCTAACTCTATTGCATTCACAATGCTGTGATCCTTTCTCTGTAAAGCTTGTGACAAATCATTTGTGATTTCTAATGACGTTTTCATCAAACGTAGAGAAAAAAAAATTATCAAAGGATTTGATAAAATTCAATAAAAACTTGACTTTATATTTATAATTAGCATCAGATCCATCTTCTGCTATCATCTCTATAATATCTACTAGAGATGAAAACATAGAAATCAAACTTATTAAATAAATGTAATGGGAGCTCCAATGCATATTACTTAGCCTTTTGAGATTGATTCCTTAATTTAAGCCTCGCCAAGTTAAAAGTTCTTCATTAGTGAGTGCTTCAAAAATAACCGCTACATGTTTTCCTTAGAGAATATCATGACGTTTAGCTGATGCTCTAACAATATTAAACACATTAGCAACCCAAAAAAAAGTGCAGTGATTTTTGTATGATTTTTTGCCACAACCACAAGAGCTAAATGAAGTTGATAAGCAAAGCAATGCAATAAAAAGCAGATTCATTATTTTTCAAAATAAGTGCTTTCAAACCATTAAATTCACCCTACACGGTACTTGTTCCGTCATAACCCTGTTCTGGTAATTTAGAGGTACTCAATCCGTGCCTGGGAAAAAAATTATCAATAGCTACTTTGAGTGACAGTGCTGTAGTGTCAATAACATGCTCATTGCCTACAAACCGCTTAATTAAATTGTCGTTTTCATCCACATAATGTAATATAATAACCATATGCTCTTTTGAAGACACATCACGGGACTCATCAACAATAATTGAAAATAATGCAGGGCCAATATCTTTGATAATTGCATTAGTAATTTCAATTGAAATAACACTTACTATATCTTTATGAATTTTTGGTGTTATCAATTTCAAAATTTCAGGAGCATTTTGTAATACAACTTTTCTTATTTCCTCATTATGATCACACAACCAATGTAAGAGTTCAAAAAAATTTCCTCGGTTGTTAGAATCTTCAGATTCATCATGTCCACGAAATGGAAGCCCTTGTCTTAAGAGAAACTTGATATAATCAATTGATGTACCTAAACGAGTTCGATAGTCAATTCGAGCTTGGTTAGATTGTCTCACTAAAATTGTCACTACAACAAAATAGATCTTTTGCGTCACTAATTTTATGTCAGTTCTTGAGAGAATGACATGTATGAAAACCTTAATTTCAGTCAAACCCATATGTGTCACAATACACAATAGGCGGGTTAAGTTTTATGTCACAATTTTTTTATTTGTGACACATATTAGTTAATATAAAAGGAAAAATTTTCTAAACCCTAGAACCCATCCTATCGCCTCTTCTCTGAAATCCGATTCCATCGCCTCTTCGCCTCTTCTCTCAAAAGCCATCACCTCTTCTCTGAATACCATCGCCTCTTCGCCTCTTCTCTGCAAGGATTTTAGCGTTCCCCCTCCTGTTGATGACTTCCAAGCCGTTAAGAGGTGCGCCGAGTAGATCACTGCTCGCCTTCTCAACTCGACTCCCGCCAACACCAAGTGCCCTCAAGTCGAGAACGGCTCTGGCGCCTTCGATTCCACTGAGAAAGTCTTTAGCTCCCCTCCCACTGGTATTATTCTTGCCTATGCATAAAAAGCTACTTTCATTCTAGATAAAATCTCTTTCTTTGTTCAAGTTTATCCACTATGCAGAGCTCACAAGAGGATGTTCAAGAAAGGGCAGCTACTGGACTTGCAACCTTTGTTGTTATTAATGATGAAATCAACTAGCATAGACTGTGGAAGGGCCGAAGCAGTTATGAGAGATGGTGGTATATACCTTCTTTTGGACCTTGCAAGATCCTGACAGGAAGGGCTTTAGTCTGAGGCTGCAAAGGTAATTTTTTAATTTTTTAAAAATTTTTTTATCTCATAAAAAATAGTGGTGACCATAGCCCATTTATTATGGGATCCAATTTTGTCAATTAATTTTATTTTCCTTTTTCTTTTCTTTTTTGGAGTGGTTTGATCGAAAATCAGTAATATATATTTATTACAATGCCTCTATTGATCACAATTTTACATGCGTGCTTTCCTTATTAATAAGCCATTTAGTCTAAATATATGAGATTTGAGCATGGTGTTACATGAAAATATGATAATACATTAATTACATTTTTTTTTTGTTCCCCTCAATTGTAGGCTATAGCAAACTTGTCTGTGAATTCCAACGTTGCAAAAGCTATTGCTGAAGAAGGAGGAATCACTATTCTTGCTGCTTTGGCAAGATCCACGAATAGGCTCGTTGCCGAAGAGGCTGCTGGAGGGTTGTGGAATCTATCTGTTGGAGAAGAGCATAAGGTTAAACATATTGCTAAATTTTCATTGCTTTTATCATCTTATGGTCTATGTTTAAAATTTATGGTATTGATATTTTTTTAATCAGGGTGCCATTGCTGAGGCTGGTAGAGTAAAAGCTTTAGTTGATCTTATATTTAAATGGTCCTCTGGTGGTGATGGTGTTCTGGTATATTCCTAACATAGACAAACATCTTCTCACATAAAGTGTTATATTTATAACATGTTATTTTAACATGCATATGAATGGATTTCCTATTGTTCAATAGCTTATGCTGTGGCTTGGTTCCCGATTTGTCTTTTAGGAGCGTGCAGCTGGGGCTTTAGCAAATTTGGCAGCTGATGACAAGTGTAGTATGGAAGTTGCATTGGCAGGTGGTGTACATGCTTTGGTGATGCTTGCTCGTAATTACAAGTTTGATGGAGTACAAGAGCAGGTATGCTAGTTTAGTGATCTTAGTCAATTGAGTCATTTTTATGCATAGCATGTTTTAAATGCAGTTTATTACCATTGTATATAGCATCTTTTATCGCAAATTCAGGCTTTCTCTCATTCTCCTGGCTGGGGATTTCATATTTTCATTGGTGTTTGATGTTTGTTCTCCAGGCTGCTTGTGCATTGGCTAATTTGGCTGCTCATGGAGAGAGCAACAGTAACAATTCTGCTGTTGGACAAGAGGGAGGTGCTCTTGAAGCCCTTGTTCAACTTACACGCTCTCCCCTGAAGGTAGGTACTTTATTTCTAATCCAGAGTAATTGCTTAATCTGCTTTTGAATCTCTTGGATTCATTTTTTATTTAACTCATTATCCAAAAATTCTTTTCACCTCTGTTCTATTATTGGGTATTAGAATGGTTGCATTTCTTGTGCATTAAAGTATTTTTTGTGCTACCTATTTTCATATTCTTAATGATGAATGTGTTTTGAAATAACTCTGAGAGACAAGGATCCATAATTTTTCTGAAAATGACCACCAGAAGAATAGAGTAGAATAATCAAGGCTCAGTGTACTTAATTATTTGGAAATGTTCCTAGTTAGTTTGCCATGGGACTATATCGAAGGTAAGATACTGTTATCACCATTTGTTGCATGAGGCAATGAGGTCTAAGAAAAATTGAAGGCAGAAATTAGGTGGAATAATGCAATTTAGAGTATCTTTTCAGATTTGGTTGGGATTTGGGAAGGCCTGGACCTTGATGGCTGTCTAGTTGATTAACCGTGAAAACTATTACTGTATACTTTAGGACAACTGGTAAAAAAGGGAGTTATGGTGTAGTTATTGAGGTATGTTAGGGATGTGAGATAGGAATAGGATTTGCATGGTATGATGAACAGATTTTCTGGTTGTGGCAGATAAGAAAAAGATCTCCTCTTGAAATTCACTACAAGAAAAATGATCATATTTGACGGTTTTTGACCGTCAAATATGTATATATTTGGCGGTCTTAAAAGCGCCACCAATGGCACCGCCAAATATAGTCAAATTGACTATATTTGATTATATTTGATGTTCGGTCAAAGTGCCAAATATGCTTCTGACTATACTTGGCGGTCAAAGACCGCCAAGTATAATAGGTCTAAAAATTAAAAAAAATATACTTGGCGGTTTTTGACCGCCAAGTATAATAGTTTCAAAAATTAAAAAAAATATACTTGACAGTTTTTAACCGCCAAGTATTTAAAAAAAATTAATATATATAATAAGTATTTTAAAAAATTTAAAAAATTCATAATCTGTATCATTTGTCACATTAAATAAATTTCTCATAAAACTCCTAAGTTTCCAATAAAAGTAAAATAAGATAATAATTTTGGAATGTTAAATGAACTTTTTTTGTAAGCAATTAGCAACACAATATTTGCCATTATGACAAATCAGTTATTGCAACTAGTGGTAAAGATAATTTGTAATTCAGAGGTAACCAGATTAAGAACATGAATTAGTACATGAGATTTCATACCTAATTCCATTAGAGATAAACTCTTATACAAACATAAATGAGTAAGGAAATGATAAATAAAGCATTACTGTCACATAAATTTCCTAGAGAATCTATGCTAAAAAACGGTGATTATTCACAACAAACTTCAGTAACTTGTACTTTTTTGACTCACAGATAGCCACATGATATATGCTTGAGAAGAAAATTATTTTACTGGTCCATGATCTACAGAAAAACATTAAAGTGAATTATCAACTCATTGAGACATAAAACAAGGTAGAAGAACATTAAAGTGAATCATCAAGCTGAGCATTCACTACAGCAAATTTTTCATAGTGGGAAACACCAAAATTTCTATCATCATTCTTGGCAATAAAACATTGCATGTGTACGTGGACTAAGAAGCATTTCTATCCATATTAAAATTAAAAAGACTAATTCTGAAGTGCATATTTTAAGAACTCAGAAGTAAGAAGCATTTCTGTCCATATTAAAATTCATGCATTCAATTTTGCCCTAACAAGTTCAATTTCATTGCCTGGAAAATAGTTGCAAAATTGTCAAATTATGCGCAAGTGTTATATGCAGAAAAATTCAACAATTGAGTTTTTTACCACGAAGCTTTTTTTCCAGTTCCACTTCATAGCACTATATCTGATGGATCTGCTTAATCACAGGAAACACAGCATACAAGAGGCTGTGCAGATATTGCAACTTGTCGAGGACAGGTATTTCCCATATCCTTACCTGCAACTCAGTCAAAAACATATTAATCAAACATTTGACACTAACGAATGAACATAATCATTCAGAATCATCAACTCAGTCAAAAACGCTAACGAACAGAATCGTCGTATTCTAGTTGCCTTTAAAATCAAGCATTTGACACTTTATCCCATACCATACACTGAATACGCAGAAAAAGTCTTACTATTTTGACAAGTTGGACAGGTTACCACTACATTCTTACTTCCAAAATTATCCATATGATTATGGAAACAAACTAATTAGCAAAAGCTTAACTGCTGATGAACAATAAAATTGCAATGGCAATTAAGCCCTATTTGCTAATGTCCTCTTTGATGTGCTAATATAGATAACTGTATAAAAGAAATGAAACACCCAATTATTGCTAGAACAAATGATTATTACTTGTAATGACAAGAATATAATGCTATAACTAGTACCATTATTTCCTCGAATGAACGCATCACCATACTTATTTTTCAGCTGGCCATTCACGTATTCTTCTGTTTGCTCCATTGCAGTATTCATGTATCCATCCAGACAAGCTAGAATACCTGCAAGAAAAGACAAATCATCAAGAGGGAATGTATACAATCCATAGTTATCAATCATACAGGCACACACCCTACACATGATCTGTCATACACATTCACCAGATAATATACTTTGAACTAGTATTAATGTCATCCCTATACCCATTGTTCCACTCAAAACAAAAATGAAAATCAATTGATGCAGAAGTCAAAGAAGATTTATTCATATGAATCATAGAATAAAAGTTTTGAAATACATGGATATTCACTAAAAGATTAGTGCTCAGGGCATTGCACTGATAGAGATTCTATTTTCTAATATATTCTATATATTTTATTTTATCCATAATCAATTCGATCCCCCGATTGGAAGCATTGATCAAGGTACTTGGAATATGATGGATGACGACAGAAGCAACAATAATTTGAGTTTATCAAGAGCAAGGAAGGGTTTTTGTGCAAGGTAGAACTATGACAACACAGCAGACAAAAGAACTTGGTAATTTTCCATAATTGTATGGTATACATCACTGGATGACAGTTCTTAGTATCTTTGCAAATTATTAAGTATCATGTGATTGTAGCAAACTGTTGCGATGCATACATGTTCCTAGCAGTACTTATTTTGACTTTCAAACCTCTCAACCTTACTTTTGAAATTGATCATAATTCCTAATAAAGTACCAATAAATTGAAAAAGAACTAATCAAATGATTTAAGTACAATGTCTCCAATAATTCCCAAAAGAAAAAAACTAAAACATCATATATTAATTTGGCATAAAGGATTATATTTCTTAAATTTTGACCAGAAAGTTTATGCGTTACTCATATCAGCAACTATTGCATTATGGACCTGTTCAGTCAAGGTTGCCAATTTTTTGTGTTTAAAGGCTGAAAATAAATAGGAGAGCTTCTGAAGATACTAGTGCGAAGGAATATTCAAGATGAAGGCTAATAGAGTAATAAAAAAAGTTTCTTACCCATGAAAATAATTCAATAACAAAGAAAAAGAAAAAAAAAAGAGAATTGAGTCAAGCTTCAATTGGAATTCTACAAGCTAATGCTTTACAAAATCTTCCTTAAGTTCAAAAAATTAAGACCTTCTAAGCAAGTTAGATACTCTTTTCTAACTCTGTTCATTGATGCAGAACGTTGAAGTATAACTCTAGATTAGAAATGAAAAAGCATTATGCCAAAGAATCAGCCACAAACCATTGGAGCTCTAAACCATTGGAGCTCTAAACCATTGGAGCTCTAAACTTTAAGTTGTAATGTGAGGGTAGAAAAAGATATTAATTCAGCAAAATGAATAAATCATCAGCAAAAAATATGTACAAAATCATAAGAAATAAGGTCTCCCAAGACCATTTGACATCTGCCCAAAGGACCAAATCATCAGCAGTAGTGGAAAGAATGACAGCCTCAGAATATGTTGCCACCTTAAACTATTTGGTAGATCAAAGCACATCAGGATCTGAAAACGCTAGCAAATTGAAATACCCAGCAAAGCATAGGGGTTCAATGTACCCAAATAGGAATTCATTAAGTATGACACCTATGTAATCACAAAAAAAAAAAAATTACAAAAATCTAGCAAGAGATGCAAACTTTAGAAGACAGTCCATTCAAACAACACGGGAGTAATTAAGCATCATGTTAAAATCCTCAAAGAATTGTAGCACATCAGAACCATATAAGTTTCAGATTTAAACCTGACACCATGAGATTAAAATATCTCTCCTCTTTTTAATGAAGAAGCTTAATTAATTAGAAGCAAAATTTATCAGCAAAAAAAAAATTACACTCAGAAATAGATATGAACACCTACTTAATGCAAATATATGCTGTCATCAAATACTTAAACTTGAACATCTAGCTTTACACATATAATCATAGTCGAGAAATACTATTCTACTGATCTGGATGCTCTCTTGCTTTGCTGTAGAAAATTATACTTAATAGATTAATAAGATAAGCAGACCACACAGCTGATTCAAATAAAGAAGCAAAAATAAA
Organism: Boswellia sacra; assembly: GCA_013180625.2. Lineage (NCBI taxonomy): Eukaryota > Viridiplantae > Streptophyta > Magnoliopsida > Sapindales > Burseraceae > Boswellia > Boswellia sacra. Next base: position 661,336 of record SNVD02012817.1, read on the forward strand.
GGCATTATTGACATAGCAAAGGAATAAAGCGAACAGAGTGAGTATAGGATATAAGCAAATCTAATGAATGTGAAAGGGATTTTCACTTATTAACAAAAACAGATGCAACCTTAAGATTGACTTTGATAAAACATATTTCAATTAGTGAACACTGCAGCCAAGAGAACTTAATCTGAAGGAATGAAGGAGGCTTCTGCAATCTCACGAGTATCAGCAAAAAACATGTACAAAACTATGACAAATAAGGTCTCCCAAGACCATTTGACATCTACCCAAAGGACCAAATCATTGTAATGCCAAAGAATAAATAAGAACAACTAAACTTTAAGTTGTAATGTGTGGGCAGAAAAAGATATTAATTCAGCAAAATGAAGGACAGACACTAAACCATTAGAGCGAAGATAAAAAATAATAAAATAAAGAGTAATGCAATAGAAAAAATTGATAAAAAAAATTTGTGGAAAATAAAGTTTCAGGGATGTACCAAAACTGAAACCATAAGTAGCCATCAAAGCTTTATTGACAATGATAATCCCAACAGACGTGACAACATTGAACATACATGAGGCTGCCTCTAAGTTTGCCTTCCGGTCAGCCTTGTTTGTAGAAGACATTTTTCTTTTATAGCTGCCAATCTCTCAGCACAACCTCTACTACTCAATCTTCATGCGAACAAATGCTACACTCTAATGCAAAATCCAGTCGTACTACCTAGACTAAAAGATCATCCGAAAACAAAATATTCAAACAACAAATCAGAAGTAATAGCTCGTCCCAACAGCATAAACAACAAGTTTTTTCCCTCATTCCAAAAAAAAATCAGGATACAATCAATTAGCAGAATATTTTCCACATGATCTCTCATCAGTTACACACACAGAGATTTTTATAAACCAACTTCAGAAAAATTCCACTAAATATGTTAACGAAAACAAACTTTAGAAAAATTCCAGGCTCAAGACACACATATATTACCTTGAGCTTAGCAACTTCTTTTTGAATTTCCTTGAATGAAATTTTCTCATATATCCTCTGCTTCTCAATATCATCAAATTTAAGAGTAGATGCTATCACTACAAGAAAAAAGGGTTTTTGTGTCACTAATTTTATGTCACTTCTCAAAAGAATGACATGTATGAAAATTTTAAATTCAGTCAACCACGTATGTGTCACAATACACAAAAGGGTTAAGTTTTATGTGTCACAATTTTTTTTAATTGTGACACATATTAGTTAATATAAAAAAAAAATTCCCAAACCCTACATCCTATCGATAATCATCGCCTCTTACTCTCCATCTCACTTCATCTTCATCTTCGGTGCTTGCCGAACTTGTAGCAGTCACCAAAACCCAGCCATCCTCATCGCATCATTTTTCTCTTTGGTGCTTTCTTCATCTTCATTTTTCTCTTTGGTGCTTTCTTCATCCTTGTCTTCATCTTAGAGAAAAAGTCGCATCATCTTCGGTGCTTTCTTCGTCTTCATTTTTGGTGCTCACTAGGTTGTAGCAGTGACAATTTGTAGCCCAAAAAAAATCTTCCCATGCTCTCCAGTCTTCAATCAAATGAAACCACTTCTCTCTTCTCTTTTCCAAATCCTTTCATCATCGTCTTCCCTTCCCTTCTCATTGGAGGCTAAGCTGAGGTAAACTAAACCACAATAATGGCGACTGGCTTGATTCGCAAGGCCATTTCAGCTTCCAGGATGGCACCGTCGGCTCGCTACGTCATTGCCCGACTGCACGCCTCGGAAGTTGAAGCGCAAAAGGTGGAGCCGCAGGCCACCTCGGGGACGAATATGAAGAAGTTCCAAATCTACCATTGGAACCCCGACCAGCCCTCGAAGCCGAAACTCCAAGAGTATGAGATTAACCTCAAGGACTGTGGGCCCATGGTCCCGGACACGCTTATCAAAATAAAGAACGAGATCGACCCTACGCTTACTTTTCGTCGCTCCTATCGCAAGGGAATCTGTGGGTCCTGTGCCATGAACATCGACGGTTGCAACGAGCTAGCATGTTTGACAAAGATCCCATCTGGGTTGGAGTCGAACATCACGCCGTTGCCACACATGTTCGTGATCAAGGACTTGGTGGTGGACATGACGAGCTTTTATAATCAGTATAAGAGCATCGAGCCGTGGTTAAAGAGGAAGAACCCGCCGCTGACAACCGAAGAAAGAGATGCTACAGAGTAAGAAGGATAGGGCAAAGCTGGATGTATGTACGAATGCATTCTATGCACTTGTTGTAGCACATCGTGTCCCAGTTATTGGTGGAACCCGGAGAGCTATCTGGGCCCCACAGCCTTGCTTCATGCTAATAGGTAATCATTTGTTGAATTTAACAAAAATTGCAAGTAAATTTGTGATATTGGCTTGATTTGTCTTGTTTGTTCATGACTTTGGAATAGCTAAAAAAGAATTTTCTTTTTTTTTGTTGGCAAGAATTTGATTTGAGTAGGATAAGAAGCTCATTTTTTAGCATGTGAGAAATGTTAGAGCACTCAAAACTTTCTCTAGCAGTACTAAAATGATTCAGCGTCCTAACATATCTATTTGCAAAAGTTTTATTCTTTGATTAGCTTTACCACAAAGCAAGCCTTGTGGTTTCGCATATGTGTGTGCTTGTTACAAAGTTCTGTAAAGATGTGATTGTTGCACAACTTTTTAAGATTGTTTTTATTGCTATTTGAATCACAGTTGATGTAGTCTTTTCTAGTGAAGTTATAGACTTCCGTAGGCAATTTCTAGACTCTATATGCGAAGGTTTGCATTTGTATACAAGATATGAAAGTTTTTAATGTTAAGGTATTAGCAATCAATAAATTTCATGTTTAGATGCAAAAAAAAAAATTTCTAAACTTTATGTTAAATTTTATAGTTTTACCCTCTCCGGAAGCACGAAAGAATTTGATGAGACTAGCCCAAAGAATGATTAGGACATTTTGTGTCAATATAAGCCCTTCTTGTGGCCAGTCATGGACAGCTTTCTCAGATTCTTCTATTGACACGGTAAGAATTACGACAAGGAAAAACACAGAGCCTGGGCAGCCTAATGGGGTCATTCTTTCTGCTGTATCAACTACTTGGCTGTCATATTCTCACTACCAAGTCTTCGATTTCTTGAGAGATGAACGACGCAGATCTCAGGTTTGGTTTGCTGAAACTTTAGCTATTATACTCAAGTTCTAACCAAATCCGATGCTAGCTTCAAGTATCTAAAATGTTTGATTTAATAATCTAAAAATTATGTAAACAAGTATGGTGTTTAAGACCTTTCACTAATGTTATGACTTAAAGTTTTGACGCAAATAATAAACTTTTTATATATTAAATGTAATTTGATTAATGGTCTGTGAGAAGTGTTAAGAGGCAATTATATTAATTCAACAATTTTGTAATTGTTTTTGATATTTTGAATGAATAATCATTAATTTATGTCTAAATTTTAAAATTACATTTATTAATTATCTAATTGTATTGTCCAACAGCTAGATGTTCTTTGCTAAGGAAATGCCTTACACGAGGTGGCTCATATTGCCAATGGCTCTCATCCAGGAAACAACGCTATTAAATGTTCTTGGGGGTCAGCTATCGGCATCACCACGGTTACATTTGTCTGGGCTTTTGGAGGTCAATGGAAGGCCTAGTTCAAACAAAGCTTATAAGTATGTTTCATTGTGATAAATATTCTTGGAGGAAGGTGCATATGGCTGTGATTTATTTTGCGTATTTTGTGATTGCTGGTTTGCCTATGTGAGACAGGAGGACCTTTTTTTCTCACAGTTGACAGTTGGGGAGACTCTCTCTTGTTGCGAAACTTCAGCTTCCGGAGATATCTTCTGTAGAGGACAGAGATGAATATGTGAATAGTCTCTTATTCAAGCTAGGCTTGGTAAGGCCCATTTGATTTTTGTCTTTTAGAGTTATGTCATAATGTATGTCTGGAACTTTGACTAGGGTGTTCTTTCACTTTCTTTTGAATTGTTAGTGTAGGTCTTGTGAGGTTCTTCAGTTATAACTCCTTTATAAATTGGGTGGTTGGATATAAAGAAGTTAATCAATACCGATTTTAGCGCCGTGTTTGGTTAATACTTTTACCTTTACTCTGATTCATACTTTCTTTTGGATGTTTGCTTTATTTTCTTTCTTTAAAAGGTTAGCTATGCTGACTCCAATGTTGGTGATGCAAAAGTTCGTGGAATTAGTGGTGGTGAAAAGAAACATCTATCCCTTGCATGTGAACTAATTGCAAGCCCATCCGTCATATTTGCTGACGAACCCACTACTGGTATATGAGCTTTATATAATGCTGCTAATAGTGTTGGTCTTAATAGCTCTCTAGTTTTGCTACCTTGCATTTGATTTTGCTGTTGATTTGATAATTTTATAATGCTATCCATATGCATAGAAGTGCTTTATGTTTGAACTAATTGTATTTGTATTTTGTACCCAAAAGCTTGTATTTCCATGCAATGAGGACAAAACTTATCTAAAAAGAAACTGAGTTATAGGCATTCGAGAATTCTTATCATAGTTTTAACACATATAGAACCTGTCAAATGTGCTTAGCAGCTGCAGGATATAGGGAGATAGATATACAAATCATAACCAGTCTGCCCAACATAAGAAGTTATATATAGCGTACCATTTCATATATCATCATGCTAGATATTTTTTCCCTGTCATGTTAGCTATGAATTTTCTGGTATGGCTTTTAAACCAATTAAACTATGTGTGAGCTGCTTAGGCTTGTATGTCTATCATGTCGGTCAAACGTAGGTTTCAAGCTTAAGTTCTTAACAGTTGTCTTTTTAAAACACCGGGCTTCTCTTAATTAAGTTTGTGAAGAACTAAATGACATGCAATTGTAATTACTTAACCCTTTAGAAAGATGTTGAGACTTGGTGTAGATTTAAACATGAGGTGACTAAGGCACATAGAATATGTTAATATGCATTCCTAGGAATAGGAGTTTGTGCATTTGATTTGACATATAAATCAATGACAGCAAGCACATATTGGATATTCTGTTTTTAGTTTAGTCTTTTTATAAAATATGGACTCATAAGCGATTACTGCATTTGGCTAAAGACCCAGCTAATCGCCCTGTGTTTGAAGTTCGTCTTGTGCAGGTTCTAGAGACAACATACAATTTTTTTTTCTCTCTGGAATCACTGTGTACGAAATCTAACTTTATTTCGAATGTGATGTATATTCTGCCTAGTGACTGTAAGTGTTTGCTTTAGGGTTTTGGTGTTTGTAGTGTGAACAAAATTTGAACTTTTTTCATGACATATTAGTCCTGCAATTCGTCCATGAGGGTCTTACCTAAAATGGAGTCAGCATGCTATGCTTCCAGGTTTCTTACTTGATGCCAATTTGGTGTAATCTCAGTTTCTTTATGTCAGTAGAGAGGAATCTCTAGCCCGACTTTCTAAAATCTAGCTTGGAGGGTAATCTTAAAAATTTAGGACAACGATGGAATCATTAATTGTTGACCAATATCCCTTTCTTTATGCTCGTATTTTTATATCACTGACAAAATTCTCCTCTGTGGTAATTTTCGATAACTCCATTTTTGTCAAGAGACTTGCCCTTTTTCAGAAACCCTCTCATTGGATTGTATTTTATTCAGATCAGCCATGGAGTTCTTGAGCACTTCCTGTATGCTGCTATCACAATGGTTGGCATGGATGTGTATGTGTCTCTATCTTTTTTTGTTTTTTATCTGGTGAAGAATAAGCAAAAGTTAGTTGTGTCTTAAGTCTTTTGAATAAAGTTCTGGGGAAGTGACTTGGATTTGTTATGGGTTATCTACTGATACTTGTCCTTCTGTGAGTTAATAATCTGTCTAAATTACTTATGTTGGTTTCAGGCCTGGTATGCGATTGAGGTCTTACTCTTGGTGACTTGATCGGAGTACTTAATGACTTCTTCTCATGTTTGGGTAAGGCAGAAGTGTTTTATTGAAATTACAGCTGTCTTCTATGCTTTGGTGTTCATTTAATTGACTTTAAGAGTTTAAAGTTTTAAGGTTGCACGTTAAAGCTTAGTATTTTTATTCCTTGCTGTACCAAATTACTGTTATATACTTCTGTTTTCATATTCATCTGTCAGTATCCTTCAATGATCATGGACATGGTGGCACGTGTTAAAATCCCGTTTCTTTGCACAAAGCAGGGGAGACAAATAAGATAATTAAATTGAAAACAAAAACAAAAACAAAATTGTTTTTGCTAATAGATGCACTTGAGAGCACTAAAAGAATGCTCTATGATTGGAATAATAGCAACTTAGCAAGTATGATTTCTAATGAAGAAATTTTCCTTTAGCAAATCCTCCATAAAGTATTCTTTGTTTCTAGAACTATTCTCAACAATCAATTTTTCCTTTACTCAATTAGCTGAAAATGGTGACTGAGGTGAAACTGATGTTTCTGTTCCATGTTTCGTAGGCATGTCCAAGTTGCATTTTAAGCCTTCTTAAAATCCATATACGGAGCCCAGCATGGAGATTTTTAGGTAATAAATTATGAACTTCACTGGTTAGGTATTTTATCTTTGGTACTTAGCAATTGACATATCCTTCTATGATTTCTTAGCTATCACGAAGGCTTAGGAAAATGGGTGGAAATTGGAAATTCTGGCATGTTTAGACCTGAAATGTTGCTTCCTATGGGCTTCCCAGAAGATTTTCATGTTATTGCATGGGGCCTTTCCCTTGAGAGGTAAGAAATTTATTGTGTTATTCTATGATTAAAAATTAAATGTAATTTTGAGTAATGTCAGTCTTTGATATGATTGTGACCAAGGTTGAGCACTCTACTTCAAAAGTTTTTGTTACATATGGAAAAAAATATTAATTTTGTTTTTAACTTTCTGGACTAGACCTACTATTATACTCTATGGGATTGATAACATCCGAGATCTATTTGGACACAAGGTACTACTGCATACTTTCCATGTTCTATGTATGTTGTCATATTATCTTCAAGTGAAAAATATTGACTCAAGTTTATCTCTTATTATTGGAAAAAGAGTAAATGAAGGATGTTCTTTTGTGTTTGGTATTTCTTTGGCATTCAAATGAAAATTTGAACTTAGTTGGGGGGGTAAATAGTTTAGTAAACGTAGTTGAGAGGAATATTGTTTTACGGTTTCTTTGGTTGATGAAAAATTGGATGAAAATTTGGAGCAAGCTGAAGTTTGAGTTTACATCATGAGTTATTTCTTTTAATTAAAATCTAAACACAATGTTTTGGATTAGTTTTTACATTCATGCATTTACATAGAAGATTCGTTTTTCTTTTTATCGTTTCATTTGGATTGGGGTATCATTATTGCAGATTTGGTTGTTACAAGTGCTGGAGAAGATAAGAAGGTATCACTGTGGAGAAAAAATGGGCAGAGCATGGGGACAATTAAACATCCAAGACAATTGGTGCAAGCCATTTTTCAATTGGGCTTCACGTGGGACTCAACTGCCTGTTTGTTCATTACGGAAACAAAGAACTATCAACCATGGAATTTTTTCTTATGAAATATTGCTTCATAATTAAGTTCTTTTTTGCTGTAGGAAATACATGATGGTTTAGATTTTCTGTTGATGGTGATGATGATGAGTTTGGGATCTTCTCAGTAAAATTTTCAACTGATGGCCAGGAGCTTGTTGCCGCAGGAAGTTATGATTTTATTTATGTGTATGACCTCCAGGCAAATAAGTGTAGCCTTCGAATTCCTGCACATGAGGTATTATACCCACTCATTATAATAAGACATAAAATTATTGTTCCCTAATATAAGACATACACTTGTTTTAATTTGGAGATTTATTGATTATGTGTCAAGTTACATTATGCAGCACCTCTTCACAGAAAATTTTCTTACTGAGTGCAGGGCATTTGGGGTATTTGAAACAACTAATAAGTGATGAAAGTAGTTGTCTATCAAAAATTTTATCTATGTTGGATAGGTATAAACTATCATAGTACATGCGTTCAAGTGTCTATTTTCTCATAAACTGCTCATTTTATCAAGGTTTTGGACTTGATTGACTGAAAATGTGCCATTGAAAAGTATACTTTAACATTTTGCTGCTTCTCTTTGAAATCAGTTACAAGGTTTGAGCTTTCAGATTCGTTCTTATGATAATTATTGACTGAAAATGTGCAATACTCATTCTTGAACCAATGAGTACATGAACTTAGGTATAAGTCTTTAGATTGAGGATTGGAAACGCTTATATTATGACTAAATGCAAAACATTCAACTCAGGATCTATCTTTATGCGACCCTTACTGGTAATGACTTATGACCTTTTTCTTTTTCTTGTGTAATTATGGTTGTCTTGTACTCTGTGCTGGTGGCTATAGGAATACAAATTTTTGGTTGGTAAGTGGCACCTAATACGTCTAAAATGCTCATTTGGTGGGATTCAAAGGTTTTTGAGTCGAATTATTTAATTTAATTGCTTTTATTTAGCCAAATGGAGGTGCTAATGGACTGGCATTTGGTCATACATATTTTTATATGTACACATTATGTTTCATGGTTTCCCTTTTCTCTTAATTTTTTACCCTTTTGTAATTACACAAATAGTAATTAGGGATTCTAATCAATGCCTCTTAACTCATTACATATGCATAATTTGTTGCCCTAATTTCATTTATTTGTACTCCTAAAGATACACACACACACACATACACACATAGCTTCATCATCTACACCATTGAGAAAGTGAGAGATGTGGGGTTGTTGGTAATGTGATTTATCACCATTGACTACATTTATGTGCAGATGACACTGGAAGAAGAGGGGTGCCAAGTGTTCTGCCAAGGGATCCAATGCTCCTGTTCCTGTGATTGAGGATTTTGAAGAAGATGAGCTGAGCGAGGTTTGTGTTTGTGTTCATTTAATTGGTCAGCATGCTGTCTATGATTCCTTCTTTTTCATTAATTATGTTATATTCTATACTCTTAGAAGTTATTTTTAATCTAGAGTTGAAGCCTTTCTCTTATATGATCTAAGAAGGAATCATTACTACTTATTGTTAATGCACTTGCAGATTGCTACTTTCCTGGATGGTCATACATTAAAATCTATATTCTGTACTTCTAGGATATTTATGCAATATCTCTTCAGAATTTTTTAAATTTTGGCATGCATCTGTTATTGCTTTGATGGTTTGGGTGTCCATTAAAGACACAATATGTAAATCCAATTTATGAAAAAGGGAAAATGTGAGCACTAAAGAAATATCGTTGAACATTCTTTCTTCTGAAAATCCCATAAAAGTTTTATGATGAATCAACTTACATTTTTTTAATTTATTGATTAGGTGCCTGCATTGATTTATCTGCTAGACTAATCTTAATTAGGAGGAAATCAATGGAAGTGTAGTAAGAGTTTTCTCTCTCTAAATTCTTGAGATTTCTTAAATTTCAGGCCTTCTTTTCCTGTGAAATTCTTTTCAAAAGAAGATTAAATTTTCAAGCAGAAAGGTGTTCCCTCTTTAATGTTTCATTTAACTTGATGGTAGTTTCATATTGGAGAAACAGGACTACCATATGTCCCACTTGGAATTTTGACATGTGCAGATGTGCTCAGTTTCATTTCACCACCACCACCACCTGCTGGCATGCACTTGGATACATACATTCTCTCTCTGTCTCCAGTGAGAAAGAGTTGACACTCTTTGCGGGAGCACAAGAACCAAGGAACTGAAGAGTTTGAGTTTGTTCCAACAATGCATAACCTGCGAATCTGAAACTTCTGAATAACTCTTTCTAGAACGCTGACTCTAACACTGTCTTAATCTCTCTCAATGGTCTCAAGAACCCGTCTTCATTATGTTCTTTTTCAACTCACCCCCACCAGAACCAGGTAGTCTCCATTGTTGCATAGTTTGTAGTATATACATGTTTGAGAATGAGACATTTGTTTTGGTTTATTTATGTGCTATTATCGAATGTTTGTGGAACAATGAAGATGTGATCCGGTGATATTTGCTGGTGATTCCAATGAGAAATTAGCTTCTGGACTTCTGGAACCATTTCTATCACATTTAAAAGCTGCTAAAGATCAGATATCCAAAAGTGGGTATTCTATCACTCTCCGTCCAGTGGGTTCAGGTGCTTCTTGGTTCATAAAAGCCACACTGCAGAGGTAAAATTCACTCTAATTAATGACACATTTTTCCAAGTCCGTTTGCCTAGATAAATTCATTGAATTTTTGAAATTTAATGTTAGGTTTCATAAGTAAGAATGTTAATTTCGATTTGTATCGGAGTTCTGAGTTTGATTTGTTGGAAAAAGATGGTTTGAATCTGGGGAGAAATGGAAAATATTGCTGAAGATCAATTTTGCTATTCAGAAATTCTAACATTTACAAAGAATTTGAGTCCAAGAGTGGATCCCTTCGCTGCCTATAAGCCTACACAAGTTAGATTTCATGAGATCTTGCATGACTTAAAATGAATAAACAAATGAAAAGTTTGTGAAATTGTATATTATCTGGATTTAGCACCGTGCAATGGATACTTGAGATATAATGGATAATTATTGTTTGACCCAAGTGCTTTTGTCTTTTAAACAGATTTGTGAGATTTGTTACCACACTAGAAGTTCTTGAAAGATTTGTTTCAGTGGAGAGAGAAATATTGCAGATTGAGAATGAACTGTCAAACGCTGGTGCTGCGACAGAGGAAGAAGGTATTTATTTTCCGCTAATTTTACATCTATAATTGCATTTATTATACCATAATTTTCTGCGACAGGGTGCTTTACATAAATTTGTTGGTCTAGATGATTAGTCATTTTATAAGAATTCTCCATCTGATTTAATTTCATCATTGAGGTTCTAACAGTTTTCCTTTTTGTAGATATCAAAGGGTTTCTTGCAGATGTCAAACCTGCAATTTGAATCATGAGTTACCATAAGCTCATGATTTGCAATTTGAATGCATATCTTAAAGCATACATGCAATCATTGTTTAAAGTAACTTACAATTAATCTATATATAAAATTGTGACAAAATAAGAAATGAATAGAGCCTGCTAGCTAATAGAAAGGTCAGATGTTCCCTCTCACTTCTTTTTTATTTTTTAATTTCTTTTCTTTTTCTGAATACCCAGAAATCTCTTGGCCATTCCCTTGTTTATTTAATTTCTAAACGAGGTTCGAACCATACAAGCTAGGTAGCCAAGAAGGTTACAGGAGATTTGAATCCTTAACTTTAACTATAAGACAACAAGCTTTTTCTCCATTACGCCCAACAATGGGATTAAATGTTCTCTTTTCTCAGAACAATTCAACCAGTAACATTGAGTTTGACCAGCTAATGTGAATGAAACATCAAAGCATTTTTGCTGAAATTCATAGGTAAGTTGACATTGACATAACAAAACTAATGGTGTGGTGGTGGCACTCTAAAGTTCTTTGGAGCTTCTGTCTACTAGGTGTTGTAGATAATTACACTGCAAAGGTATGAAAAACTGAGAGCAAAAAATAAACTCATAGAATGGCTTTATGAAATCTTGCTTTTGTTTAAAATACATCTCAACTCTTTCCTCAGAACAGATCTTCTCAAACATTTATTTTTACCTTGTCCTTTGTGTCAAAAACTATTTTTTATTGGCAAGAAGCACTTATTATTCTCTTCTACGCTTGCAAGTTAGACACTGAATACTCATGTCTAACAGCAATTCCATACTAATTCAGATCAAAAGCAGCATTGTTGTAGAACCATAGTCAGTCCCCCATGTTGGCTGGGTAAAACAAGCTATATTACTGAAAATACTTTTATCATTTTTATTTACATACCACATCTAAAGATATATTCAATTGGCCTTTATGGAAAAAGATTTTAGCACATGTAAGGCTATAATCTACATCTACATTTAACTAGAAGCACACAATACTCAAACCAAATAACTAGAAACAAAGAACCAAAAAGGACTTTTGTTCATCAAGGACATGTAAATGAAAGGAAATTTTAGTTTCTCAAAGTCAAAAATAGGCACCTCTATATAGAGATTGTTAACCATATTTATGTCCTCTTTATGTCCTAGTACATTGTTATAATGCTATATTTTTCAACTAGAAGCACAAAATACTTTAACTGCACCTACACAATTGATTTATACAAAACTGAATACCTTGACTGTTGTACCAAAGGCTGATTTAGCAGTTCTATTGTTCTGAAACATGGATGGAATGCTTTCTAGTAGCATCTCCAAATGTTGACGGCACTAGATCCACATCAGAAAGAAAGAATATTTGTGCAGCATCAAAAACAAAATCCATTTTTCTATTTACAATTCATTCAAAAACTTTAATGTTGCTTCATTGTTTTTTCTGCTTCCTTCTATTCTTTTGAATCTTGATTATATAATTTAATAAGATTATACAATTTGTTGAAAAATCTGATAATAGTAATTCCTTTTTTTTTTGATCAATCAAGATTTTAGGTCAATACAGATGGCCTGAATTACAAGAATCTGATTTTATTTATGGTAAGTGTACCTTGCACTATTTGAACTTCTTATTGTATATTAGAAAATATTTATTCTTGACACCCTTTATCTTGTTAAGGTTCATCATCAATTGGTTCTTCGATCAATGCCCAATTTCTTGCTACATTTGCAGTGGCTGCTGGAAAGAAATCATTGAGATTCTTTGACTCTGAAGAGTCTGATCCAGAGGTAAAATAAAGCCCTTAAATTTGCTAAATGTAGATATGCATTGGAAGTTTTAGTTTTTGTTTCAGATTCAGTAATCACTGATGCTCTTGATAGTGGGGCTGCTGGAGTGCTAGCCAAGAATTGAAAAGACCATCTGTCAGAATACTTTTCCCTACTATTGAAAGAGTGAAGAATGCATGTGGTGGAGTCTTGCCCTCAAAGCAAATTCTTTGCTTCTCAAAGGTACGATGGCCACTTATCAGTAGATAATAATTTTACCTCGCAATATTTATTTTTATAATTTTGCAAACTAAAATTTCAAAAAACTGCCCTCATCTGTGTTCTTCCTCTCTTGCTTGTTTTTTTTTTTCCCCTTAATCTATGATGAGGATAGAACTAATAGTTCCTTTGTAATATCTAAGATATGATATGGTATGCCTAAGTTGTTGAGGTAGTGAGAAGTGATATTAATTGCTGATGTGAATGGATATCTTGAATAATATTGTAGAGCAGCTGTTGCGTATAGATAATTTACATGTGTTGCTTGACTATAATCAACGTTGTGGGGAGAATAAAAACTTGGAACTTCTGTTATTATCAGATTATATTACTCTTGTAGTCTTTTTTTGGCTTGTTAGAAGTAATAATTTTTCTGTTCAGTTTTGTTTGAATCTGTTGTCGTTTATATTAATGGCCAAAGACAATGAATACACACCTATATTTACTTTAAGAATTAAGAAACATACTGCATTAACTGCGTAAGATATGACTTATGGATTTTGTGAAGGTAATATTTATCAATTGTGTAACTGATTTTGGAGGTCGCCAACATACTAATGTTTCTTTCTGGTAGTCATGTGTTTCATATGATGAGCATGTAGCATATTCCGTATCTTTATCTTATACGACTTTTACACAGAAAACATGGCAGAGGCTAAAAACTGTGGACATCATTCATGATGCAGTTCCTCATCCCTGTGATAGAGTGGGCCATCCAATGCATGTCAAGGTGAGAGTCTTTTATCTTTGAATGATTAGAAAACATGGCATACTAATGTTTTTTTGGCTTGTTAGAAGTAATAATTTTGAATGATTGGAAAATGTTTTAAGATTTATGCTTATCAGTGTAGATTGAATATTCAATATGTTCTAACTTATTAAATCAAAATATTTGCAGGATGAAAAAGTTCTAGAGGAATAGACAAGTAACACTGACAATTTTTTGGGATGACAATTTATCTCATCTGTCCATTTACTTAGCAGTTATAAAAGATAACTGATTCAATATCTTTAACACTGTAACATTTTCATGTTTCAGATTTCTTTTGAAGAATGATGGGCTATTTCTCGGGAGTTCTTCAGCCATGAATTGTGTTGGCGCTGTGAAAGTGGCACAGTCACTTGGCCCAGGTCACACAATCGTAACCATTCTCTGTGACAGTGGGTTTCTTTCAAGATAACTGATGCTGCTATTCTGTTTGTAATATATGTGAGAGCGTGGGTTTCTTTCAAGTATTAATGATAACCACCTGTGGCGGGCTGTTGTTGCCCTTCTTCTTGGGTTCAGGGTGGTAATTGGTACTAGCAAATTTCGAGTTCTGTTTGGTTTACTCTTTCAGTTTTCATGCTTGACTTGTTCGCTGCTGTGTCATTTATGTGCTGATGCTGTAGCATTTTAATCTTTATTTAGGTCATCTCTCCTATATTCATTTCAATGCATTGAGTTGATGATTTGCTGATCGAGAGTTGGCTTTTAATTGTTTTGAGTTTTTTGTTTTTCAATCTTCTACTTGTTGATGTAGAGCTCTTGTTTTTGGTTTTGGTGATTGTTATGCCTGTGAAAGGGCGTTGCATTACTGTTCACTTTTTGTCGCAAAAATATGCATTTGTTATTATACATTTAAGATGAGAAGATCTGCCATTGAATCAAACTATGCATTGAATCTTTTCTATAGTTGTTGGCTTGGTTTCTGTTGTTTCACCATTACCATTATTCTTTGGATTTAGCTTGCAACCTGCCTGACTTGGCTAAGTATAGTTGAATATGTTTTGTGTTATGCTAATGCTGCTGGGTCCTCCCTCTCTTATTTGCTGTCTTTCACCTATTTTTTGTCTGTCTGAAAGTTGATTCACCTTGCAGAGTGCTATGGAATGTGTTTTTGTCTGTTGAGTTTTATGTATTCTTTTAAATAAAAAAATTATATAATACGTGTCAGGATGGTCTCATCCTGACACGTATTATATATTTTTTAAAGATTTGTGTCGGCCAAAAATCGACACATAAAAAACGGAATATGTGTCACTTAGAAACAAAATATGTGTCGGCTACCGAATGACACGTATAAAATTTTATTAAATTTTAGTGTCGGCCAATAACCGACACATACTTAATAGAATATGTGTCACTTAGTGAGGATTTATGTGTCATTCAATGTATGACATATATGATTCAGGAGTCATATGTGTCGGTCATATTTTGACATGCCAGTGTCGTTCCTTGACCGACACGTAATATGTGTCGGTCAGGGAATGACACTGGCATGTCGTTTCCTGACCGACACAATATATGTGTCGTTTAATTACTGACACATATTTGATAAAATCCGTTACTAAGTGACACGTATTTGTGAATACATGTCTGTTTTTGAATGACACATATTCTTGTGTCGGTTTGACCAAGTGACACGTATAGAATACGTGTCAGGGCCATACGTGTCGCGCAAAAACCGACATGTATTCTGATATGTGTCAGTTTTCGGCCGACACAAAAACGCTTTTTTGTTGTAGTAACAAGAGGCAACTCAGACAAGATATCAATAACATGCTATGAAAGACATTTAATTCAAAAACAGTGACAAACAATTGAAAGGAATTTAGACCGTTTTATTTATGATGGCTGCCTAATCATAAATCAGAAGCAAACCTTTCTAAAAAAACTTGGAGATATCATTCCATAACTGAGGTTCTTTAGAACCTAGAATTTCCACTTGATGGAATTTGTGCAGTTGTTTCGCAATTTCAGCAGCAAGCTTTGGATTTCTCATGTCTGCCAAGGAATGAGAATGGATTAAAACCATGTCAGTAGAAAGGTACGAGGTCACTGACAAACTTGAATTTAAATACTTGAATTGCATGAGAACAATTTTGTGTTCTAGTTCTTATTCAGTCAATTGAAATAAGACACTTATAAATAGATGAGGAAGTTAGTAAAAGGTTTCTAAATAAAATTAAAGGCAAGTTCAATAAGAACTATACAATTAAGAGGAATATTAAGCTCTCAAAAAGAAAGTAAAAGCACCAAACTGTAAGGGTTGATTTTATTTATAAATGAAATTGCAAAAAGGCTGTAGCTAGTTTAGATGTTTCCGCCTATAAACCATTGAAAGCCTACTTTGCTCAATAGATAATAAATTACTGAGAGAGAAAAAACAAATCTAAACAAGCAGCCCATAGCCCATAAAAGTGCAAGTAGCAAATAATTTCATAAAAACACATCACGGATCCTACCATGGCACATGATTTTTTATGCTTACCTAATGGAACTAAGGTACTTGCATCAATAAAAGATTGCACCATGCCATTTCCAAAAACTCCATGTAACTTGGCACCAAATCCTGCAACTGAGAGGTATTTGATGGCCTAAACACAATACGTAGCGATGAATCACAAAGTAAAGTGTGCAACTAAAGGATCATCACGTATGCATAGAAAGGTTATATAATTTAATAGTTACAGTCAACTATAAACAGCACAATGTATTTTGTGTTGAAAATAATCTCCAACATTTTTGGCCCACTAATAAAACATCTATCCTAACATGGCTTGAATTTTCACCTAAAATTGACTGCATCTCAAAGAAGATTCCATTAATTTCTTTGACACACACACACATATAAGCAATAAAGAACAAGTTGTCTTTGACATAAAGAAAACCAAGACACTACAATCAAACAAAGTTCTCAGTAAATATAACAATGCAAGTTGTTTGTACACATAATTACACATAAAACAAAAATTAATAAAAAAATGGAAGAAGCTTAGCATGACTAAACGGCCTACAATTTCTGTTCACAATTGATAACATAATCAGTGTTAGGCCCGTATAGACTAACTGTCACAGCAACATCATTTCCATTTTCTTCTTTTACTGAAGCCTTCAGAACTACACCAATCAATGCGCAAATTCTTGCTTAGACGACTATTGACTTAGATTCCAAGCAATTGCAATGACATCAACACGTATTGCATATACAATTCAAAATGACACTGACAACAACCAAAGAAAACACTCACGCAAATTCGTGATGCCATTGGATACACGCTCGACAAAGAACCGAGAATCCTCCAATTCTGACCACTTCTTGAACAAATCCTTGCACAACTCTCTGCGAAAAAAAAAATTCAAGAAAACAAATCACGTTCAAGCTTTGCTACGCTTGCAAGATTAAAGAAAAGAGGAGGCAGACAAGATCCGAATTACTAACATGACGCGACGTGTGTCGACCGTAAGAGGGGAGGAGTGGAATCTAGTGCTGCCGTTCTCACGAGCTTCTGCTGCAACATCCATTTCGTTCAAGATCTTCTTCACAGCTCCCATTCTGTTTGACTCTCTCTTTTTTTCTTTTTTATGGCTCAATATTTAAACGCCAGATATTTGCGGCTTCAGCAAAACCGGGTAGAGAAAGCCTAACCACCCCACCACCATCCCCTCCAATACCAACAACAACGACGGAAACTTCATCCAACGGCCCACCGCTCCTCTATCCCTATTCCCCTTTTTTCGGCTGTACACGTCGTGGCCGAATCTCCCATCTCGGCCTACATACGTTACCTCAAGAACTCGATCTCGGTACCCGATTCGAACTCCAAGCTGCAATTCTCGAGATTCTCTCCTCTGGCTCCAGTAGTTTCCTCTGGCTCCAGTAGTTTCGCCCAGGTGGAACAACTTAAACCCTAATGATTTTAGGGTGAAGAGTGAAGAGAAGAGAGAATGAAAGGGTGGAGGCATGAAAGAGTGATGAGAAGAGAAAATGATTTTAGGGTTAAAAAAGAGTTTTAGGTTTATGATAAATGGGTTTTATGAGGTGTAAAACATGTGCATGTTTAAAATTTTATTAATCAATAAAAATGTGATACGTGAGGTATTTTAAATATACATATATATGTTTTAGTTTTTTTTTATTTTTATAAACACTAATTGTTTTTATTTAATTTTTAAAATAAATTATAATAATTTTTATTAAGCACAAATGTTATATTATTTCAAAATAAGATTTGTTCAAGATTTTTAATTTCTTAATTTTTATCAAAAATTTAAACAATGTGATTTTAATCATTTTGAAAGTATAAAATAATTTATTTATTTTATACAATTTTCATGTTTAAAAATTTAATTCTTATTAATTTGCTTTTAAAAATTTATTATTTAATTTATACAAAAATATTATCTTTTATTTAAATATTTTTAAAAATTATTTTTAATTAAAATATTAAAACAAAATTTGTATTATTTAATTATTATTTTGAGATTTTTTACTTCTTTATTTATTGAAATTTAAAATATTATATTCATAATGCTTGAAAGAGAAGATGAAAAATGTGAGAAGGGAATGAGAAAGATTATATATTCACATACTTGTTACATTTTTATAAAAATATGATAAATATTTGATTGAATAAAGGCAAAAGTGACAAATAAGATGAATATGCAAGTTTGACTTTCAAACTAATGTTATATTTCTCACTTTTTTAAAAAAAGTCAAATAAAAAAAGTATAAAGTGACAAATATGTAAAAAATTCTTGTAGTGAAAAGAATCAAGGATTGAAAGGATGAGAAAAGACGAAACCCACAAATTTAGTGTTTTTCAGTAATTACATGAGGGAAATGTATGATAAATATATGTTGGTAGCATTTTATCATAGTAGGACGTATTTGTGTCCTATTGCCATAGAGGTGTTTGGCAAACAAGATGAATTAATTAATTGTCAAATCACTTAATCTGATACAATCTGTTTAATTAACAAATAAATGAAATGCATTCTGCATAAACTATTCAAATAAAGAATTCAATTTCAATAACTTGATCAATTGACAAAGAAGCCACCCTGTTAAAGTTTTCATGGAATGTGATGTGATATTAATTAGAGTGGATCAGAAATTGGTTGACAAAAAATGATAAAACTTCTTTTATAGTTGTTTTTTGCTTCCTCCAATGCCAATCCTCCCTCCCCCTGTGCACTTTAGCTTAATTGTAACTTTTTCTTAATAAATAATTTTTATCTGTTAAGCATTATCGCATGTAATTTATCAATAGGCAAGAAGCTGCTGGTGCATTGTGGAATCTATCATTTGATGACAGAAATAGAGAAGCAATTGCTGCAGCTGGTGGTGTTGAGGCGCTGGTATTTTTGTTTACCTTGTTGAGATGTAAATTATTTAGTCTTTGTAATCTAACACAATCATTGACAAAGATTGAATGCCTCACTACCCTTTTACTTTCACCAATTATTTTCTTTGGTAGTGTGGAGATGGCTTTGTGCAGAACTCATAAAGCTCTTCACTACCAAAGCTCTTCACTACCAATATCAGTAGCTAATGGACCAGTATATATAAACCATGGGCTCATTAATGGAATTACTATTCTTGTAGAGATACCCTAACATTAAAAATGCATATGTCATAGCTTTCTTTAGTTGAAAATAATCTATATCAAATATGGAGTTGTTAGTTAGTTTACTTCATTATTGTGCTTTTAGTTTATCTTTTCTCCCCTTCGTCTATGCAAAGAAATGTCTTGCTCCTTTTTATGATAGGAATGGAAAAGTTCTAACTATAAGTTGAGTTCTTAATGTACTCTCCTTCAGTGGTGCTAGGAAGAACTTAATTTTGTAGAGGAAACACTATCGTTGAAAACTTAAAATGTACATCATTCATAAATAGGTAATTATATCCAGGCAATAACATTCACTAAACTGTATTACAGAATCTAAATTACGTAAGTGGTTGTCTCTTATATAAAAATTACATAATTTTATTTGATTATAGAATTTCATTATTTTTTAGTACATAGTGGATTTCAAGATCTAACTCTTTCCATTTGAGTGTTCTCTTTGTTCGATTTTGGGATTCTCTAGAGTTTCTTGTTTTAAGGTTTTAGTGTTTTTGTGAGGGTTTAACTTTGTTAGGTATTGCATTTTTGTTCTGAATCTTTAAAGATAATTGGCTGACTAATCTGAGTGAATTTAGATGTGAAGCCAAGCCCTGTCCCTTCAGCCATATCTGTTTCGTATGGTGGCTTTCAGGCTATGGGTACGAGTACAAAAGATTTAGATTCCAAATATGAGAGTTGGTGTAATCATTGGCAAAGGTGGAGACTTGGGAATGAGGGGTGGTTCAGGGACTTTTGGTGGGATGTTCGGCGATGATATCTTCAGCTCATTTGGTGAAAGTCGGTCAATGAGTCAGGCTCCTCGAAAGGCTCCTCCAATTGAGAACAAATTGCCTTGTAGCCTTGAGGAGCTTTACAAGGGAACTACAAAAAAGATGAAGATATCAAGGGAAATAGCAGATGCGAGCATGTAAGTTTTACTTGTGGAGTTCATGTATGTGCTTATGTTTTCTCCTTGTACTTTGTGTATGGAAAATGGAAATTGTTTAATTGAAGATACTGGCACTGAGTAGTTATAGAGTTTGTAAAAGTTGTCAAGCATTTGTCAGCAAAATGTTACGTAACTGGTTTCATCAGGGAATGAATTATTCTAAGGTTGGGGAGTATTTTCTTTTCGTTGGGTCTTTTACTCTCTGAGGAATGATACCTGTAAGTATTCGAGATTATTCTGGTTAAGCAATCAATAGATGAGCTTCATTTGCATGTGGGATCAGTGGGTTTCTAGGATCGGTTAGGATTAAATTAAATGTACTGAAATGGTTCTCACCATAATAAGAAAAAGATGTTCGTAGCGGTATGCTTGTTAATGATAGTGCTGAGTAAAGTTTGAAGAATTCTTAGGAATCCTGATCTTGCATTTCTTATGCTGTCTCCCCCCTAGTTGCTGACTTGTTTAGTACCTAATGGCATTAAATGGGAAAAATTTTGGAGCACATAGAACTGATTTAGGTGATTTATGGAATAATGTAGCAAATTTTGGAGCACTTGAATTGACTTTTTAGGTGATTTATGCAATAAAGTTGGAAATATTAGTGCATTCAGTTTATTAATCCTGATCAAACTATCCATTGAAATTGCAGTAAAAACATTTGTTTATGTTACTTGTTGGGATGGTTCACTCACATAATAACTCCCCTCATGATTTATTTTCCAACGAGAAACTCAGTAATTAAATTTTATCATACAGGAAGACCATGCCAGTGGAGGAGATTCTAATAATCAAAATAAAGCCTAGCTGGAAAAAGGGAACGAAAATTACTTTCCCTGAGAAAGGAAATGAGCAGCCAAATGTTATCCCAGCAGATCTTGTTTTCATAATTGATGAAAAACCTCATAGCCATGTAATGCAAAATAGTTGGTTATAAAACACCAATAGAATCAGAAAATTTTTCAATTTTGAGACAGTTGGATTTCAACATCTTTGTTAAATTGATTTTAATTGCCCATGTTTAAGATGGATTGGATGTCTTTTGAAATATAAACGCCAGAGTTATATTAATCTTCATTAATATGCATGTAGTTTTGTTTCTTGTGAAAAATATTTCAAAGTTTTGATAATCGTCTCCAGGTTGGGATCCCACTTTTTGCATTACTTGTAGACACTGAGATTGGTTATGTTTATATTTAATGCACATGTAGGGTAATTCAGTTCTAAATTCAATTTTTTCTTCCAATAGACCTAATTGGTTACATTCGTGAAAATTTCTCTCAAACTGTCTTGCCATTTGAACTTCAGTCAAGGAATTTGGTACTAAGAAGCCAAAGCAAAAGCAGTCGTCCATTTTTCTTTAAAAAGGTTAGTGAAGAAGATGGTCTTGTTGACTAAGAGCGTCAACAGTTGCAATTCTTCTGATCCTTATGTAGGAGGATTTAGAAAAGTCACTTTTAAGAGCGTCCCCACCAGAATAAGTTAAATCCTGCATTTAGAGTGGGTGATATTCAGCTATAGCTTGTTTTACTTTTATGTTGGTAAAGCTTTATTTTCAAGTCTTATTTATTTATTTTTTTTATTTTGTAGGTCGCTGTTTTTGAGGAAATAATTAAAGGGATAAGGGTGTGAAAACCTGTGTCATTCTTCTAATTTTATTGTTTATAGAAATTAAAACTTGTTTAATATAAGATGCTTTAATAAGTAGGAATGATTCTAGTAAAAGCTCCATGAAATTTCTGTTGGATTTATGGGATAGAAAGCTACTTCTACATGCATGAAATTTCTGTTGTATTGATACCTATATTATTTTTCTTATTTCATTTTTTTTGAATTATTGGTCAAATTCATTGCTATATTAGCTTGCTAACATGCTCTTTATGTAGATATGGGATTGCAAACACCACAACTGCCTTGGACAATTGGTTGAAAATAAAAAAGGTAAACATACATTTTTGTTTTCCTCCTTTTATAAATGTTGTGTAATGTTATTGATCTCTGTGTGATCTTCTATTTGAAATTTAATTTTATCTGTGAAATTATACTTGGGAGGTATACTGTGGTTTGAAATTAATTCTTTGCTGTTCAAATGGAGTTGTGACACAATAAAACCCATTCATGGTGTTCTGTTATTGCACTTCCTCTTCATCTTGTTTCTATTATTGCAATTCCTCCTGCTTTAATGTTCTGCGACTCAATGCATAAGCGCTTCTGAACACTTGGAGTTTCATAAAATTAAAAGTCTAAAACTGTTCACGCAAGAATAGCCTCATAATTATGCAATTTTTATTGTCCCTTTAATGCAAAGGTTGTGGTATTGGCTGCTCTTTTCACTTTATAGTTGTCTTGAGACATTTTTCATCCCTTTTCTCTGCAAAAATTCTTTTTTTTTTAATTTTAATTTTTACTTTTGTTCTTATTATTATTCTGCATCTTTATTCATTGCATTGGACTTCAGTTAGAATGCCAGCTTCACCCTTATTTTGTTACTATCCTGTTTCCATTACAATTTCTCTTCAGTTTTTCCAAGCTTATTTAGGCAATTGAAACTAGGTACTAATCCAAATACTCTCCTAGTTTCATTAACTTGTATGGAAGAGACCCCATTATTATTATTATTGTTATTATTTTTTCTAAGTCTTCATGAATGAAGAAACAATAAAAGCATGGAGCAAGCTGTAATTTGGAAAATTCATCTCTGTTCATTAACTTTTCCTCTTTGTTTACATGGGATGTTGAAACATGATGGTCAACTATGCCACCTTACAGATGCTTAATGCTATAAATAAGTCTGTCCATGCCAAACAGATGGCTGACAATACTTTTGGCCGAAAGAGCTTTGCAAGGATACGAGAGGAGGAGATAGCTTTACTTTTTTAAACTTCTCATTTCATGATTGTTGTTTTTTTTTTTTTTTTTAACACCACAATGTATTATTATTTTACTTTTTTTATTTGAGGATAGCAGATGAAGAGGCAAAACACAGAAGAACCAACAGAGGAAGAACTTTGTATATTAACCTATACAAATAAGAAAGGGCAGCCTGCAAATGAGAAAGCAGCAGCAAAAATTGTATGTACGAGTAGCAGAAGAGCTGCATGGTTTCATCTTTTAGCTACTTCCATTTTTGATCCAATACATACCTTTTTGGGTTTAGTCTATTAACTTACTCTACTTCTAATGTCTTTACTGTAGTCATTGCTCGAGGAGCATGCTAAGCAAAAAAAGAGCTTAGAGGACAGCGATGACTCGGATGATATCTACCGTCAAGAAATGGTAGAAGAAAGATATTGTCATGGAGACCATGGTGATTACACTAGGATGGCTTCTGAGGTTAAGAAATCAGCTAACAATGATAAGGTAACCATGGTGCTGAAAAAATATTTTCGATGGGGTTACCTACTAGGTATCACCTTTGCAGTTACCAACATCCCATACCTTTTGAGTGAAGACAACGATGCTGGTGGTTATGCTAGTATATATCATGCAGACTGTTGTTTTAGATAACTATATGCTAATTTCTCTAACCTAGCAGATTAAATTAAAAGGAAAGCTTCATTTAAGTTAGTTCTCTATTTTCTAAAGTTGTTGGAGTTGATTGAATATGCTGCAAAATATGTTACCATACAACCATTTAGAGTTTTGTGGTTATTTGAGTTTTCACTGTGTTTTTGTTCTTCCTGTTATGTAATTTCCTCTAGTTGTTTTATGCTGTGTTAGTAATTTTACTAGAGGTTTATTAAATCACTAACCACTTACTGATTTGATGATGATTGACTTAGTTTCACTAAACGATATGAATCTATAAATACAATGGCGTCATTTCTCTGGTGGATTGATGGATTTTATTGGGTAGTCTCTGGTGGTGACATACTTCCGCAGAAAGCTCCTTTGTACTAGTATGCTTTTCAACCGATTTGTTATTTGATGATATTTTCCATTTACTTGTATATGCAGCGTACTCTTTTGTTGTGAAATTCGTTTGCTTCCACTTAAGAAGTATAAACCTTTCTTCTAATGTCTTGATTTTTATTTTTCATCTCATCATTTCTTGGATTTTCTGGGGCTCTTAAATTTAAGTACTGAGGCTTTTTATTTTTATATTCTTCTAATTCTAATTATCAGCTCTTGATGCTATGTTGAATTATCCTTACAAAGTGATTTCATTTGCACTCGTCTAGTTGTCTTATTTACAAAACAAGATAATTAAAAAAAAGTTTTAAAAAAAGCACTAAAATTCAACTATATTTTGTTTGTCCGATATGTAAACTGCTATCACAAGCAAAATTCCAGAAGAATTATGATTTTCCTGTGATTGCCTAATTATTATACATGAAAAAATCGATATACATACTGGAAGACTATGTTAGCCCTAAGGCTACATGATAATTTTGATGATAACAATACACATTAATTAATTGAGATTTACTAACATATTTATTTATGTGCAAGAGTAAGATCATTAAAATAATTTTAAAATCAAGAAGAGGCTTATTAAAATGAAGTGTTGAAGCAAGGAGAAGACTACATGTTAAAGGCACCAAAGTTTAAGAACAAGGATTGACTCAAGGAATGTGACACATGAGCAATGTTCAATCAATTGGTCATATATATCTCTACAAATATCCAAATGACGTGATTCTTGAGCCTTTGGAAAGCTTACTCAATTTATAACATTTCATATGTTTTAATGAAATTCAAATTTCAAGTGCAAGGTTGTCCAAATCATCATGCAAGTTGAAAGACAAATGGAAGCAGCTGACATGAGCACCGAATACTCCTTTGGACATATCTTGAGCTAGAAAAATCAAAATGACTTGATTCTTACGGCATTAGAAAGATGACTTAATGAAGCACATTTCATATGTTTTGAAGAAATTCAAATTTTAAATGGAAGGCCGACATAATTGACATGCAATTCGGTGGACTGACACAGAGAAGAAAAATCAACTCACATGAGCACCGAATGGTGTTTTGGCCATATCTTAAGATAGAGATATCCAAATGCTTTGATTCTTAATGTTTTTGGAAAGCTTATTCAAATATGAAGATCTTTTATGTTTTGAAGAAATTCAAATTTCAAACGGAAGGCTGACAGAATTATCATTCAAGTCGGTGGACTGACATATGGAGGAAAATCAAGTCACATGAGCACCAAATGGGTGTTGGCCATACTTGAGCTCCAGATAATCTAAATACTTTCTTGATGCGTTGGAAAGACTATTCAATTTGCAGATCCTTTATGTTTTACAGATTTTCAAATTTCAAACGGAACATTGACAAAAATGGCAGACAAGATTACGGTTTTTATTTATCAAAACGGATTTAGAAAACTTTTCTTGAAAGATCAAAATTAGTTCACTCTTTCTTTGAAAATAAAGGTGAAGAAGATGAAATTAGAATTTATCAAAGATGCAATCAAAAGAATAATAATGATGAACAATCACAGTGCAAGTAAATGTAAAGAGGAAAGGGATAGAGAGAGTGCAAACTCAATTTACGTGGTTCGGCAAACCTTGCCTACGTCCACGGGCCCCTAGCTCCACGAGCTAAGCTTTCGCAATAAGTTTGTAGAATCTTTACAACTTGCTTGATTGAACCATACCTCACCAAGACTTTTTCTTACGTCAATCTTGATAACACCACACCGAGAGTTCTTCTTGATGAACAACCTCACCAAGGATTTTCCTTCAACTCTTGATAACACCATACCAAGGCTTCTTCTTGATGAACAACCTCACCAAGGCCACTTGGCTTCAACCCTTGATAACACCACACAAGAGTTTCTTCTTGCTGAACAACTCCCAAGGAACTAGTTCTCTCAAGGATAACTTTTATCCTTTACAATAAGATCTCCTCTCACCATACAATACAAGAACAAAGATAATTGTTTATTAACAAAATACAACTCTCCTCAAAGAGTAGATAAAAAATATAAAAGCTCTCTAAAAATGATATTTCCCTTATTTGTGGCTTGATGGATCTTCTTGAATGAATGGGAGAAGGGCTCCTTTTATAGGCAAATAGGATGAACTTAATCAAGTGAAGACACCAACTCCAAATTTTCTGCCCACCATAAAAACCGTAATCTTGTCTGCCATTTTTGTCAATGTTCCGTTTGAAATTTGAAAATCTGTAAAACATAAAAGATCTGCAAATTTGAATAATATTTCCAACGCATCAAGAACCAAGTCATTTGGATATCTGTAGCTCAAGATATGGCCAAAACACCATTTGGTGCTCATGTGACTTGATTTTTCCTCCATGTGTCAGTCCACCGACTTGAATGATAATTCTGTCAGTCTTTCGTTTGAAATTTGAATTTCTTCAAAACATAAAAGATCTTCATATTTGAATAGCTTTCCAAAACATTAAGAATCAAAGCAATTGGATATCTCTATCTTAAGATATGGCCAAAACACCATTCGGTGCTCATGTGAGTTGATTTTCTTCTCTGTGTCAGTCCATCAAATTGCATGTCAATTATGCCGGCCTTCTGTTTGAAATTTGAATTTTTTCAAAACATATGAAATGTTCTTCATTAAGTCCCCCCCTCCATCAAAGCTTTTCCAAATGCCGTAGAATCAAAGTCATTTTGATTTTTCTAGCTCAGATAATGTCCAAATGGTATTCGGTGCTCAGTCCAGCTGCTTCCATTTGTCTTTCAACTGCATGATGATTTTTTGGACATTCCTTTCACTTGAAATTTTGATTCATTAAAACATATGAAATGTTATAAATTGAGTAAAGCTTTCCAAAGGCTCCAAGAATCACGTCTTTGGATATTTGTAGAGATATTATGACCAATTGATTGAACCTTGCTCATGTGTCCATTCCTTGAGTCAATCCTTGTTCTTAAATAACTTTGTGCCTTTAACATGTAAGTCTTCTTCACCTTTATTTTCAAAGAAGAGTGAACTAATTTTGATCTTTCAAGAAAAGTTTTCTAAATCCGTTTTGATAAATAAAAACCCAATTCACCCCCCCTCTTGGGTTGCCATACCTGGGTCAACAAGTGGTATCAGAGCAAGGTTGCTCAATTTTTTAAATCTTAATCGATTTTTGAGCTATGGCAACTTTTAATTCAACTTAATATGTTGAGGGACTTTCTATCTCTAGACCTCCATTTTAATGGAGTGATTATCTCTTAATTGACAACTAGAATACACTATATTTTCTTGAAATCGTTCTGAGTATGATATTGATGCAGCACTATTTTTTGGAGACCTTTTTTCCTATACAAAATTGTGAAAATGATGAGGGAAATAGCATGCTTAAAGAACCTAAAGAGTTTAGTGAAGAGAGATAAAAAGAAATTGAGTTTTGAATGCTAAAGCTATAAATGTGTTGTATTGTGCTCTTGATAGAAATGAGTTTAATAGAATATCTACTTGTTCTACGGCACAAGAAATATGGCACACACTTGAAGTAACTCATGAAGAACTAGTCAAGTTAAAGAATCCAAAATTAGTATGCTAGTTCATAGTTATGAGCTTTTTAAGATTAAATCAGATGAATCAATTTCTGAAATGTTTACTAGATTTACGGATATTATTAATAGTTTGAAATCTCTTGGTAAATCTTATTCTAATATTGAAATGGTGAGAAAGATTCTTATGTGTCTACCAAAATCTTGGGAGCCAAAGGTGACGGCAATTCAAGAAGCAAAGGACCTCACCAAACTACCATTAGAAGAACTTATGGGTTCTCTCATGACTCATGAAATCACCTTGAAGGAAAATGAAGAAGATTTCAAGAAAAAGAAAAATATCGCTTTCAAATCTTCAACGAAAGAAAAAGATGACTCCGATGACGAAGGAGATGATGAAGATCTTGCATTCATCACAAGAAAGCTAAAAAGGATGATTAGAAGAAACCAAGGATTCAAGAAGATTTCTAGAATGGATTGTCCATACTTGAAGAATCAATACAAGAAATCCAAAGCAATGAAAGCCTCAAATTGGGATGATAGTGAGGCTAGCTCCACCGAAGAAGAAGATTGTGAAATGGCAAATATGTGCTTCATGGCTTTAAGAGAAGATGAGGTAAGTATTCTAAACTATGATCCTAAGTTTTCATATGATGAATTATTTGAAGCATTCCAAAATTTACATGTACAAGTTGATAAACAAATTTCAAAAATCAATGCTTTCAAAAAGAAGTCAAAAATCATGTTATCTCATTTAGAAGAGTTGGTGGAAATAAATGAAGCTTTAGAAAATGAAAATGAAATTTTAAAGCAAAAAGATTTTGAAAGTTTGGAAAGTCAAATATATTTTTTAAAAACTGAAAATGAGATTTTAAAAACAAAAGGATTTTGATAAATTAGAGAAAGAAAATGTTATTTTGAAAAAGGAAAATAATGACTTAAGAAATATTGTTGATAGTTTTACAAAAAGTACAAAAAATTTGAACTCTATGTTACAAAATCAAAGGTGCGTTTTTGATAAAAGAGGCTTAGGATATAAAACTCATAAAAATCAAAAGTATTTTAAAAATTAGTTTGCTCATGCATCTTTTTGGAATAATCCTAATCATTCATGTACTTATTGTGGAAGAAAAGGACACAAGTATAATATTCTTGCTATCATTAAGAGAAATCCTAATTTGAAACAATATGGTTCCCAAAGTACATATCTAAACCACCCAAGGCCACAAGACATTTGGGGTACCAAAATCTCTCTTATAGAATATGATTGTAGATAAACAAAGAGTGGACAACCAGTGGTCTTATAGATGAGTTCTTAGAACTCAAAGGCTATAATAGAACCGGAACAGATCCTCCCAAATTCTTTCTAAGATTAATAATGATAGAAAGGAGGATATTGTCGTACCTTTCGGATGGATAATAATCCAAAGAAATCTAGATAATCGGACATGGTGATATTGGTAACCCTTCTTTACCTATTATTAAAGATGTTTTGCTTGTTCATGGTTTAAAACATGATTTGATTAGCATTAGTCAATTATGTGATAATGGATATTTTGTTGCTTTTGAGCCTAATAGATGTGTGATTAAGGATGTTAGTAACAATAAGACATTATTTGTTGGTAATAGATTTGGTAATATTTATAAAATTGATATTGATGTTAATGATCATGTAGAAAATTGTTTCATTGTTAATGATGATGCTTGGTTATGGCATAAAAGGTTAGGTCATGCTAGCATGGACACAATTTAAAAAATTTCTAAAAATGATTTAGTTGATAGTCTTCCAAAAATAAAATTTGAAAAGGATAAGATTTGTGATGCTTGTCAATTTGGAAAACAAGTGAGAACTTTTTTAAACAAAAATTTTTGTTTCAACAAATAAACCCCTTAGTCAAGATAGATTTTGCATAATTAGAAAAGAATTAGACATATTGGATATGCTTAATTTTGCTTTTATATGATAATTTTTGAATGGTAGCATATGTTATGGGGGAGAATATATTTAGGGGGAGTAATTAATTTGATTATATCTTTTTGATGATAACAAAAGGGGGAGAAATGGTTGGATTGCTTATATTCATAACAAGTGCCAAATTTTTTTTATTCTTGATTTTATTTTCATTCTTGATTTTAGATTATATTTTAAAGCAATCAATGGTTTGTCATCATCAAAAAGGGGGAGATTGTTAGCCCTAAAGCTACATGATAATTTTGATGATAACAATACACATTGATTAATTGAGATTTACTAACATGTTTATTTATGTGCAAGAGTAAGATCATTGAAATAATTTTAAAATCAAGAAGAGCCTTATTAAAATGAAGTGTTGAAGCTAAGGAGAAGACTACATGTTAAAGGCACCAAAGTTTAAGAACACGGATTGACTCAAGGAATATGACACATGAGCAATGTTCAATCAATTGGTCATATATATCTCTACAAATATCCATATGACGTGATTCTTGAGCCTTTGGAAAGCTTACTCAATTTATAACATTTCATATGTTTTAATGAAATTCAAATTTCAAGTGAAAGGTTGTCCAAATCATCATGCAGGTTGAAAGACAAATGGAAGCAGCTGACATGAGCACCGAATACTCCTTTGGACATATCTTGAGCTAGAAAAATCAAAATGACTTGATTCTTACGGCATTGGAAAGATGACTTAATGAAGCACATTTCATATGTTTTGAATAAATTCAAATTTCAAATGGAAGGCCGACATAATTGACATGCAATTCAGTGGACTGACACAGAGAAGAAAAATCAACTCACATGAGTACCGAATGGTGTTTTGGCCATATCTTAAGATAGAGATCCAAATGCTTTAATTATGCTTTAATTCTTAATGCTTTGGAAAGATTATTCTAATATGCAGATCTTTTATGTTTTGAAGAATTCAAATTTCAAACGGAAGGCTGACAGAATTATCATTCAATTTGGTGGACTGACACAAGAAAGAAAAATCAAGTCACATGAGCACCGAATGGTGTTTTGGCCATCTCTTGAGCTACAGATATCCAAATGACTTGGTTCTTGATGCGTTGGAAAGCTTATTCAAATGTGCATATCTTTTATGTTTTGCAGATTTTCAAATTTCAAACAAAACATTGACAAAAATGGCAGACAATATTACGGTTTTTATGGTAGGCAGAAACTTTGGAATTGGTGTATTCACTTGATCAAGTTCATCTCATTTGCCTATAAAATGAGCCCTTCTCCCATTCATTCAAGAAGATCCATCAAGCCACAAATAAGGGAAATATCATTTTTAGAGAGCTTTTATATTTTTTATCTACTCTTTGAGGAGAGTTGTATTTTGTTATAAACAATTATCTTTGTTCTTGTATTGTGGTGAGAGTGAGATCTTCTTGTAAAGGATAAAAGTTATCCTTGAGAGAACTCTTTCCTTGGTGAGTTTGTTCATCAAGAAGAACTCTTGGGGTGGTGTTATCAAGAGTTGAAGGAAGTTGCCTTGGTGAGGTTGTTCATCAAGAAGAACTCTTGGTGTGGTGTTCTCAAGAGTTGAAGGAAGTTGCCTTGGTGAGGTTGTTCATCAAGAAGAACTCTTGGTGTGGTGTTATCAAGAGTTGGAAGAAAAAGTCTTGGTGAGGTTGTTCATCAAGCAAGTTGTAAAGATTTCTACAACGTAGTGGAAAGCTTAGCTCGTGGAGCTAGGAGCCCGTGGACGTAGGCAAGGTTTGCCGAACCTCGTAAATTGAGTTTGCACTCTCTCTATCCCTTTCCTCTTTACATTTACTTGCACTTGTGATTGTTCATCATTATTATTCTTTTGATTGCATCTTTGATAAATTCTAATTTCATCTTCTTCACCTTTATTCTCAAAGAAAGAGTGAACTAATTTTTGATCTTTCAAGAAGTTTTCTAAATCCGTTTTGATAAATAAAAACCCAATTCACCCCCCCTCTTGGGTTGCCATACCTGGGTCAACAGACTATAGTTTCCAATCTAATTAAATTGATGAAAAACCTGACAGATTGGTTAGAATTTTTCATTTTATTTTATTTTATTTTTATGCTTCAGTATCTGCAGAATAAAGACTGCTGGGATCTCTAATTCTTCATATTTGCAGGTTGACTATCGTTTTTCTGGCATTTGATGTGTTCTTTAACATCTTTTGTCTTGTTTTAGCATGTCTGATCGGGATTGCACTCTGTTGCTGCTTGCCATCCATTATTGCAATTCTTTATGCTGTTGTAAGACAGGTATAAGGGATTATGATCTATTAATTGACAAATTTGTTAACAAAATTGAGTTCCTTGAAACAGCTTATTAGTGTTATCTTTTCTTTTGTGACTGACCAGCAAGGTGCATCAGAAGCAGATCTCAGTATTCTACCAAAATATAGATTTCAGATAGTGAGTAATGATCAAAAGCCTGGTGTTACACTATTCTAATTTCGATGCTGCTTTAGAATGTCTTATTTTCAAGAATAAATATGCCTTGTTATACCGAGTCATGCCATATACCTTTTTTCTTTTCGTTGAGAATTATTTTGTTTCACTGATATTTGTTACACATTTTCTTTTGTAACCTTTGTGTCTGTGTGAGAGTGTGTGCGTTGGTGGAGTTGCTGGAATGACTGTTAACATTTATATATTTCTGTCTTTGATATTGTAGCCAAGTAACTCGCTCTTTAAGCTTGTTGGCCACTCTGGACAAGTAATGTCATTGGATTTTCACCCAACCAAGATAGATCTTTTATGTTCCACTGATATAAATGATGAGATTGGTTTGTGGAACATCGATCATTGCACATGCAATGGCATAACTAAGGTTAGATCTTGGACTGGGCATTGTTAGTATTCAGTGGTAGCATATTATGGTGCAGGTGCTGATATACTAGACATGTGATAATATGGCTTGGATGTGTCTTATTTGTGAATAGACAGTGGGCTTTGTCGTTATTAGTCATTTTGTTTAATTTGCTAGTATTTACATATAAAAGCTACCTGTCTACAGTTGAGAAGAGAGCATTGTAACTCTGTTATTTGATATTGAAGAATATATAAGGTTAGGTCTTATCAGTTAGGCTTGCTACATCATATTAACTGCAAAGTTATAGTTCTGTTTCTTTTACAAGAGAATTGGCAATAGTAGTAGATTTGGATTGTGAGGATCCTTAATAATGTTATTGTGAATAATATCTGGAGTACTGTCGAATGCGATTCTTTCTTTCCAGCAATACCAGGTTCTTGTTGATGGAATTTTCTGGAATTTGTTAGAGGAGGCTCATGTGTGTTGATGAGTTTCATCTTCTTTCACCAAATCTAACTTCAGTGAGAAAGCATGCATGTGCTAGTGAAAAGCATCTTAATGTCAATTTATTTTGTTGTTCTGCATGCCACAGCTTCATTCTTCTGTTCATTATTTTTTCTTCTCTTTGCTACTAAATTCTCAAAAGGCTTTGATTACCTTATATGTTGCTATTTGAAATTCCACAGCATGATCTTTAATTTATTGTTTTTTCTCCCTCTGCTTGAAGATAATCTTTTAGTCAAATTTTCCTGTAGAGTTTACTCCAATAAATCCAGACCTTGATTTTGCAATATACAGTTACAGGGAGCTGCTAAACAAGTGAGATTCCAGCCTCCGTTTGGGAATTTATTGGCAGCTAGTTAGGAAATAGTATGAATCTGACTGATGTTGAGACTGGGAGATTCCAGTTCTACTTAAAGGTAAAGTTTAAGATATAATTAATTCAGATATTTGCATTGTTTTCATTAACTCATAGTAAATTGATGGTTCCATTTGGGGATTCTGTGAGCCATTTTGAATTGGACTTTGGAAAAACTCTAAACTTTTAATACTGTGTGCCTAAGTCATTTGAATATTAGCACACTGAGTTGTGATTAATCTTGTCAGCCTCGTTAGCTGGAGGATCTCTTCTGTGTTCGGTATTTTAAATGATTCTTAGCGGAAACTCTAAAATTAGTAGGTCCACTGCTTGCTCCTCTTCTGAGTTGTCCTCATGGGTATGTTTTTCTTAGCTCATGGTAATTGATTTTCAACTTCAATATTTATTTTTAAGTTCACTGCACACTTTGGGTGGTTTTAAATTATAAATTTATTGCTGCAGCTTCACCTGATATTCTGTTTCTTACTGCATTTGTTTTACTCCTATCTTTCTGCTAAGCTTTTTAGTATGCCTTGTAATAGATGTTGAGTTTTTTCTTTTTTGTTTAAAATTTTTAGGAATTTGCTTTTCCTTTGGGGCAAAAGATAATAGCAAAGATAGGGTTGAAGCATATGTATGGTGTTGAACAGATGAGTATATTGAACTTGTCCGATTTCGCCACTAGTTTGTTGACAATGTCACTTGTTAAATATTAAGTTTGCATCAACAGAATATGAAATTTAGAATGATGCAGTATAATTCATAGATACATCAACAGAGAAAGACGACTGATGCTCAGTGGTCAATAATGCTGCTTCTTTCATGTGCACATTTGATTTTCTTTGTTACTAGCATAAAATTATTCTTTTATGTCCTAATTTTCTGTTTTACAATATACACTGAATCTTTTCTATAGCCGTTGGCTTGGTTTTTGTTGTTTCACCATTACCATTATTCTTTGGATTTAGCTTGCAACCTGCCTGACTTGGCTATGTGTTAGTTGAATATGTTTTGTGTTATGCTAATGCTGCTGGGTCCTCGCTCTCTTATTTGCTGTCTCTAATTTCTTAGGTTCTGTATCTTGTAGGTAGTTTGAGCTCATATTTGCCGCATGATATATTGTCTAGAGTTCAGCAGGCTGCTTTTAGAGTGGTTAGTCAATGCTTTGACCTTTCCCATGATTGAGAGTTACAGATCCTATTCTACCTTCCATGTACGAATTTTACCCTTGCTTATGCAGGCTGGCAAGGAAAATGTAGAACTTGCACTTTCTCTGGTTGGTTATGATGATGAATTGAAGGTATGCTTCCTTATACTTGTTTATCTTTTTAAACCCAATCACCTCATGCTTCACGATATCTACTGCTGAAGATATGATTATATTTTTTGGGTTATTTTGGTCAATTTTGTAGCTAGACCTGCAAAGCTTTTTGTTTCCTGCCTGAACATTTAACAATTGAGGTCCAGAACTTTAAAGCTTACTGTGGAAATTATTGTTGTTTCATTGTGTGGTGATAAATGGATGAGTTGAACCATAATAGCTTTTGCATTTAGATTTTGGATTATCAGAATGTAAATACTGATAGTTCATATTCTGTCTTCCACCAGTTTTTTGTCTGTCTGAAAGTTGATTCACCTTGCAGAGTGCTATGGAATGTGTTTTTGTCTGTTGAGTTTTATGTACTTTTTTAAAATAAAAAAATATATAATACGTGTCAGGATTAGACCATCCTGACACGTATTATATATATTTTAAAGATTCGTGTTGGCCAAAAACCGACATATAAAGGTCACGAAAAAACAGAATATGTGTCACTTAAGAAACGAAGTGTGTCGGCCAGTTAAATTTTTTTAAAAATAAGTGTCGGCTAAAAACCGACACATATATATTCACCAAAAAACGGAATATGTGTCACTTAGTGAACGAGGTATGTGTCGGCTATAGAATGACACGTATTAAATTTTTTAAATTTTAGTGTCGGCCAATAACCGACACATATATAACAGAATATGTGTCACTTAGTAAGATTTATGTGTCGTTTAGTGTATGACACATATGATTCAAGAGCCAATATGTGTCGGTCATAGTTTGACACCCTAGTGTCATTCTCTGACCAACACGTAATATGTGTCGGTCACTGAATGACACAGGTATGTCGTTTTTTGACCGACACAAAATATGTGTCGCTTAATCACTGACACATATTTTATAAAATCTGTTACTATGTGACACATAATTGTTAATACATGTCTGTTTGTGAATGACACATATGTTTGTGTCGGTTTGACCAAGTAACACGTATAGAATATGTGTCAGGGCCATATATGTCGCGCAAAAACTGACATGTATTTTGATATGTGTCAGTTTTCGGTCGACATAAAAACCCTTTTTTGTTATAGTTTGTCACTGGAACTAAATGGATATTCAAAAATAAAACTGATAAAAGTGGTCAAGTAATAAGAAATAAGGCTAGGCCAGTAGCACAAGGTTACACTCAAGTAGAAGGCATAGACTTTGATGAAACCTTTGTACCAGTAGCTAGACTTGAGTCAATCATATTACTATTTACAATTGCTTGTTTGCTTGATTTTAAGTTGTACCAAATGGATGTTAAAACAATCTTTTTAAATGGATATCTCAATGAAGAAATTTTTGTTGAACAGCCTAAGAGTTTTGAAGATCCTAAACATCCTGATTTTGTGTACATATTGCATAAAGCTTTGTATGGATTGAAACAAGCTCCTAGAGCTTGGCATGAAAGGTTGACAAATTTCTTGATCAACAGAGGTTATAGAAGAGGCAGCAATGATAAAACTTTGTTTATCAAACATGCCTCTAACTATTTTATTGTTGCTCAAACATATGTTAATGATATTGTTTTTGGATCAACTAACAAAAGCAAAACTAATGAGTTTGTTAAGTTGATGCAGGAAGAGTTTGAGATAAGCATGGTAGGAGAAATAAATTTCTTTCGTGAATTGTAGGTTAAACAAATGAATGATGGGATATTCATCTCTCAATCAAAATATGCTAAAAATCTTGTAAAGAAATTTGGGTTTGAGAATGTAAAACCAATGAAAAGTCTTATCAGTACTAACCTGAAACTTTCAAAAGACAATGCAGGAAAAGAGGTTGATGCAAGTTTATATAGAAGCATCATTGGCAGTTGGTTATATCTCATAGCAAGTAAACCAGACTTGTGCTTTAATGTAAG
This sequence comes from Boswellia sacra, assembly GCA_013180625.2. Classification (NCBI taxonomy): domain Eukaryota; kingdom Viridiplantae; phylum Streptophyta; class Magnoliopsida; order Sapindales; family Burseraceae; genus Boswellia; species Boswellia sacra. The sequence continues at coordinate 697,902 of SNVD02012817.1, forward strand.
ACTTTGTGCAAGATTTCAAGCAAATCCCAAAGAATCACATCTGGCAGCAGCTAAGAGAATCATCAAGTATGTACATAGAACCCATGATTATGGTATATGGTTTTCCAAAGATACAAATGATTATTTTGTAGGGTTTAGTGATGCTGACTGGGCAGGAAATGCAGATGACAGAAAAAGTACATCAGGAGGGTGTTTTTATCTTGGTACTAACTTAGTTTCTTGGCACAGTAAAAAGCATAATTCTATTTCTTTATCTATTACTGAAGCTGAATACATAGCAGCAGGAAGTTGTTGTACACAACTATTGTGGATGAAACGAATGTTGAGTGATTATGGTATTGAACAAAAATCTATAACTGTGTTTTGTGATAATACTAGTGCTATAAACATTTCCAAAAATCCTGTTCAGCATTCTAGAACAAAACACCACTACAACAAAAAAGGTTTTTTGTGTCAGCCGAAAAATGACACATATTAGAATACATGTCGGTTTTCGCGCGACATAAATGGCCCTGACACGTATTCTATACGTGTCACTTGGTCAAACCGACACAAGCATATGTGTCGTTCAAAAACAGACATGTATTAACAAATATGTGTTACATAGTAACGGATTCTATCAAATATGTGTCAGTTAGTAAGTGACACATATTTTGTGTCGGTCAAAAAACGACATAACCTATCGAATTTTACTAAATATGTGTCTGTCAATAAGTGACACATATGTTGTGTCGGTCAGTGAACGACATACTAGTGTCATTCCTCGACCGACACATATGGACTCCTGAAACATATGTGTCATTCTCTGACCGACATATAATTCAATCACTAAGTGACACATATTCCATATTTTCGTGTAACTTTATGTGTCGGTTTTTGGTCGACACTTATATTTAAAAAATATTTAATACGTGTCATTCTCTGACCGACATATACTTCATACACTAAGTGACACATATTCCATTTTTCGTGTAACCTTTATGTGTCGGTTTTTGGCTGACACGTACCTTTTAAAAATATATAATACGTGTCAGGATGTGCTCATCCTAACACTTATTATATATTTTTTTATTTTAAAAAGTACATAAAACTCATGAATAAGCATACAAGAAACCAACTAAGCAATAATACATAAAACTCAACAGAGCAATAATAACAGACAAAGGAATTAACTAGGATTTGTAGTCAAAGTATATAAAATGACATGTGGCAATGCATTTATCAGTACTATATGGCTTTGGACAGTATAAGTGGCAACTCATTAACCAGAACAAAAAGAAAAAAATAGAAACACAGACATGAAAACCAAGTTAGATCTGGCACTGCATTAGAAAATCTAACCCCAAAGCTTAAACTAAGTAGTCATGCCACTCAAACTCAATGGATATGCGGGATATCCAAATAGATATAAGCCTTTATTTAAGTGAAGTCTTTCTAAGTACATAGAAACAAGAAAATGAATTACCTTGACTCAACCTCACTGCTTGTACTCACAGGAGTTCTTCCTCCCCTGCCAAAGGCAACCTTCATCAGTTTTTGTTGCAAATTTTTAAGATCTTAAAAGTATATGAATAAACAAGTTGGACAGATACTAGAACTAATTTTGGTTGAATAGTCTTTAGCAAAGGTTGAACTTTCTATGGCTTACAAAAGAAATATTACAGTTAGTTTTTAAGTTGAACTAATTTTGCTGTATTATGGTTAACTAAAGAGCAAAGACCAAGGTTCAAAAACAGAGCAATAAATCCAATTCTTATGAGCTTACGAGTAACATCAGTGCACCACCACATGTTTCCAAAAAATCAAAGCTTATGATGCAAATAAAAGGAAAAATTACTTTACTAGATTTCTAAACCTGGATATATCAATTCTTGCAATCTCACTGAGCCTGAGCATTACTTTCAACTAAACAAAGCACAAACTGGTAAAGCTTAGTCAGATAAGCAAATCCTTCCATTCATTCATCTTTTCTTCAAAGCCATTAACTAAACAAATCTAGCGAGCACAAACTGATAAAGTTGCAAATTGAACAATTAGACAAGTAAACTAACTCTCTAATTAACCATCTGTTTATTAAGAAGAGCAATAAATCTACCCGGTTCACAATTCACATTAATAGATAAGCAAACCACAAATTAATGTAAGAAAGGTGCAATTAAATCACCTGGTACAGAAATCATTTTTAGTTGAATATTTGTTTTAGGCATTATTTGCAATTTTACCAGAGGTGCTAAAACACACGGTCTATACAGTGATCAAAATATAAATTGTTCTACAGAGTTTTGTAGATTAGTAAGACATTGTGTATGGCAACAACTTAACAGAAAGCACTTTCTAGACATTTGCCTATCCCCTAAGAAGATGTTCAAGAATCAAATCTTAGAATGCATAGGAAATGATAATTCTGCCTCCGTGGCAGTCTATCATACTAGTTCATCACTAGAAAATGTAAAGAGAACCTCACTTAGTAAATTCACCAAACAGTATAATACAAAAATCATTATATTATTCAGATTATAAGTAGTGTCAGATCCATATAACAATATATAATAGAAAGAAAAAAGAAGTTATAACATACTATAATTAGTAGACAATTCATAGATGTAACATGCCAAGCAACCTCAAAAAGGACTGTTGATATAGCAAATCCTTCCACAAACTGCTCTGTAATCATGCATTTGCAGCAATATTTTGCTCTAAATGCGCATTGTGCGACAGCAAAGGAAGATAAGATGATTTTTGGACTAAAGCATTTATACAGAAACAGCCAAGTTGAGTTTTATGGGCCTGTTCTGCCTATAAAAGCTCTACATGTTACAACTTTTTAAACCATAGTTCCATTATTCAATAGCTTTCAAGCCATAACATATTAATAACACTATTGTTCCTTTACAAACACATAATATTGAATTTGACATCTATAGTTGAGCAATGTTTCTCTGCTAGTGAGAATTTTATAGGTAGTGAGGCAAGCAGAAAACTTTGTAAAGTAGTATTTGCCAGTATGATATTAAAAAGAAAAAAAATTCCTCTTTTACATAATTTATCCCAAACAAATGTGATTAAATTTTTGCAACATGTGAGCAAGCATAACTCTAAGAACTTCCTGACAAATTTTGACTACTTGGACAAGGAGTAGAAGTAGCTAGAGCCGTAACACCAAGGTTTGTCGATATTGGAAACTGAAAATCCTACGTTCAAAACATCCATCACAATCTAATCTCCTATTGAACCAACAAAACCAGAGGCTTCAAATAAGCAACATTAGCCCATTGCTTACAGAACTTCCCTTTACAAATTCAATGCATTTATCTACTAAATTTCAGCAAGGGTAAAACAATGATTGACGCTCACAATCAGACCAAAATGGTGGCCATTAAGCTCCACTCAAAACCATCTATGGACATGGCCATGTGGGTCTCCATTTTTTGTTATACATTTATAGCTAATTATAGAATTTAAGCTTGGGATTTGGACCCATCTACACGGTAGCTGAATCATTCCTTTAATTTAAGTGTCAAAAGTAGGTTTAGCCTTGATTTTTCATGAAAATAATTATTTGCCATAACTAATTAGACTTAGCCAACTATCCATATCCATAACCATATATATCTTGAGAGAGTAACGTTACACTTATAAACTATCCTTAAACTCACTTATGTATTCAAACCTATATGACATTAATAAATAATTCTCATATCACCATTCTTAATTATATCATATTACATCAATTTGTATAGTGGGTTTGTATATATAAAATGTTTATAATAACTGTATTATTCATTTTTAAATCATTAGGCCAGTATTTGACTATGGTACATGATGATGCTTATATTCACCTGTTGTCACCCTTGCTGCTTCGAGATCCCTTGCAATGGCAACCGATGGAACTAATGTTAGATCAGCCGCTCTGTGAAGAAATTCTGAAAAGGAAGACCAAAATGTTCATAAAAGTGCCTGATTGGGCATGCATTCGATCTAAGAGGGAAGATTGAATAGCTTACTTATGACCAACCACATAGGTTTCACCAACCAACTAAATGTGTATCTTGGGATGTATCTGCAGATTAAAAGAAGAAGAAGAACCAGCTTCAATCCCACTGCTATACAATACTTCATATATATCAAAGGAATCAGGTGTATATTATCAGAAAAGATGGGTAATTTAACGCTCATTTAATTGTACTAAGTTGATTTTGATGGAACATTTAGAAAAGAATTAAACTCACACTGGAACATGAGTGTGATACAACATCACTATCAGCACACACAGTAGTTTGGTAATAAGAAGCGCACCAAAAACCTGCAAAATAGTTAGTGAACTGTTATCCATGTGCCATACAATTATCGTTTACTGTTCCCTTGTTCTTGAAAAGAGAACATAGGGATCTAACAACGACATAAGTAATCTGAAATTACAAACGTAGCATGATCCCAGGTGAAGATGCATGTATTATGTCAGGTTTAAACCTTGCAACCTCTGAAATTATTCTGGGACTGAGTGCTAAGGAAAGAGGCACTTTCTGATACCAAGGGTAGGAGAAGCTGCAAAGAGGAGAAAAAAGCATTAGAATCAAAAGAAAGGTTAAGTTTCAAAGCAAGAGCATTGTCAAATAACTGTTAATACAAGCATCAGCTCATAAGTCAAGTGGTTCTATCTGTCATCTGGACCACAAACCTTAAAGAAATAAATAGAAGATAAATAAAACAGAATGAAAGTCACCACATAGCGGTTAAGAAAGATAATAATTGATGTTATGTAAGAATGTTTTAACTCCATACAAACTATATTCTCATCTAGAACTACAAATAAGATCTTTCATGAATTTAGTGTTTTTCCAAACTATGAGGTTGCATGTTTCTTGTAGTTGAAAAGAATCATAATGGTGTTGATTTTGTTCAGTACTTTGTTTTTCCTATTTCGCAATGCCTATGAGACCGGCCTTCCCAAGTGGCTAATGTAGTGTTCAAGCAACAACTTACTTTCCTATTTCAAGAATATTATATCTGAGGCTTTAGGGCATCATTCTAAATTCTTCACTAAATCCATGATTTCATTTGATGTCAAAGAAAGAAAATTTTCTAAATGAAGAAAGGATAGACAAGAAAAAAAAATATAAATGATAAGAGACGACAGAATCTTAATAATTAAATTGTTATAGCAACCTCCGTGATCCAATCAACTTTGCTCCATAAAACTCCTGGGGCACTCCTTCATGTGTTGTAACAACCATTACCTACACCATGCAATCAACAGCCATTATGTCAGCTTATAATGACAAGAAATTTCTTCAAGCTATATGAAATTTCAACACGAGGGTTTTAAACAACCAGCAGCCCTCGTGGCATGGAATCAATTGTTCGTGAGCTCAAGCATATTGAGCTCTATAACCATTATTCCTCAAAGGCTATTGTTGTCAATTGGTATTAAAACCACAGCTAAGATAATCAATGATCAAAGAAAAATATATACCTCATCCCTCATTTCATGTAAATATCTTATAAAATTCTGGAAATGATTCTTATACCCTGAAACATATCTGCAAAATGAAGATGTTCAGATAGCATTTGCAAGTGTCACTTTTGAAGTTTAATTAGCTGGATAGACAGAAAATAGACAAAGAATCCACCTTCACGTTGCTCACAATAAATTTCTCAAGCAATTATTCAACCAAGCCAAATTAGTGTTCAAAAAACTGGGAAATTACCATTCTTCAAAACCAGAAGTTGGAGACATCAAAAGCAAATTCATATTTCTAACGCATAACAACACTTACCAATTTCCTAAGCGTGTAATCTTTGCTGATGGAAATACATGTTTCAGTGCTACAGGAACATTTCCAGAGAAGGCTGGAAGTACTGAAAGCACATTCAAAAGCATTAAAATTTAAACAAACAAAGAGAAACATTAACCTTTTGCTCAAAACCATATTCTCCAAGGGAGGAATTCCAAGGGAGTGTATGGCAAAATAACAATATACTTGGAGTCATCCCAAGTTCATACATTCTGGCAAGAATTTTCTTCTGGAGGACTAATTGTTGATCAAACCAACTTTGTGGTAGTGGTCCACCCCAACTGAGACAAAGCAAATTAAAAATCAAAATAATATGGCTTCTTGTTCCATAAATTACAATAAAGCTCATGAGAAGAACAATCTTAGTCAAAGAATACAAGAATCAGCAAATTCAAGTGATTGGAAGGTTCCATCAATGGAAATGGGAAATTATTCATTTAACCATTTAGGATCATTAACCGAGTTTTTAAAAGCTTGTAAAATATTGCAACAATAAATTGACAAATAAAGATATGGCCTTTCAATTTTTTTTCCCTGTCTGCAAAGAACTAAAAGACCATTTCTTTTTTAAAGTGAAAAATCAAAAGCATTAGTTCCAAACAATGAAGCTCTACAAGCTTACCTGTGCAAATTTGCCATACGTGACCATGCTAGAAACGCTGGGCCACCAAAGAAGTCATCCAAATCTGAACTGCTTATATTAAACTTCTGCTGAAGATAAAATTGTAGATCAGTAAAACATAAATTTTAGCTTTTGAAAGAACAAGGGTTTATTTTAAACTAAATTTTTTCATGTATTATCGTAAAAGAATTAAACAAAGATAAAATGACACCAACTAGTATTTGTGGCAGGGAATGGCAATGAAGAATGAAAAATTGCAAGTAGAAGACAACAAAGCCCAAAAGTCTAAGTACACAACTTATTGAGAGTTACTGATGTCACAATATAACCACTAGTTTAGAGAACAAAACTTATTTTATTTTCCAATATTCTGTCAATTTCTCTTATTAATACGCTATTTAGGAGAGTTTCAAGTAGAGGTAGAAAAGTGAAAAATAATACTAAGTCATTTTGGATGCATATAATTCCCATAAATGCAAAGAATAAAAAACAAAAGCAACAACATTGATGGCAACCATTGAGACCTCCTGTCCCAGCTGATGGGCAGAAGTCCCGGAACAAATTCCAGGACATGCACTAGTAGATGAAAAGGGTTTCTAGTTAGCACAGATCTACACACTGTTACCACAATCACCACTTTGGTAGCAAATTTTTCTCCCCAAGAAAGAAAGACAAGCAACTCCAGAGTTTGTCAGATATCAAACTCTGAAAATTTGAAGCTTAGCAAAGAATATGATATCACAAAAACAGGAAAATGCACCTTGAAAACTTTTTGCCAAATTGCCTCTTGCCCTGTAAATGCCAATGGCAAATTGATACCTTGGAGTGCCATCCAATCAATTTCCTTGTCCCATCTTTCCCAGTCCCACCAAGCAAAAGAATCTTCCAAGCGAAATAATGTTCTTTTAATTTCATCACACCAAAACTTCAAAAGATTTATAGCTATAGGCATTAAAAATAAGAGGTTCTCTTAAAGTAGATTAGGCGATTAAAGAAAGTTTCAAGTTGAAGCATACAGCTAGATGTAACAGCATTCTGGTAGTAATTCCAAGGAGTGGGTCTCTGTACCAAAACACCAGCAGCTTGGACACGCGGAAGAGAGCCTAATTTAGGCAGTGAAGATACTTGTATACCGCCAGTTTTTTGCCAAGATATATGCGAACCACACCAATGCTTCAAGTACCAGTGTAGACCAGCTAAAACTTCAACTCCAGTGACACTAGTTATTCTACCCAAGACCATCCAAAATTTCCATGAGCATGTTTGATAAAATCACAAAGATACAATTTTACAAAGATAATATATAAAAATAACAAAAGTTCGGAGCTTCTTTCAACAATCTTTCTTATATTTCTCGCTTTAGTGCATCATATCTACTATCAATGAGCTAAAAAGATAGCCAATACCACAAGACAGACAAAAAACTAAAAATAAAATTAAAAGATCAAAATATAAAAATGAAATTAAAATTATATTTCAAAATCTGTTGAAAATGAAGCACTATTATTTAGATGCTCAGTTACATCATAAAGCGAAAACTTTTCAGTGAGCAGATGAATTAAGATTGCATGCATGGTTCTCAGCCTACTTTGTAGATTTAACTAATAGGAACTACTGAAATCTATATCATCCGCTATAATTGCCAGATATATCCTACCGAAACAACAAATTGAATGGTCCATCCAAGGATGGCAAGATTGATATATATGAATTAAATGAATAAATATTTCTAATACTGGGATCTTAAAAAAATACCATAGTTATAAATTATACTTTTGGCCTCAACAAAAAAATCCCGAATTCTTGTGTAAACAAAAAGGTGGCTAAAAGCAAGATGCATACATTTATAAATTCATTTTCCCAAGAGTTCATCATCAAATTATGCAACACATCAAAACTGACCTGGCTGTGTTGAAGCTGGCGATAGATCAACACCAAGAAGATCCTGAAGAAAATCACCACCAGAGGAGCTAGGTGCAGGATTGTCATCTGAACTTAGATCAAGTAAGTCCACAAGAGGAGCTGCAGCAGGTTTGGCAACTCCATTGGGAAGGTTAAGTGAAGCACCACCTGAAATTGATACTGTTGCTGGCAAAGAACCAGCTCTCCTACCACTGAAGGTTGCCTCATCCAATACTGGCATCCTTTCAACCAGTGCTGACCTGTACAAGCTCATCTATCAGCTTTGCAACTTACAAAAATGCATAATCATCAAGGTTAATGAGGTAAAATACCAAAACTTTACCTGATATTCTGATGCTTCTCTATAATGGAATTGAACTCAATAGATCTCTGCTACAATTAGCACATATTACCTTGCTTATTGGAAAAGCAACAGGATAACAGACCCAAACAAGAATACGGACAAATGGAGCCACAGTTGCACCAATTGCTAAACCATATCGAGAACAAACAGACTGAGGAATGATCTGTATACACAAGTGGATAGCAATTAGAGCACACACAAGTGCAATATTATTACTTTTACTTCGACCTTGAACAAAAATTGAGATAGTCAGACTATATACTTTATTTTCCCCATGGCAGAATTTCTATATCAAAAAGGACAGTCAACATTCAACTGTACTACAAATACAGTAACAGTTTAGGGAATCAGATTCATTTTTTAATGGGGAACACCAGAAAGAGATGTTTAGCTCGAAAACAAAATAAAAAATACAGAAGCACCAAATACCAAAGAAGTCAGACACATAAGCTTTGCTTTCACCACATGTCTGGCCATCTTTTCTGATTTCATATCTCTGATACAAAACAAAATTCAAATGGATCCCTAACCTCACCAAACAGAAGAATCAATGTAACTGAAATCAGAATAGCAACCCAAGCTATCACCAGATTATCAAGAAAAATCGGAAGTGCCTGAAATATGAATAAACTATTAGTTCATTATTTACCTTTTCCAGTACATATAAGCAAACAGTGTGTTCATAATATCTCAGTAATAAATACCTCCATGGCAGCAGCATTGCAAATAAGTAGAGTGCATAAAAGTAGAGCTGCTTCTTGACAACTGGCAATATCTTCGTTGTTATGACAATGCATAAGAAGTCAGTATAGGAAGTAGCTAATCAACTATAAGACTTCTATATAAATATATTCACTCGGATGGAGGAGACATTGGATAGTTGACAGTGCATTGTGTGAACTTACACCATCTGTAGAATCCATTTAGGTAAGAAGGGACATACATTATACTCTAGGTTTAACCAGTGTTGGACAGTAGTATTGATGCCACAAGAAGACAGCAAGATTATGACCATGTTGCCATTAACATGCAGTGGAAACTAAACTTGAACTCTATCAAACATAAAAAACTTTTGTGACCGGTTACTAATATCCCTTCATCATACCTACTTCACAGAATTCCAAAGAAATCATGCATGTGCAGAGAAAAGAAGTACAATGGTCATTTCAGGCATTGGAAAGCAAATATGTCAGGAATCAAACCAAGTTTTATATCTTTAATACCAAGAAATTGAAACATAACTAATCAAAAACTAACAGAGAAATATTGTCAACACTAAATTGCAGACTACAGATAAACCTATACAAAAGTATCCAAAACATTAAGGCCTCAATACTCAAACATTAATCGATACTTTTGAAAAGTATCAGAAGGCAGCAACTTCATCGCCACAAAGTAACCTATATCATTCTTACAGAAAAAAGCATCAATATTTTCAATTAGCAAAAAAATATATATAGCCTTTAATACTCACCACTCAATCAACTTACCAGTGAAAATATATCATCATCCCCTCTCTTGATGTTTTCTTCATTTGGCAAAAGATGGACAGTCATCATTTCCCATTTGGTCCATGCTCTAGCAGCTGCATACTAAGAAATAACAAGAAAATTATGTAAGTATATAAGCAAATGAATTATGCAAGCTTTTTCTTGTACAAAAAAACATTAATAACAGGATAAAGTTTCAAAAAACTCATACATGGTTTGCTGCAATATATATATATATATATTCATTCTTCTTACACAAATGTTAAACCCAGACTCCACAGTTTTTGAGATTCAAATCCAAGACCTCTAAAATCAGTATAATGTAATAACCAGTCAATATCCAATACCTAACCCTAATCCAAATTCTAGAAGAGCAACATTTTACACATTTCATGTGCAAATGATAGCCTAAGATCACAACAAATACATTATATGCAGACTAGATTCCAATCAATCAGCCAAGTGTCATTCCTCACCTAATTGGCAGGATCCACTTTTTAATTAGCATGGTTAGAATATTTCTACAAATTAAAAAGGCATTCAATTAAACATCAATTTCCTACACGATCTGATTATCACGTCTGGATATACACCAGCCCCTCTAACCAGCTAGCTACCATCTTAACCAGTAATATATGGTAAAAACATGAGACTTGCCATAGCCTCTTGCAGCCACTGATCCTCATCTTGTTTAATCTGAAAATAAATAAATTGCACATAAAATCAGAACATCTTTTTTCTTTGATTTTTCTTTCTGGTGAGTGGTTGCATGCAATATATGGGTCTCTATGCATGTCTGCTGTGAGTTTTTTTTTCTTTTTTTCTTTTTTTTTTTTTTTGCAAATTTTATATGTATTTGATTTGTTGCGATCCAATAATCAATCTCTGTAAGTTGTCCACTGATGCTCCCTCGTTGGCATCATTATGTACAAGCTTTTATCACATTGAAAGAAGAAATTGATAATCAATTTATCTTCTATCTAATTAATTAATCTAAACAGGATACCATGATTAATAATTAGCTTTTCTGTACCCCAAAACATAACCTTTGAAGCTAAATCAATTAATTAATGTAGTTATTTAATTAGATGAATTAAAAACATGCAGTTCGAGATGAGTTTACTAGTGTCAAAATTAATCAAGTACTTGGATGGCTTCTCCACAGTACAATCCCTCCTCTTTGTGAGAATTATTATCATCAATATTATTGTTCTTCATCATCATCATCTCTTCATCGCACAGTTCACTGTTCCTAGCAAATCTCTCCCGAACACGAACCCTCTGATCGGCTAGGGTTTTGTGACATGCATACTATATACACAAACCAATTGATGTAAATGAGTAAGCGTGCATTAATCATCAGTAAAGGGTTCAACGTTAAGCATGTAAAAATGAGCTCCTCGATTCCATTCTATTATTGCTTAAGTGAAAGAGATACCTTGATGGTCTTGTTAAAGTTTCTTCGGTTCTTCTTCTTCAAATATCTCAGAATTCTATTCTTCCTTTCTTCTACAGAATAGCAGCCAACCTTGATGGTGGCCTCTTCCATTGTTGGCATTCGAGTAGCTTGGATTCCCTGCACAAAAATCCATAGCAAAACAAAGCAAGAAAGATATATTAATATCATATGTACTAATATGTATATTTAACTATACATATTGTTAGCCCTAAGGCTACATGATAATTTTGATGATAACAATACACATTGATTAATTGAGATTTACTAACATGTTTATTTATGTGCAAGAGTAAGATCATTGAAATAATTATAAAATCAAGAAGAGGCTTATTAAAATTAAGTGTTGAAGCTAAGGAGAAGACTACATGTTAAAGGCACCAAAGTTTAAGAACAAGGATTGACTCAAGGAATGTGAAACATGAGCAATGTTCAATCAATTGGTCATATATATCTCTACAAATATCCAAATGATGTGATTCTTGAGCCTTTGGAAAGCTTCTCAATTTATAACATTTCATATGTTTTAATGAAATTCAAATTTCAAGTGCAAGGTTGTCCAAATCATCATGGAAGTTGAAAGACAAATGGAAGCAGCTGACATGATCACCGAATACTCTTTTGGACATATCTTGAGCTAAGAAATATCAAAAGACTTGATTCTTAGGGCAGTTGGAAAGAAGGACTTAATGAGACCACATTTCTATGTTTTGAAAGAAATTCAAATTTCAAATGTAAAAAGCAATATGACATCATTGACATGCATTCGTGGACTGACCAGAGAGAAAAATTAACTCACACATGAGCACTGAATGGTGTTTTTTTGCTCATATTTAAGATATAGATATTCAAATGCCTTTTTGATTCTTAAGGTTTTTTTGGAAGCTTATTAAAATATGCAGATCTTTTAATAGTTTTGAAGAAATTCAAATATCAAATGGAAGGCCGACATAATTGACATGCAATTCGGTGGACTGACACAGAGAAGAAAAATCAACTCACATAAGCACCGAATGGTGGTTTAGCCATATCTTAAGATAGAGATATCCAATTGCTTTGATTCTTAATGTTTTGGAAAGCTTATTCAAATATGAAGATCTTTTATGTTTTGAAGAGTTTCAAATTTCAAACAAAACATTGACAAAAATGGTCGACAAAATTACGGTTTTTATGGTGGGCAGAAAATTTGAAGTTGGTGTCTTCACTTGATTAAGTCATCTCATTTTCCTATAAAAGGAGCCCTTCTCCCATGCATTCAACAAGAATCCATCAAGCAACAGATAAGAGAAATATCAAGTTTAGAGAGCTTTTATATTCTTTATCTACTCCTTGAAGAGAGTGATACTTTTGATTTGTAAAATTTATCTTTGTTCTTGTATTGTGTGAGAGTGAGATCTTCTTGTAAAAGATAAAAGTTATCCTTGAGAGAACTCTTTCCTTGGTGAGGTTGTTCATCAAGAAGAACTCTTGGTGTAGTGTTATCAAGGGTTGAAAGAAGTTGCCTTGGTGAGGTTGTTCATCAGAAGAACTCTTGGTGTGGTGTTACCAAGGGTTGAAGGAAGTTGCCTTGGTGAGGTTGTTCATCAAGAAGAACTCTTGGTGTGGTGTTATCAAGGGTTGAAGGAAGTTGCCTTGTGGTATTTTAATCAGGAGACTCTTGTGTGGTGTTATCAAGGGTTGAAGGAAGTTGCCTTGGTGAGGTTGTTCATCAAGAAGAACTCTTGGTGTGGTATTATCAAGAGTTGGAAGAAAAAGTCTTGGTGAGGTTGTTCATCAAGCAAGTTGTAAAGATTTCTACAACTTAGTGGAAAGCTTAGCTCGGGGAGCTAGGAGCCCGTGGACGTAGGCAAGGTTTGCCGAACCACGTAAATTGAGTTTGCACTCTCTCTATCCCTATCTCTTTATATTTAGTTGCACTTGTGATTGTTCTTTATTGCTATTCTCTTGATTGCATTCTATTTTCATCTTCTTCATCTTTATTCTCAAAGAAAGAGTTAAATAATTTTAAACTTTCAAGAAAAGTTTTCTAAATCCGTTTTGATAAATAAAAACCCAATTCACCTCCCTCTTGGGTTGCCATACCTAGGTCAACAAGTGGTATCAAAGCAAGGTTGCTCAATTTTTTAAATCTTAATCGATTTTTGAGCTATGACAACTTTTAATTCAACTTCATATGTTGAGGGACTTTCTATCTCTAGACCTCCATTTTTTAATGGTAGTGATTACTCTTATTGGAAAACTAGAATGAGTATTTTCTTGAAATCTTTTGATTATGATTTGTGGTCTATTATTTTGGAAGGACCTTTTGTTCCTACCAAAATTGAAAATGGGAAATGCATGCTTGAAGAACCTAAAGAGCTTAGTGAAGATGATAAAAAGAAATTGAGTTTGAATGCTAAAGCTATGAATGTGCT